>PVLA01000010.1:233871-833871 GCA_004027455.1 Hydrochoerus hydrochaeris
TATATATATATATATATATATATATATATATATATATATATATGTACTTCCAATTCACATATATATATATATGTATGTATATATCTATATTCATATATATATGAAAAAAAACAAAAGACATGTCTTCAGTAAGGAATGGCCTTATTTTTACCTCTGTTTTCCTGATTCTCTTTAACACTGGAATGCCATGCAGACCTCTTTTGGATGGGCTGATATACTTTCTTGTGGAATCCCTCTCATTTGCCATTATATTATTATATAAGAAAGCAAAAAGTCAAACTGCCACACGCTTTCTTAAGAGGGTCCCTAGGCATGCCACATTAAGAACGGTGCTGTATATGAGCTGAAAATTGTTTTAATTCCTACTAATTGATAATAACCTAACTCATTTAGTGTAAATCCTGGGAGAATTCTCTGTTAGTATTGCTCAAAGCTAAGTAGATTCTGTATCATTCCCCCTTTTGAGTTCTAATTCAGCTTTTTTTTTTGATAGCTCCGGCATGATTCGTACACAATAACAAAGAAAGCCCGGCATTTTTTGTCCATAAAATTTTGGATACATTATATAAACTTAACAATACTTCTTATAGGTAAAAATACTTTCATTGACTAAAAGATATTTTTAGGTCTACAAGTTTAATAAAAATGTCCTTGTTATAGCTTAGTCCCAAAATTTATCCTCTGTACTCTCAAACTAAAACATATCATCTGAGTCAGGAACCCTATATCTGAAAGTTTCCTCTGTGATATGAGGGCTAGAGCTTTTGTGCCTCTGAGTTCTGAGTTAATAGGGTAGTTGAGGAATTTGGAATTGAAATTTGTGGTCAGATAGAAGGATGTAGAAGGGTATTGCAAAGTATGGTATGTCTTTACAGAAACCTTAACATTTTTTCTAATCTGATTTATGATGAAACACATTTTTCAGAAAATGTGAAAAGTAGATCTTTGAATTTACAAATGTGACATTCTGGGTGTGTTTCTTACTTGTAAGTTCCCACTCAAATGTATGGCAAGTTGGGATCTGTCACTGTGAATGTCAGATCTTTTAAAACCAGAGGGAGGTCAATTAGCAAACCTTGTTTTGACACTGACCCAGTATCTGATTTTAAAAGTAAATTTGGCTTTTGTTTTCTTATAACATTGATGAGAACTCTGCTATCCTAAACATCTTTGTAAAAATGTCCTTGGCAAGAAAGCCAAAAATCTATAATTGGTGATGTGATCCAGAAAAAAATGACACTACTTGGGCAGAAGAAAAAAAAGTTTCAGAAGAGTTAGAATGAAGATCTTATCTGTCCTCTTTTGTTTTATTCTCTTTAAAATAAAAAAAAAATTTAAAAAAGAATGAAGATCTTAAAGTTGGCATTACTTGCTCTATGACAGTCATAAGTTAGCCATATATTCTAAGATGAGAAATGAAATGCTAATAGAATATTCGAGACTGAAATATATTCTTTGTTGTATCAAGGTCATGTCAACATTGTAGGTAGAACTGCCTTCCCATAAGCCAGCAATGCTGCAAATGTAACAAAATATTTCTGACTGGTTCTAAGTAATACGATTCATTAAGGCATCTTACTTATCCATTGAGTATCTATGTAGCCATCTAGCCAGTGTTTATTTAAAGTGAGTTTTATGGGGAGTGCTAGCATGGTGAAATCTAGCTCTGAATAAGCCAGGGCTCCTCTTCTGAAGGAGTTTGCGGGTCTGTTTATTTACAGATGGACGGCAAGGCTAAAATGTGAAAAATACCAAGGAGTATTAACAAGACTGTCAAATTTGGTGGGGTAGGGATATGAATGAATTCTATTAGAAAGAAAGCTGGGAGATTGCAGGAAGACAATGTCCAAATTTGAATTTAAAGATTAATAAATAGCAACTGGGCAACTGGAGCCAGAAGAGAGCCCGAGACCTAAAATTTAGGGAGCAATGGAAGCAATATTAAAGAAGCACATTAAGCCTAGAGCTATAGCTTAGAGGTAGAACATGTTCTTACCATCCCTGAGGGTGCACTAAATACCTCTGCGCATCTCTACCACTGTATGTATTTAGTTGATCATGGAATAATGGAATATGAAACTCAGCTGGGACTTGAAAATAAAAGAAACAGCATCCAAGTCAAGAAAGGTAAATCTTGGTTTTTCTACAGTGAGGTAATAATGTGAACCAGGGAAGGAAGACATGAACCAATGTGGTACACCAGTAGCCGGAAGCTGCTTAGTATTTGTGGACTCAAATGTGCATAGAGCATCATGGAAGCAGTAGTTGTACTTCTTCCCAACTGCATTTCACCTCCTACAAATGTGCAGGAGGCTCTTCTAGAAGGATGGGCCAACCTGTGACATCTCCTGAGTTGTGTGCATAGTTTGGGGTCAATAAGCTGGAGAGTGAGCAATAAAGTCTGTCCCTGCTGTAGAGCTCTAGCTCAAAGGCATCCTGTGGGCTCTGGCTGCAGGACATGGACAGAGATAGAAAAAGAAACTCCTGTCTCAGGCAGGTAAGGGATATCTGAAAAGACTTTAATATAAATTCTGGAATACATGTCCAGGTAGGAACCTATTGTAGCAGTGCCAAGAGTCTTAAAAGAATTTTGTTCTCAGAAAGTAAACAGAAATTCCAGGACTCACACCGAGAACCTGGCCATTGCATGGGCACAAAGTACTCAGTGAGGACGAGGCAAGGAAGAGCACTTCTGAGTACATGCACTAAGACAGGATTTCTTGGGATCATGGTGACTAAAGAGACGCCAGAAATAGGAAGCACAAGGATGTGCTGACTAGATTGCTCCTGCTGCTATTCGGGGAAATAATTCTTCCACAGAAACATGAAAATGCAGGGCGATCTGTGATGGAAGGTCAGAATGATTTCCTTTAGGTTGAGAACATCATTGAAAAGGCTTGCTGAAATACTGGAAACTGTCTGTCTCAGTATGCCTAGCGTGTGTGTACACATTCAAGACCTTGTATCCTATATGTCACACCACAAGAGGAGTAAAATTTAAAAAGAAACTAAAGAAGAGGTATTCACAAGTCTTACTTCTGAGTTCCATATAGTTACACATATCATCTATCTATCTATCTATCTATCTATCTATCTATCTATCTATCTATCTCTATCCATCATCTATCTATCTATCCATAAAACACAGGTTATCACATACTATTCCTTTGTATTTTAGGCATCATCAAATTTTGCCACTTGATTATAATTCTTGTCATATGATCTTTTCTTATTTTTAAAAAGATATACACACCATCACTCAAAATGATTGCTGTTAATGATTATACTAACTGTAGAAGTGTTCTTCCTGTAGTTAATTTATAAATGCAGATGGAAACTAATATTGTTTTTCCCTGCTAGAGTACTTCATTTCATTTCTCTAAGGTCCTTATTTTTTGCCCCGGAAATGCTTATTTAAATGCAGGTGTGAGGATGCATAAGCTTCTTAGCAGTGACTCAGAGTGCTGACGGTCCCCTTTTTATGATTTTTCCAGACAGAGAGGAATGGTTCAGCATGTTAAGTAGCTACAATGATATAATTCAGCCATAAATGGCTTCTCCACATGGTTGCTACTGCCACTAAACTTCTCCACCTCAAATGCTATGGTAATACACTAGAATTTCATTTCTCTTTCTCTCACCTCCTTAGATACAGGCAGATCCAAGTTCAAAATGCAAAATCAAAAGCTTCCCCTGGCAGCATTTTCAAGGTTTCCACTGGGAGCGCAGAAAGAAATGGGGAGGAATTAAATAATGATCTGCCAGAAAGCTCAGGAATCAAAGGGATGTCCTTTGCTTCAATAAGCATTCAAATCATAAGGTTCTATCAAGAGCGGTCTGAGATATCTATTGGAGACAGTATGTTTATTTGTTCCATGAAAATTCTCCAGGGCTGTCTATGTTGAGTTAAGTTTCCTAGAAGCAGAGCCTAAGATAAGAACCCTTAGGTTAGCAATTTATTAACAGAAGTTCTCAGGGGAAACATGCAAGGAAACACCGGGAGACAGGTAGAGGGAAAAACGAACCAAGGATGTAGCCTCAGCTTTAAACCAGTCTCAGCCTTCTTTATGAATGGTGCCATCTTTTGGTTCCAATTTTAAGTCAAGGGGCTAATCTTTGATACTACTCTATGAGACAGTCATCACAGAGCACCTCCGATAATTGTCTAATTTGGGGGGACAGAGGGAGGGAGAAGAAACAATGGCTCAAGCTGCTTCAATACTTTGAGAAGAGGAATCCATTGTCCAGGATTTTTAATTTGATGTCATATTCTAAGCATAGGAGCACAAGTGAATGTAAGGATCCACTGTTCACTGTCCAAATGCTTCTGTGCTTACAATGAACAAAAAACACATTTAAATTTGAATACTGTGAAATGAAGACATATCAATCAGATATTGCTATATTAATGTCACGTAACAAATTGTGTAATCAACACATAGTAGCTTAAAACAATAGACAGTTATTTAGCTTTTATATCTGTGGGCTAATATATAATGGAGGTAGAAGGGCTTGCTCATCAAAGGTGACCTTAACTGAGCCATCTGTTGGTTTTCAGCTCTGTTCTACCTCTTCCTTCCCAATCAAGGCAACCTGGATGCACCCTTTAGGACACAGTCAAATGACAACCTAAGCATGAGTCTAGTTGCACATGTGCTTTTATATCTTTGTGTACATCACATTCACCATCATCTCATTTGCAGTATGAGTCATACTGCTCAGCCAGGGTAGAAGACAGTTATAAAGTTAGACACCTAAGGCCATGGATTCAAGGTGCTGGTCATGAAGAATTGGGGCACATATGTAATGAATCTTCTAATAAATACCAGAGAGTATACAGCAAAGGAAAAAAGATATTCTGGAAATAAATAAGAGCAGTACTCTATCATCTTGTCATAATGCTTAGGAATCCAGATTTACATTTGTTAAATGATTTTTTTGAACAATATTTATTCCTATCAATAGGTAACTGCTTACAAGAAATTTCCTCAGATCTATGAATATTCCTCTTGTTATTGATCTACTGACCTATGATTATACATGATAGGCTTAAGGAAGAGACTGAACTATTGCTTCAAACTGTGTTGGAAAGTGGTAGGAAAGAGGGTGATTTATTTGGAAGAAAGTAGGTCGTAGTTGGTTTCTTTTTTAATGATCTAGGGTGGTAACAGACCAAAGAAGAAATGTAGAGGGTTTAAAAAGCCCAGGAAGCCTGGTGAGCTAATGCACACCTATAATGTCAGAACTCAGGAGGCTGAGGCACAAAGATCGCTATGAGTTTGAGGCCAGTCCGAGATACATAGAGAGTTCAAGGCCAGCGTGAGCTGCAAAGGGAGACCCTGTCTAAAATCAACAACAACAACAGCAACAAAAACAGCAACAACAACAACAACAATAAACAAAGAACAAAACCAAAATGAAACAAAACAAGCCCAGGAAAATTAATGGGGGGAAAAGTGAAGATGTTTCCCCTAAGAATTTATTCTGAATTTTGTACTGTGGACTAAACCTTCAGTTTTATTTGCATAGAACTTTCTGTTTTTAATATGTTTACTCTTCTCATGAATCATTTATAGCAGTTCTCCTTTAAAACTTTTCATTATAGTCCTTGCAACCATAATCCTTTGTATACTATTTCTTATTTAGGACAAGGTACTTTTCATTAACTCATTTTTTTAGGTCAACAGTTCTGTTCCCTACACTTGTTGTGCTTCAACAAATCAAGGACTGTTCAGATCTGATTATTCGCAATCTTCACACACTTTAATTCCCCTACGGAGAAGCATTATACTGAAGTGGGTATCTCATGCTTATCCAAGGAAGTTGGCTCACTCCAAAAAATATTAATATATAATATGTGCCAAATACTAGATTGGTATCAGTGAAACACAAAAAATTTGCATGGTCCTTTTTTTTTTTTTTAACTAAGCTATTAATCAGTGAAGACAAAGCAGTGGGTACACCAAAAATAAATTACAAAAGCTAACAAAAGTTTGGATTATCAGCTAATTGTTAGTAAGTTTTAGTAGAACAGAGATGGAAGATGTCCCTGTGGGCTGAAGAGGTCATGCTTATTAGTTACAGGGGCAACTTTTAAAGATGTGTTCACAAAAGCAGAGGTCCCACTTGCTTAGACCTGGTTGTAATGAGAGTCTAGTACATATAAAACCACAAATGGTTCTTATAAGACAGCCAGCATGGGGAGCAGTAGTGAGCTCCTTGCCGTTTTAACACCAAAAATAAAATCAAACCAGGAAGAAGGTGGAAAAAAAATAACTGATAATCTAATAATTAGCCAAGAGAACAGAAATCTCATGGCTTATTGTCCATGCATTTACCTTTAGTTTTTAAACTGATTAAAAAATTTACATGTCAGTTGTATAAGCCCCCAGTACTAAGGTTTAAAAACTAAAGTAGGATACTCACTGGGGGAACGTTTAAACTTTTTATTTTTTCTTTCTTTATCAGTTAAAATTGTTTAAGTTAAAAAGTCATCAAAGAAATGTGAAATGGCTTGATGAATTAACATGATTATTTCTCAAGACCCTGACAAAATAATTTATTTCTGACATGCCTATAAATAATGCAAGCTTTGATTATTGGAATTTTATAAATATTACTGTCATTATATTCATTCTTCCTCCCCAGCATCCCTGTCGGGTTTCTCAGCTCCTTTTTCTATGATGTGTCAAAGTGAATTAAGGCCAATCCTCCTCTTACTTCTGGGCCTTCGCAATGGATATAGCTTGCTCCTTTCTCAGCAGTAGATCTTGCTAATCATTATCTACTGATTTTAAAAACTAATCATCAAATTGATGGCTAAAACTTAAAGTTCTTTAAAAACAAAATATGCAGGAAACACAACTCCACATTTAACTTTATTTCAGTTAGTAAAGAAATAAAACATGAACAAATGCTTAAAAATACTACAACAGCTGGGCATAGTGGCATATGCTTATAATCTCAGCACTCAGCAGGCTGAAGCAAGGAGGATCCCTTTGAGTTCCAGGCCAGCCTGGGGTACACAGTAAGTTCAAAGCCAGCCTGAGCTATGCAGTGAGACTTTGTCTGAAAAAAAAAATGCTACTAGAAGAAGAGACAACCAAAAGTTAACTTGATTTTGGAAAGAAAGATGAGTAATAAACTATATCCTATTTCTTTTTAAGAGATATATCCCTCCAATATATTTAAACCAATCTTGTATTCTTAAGTAATTACTTTTTACAATATATATATATATATATATATATATATATATATACATATATGTATATACTTACTTTTACATTTACACACTGTGTGCATGCATATACTTAAGTTATAAACTGAAAGTTAAAAAAATTAACATTATCTGGAAGTAAGAAAATGTGAAGTATTACCTCCAACTCTTTAGCTAAAATGAAAAGAAGAAGATTATTAGCTAGATTTAGAATTTGGAATGTTTGGTCAGAGAGTTGTTTTTTTCTCCTCCTTGGTCTCTTATTTATTGCTGGACAGTGTATGCACCTTAGTTTCATCAACAACAGAGATGGACTCATAGGAATGGCTTTAATGGCCTAGCACAGTCCTTGTACTCTTAAATAGCATTTCTTTATTAAGATATGAAATCAGGTTAAGTACTTCAGGTGAAAAGGCTAAACTTCTACCTTTAATGAAAATTAGGCAGAAATGACTACCAATTTTCCAAAGATTATTTTCAATTATTAATTTGACCAATTGGGAAATAATTTATAAAATTAAAGAATTGTGCTTTCTGAGCAATTTTTATAAGTGCTCATTGCACTTTACTTGATCACACATGTGTGTGATTTTTTAATTGGGATATTCTTACTCCAGCTCATAAATTGGCTTACAAAACTTACAAATTACCCAATACACAGGTCCTGCTGGTGGCTTCTGACTGCTGGCTAGTGGCTTCCATGAAGCAGTGGTTTTCTAATCTATCCAATCAGTTTTAAAGTGAGAACAAGGTAAATTCGAAGCTTATTAGTGGTCTGAGATAAAAGGGAAGAATGCAGTACCATAGATTGTAGTGTTAGAATCCTTCTGTTAGGACTCTTGGGTGAACTGAGAAATAGCCACAATTTCACCTACTGAAGGGAAGAATCTGACCAGAAGATGACCAAAATTGTAAGGTCAGAGAATTTATCTCCAGATAAACTTCTGTGATGGGGCTGCTACTTGATTTTATCCTAGTTCAAAGGAAAACATGAGGTTCTGTCCAATTTCTATGATTTTTTGCTTAATTTCTGTCTGAGTCAAGAAAGAAAACATGAGGGTCATATGCGCTATGTAACCACGAATATAATCTTGTGGGCACAAAAATCTTCTGGGCACAGGAAAAGCTGCTGTCTAGATCAGTGTTCTTATCTGTTTCCGAGTGTAGTGTAACCTAAAAGGCTTCTGAAAGGCTGCACTTGGATGTATAGAAGACCTATTTTTCCATTTCTGTTTAAATACTTAAGACGCATTTTATTGACGTTCATCAAACTCACATATTGACATCTCAAGATGTGTCTAATTCTTCTACTGCATCTGTACATCCTTGAGCAAACCACTAAATGTCACTATGACTCCATGTCCTCACCCTAACCCTGTCCCTATCCTGCCTCCAGGTTTCCAGTTGATTGATATGTTGCCCCTGGTATAACTGACTTGACAATACATCCTTTACTAATTACATAGGCCAGTCAGTGGGTGTACCAGGGGGAAATTTTCAAAGAACTCATGGCAGGTTCCCATTTGGATCGGTATCAGATACAACTCCCAGAGAATCTTTCATCATTACTTGTACCCCATCCCCTGCCACCCTTTTCCGAACCGTCTAGTGGCTTGCCAGTCATGTCTTCCTGTATCAGCTTACTGAATTTGATCTTGACTTCTAACTAGCTATCCACCTTTGTATCTTGTTGGGTGGTGTGGTTTTTCTGTGGCCAGAGCCATCTCACTGCCTACCAGGCTGGAAGTGCCACAGATTTGATGTCTTTTGGAAAGAACCCTTAACCGATGACTGAAGGAAGCTGGTTGATAAATACCTCAGCAACTTTCCACCTTAGGCAGTGAAATTCTAATGCCAGTACTTGACCCTACCTCCCAGTTTTCAGTGAGACTGACTTTGGTTGCTCCCAGTAGTAACTGATTTGACATGAGACACTTTACTGACTATATTGTTTCCCTCTCTCACTGCTGCATGCCTCTAGTGCTATTTCCTGGAAACTCTTTCAAAATAAATTGTTTTATTCATATCTTTGGCTTAGGACCAGCATCAGAATAACTCAAACTAATATACTTCATATTGGTAAGTGGTTTTTTGTTGGGAAAAAATCGTAACTATAAAGGAATTATTTTTGTTTTGTTCCAATACATTTTAAAATTCTATGATTCTAGGATAGCCTATTCTTTTTTAAAAAAATTTTATTTAAAGAGAAAAAAAGCAAAACAGACGAAAGGGTAGAAATAATACAGAGTTTCAGAAAAAAAAAAACAGTAAAAAACCACTAGTTGATAAATTACATATTGTCTTCTTAGACATAGTTGTTCAATTTACAAAATTAAAGTATACAAAGTGGACATTCAAACAGTGAGGCTGCAAATAGTTCTATTCAATGATCCAATAAAAACTTAGCAACATGGTTATCAATCCTACACACTTAAAGATAAAGTTATATCCTTTAGAGTGCTTTCTTTTCCTTCTTTTGCTTTTTAAGTCCATTATCTGTTTAGTTATATCCTGTTTCAGGTTGCTCAGTACCTCACTGATCTGTTTTGTTGTTGTTATTTACTTTTAAATCACCTTATATTATTCTGTTGCTTTGTTTTTGAGTTTCTCCTCATCCATGCCCCATAGATCAGCTTTGGTGGAGCTGGGAGTTTTTTGGAGGTATTTTGTTACTTTGTTATCTATTTTTTTTTGAAGGTAGCAAAATATAGCAGAACAAGACAGAACAAAGCCAAGACAGTGAAATTGGCACTGAACCTCACAGTAGGTCACCAGGACAACAGAAATAGTCACAGTAGTATATCCTGTTCTGTTCACATTAGCTGTTCTTTCAATCAGGTAGAGCAAAATGGAAGGAAATACTGAACTTATAAAAATAGAATATTGAATAGAGCAGTACCATAAATCAGAACTGAGCAAAACAGTGATAAAAATATTTGCCTTCAAAGAGATGGTAGAAGGAAATCCCTCTTACTTGCCACACTGCATATGTTCATTCTCCCAAGTGATTCTCAGACCTCCAGCTCCCACTTGCTAATGGCGGGGAAGGGGGAATGGATCCGTCTTTGATTCTTAGCCTGCGCACTGGCAGGCCCACAGCTGCTTATGACAGCAGTGAGCTGGCTGCCTGGGTCTCCCAGCATCCCAAGTTCCAACATGCTGCAGACCTCAGGAAACGCCAATAGTTCTTGTCCTGGAGCAGCAACAGCTTCAGATAGCCTATTCTTAATCATAGCATTGTACAGAAGACTACTGCATGGTGTGGTGTCAATACTTTGTCTTTCTTTGGTGTAAACTGATTGCTGGAACCTTCTGTGATCTAATTATATGATTTTTCCAACTGTTAATAACAAGGTCATAGAGGACACTGTAAAAATGATCTTTATACATCTTATTAATCTTCTGTCCATGGAATGATACTCGTTAGCCACTAACTGTAAAACTATATATACATGTTCAATCACCATGAAATAACAGGTTTCAGGCATCATGGAACTCTAGATTTTTTGGTTTGTTTTTCTTTGGTCATGGTCTAAAAACCAGGAAGAAACCTACCATCATTATTGCCCACCTATACTCCTGAGTCCTGCTCAAAGAGAAGTAACAGATCAAGAGAAAACAAAAAAGCAAACAAATACATTTCACATCTTGTAGAGCACAAAACAAATCTTTGTCATGAGCAGAGATCAAAGTAAAACCCAAAAGGAGGCTATTTAGAACTTGGGCTTTGGTAAACAAGTGATTGGGCCAAGGTCTCATACTCAAGAACTAGAAAGTGAAAGACTGGGAATTCATGTTCTTGTTGATGGGGGGATAAGTTAGCAAAGCACACTGGAAAAACAGATATATATGCAGACATAAACAGTGTGAGAAGTTTTGTTTTGAAACAAACACATCTTCAGAAACAGGTCAACTATGCAGAGATATAGAGAGAAGATATCAAACTGTAGATTCTGGAGTCATTTTATCCATCTTCACAATTTTTCTAGGTGGTGTTATGGCTTGTGTCTAGATGTGCCCCCAAAACCTCATGTGGCCACAGGCAGAACTTTTTTTAGAGATGGTTGGATCTAGTGTGTGAAGCAAACCCCAGTAGCCTAAAGCATAAAAGGGACAGAAATATGTTTCTAAGATTTCTTGTTGTTTTTGCTACCTTCTGCTGGTCATGACCTATTGGCTCTCTGTCATAAGCCACTCTACCTTGGAGCCATCTCAGTATGGACTAAAACCTCTACAAACTGGGAGCTAAATAAACCTTTCCTCTTTTAACTTTAGGTGTCAGATATTTTGTCTGAGCAATGAGAAAAGTAACAAAGACAGATGGTCTCATCCTGTTCTAAAATACTTAGTACATAAATATGGATAATTTCCAAGCCTATGCTTCTGGCAGTGACCTTTCCTCAAATCTCCAGATTCCTATATCTGCTTCCTACACATTTTCACATGAACTCAGGGTCAGCTTTATGCATATGAGACTTGCGCAGTCACACTGATTTAACGTCAGTCATGGTCCTACAATTCTTAATTACGTTACCTTTGATCTTGTGTTTGGTCCCTGAAGTTGGATAAGACAGAACAAAATATAGAGGAGCAGTAGGTGCACATGCATGTCCACTTTTCTTTGCTGCCTATTCACATATGGCATTTGCAAACCTCGGGAGAACAGACTTCCAGGGATTCACAATGCCTGGGAAGTCAGGGAGACATTGTGAGACTCCCAGGGCTATGCTTTCCCTCAGAATCAGAGCTCACTTCAAGAGCAGGGAGAATATTATAGCAGTAAATAAGTACAATCTTATTTGTGTGATTTCTCACATGAATCAATCACTCCCTCTACATTGAACAAGATGAAATGGGAAACAAGGAAATGATTGACACCCCATAGTTCCTTTTCCTTTGTGCCCTTCACCTTGCATCAGTAGACTGAATGTAACCTGTGCATTTCAAGAAGTGAAATGAAGAAACTGAGTTAGTTTCATGTAGCATTTCTATGATCCTGATGAGAGTGAAATACACAGGGAAGTCCAAACTATCAAATAAGAATTTTATACTTCTGATCCTTCAGTGTATAAGTTAAATTATGTTTGCTTTAACATTATGATATATAAAGATAAATGGTAAAACTCATGATAATAATACAAATTTTATTCATTTATTTTTACTTGGAATAGCATTAAGTAGCAAATTAAAGAATGATGCCTTCATGACAAGTCAACAGAAAGTCCTTAGAAGAAAGAAAGAATGAAGTCTTGTAGTTTACTAATTTTGTGACATTTTCCCCCCTCTTCCCATTAAAAAGGGGGTGACTTGTTTTTGTTTTGGGCTGGACCAGCAAATTTGTAACAGGCCCTGCAGGAGTGACTAACAGACGTCTCAAAGTTCAAATTCTTAATTCCCCTCTTTCTTTTCTTTTGAAAATCTCCTTCCATTTTTCAGCCTAGTCACAGTCTATAATTTGCCAGTTGCTCAGATCTGATATTTGAGAGTCAGCCTTTACTTTCTGACTTTCACAGCCCCCAGGCTGTGTTTTCTCCATGGTTACCTCACAGGGTGTTGGCTCCCCAGAGTCATCCCCAGGGCCTCTCCTCTCACCTGTTACTCCTTAGTTCAATTCACCTCCAGTCCTCACCTACACTAAGACAGCAGCTTGTAAATGGGTTCTCTTTTGCCTCTCCACAATGCACTTTACAAACAATCATTAGATCTTTTAAAGACATAAATAGACTATTTTGCCTCCTTGACTAAATATACTTCAACTACTCTCATTGCTCTTCACACGAAGCCCAGATTCCTTCCATAGTCTCCAAAGTTCTACAGTATTTACAAATTGCTCCACACTGCTCTCACTCCACTCTCCTTCACTTATACTGTATCTCTTATTTGCTCAGTGATACCAAGGATTGAGCCCAGAGCTGAGCTACACACACAGTACATTATTTTTTATTTTGAGACAGGGTCTCCCTGAGTTGTCCAAGCTGGACTTGAACCTGCAATCCTCCAGCTTCAGCCTCCAAGAGTGCTGGGATTGCACAAGTGTGCTACTACACTTGGTTGCTTTTACTTTCAACTATTCTACACTAATGTGCCTTTTTCTTGATGTGCTCTACACCTGGATTTTTGCCTCAGTGACTCTTCTCTTCATACAGATCTCAACTAAAATAATTTCTTCTTTGAGTCCTTCTCTACTCCAAACAAAAAGAAATTCCCTTAATTTCAACAATTGGCATCCTGCTTCCAGAGCTTCACATCATTTTTCCTGTTTATTCATTCATTTGTTGTCTGTCTGCTTCCACTATAATATCATCTCCATGAGATGCAGCACCTATGTATCTCGTTTAATGTTGTGTCTGGCATGCCTAGAATACTATCGGGGATGAGACAGGTACTTAGTAAATATGTGTTGACTAAATGAATAAAATGAATCAACATTGTCAATTAGTTCTGTTTCCTTTCTTGAGGGGAAACAGCAATATATACATATCTGTACATAGATGCAATCACCTGCAGAAACATGTGCATATGTGTATTTGCTCAGTACAGTAGACATTTTCACTGCTTCCTCAGCACCTGTTCTGTGCTCCCTCACTTTGTAGCAGCCGCAGATTTAGAGTGTAATTGACTCCACCATTGCTGCTGAGGGGAGGGCTAATTGGATTACAGTGCATCTTATTCCCCAGCCATATTCTTTGGTTCAGTAATGGGCATGCCGCCCAGCTGATAAGAACGAATCTTGCTATTTTATTCAGGGGCTGAGGGAGAGGAGCCCTCATTCTGACAGGTAGTGTGATCAAGGAAGCATCCAGTTCTAGTTTCTGCTGGCATCAAAATGACAATCAGGAGGACAGTGTGCTGTAGCAGGAAGCAGATGTTAGATGGAAGAATAAAGGGAAGGAAAACAACTGGTCCCTTAATGACATGGCAGAACTGATGCACGGATCAAACCTGAAGCGCAACGGTCAGGCTTTCCAGTTACAAGAGTCAATAAATGTGATCATTTAAACCAGTAGGAACTGAGTTTTCTGTTGCTTACAAACAAAACACTACAATTGACACTAGCAGAATATTTTAATCACTGCTTGCATTTGGGCTCTATTTCCTTCCAGAATATGTCGATGCTGTTAAAAAATAAGATAGTTGTGACTATGATGGTTGCTTACTGTTGCATATTATTTTATTTACTTGTTACAGTATAAGCATTTATTTTTATGCTAATATATATTTTCACAGCCTGAATCTTGATGGCTATATACCTAGTGATTGTATATACTATAATTTTCTTCACCATGTTTTTATTTGCTGTATGTTTAGCTAAAAGCTTGTGAAAACTGCTTTACTGATAAAAATACAACATCAAACAGTAAAACTGATGCTAATATTTTTATACCAACAATGCCTATGTTTATTACATACAATTGTACTTTATTACAATTTGATTCTTGCAAAAATTTGATAGTTTAATACACTAGTGATTGGCTTTACTTATTTATGTTTTTTGTGGTATTGGGATTGAAGCCAGGGTCTTCTCACTGAGTTATATGGTTCAATGTTTTTGTTTAATTTTTAATTTTGACATGGAATTTCCCTAAGTCACTAAGTGGTCCACATTGGTCTTAAACTTGCGATCTTCCTGCTCAAGCTTCCCAGGGTTCTAGAATCACAGAGATGAGCCACCACATCCAGTCTATGTTTTAATTTGTATTTCTCTGATTGCTAGAAATTTAGATACCTTCTGGCTTTTATTTTACCACTGTTATTTATTCTTAGGAGAAATATTTGTTCACATAATTGGATTTTACAACCAGCTTTTCATTATAGCAGATGTAGTCTGAGTCTTAGTAGTATTTTTGTTTGTTTGTTTGTTCTTATTTTGCCCATGAACTCAGAACAGCTACTTTCAAAGGGGTGGACTGAAGCTGTCTGCCTCAGAGCGTTCTTCACTGTCTCCAGTGGGCCCAGGTACGGAAGAAGCTGATTGAGATGCCTTCCTTTATAAACCACAGACACTCACTAAGCAAAGAGCATCAGAGGGGGTGTAAATACCCCAGTTGCCCTGCAGCACAAATGGGTAGCAGCAAGGTCTGTGTTTCACACACTTGTCTAAAGTACCCCATTAGTCCATCCCGGTACTCTGCCTGTTAACTCACTCTGCATTGGCTGCCTTGTGTTCTTTCCGTTATTCACTACTCCAAAGCTGGTGCTTGGCAAAGTCATCTCACACATAAACTCTTCGTACCCCCAAATCTTCTCACAGGCTATGACCCCAGGAAATCCATGTGAACATGCCCATGGCACCATGGAATAAGGTCTTATGTTTCTAAAACCCTTATCTAAACATTCAAAATCTTCTTTAAATTTTAAAAAAGTTGGAAACAAAGCAGTTTGCTTTTCTTTGGAAATAAACAAGAGCATTTTGCACAACACACACTGATTTTTAAAACACTTTCAAGTAAAAGAGCAAAAATACAATTTTATGAATTTTAAGCTAAAAGCAGTATTTGCTCATTATATATGGGGTTTCAAGAACTTTTTTTTTTCTTGTGAGTTACTTCTTCATGCTTTGAAAGTACAAATTTATTTTCCCCCAGGATTTAATCACTATGCTTTGAGGAAACCTTTTGAAAGGAAGGCTGCATATGTTGCAATAATGAGGCACTTTCATTAAAATCATCCCTTAAGAAAAGCCCACACAGTAACTGATTTTTGACCTCTGTTCAAATAAAACTTGGCTAGAAAATTCTCAGAGGTAAAACACGATGAGGAATGGGAACTTTCTGTATTTTATAATTTTCCAGCAACCACAGTACAATCTAGCCAGCATATATTTGGCTTGCGTTGTTTGAAGTTCACTTAGAGTGTAAATGGTGTTTTACAGATGGCATAGATATTTTATTTTCCAAAGATACTTGTGTGTTCGTTAGCTTGCCTTTGCTGTTACCAATATCTGAGTTAAATCAGTTTATAAGCAGGAAAGGTTTACTTGGGCTCATAGTTTCATTTTATGGTTGCTTGACCCAATGGCCTTGGGTCTGAGATGACATTGTACATCACAGTGGAGGAGATGTTGAGCTAATGGTGCCTGGACAGTAAAAGGAGGATACAGGAGAGGGTTGAGGTCCCAATAGTCCTCTCAAGGACAAGACCTCCATGACCTCACTTCCTTCCCCCATACCCTGACTCTCAAAGCTTCCACCACCTCTCAACAGCACCACAAGTTGGCAACCACACCTTCAACACAGGAACTTTTGGGTATCATTTCAGATTCACTTAAGTTTTTAAAAATAGCAACATAATCTCATTTTAAAAATTGAGAATATAAGAATTTTTTATGTTAAATAAAGTTTATTGCTAGTTATGCATGGATGCCCAAACTATTACATTTGAGAACTTCTGACCTCTTCAGTTTTCCATTTTGGGTATGAGATGTGCAAATTCAACTGATCAGACATTCCTTTTGAAGCACAAATTCACTTCAAAGCTACAGTTTTGGTTGCTAAGTCCTAACTCCTAAATAATGTCCTTTAAAAATTTTAACAACTTCAAATAGACATTTCAACCTTGGTTGCTTTTAAGCACCACAGGAATGTACTGCTTACTAATAACGATTATTACTAAAGTATTCTAAATTAAAGTACCATGCAGTAGAGTTTTGATGTGTGTCAAGGAAGTTAATTTTATGGGAATTAAGATGGTCATTCAAAGTATCTGTAATCTGGAAGATTTTTCCAGCACAATTTAGAGAGATTTTCTATCAAGATCTTGATGTTACTATGGAATAGTGAATTTACAGACATTACAGCCTCCGGTGACAGGCTGCCTACAAGGGAATGGTGAAGTGGAGACTTGAATGTGCAGACAATTTAGACTATATGTCATTAATGATGGAAAAAGAATTCAAGACAGAAGAAGAAATGGAATAAAGTCATCAGACACTTACATATGATCTCCTTTTGAGCACCGCTCCCCTCTTTAATTTAATGGCGGTATCTGTTCTGAACTCTAGAATTTGCTCCCAGATGTGGCCCATCTTCACTGGAGCTTAAGATCAGGAGCATAAAACCCAAATGCTGCCATCTAAGTCACTAGCACTTTACGTTGCTTGAAAACACTATACCCCCTCTCAATGATTATGAGACCAATACACAAGTCATTATCATGCAATGATCCAAAATTCCAATGGCCCTCATGAAGAAAAACTAGATGTGGTCAGATTAGGTCCAGAATTACAAGGTCTATGACTTTTCTTCCTCATTTTGTAATTCTGAATTAACTGTTTACTACAGACTAATCCAAGGAATCCCCAAGTATAAATGTAACTAATGTAGTATCAGCATAGTCTTGTGCTAGTATGATTACAGAAATAATCTTATATACTAGTGCTATATTTTATGAATGTATAGTTTTTTAAAAAAATGATTTATGTTCTTAATATAGCTCAAAGTAGGTCACTGAGGCTAGACAATTTACAGTGGATTTCCTCACCTGTAAGTACTACAGAGAAGTGGTCATGTATCACAGTCACTTGTGCACTAAATTTGTAACACCAGGAATATTCCAAAGAAATTCACTAATATCTATTTATTAAATACAGTACTATGATAATCAACCAGGAAACATAAAACTGAAATATACTCCATTGGAAATCTGACTGCTTAACAGGTACCCAATAGAAATGTGATGTTTATTTGGTGACATTTAAATAATGATCATCATCTCATTCATATTCACTCACTTCCTAAGAAATGTCTTTCACATTCCCAAGGATAAGTCACACATCATTTCCCAGCTCTGTTTGATTTTGAAGGTGTTAGAGTATCTGTTGCCATGCTTATTGGAAATAAACAACCCTTTGATGAGGTGTGCACTTATTCATAAACTCCAAAAACAACATAAATTGGGATGTTTCATCTATCCGCTCACTTGATATGCAATACAGACATTCGTGGTGTTAAATGACAGTATCTATCTAGTGTCAAAGCACAAACTTTATCTCAAACTAGTAGGCTCACAAGCAATGACCTAATATAAAGCAGTCAGATATACTTTGAAATCATAAATGGGTGCAAAAACTAAAAAGTTTACAAGTTGCAATTTAAAGTATCTATGTGACACTTTCGTTACATAAATGACAGCAAATATAAAATAACATGAAGCTTTTGGTGTATTCTTTTTTTTAACACAAAAGCACTCATCTTCATAGGAAACAAGCCCAGAGGAGGAATCTTGAGCAGGTACAGAGACCCTAGCCCCTGGGAACCTGAGCTCTTTCTAAATTTCTGCTCCACTCTCCTTAACCAAGACTTTCAGCTATAAAGTTGTTTCACGGTCCAAAAAGGGTCACGAGACCTTTCATCTTTATTTCTGCATTATGGGTATGAGGAAGGAGGAAGAAAGGAAGACAAAATTCATGTCCCTGATATCTATGCCCCACTGAAAACAGATTTTAAAGTTCCACGTATTGCTTTTGTTGACACCTTGGGCAGAAATCAGTCATATGGTCAAATTCAGTCTTTTAGATGGTTACATTGCCATGAAAAGGGAAGAGAAATACTAGCTGAGCCAAAATGTAGTATATTTCCTAATTGTTCACTTAGACCTACTTTCCAGCTTTTCGCACATCATTATGTGCCCAGGAGACAAATTTCTAAGAACTGGCCACGCTTTGGAGTTTGGGCAATGAAATCATGGACAGGAGACAGACAGAGAGGCGAGGGAGATGATGGGGACTTTATTCCTCCTGCTCCAGAGAGCTAAGTCATTTGCAAATGAGACCTTTTCACATAATTGATTTGTTTTCTTCCCACTTGGTAAAACCCCCACACACACCATTTTTAGAGTCAGTTACTTGCTTCCAATTCTTGAGCAAACTTTTTAGTTTATTGTACCAGTGCAAGTCTGATTTGACACTTCACAGGACTGTCCCAATGGAAAACTACAAATTGGCTCTCTTCCTAACCTGTGATTTAATATAATATGTTCAGGGTTTTTTGACTGCCAGTTTCATAGGTCTACGCAATAAGAGACTCAGAGGTTTATACTTTAGAAACCACCAAGAAGGTGGAGGTAATGAGATTAATGACTTACAGACTCTTCAGTAATGTATTTCACAAAAGATTTGTGTTTACCTCAGAAAGTCGGAACTTGATGATGCACTTTTCCTGGTTTAGAATTTATCCTAATTGTAAAAACAGTGGATCATCCAAAATGTTACCCGAGGTAGTAACTGGAGACTAAAAATATTTTAGAAGTTACTTCACTGTAGCTATTACTGTTAAGTCTGTTCCCATGTGAAGTCACATTGCCCAATTACTTACGGTTTTAGTTTGTTTACACTGGGGTTATGCTTATTAAAAGCGTCATCTACATTTTCCTTTTAAAATCAATTTTAAGTCCATGAAAGAGTCACATATCATTTGACTGAATGGCAGTACGTTATGCTGTGAGGTAAGCTGATGGCTTCATGCAAACATTACTTATTAAGTTGTGGCCAGAGCAAAGGAGCTTGCCTTGCTCAGTTACCCCTTAAATAGGCAATGTGAAACACCTAATCTGCTTTGTGCCACAGTGCTGCTTTTATTGAGAAAGTCTCCTTCCCTCTCCTAAGAGCTCCATGCACATCCTCGGTCTACCTGTCCCCAGCACTGCTAAATGTAAAGCAGCAGGTCTCCGCTATGGTCATGCATTAGGATCACAGAGCAACTTTTCAGATCATAGGGCTCAGACTGCATCCCAGCCCAGGTGAAGCAGAGCGCCAGCCATCATCATTTTAAAGGCAAGCAAGTGGTTCCACATCCAGTCAAGGTGGAGAACTAAGACTATGAAGAGGCAAAGCTCAAGAAGTAAAAAGGGATGGGTCTTAATTTCTGCTTTTTGCATAGGCAGCCATTCTGTACTTCACTCTGGCATGGGACAAACCAGTCCCAGGGCATGGGACTCCCCTCTACTTTGCTTCATCCAGAGGAGGATCTGCCAAGAAGGAAAAGGCAGGCCGGCCTAACTGGAGTTTGTTCCATTGTGTTCCAGGGAAAATTTGTTGCAGTAAGAGCAAATTGAGCTGGCTCTATAGTTTCAGGTGATGAGATGGAAAAGACTAGACTTATTAGTGCATATATGTTGATTGTAATTTTTTAGGAAATGTGTAAATGCTAGTAACTGTAGACTTAACTTTCTTTCAAGTCAATTACACTGATGATCCTTTGTTGATTCGTTTAGGATGTAAAACAGATTTAGTCTATAAATTGCTGTACTTCCTAATTGCATTTGTTAATGCAATTTAATTCTCATGCAAATTGAGGAGTCTAAGCAAATTTACTGAACACAAATGAGGAAAGCTAACAAAGAGGGGAAATAATATTTTAAGATCCTTTTATTTAGAAGTAAGTGATAGCAGATAGCAGTCCCTCCTCTCTCCTGCAGGGGAGTAAATCCAGTGCCTTCACATAGAGCTATATTCCCAGCCCCTTTTAAAATTTGGAGTCAGGGTTTTGCTAAGTTGTTCAAGAAATTGTGAAGCACCCACAGGAAACTGTCAGGAAAGATCCATGTCTGAGTCTCTTGATGGTCTCTAGCATTCTGTGTGAAGCAGTCCTTTCCAAATCCTGGGTCATCCCTCTAAGGTTATTCACTATCTTCTTCTAGATGAGACTCTACTTACTTCCACCAGACCAAGATGTATCACCACATCCTCCCCTTCAATAGAGGGCTCCATCAACTAGGGAGACATCATTTTCCTGGTTTTCCTTAGGTTTTCAAACCTGGTTTCCTCTATTTCTGAGCATTTTAAGTTGATTTAAAGTCTTAGTCTAATACCTGCTTCTTTTTAGAGCTCCTGTGAATTTATTTTTTTTTTCTCTGTGAATGTGTTATATTTTCTTGTTTCTTTCTAGGCATCATTTTTTTGTTATTGTTGTTAAAAACTGGATATTTCGAATTTTATTATGTAGTAACTATAAAAACTGGGTTCTTTCCATTTCTCAGTGTTTGTTGTTTCTGGCTGCTGTTGGTTGGCTGTTTATTTAGTGCCTCTTTAAACAATTTTTATTGAGATCAAGTATGCATGGCAGTAAACCTACCATTTTAAATGTGTAGCTGAGTGATTTTTTAAAAATATATTTCACATTAACTTTATGTTGAAGAATCTAATTTTAATATTTTAAAGGAACTATATTGTTGAGATATACAAATTCAATAATATTTATATTGTAGCCTTAATAACTTTGCTTTTTTTAAAGAAAAAAAAGAAACAGAAAAAGAGTAGAAATAGTACATAATTTAAAAAAAAACAGTAAGAAATCACTAGTTGATAATTATATCTTCTTAGAAAGAAGTTCAAGTTACAAAAGTAAAGCATACAAAGTGGACATTTAAACAGTGAGACTGCAATCAGTTCTGTTCATCTATCCAACAAAAACTTAGTAATATGGTTATCAAACCTACACACTTAAACATACATGCAGTTATATCCTTTAGAATACTTTCTTTTCCTCTCTCTTTTTTTTATAATAACTATAATCAATTCTCATAAACTGTTTAGAAGTTCTACACATGTATAAGTCTCTACATGTATACCTAGCCTTTCTCTATTAGAGGGAAAAACAAATCAAAACAAGTCAACAAAACAAATTCCTAGAAAAACACGAAATGAAAAGGACATATAAAACCACAATACTAGGTGATCTACGGTAGTTACTATGATGTCTCTTGTTATTTTCAATAAAATTGTCTATATCATCAGGCATAGTATAATTAAACATAGCAGTACATAGCACTATTAATAAAAACCAAACATTGGAGACATTATAGGACTTTAAAGGCAGTTAATAATCAAACCAGAATGAGTATCCTATTGAATCTTGTCCTCTTCAGAGTAGTTGCCTCTACTCTCAGACTTATACTATCAAGCATACCAGATTTGAATAAAATCAGTCAAGACAAACAGCGATATAGCCTATCTTCTCTGCCTCATCTCTGCTATGCTATTTTTCGTCATTGTTGTTTACTTTTCTCCTTCATTCCACTTTCTGCCCCTTTCATTGAGGCCTTTCTGCCATTGTTCCTGGAATCATGGTGATTTTCTTCTCTTTCTCTACAATGCCTTCAATATTCTTTGCAGGGTTGGAGTGGTGGTCACGAACTCCCCCAGTTCCTCGTTGTCGTGGAAATTTCTTGTCTCTCCATTAATTTTGAGAGACAGTTTTGCAGGGTACATCAATCTGGGTTTGAGGTTATTTTCTTTCAGTCCTTGGAATATTTCACTCCAAGCTCGTCTTGATTTGATAGTTTGCATTGAGAAGTCCACAGCGATTTTTATGAGTTTTCCTTTATAGGTAATCTGTTTCTTTTCTCTGACCACTTTTAATATTCTGTTCTTGTGATGGATTTCTGGGATTCTGATTATTATATGTCTGGGTGTAGATCTGTTTTGGTTGTAGCTGGCTGGAGTTCTGTATGCCTCATATATCTCAATATCATTGCCTTTTCCTGTGCTTGGAAAGTTTTCCTTAATTATTTCTGTGAATAGCCTCTTTATTTCATTTGTATTTGTCCCTGCTTCTTCGTTCACATTTTTTTTTTTTATTCTTAAGTTATAAATCTTTTTGTTGTCTTCTAGCCTTTATATTGTTACTTCCTGGTCCCTTGTTATTTTTACGAGATCCTTCCTTTCACAATCATACATTGCAAATCTATCTTCAAGTTTTGAAAGTCTGTCTAGTTTCTGTCAAAAAGTTTTGACAGCTTTCAATGGAGTTTTTAATTTCCTGATATTCTCTTTGGATCTGTTTCATGTATTCTAAATTTTGTTTGTATTCTTCATCAAAGGCTTCTCTTCTTTCTCTGGGTTCCTCCATTCTTCCATTTGTATCTTCTTGAGGAGTGCCCAGCATTTCTTTTATTAATCTTCTTATGTCTTGCTTCACCCGAGTTAGAATTTCAGATTTAAATTTGTTGATGAGGTCATGGAAATATTTCTTTATTTCCAATGACGCTGTATCTGATATTGCATGTTTGCTGCCCTTGATCTCCTCTGTATTTACCTCTCCTGGACTTATTTTCCCTGGGTCAGCGGTTGGAGGCTTTTTGTTGTTTCTTTGTTTTGTCATGTTTCTGATTTCTTTCAGACAGGTGAATGGTGGAGGTCTCAAGTCATTTTCATATTGCTTACAGTTTTTCTGAAGTATACTGTCTAGGGGATTGTTGCTCTCCCCAGTTTGCTGTTGATCTATGAGGTGCATGCAGGGGCAATGTGGGCCGGACCCTCCCCTAGCTGAGTGATTTTAAGTAGACCACAAGGCTGTGTTCTACAACCATCAACATGGTTAATCTGTGGAGCCTTTTCATCTTCCAAACTGAAACACTGTGCTTATCAAACAATAATATCGTGTCTCCTCCTCAGCCAGTGTCTCCTGACTGCCTTCTTTTTTCTGTCTCTATGAATTTAAGTGACTCATATAATTAGAATCATACAAAATATTTGTCCTTATGCTTCTGGTTGACTGCACTTAGGATAATGTCTTCAAAGTTTATCCATCCTGTAACTTGTGTCAGATTATTTCTTTTTAAGGCTAAGTAATATTCCCCTGTATGTACACATGACATTCATTCATCTATTCAACCACTGATTGGATGTTTGGGTTGATGCCACCTTTTGGCTGTTGTGAATAATGTTGCTCTGAACATGGACGTTAAACTGTGTTTGAGTTTCCACTTTCAATTGTTTTGGGTATATATGCAGGAGTGGAGTTGCTGGATTACGTTGTAATTCTGTGTTTCACTTCTAAAACCCACAAGAGCATCTCCCATGGCAACAGCACCATTTCATAATCTCACTAGGAATGTTCAAAGTTCCCGTATTTTGGACATCCTAATCACCCCTTATTTTCTGTTATCTTTAGCAGTATTTTTTAGTAGTAGCGGTCTAAATGGTAATACAGGGATATATCACTGTGATTTTGTTTGCACTTCCCTAACGAGTGATGTTACCTGTCTTTTAATGTGCTTATTATACATGTGTGTACATTCTTTATAGAAATATCTATTTAGTCCTTCATTAGTTTTTCTAGACTATTTTTATACTTTTTTTGTTGTGTGTCTCTGAAGTTCCTATGTGATTATCTAGTTTAAATACTTAGAGCCATCACACACACACACACATACACACACACACACCGTCACCTGATTTGGTAGATTGGCTTTATATTGAAAATATTTTCTTTTTCTCTTTTCTTTTTTTTCTATCTTTCTATCTATGTATCTATCTTTGTTTTTTGTTTTGTTTTGTTTTGTTTTTTGTACAGTGAATAGAACTGAGGACCTTGTGCTTGCCAGGCAGGTTCTTGCACCACTGAGGTATATTCCCAGCCCTGTGTTGGAAATATTCTCCATGGTCAACTTGGCTGTTTAGAACTCTGCCTTAGCCTTCACTTCCTGATGTCTGGCTGCCTTAGTTTCTTAGGCTGGAAGTGAAAGGTTAGACTTTTCTCAAAATTTTTCTAAACATTGTTCATGCCCCAGACAGATGTTTAGATTCCCCAGTATATGGAAACTTTTCAAAACCATCGTGCCTTAAAGTAACTTTCTCCCCTGCTTTGCTCTCAGGATGTTGTTCTAGGTAACTTGTTTGCTTGCCACTCAGTGGTTTTCAGGAATACTTTCTATATGGCAGCTTTTCCCTGAGAGTTTTGAGAAAGGCAAAACAAAGTCAAGTACTTTGTGTTATTCTTTCAGGGAATATCCAGATAAGTCAAAACAGAAAAACACAAATCCTTGTTTATAAGCTCTGTGCTCCTCTTTCCAGAACCATAAATCCATGCTGGGAGTGTGGGCTGCCATCTTTAAGACTGAAGTAATGCTGAAAAGGTGGGTGTGGTAAGGGCAAACTCAAAGGTCAGCTTGTCTTGATTCAGCACTTGGTCGAATAGCTTAACCCTTTGGCTAGTTCCCAGAGGCTTTTTTTTTTTTTTGTCTTTTGTGTGTGTGTGTGTGTATTTGAGACAGCATCTCACTATACAGTTCAGGCTGGCCTTGGGCTCACTTTATAGCCCAGGCTGGTCTCGAATTTGCAATGATCCTCCTGCCTCAGCCTCCTGAGTGCTAGGATTACAGGAGTGCACCACCACACCCAGCTCTACTGCCCAGAGTTTGAAAGGGCTAATCCTCTTGCTAAACTTTTTGCTTGTTTTGTCTATGTTTCCAAGATAAATGGACCCTTAAATTTCCTATTCAGCCATTTTTCTTTGAGGTTCAGGTTATCAGGATATGTAACCCTATATGCTTAATGGGACTGAATAAACTCTAAAAGTCAGAGCAGGCAAAAGACCATGATGTCAGGTCAGAAATCTGAGTTTTTAAGTGAAAAAAGTAGTTCTAACACAATACAGTTCTAATGCAATAATGCAACACACCCTCTCCTTGTTTCCTTTCTAGCCCATTCATTTTGTATAATCCAGAAGCACCGTGAAAACACAGGCTAAGGCAATCCACAGCAATTTGGAATGTTACTTAACATGGGATGGGCTTAAATCCCTCAGAAGACATGCTCACTACTTCCTGATTGATCTTTAGTCTAGTTTGGACTGTTTTTTTCTCCTTTATAAATCATTTTACCTCTCCAAATTGATTAAGTGCTTCATTCAAATGTGACAAATAAAAAGCAAGTAGAAGCATTTAGTCTTGATGATAAGGCAGAGCCCAATGTGTATGTCAGTGTAGAATATGGAATGCGCTCTTATCATAAATGTTCCAGGAGCAATTTGGTTGTCAGGGTTTCATCAAAGCACCTGAAAATCATTGAGTTAGAGGAGAATGCACTATAATTTCCATGTCTGTCCCAAATAATAAGTCACTGACAACCTAGCCTTATCAGTAAAGATAGAACCAATTTTGTTTTTTCCATAAAAGTGAGAACATTACTTTTAGAAAGAAAAATTTAAACAATGTTAGCCCTGATTGAAATTACATAGAAGGGATACTGAGTCATAGAAATGATGCTTTAATAAGGAGAAGTTTAACAAATGACCATGAATGTCAATTGATATATATCCAGTAACAAGCAAAGCATCTAGGTTAACTTGAGGATTTGAAAATTCCTTCAAAGATAACGATTCCAATCACTAGAGAAGCCCAGTCTCCCTCACCCTGGTCTTGTGATTCACATCTCTCACATTTATCTCTCACTTCCTGCAATTTGATCATTTTGCTTTTCTCAAACCCTCCAAAACTGGTTATTAAGCAAGAGCCAAAAAAAGACCCAAGGACTTGTAAAGAGAATTATGGGAAATTCCATGGTAAAAATCTTTCTAAAGACTAAAATGCCCCATTGTTTACAAAAATACTTGCTTAGCCACCCTGAAAGAATACTAAATATGTGGGAAATTTTTTGTCCACATCAAATGAAAAGATCACTACCATGAGACTCCACCAAAGTAAAGGGGTTTCATACAAACCTGAATTTGTTTTTAAAGAGGTTTAGCATTAAAGGAAAGATGATATTCCCTTCAATAGAAAAGTACATGTCCCAGGGATTTGATGTGTATAAGATCCCATCATCTGCTAAATCTGAATTTAGTTTTTGAGCTAATAGAGAAAAACAACAGATGATATTAATATTGTTAAGTAGGGACTCAGAAGTTGGGAAAAAGCTTTTATTTATATTAAGAATAATTTATTGAGCTATAAGATACACAGATATGCAAATGTTAGCCATCTGCATCAATGTAACTTGGCAACTGCATACAACCATGTAATCAGCACCTAGACTGTGATGTAAAACAGATCATTTTTGACAAAGTTACCCTTGTGCTTTTTTCCAGTCAATCTGGAAGAAAGTATTCTAGTCAACTACTATTCTGGGTTCTATCATTTTGTTTGTCTTTGAATGTAAGTAGAACTGCAGAATATTCTCTGTTTTGTGTCTTTTCAATTTTCTTCAAAAACTATGGTTTTCAGGCTAATCCATTTTGTTGAACGTATCAGTAACTTATGCTTATCTATAGCTAAGTAACATTCCACTATATGACTATATCATGATTTGTTTCTTCCTTTTGTCCTTTTGTTCCTATGTTCAGTTGGAGGACATTTTGGGTTGCTTCCAGTTAGAGTTATTAAGGTAATTATCTGGTATCTGTTTTATCTCTTTTGAGTAAACACCTAGCAGTGAAATTACTGGGTCATAGGATTGCTAGTTATATATTTAACTTTATTAGACACTGCAGAAGAGCTGTCCAAAGTAGATGTACTGTTTTAGATCACCACTGTATGAGAACTTTAATTATTTTACAACCTTGCATAACTGTTCTGGTTAGTATTTTATTTTTCTTAAAAAATTAGCCATTTTAGTGTTTAGTGGTACAGTAGATTTTGGGATTAAGAAATAATTTTATTAAAGCTAGTAATGATAATAAGAAAAATGTTTCTGATTTAATTTATTTAAAAATTTCTTTACTTAATTTGTTTTTCTCCAAAATTTTTCCAAATGCTGTCATCAGTTACATAGGGAAATAAAACATTAAAATAATCTTCTACTTTGCATTTGTACAAATATTGGAAAAAAGAAATAATAATATGAAAAAAAAGTTAAACTATGTCTCTTCTCAGATGACATAATATTCTACTTAGAAGACCCCAAAACTCCACCAAAGGACTTTTGCAATTAATAACCAGTAGCATAGCTGTCTACAAAGTCATCATTCAAAAATCAGTAGCATTCCTGCACACTAATAACAAACTCACTGAGAAATTATGGAAATCATACCCTTCACAGTAGTATCCAAAAAAAATATGTAAGAATCAATCTAACAAAGGAAGTAAAAGATATGTACATTGAAAATTACAGTATTCTGAAAAAAGAGATCAGAAAGCATATCACAAAATGTAAAGACATCCCTTGCTGATGGACGGGAAGAGCCAACACTGTGAATATGGCCATACTTCCAAAACTGCTATACAAATTTAATACAACCCCAATCAAAATATCATTAGTATGTCTCACAGATCTAGAGAAAACATTTCTAAAATTGATTTGGAAACAGAAAAAGTCTAGAATAGCAAAAGTAATCCTGGACAACAAAGGCAAGGCAGGAGACATCACAATTCCTGATTTGTTATTTATTTATTTTTTTAAAGATAGTAAAATCCAATAAAATAAAACAAAACCAAACAGAACAAAGCCAGTCAAAACAATGCAGCAAAATTGGTACAGAACTTCAAGGCAGGATACTAGGAAAATAACAATAGCTACCATAGTATATCTTGTTATCTTCATAATAATTGTCCATTCCATCAGGTATAGTAAAATGAAACTGAAAACAAAACAGATACAACTATAAACAAACTCAGCCACTTTATCTTTGAAATAGGAACCAAACAAGTTCAATGGAAGAAAGATAGCCTCTTTAATAAACGGTGCTAGAAAACTGGATTTCCACACACTGAATAATAAAACTAGACCTAGGTCTAACACCATGAACTAAACTAAAGTTAAAATGGATCAAACTTTTAAATATTAAAATAGAAACACTAAATCTACTGGAAGACAAAGTAGGTAGAAATCTTGAAGATACAAGGGTAATCAGAGTTCATGAACAAAAATCAAACTGCACAGGAAGTACTTCAAAGAATTAACAACAGGAACCTCATTTAAAGAGTTTTTGCACATCAAAAGAAATCACCAACAGAGTGAAAAGAAAACCCACATATTGGAAAAAAAATTCAGTCAACTTGTCCCTCAAACAAAGAAAGGTCTTCTATCTGGAACATATGAAGAATTGAAAAAAATCAGGCCCCCCAAATTCAAAGACCCAATCCAAAACTGGGCTTCTGAGATAAATATGTACTTCCCAGATGAAGAAATGTGAATGGCAAATAAATGTATGAAAAAATGGTCAACATCATCAGTTCAACATTTGAAAACTGCAAATTAAAACAACACTGAGATTCCATCTCACCCCAGAAAGAATGGCTATCATCAAGAAATCAACCAATAACAAATGCTGCTGGGGCTGTGAGGGGAAAAGGAACCCTTCTCTATTCTCAATGGAAGCATAGACTGGTACAATCACTGTGGAGATCAGTGTGGAGGTTCCTCAAAGAACTAGGATTAGACATCCTATTCAACACAGCTATTATCCTTCTGGGTATTTTCCCAGAAGAATTGAAACATCATACCACAGTAATATATGTGCACCCATGTTTGTAGTAGCATAATTTGTAATGACTAAATCCTGGAAATAACCCAAATATCCATCAACTGAGGAATGGGTTTAAAAAAATGTATTTTTATACAATGGAATACCACTCAGCTCTAAAGGAGGATGAGCTCAAGGCTTTTATATTTGAATCTATGTAACTAGAAACGATTATTCATATGTGAAATAAATGAGACTTGAATGCATAAACATCATATTGTCTCCCTAGCACAAGAAACTGAAAGAGTAAATAAGATCCAAAATCTACAATAGATACAGTGAAAAAGAAAGAAACTGTTCAAAAGGAAATAAGAACTGGAATGGGGGAAAGGAGAAAAGAAAGATGAGAAAACAAAAGAAAAAATATCTATTTATACAGATGAAATATTTATGCTAATAATTTCTTGTAGTTCATTGAAAAGAACCATTTTTTGCTTATATTGTTTGATCAATTTTTCATGCCTATATTTTGTATCTGAACAACTACTTTGAAGATAACAATATTAACCACTGTTAATCTCCTATTATTATTATATATTAACCGCTGTTAATCTCCTATTATCTTGTTTTGAAATCTTCTGTCATTGTTTTGATTGTTTATCTTTAAAATAACAAGTAGATAAACAAAATGTAAAAAAAAAAGAAGAAAACAGTAGTATGTGTTTCTAAGAATTTTTTTTTTTTTTTTTTTTTTTTAAAAAGCGTTGAGGATGGAGAACTTGGTGGATCTTATGGCAAAATTTCTGGGCACCAAATGCTTGCTGTATTTCAAGAAACTATTTATTCTTAAGAATGTTGACATCATTTACTGACACTTGCTAACTGAAATCTTTGACATCTCACTAAAACTCCAAAAGCAAATCTAAATAGTGAGAAACTGTGTCTAAATCCTGCTTTGCAGTAGCACAAGCCAAAAGCAACCCTGAAATTGCCTTTTTCACACTTGTGGGAGTGTGCCTTTTGAATTTCATGATTATTATGTCATGAGAAACCACAAAATACATGCAGATTATAAAATCACTCACAGTCTGATAACTGATTTATCTGTGGCCACCACTTTGGCATTTGTAGCAAAACTCAGTTGATGAAGCTTCAGTTCAGCTCTTTCTAAAGTTGTGGATGGAAACCAGACTGCTTTCAGGAATTATCACATATATCAAGGACACAGCCTAGGAACAGCTGTCACTGAGATACACATTTCTTGCTCAATACCCAGCCTCCCCTAAATTCTTAATAATTCTCAGAGGTGAACATGTAATCCTGTGAAATCAGCACTAAAAAGATTTTCCAGCTATACAACTTACAACTTGGATAGGGTACAGGGAGCATAGGATGGGCATGTTACATGTCTGGTATCAGGAGTTACAGTGGAAGTAGTAGTTCCTGGCATCGGGTGCTGGCCCTGGAACTTAGGCTACCACGCATACCTGGACACAGCAGCAAACACCATTATGAACTACATATCTGTGTGTATCTCTGCGTAGATTTCAGTTTTGTATCTCTCTCCTCTGGAATATTTTGAATTAATAAAAATACTGGCAAGAATATATAAAATCTATAAAATCAGAGAGGTCTGATTTGTCATATACAAGTAGATATTCCATTGGGAATAAGCACAGTAGTAATACAACACCGGACATAGTCTGCAGGGCCTGCTCAAATGGAAATGCTCAGAGAATTTCCCAAAGTTTTGATGGTTATATTGGTGGTTGTCTGTGTAACAGAAAATGCCCCCTTCCACCAGTATACTTCAGTATACTCCAGTTTGTTAGTTGCCAGGGTAACAGTTCCCGTATCAGTTGTCTCTTAGAAACAGCCCATCACTGTGATACATATCTGGCCACTATGATGCCCATTACATAAACCTATCCCCAATTGACAAGCCATTCTGCCTGTTTATTTTCTGCTTGCTTATGCCATACAAGCCCTAGACCACCTGATATTTTGGGAGTGATTCCAATCAGTGTCCATTGATGTAAAATAAATCTGTCTTCAAATCCTGGGCATTGTTTTGGTGTTTATCTTTGCTATTATATCTCTACTTTTCCTTCTCTTAGTCCTTTATCCATTCACTTTCAAAAAGCCCACCACATGGCAGCCAGCTTCCTGAAGATGAAGGACATCCATGCAGAAATCCAGCAAAGACAGAATTGGGAGAATTCAAACAACTTCATTTCTTCTCTGCACAACAATCAAAGGTAGAGAGCATGGCTTTAAACCTGAGATCACCAAAAGAACCGTGGGTCACTTAAGAGGCATTTAACCACTTTACAGCAGGTACTGGGACCACTGTGTACAGATGGAGGTCACAGCCTGCATGGAGGTCTTGGGAGTCAGCCTGCTGTGGCAGTTGTTTGGGAGGCAGATGTATACCAAGTGGCAAAATAGCACCCAGTACTTTAATAATTAGTAAGACATCACAGTGGTACAAGTCTGGCTTTATGCTTTAAATCTCATTTTAACTACAGCCTTTCATGAATACTGAGGCCTTCTCTCCCACTCTTTCAATCTCTCTGACTCTCTCAATCTCTCTCTCTCTCTATTTTTTTTTTTTTTTTGTACTGGTGATTGAACTCAGAACCTCATGCTTGCCAGGCAGGCACTTTTGCCACTGAGCTAAATCCCCAGCCTGAGGCCTTTTCTCTTGAGCTTTTCCCCAAAAAGCTGATTTTTCTCCCCCAAACCAGTCTTCTTTTTCTTTTTTACAGAGACATCTAGTACCTGAGAAAAAGATTCTAGAGAAAGTAGATTATGTGGCAAATGCTAAGAGAAAATATTGGTAGAGATTATCCAGTCACTATCACTGTGGGCTGCTAAGACTTCACCATTCCTGGCACTGTGGAAGTAGTGTAATAGGCCGGCTAAGGAAGACTCCAACTCCACAGGTCATTGTCTGAGGGCTGCTCTGGGACCACCCACTCTGCAGGACAAGAAAGGACAGTCCACCAGAGAAAGTCCCAGGCAAAGTGCAGAAAACATCTAATGTGTGCAGATGATAAAGGCTGTACCCTCCAAATAACACATTTTTTTCTATGCTTATGAAGAAACAATGACCACCAAAAAAGGAAAGCTGAATATATGTTTTGGCAGGAGCTGAAAAGGAGAATAAATGTTGATGAATATAGAGCAGGTACACCAAAACTGTTTCTTATGAATCAGAATAAAAGTCTGAGGCTGTGTGCGATCTTCAAACCAGTCTGCGTGGCTCTGACTTTCCTGTGGAAGAGCTCTCACATGGTCTCTTCTAGCGATCTGGTATTGTTTTTCATCATACTTTGTGTATAGCCAAATGAAGGTAAAATTTCTACCTCTCAGTTATAGAGAACTTAATTCAATGAAAAAGAGATTTATCAGTTGTTTGTAGTGAAATGCAGTCACTAACACTTTATGAAATTACACTGTGTTATGGTTTGTATCTAGGTGTCCCCCACTTCCCCCAAAATCTCATGTGCGCATAGGGAGATGACTGGATCATGGGGGTGTGATACCAATCAGCGAGGGAGTCCACTGATGAGTTGATAGCTAAATGTGATGTTGGACAGTGAAGCCTGGTGGGAGAACGTGGATCACCAGGGGCATGACCCTCAAGGTCCACCTCCTTCCCTCCTCTCTTCATCTCCTACTACTTGCCAGTCTGCATAAGCAAGCCCTCTCCACGATGCCCCTCTGCCAGGCAGCTCTGCCATGGTCCCAACTGACTATGGACTGAAACCTCAACAAACTGTGAGCCAAAATAAACCTATGCTCCTCAACTGTGAATGTCCAGTACTGTGTTTCAGCAACACGAGAGTAACTATGACTAATTATGTCTGTTAGTGAGTAGGAAGGTCTGTACCAACAAAGGCAAGTTAGCCCCAGATTTTAGTAGATGCAATGCTTTTGCCTATTCCAATTATTACTTTTTGTTAGAAAGAGGATGTTCACAAGGGTGGTCAGGAAAACTAATCCAAAGAATCAGCACTTGAGCAGAGAATGAACATGGAGGAAAAGAACCAAGAGGTGAGCCAGCGGAACAGAAGCAGGCTGCATGGGAAGTACTTCTGTGTATGGATGTGAACACAGTGTCAGAAGTGGTCTGGGAAAGTACACGGGGCTGGAATACACCCGGCTTTGAAGGTCATGAAAGGAATTTGAGGCTTACACTAAAAACAGTGAAAGTTTTATTGCAGGTTTTTAAAACTGGGGCTCATTTGATCTATTGGTTAACTGGAAAGTATGATTCTCACTGTAGGGTGGAGAAAAGAAAGGAGAGGAGTTGGAGTGGATGGTGGGGAGATTTGTAAGAAGGCTACTACAAAATGTCATGATAGACTGACTCAGTGGGGACAGCGAAAAATGGATGAATCCAAGAACATAATAGGACAGACAGATGCAGAAGTAATATTTCAGATGTACACTCAGTTGAAGATGGGCAGTGAGGAAGAGGAGGTGTAAATATGATTCTCATGTTGCTGTGTTACAATGGCTGATGGCAATGACACCATTTAGACACCAAGATAATACTCTTATAATGAACTTGACATGGGTCCCCATGTTGGACTGATTTCCTGTGTCTCAATCTGGAGTATTACAAGGAATAATCACCTGGTCTAAATTTGTGATGAGGAGCCAGGTGCAATAGCTCACATCTGAAATCCCAATTGAGTCAGGAGGATTGAAAGTTTAAGGTGAGCCTGAGAAACTTGGCAAGAATAAAATTTAAAATAAAATTGGCCGGGGATATAGCTCAGCACCCCTGGTTTCAATCTCCAGTAACTTCGACCTCACAATCCGTGAGGGACAATGAGATCATCTCTCTGAGTATATTCCTGTCTGAGGGTGTTGCAATTATTTTAAAAAATGATGGTAGGGTCTACCACAGGGCTTCAAAGAGCCACAAAAGCAGGAACTGAGCTGACAAAATGAGCACAGAACACAAAATGCTTGATGCTTAGTAGCCTGAAGAAACTGAGAACCTGCTTCATTGCGAGTTGGAGGAACCAAGAAAGTCTGAAGAAGGGATTGTCTGCCTTGAGGTTCTTCATAGAAGGATTCAGGGTATAGTTCTGAAAGTGTGCACATGTATTTCATCTATGGGACATCTCCATAACTGTGAAGTAAAGCCAATCCTTGATTTCCAATGAGGAGGAACAATTATACATTTTTTGATATCTGTAGAGAATTATGCTATCTGGAAATAGGAAAAGGGAGACAGCCGTGGAGAGAGGATAATAATATTCAGAAGAACACAGCTGAATTCAAAACAAGAACTCATTTATTATGGCATAACTGAACTTATTTAGAAAACAGAAATGTGATTTTTGTCAGGGGCACTTGTGATACTACTTATTTCTGACAAACACACAGCTTGAATAAGAAACAGCCAGTATACAACAATGGTAATGGTGTTTATTGTAATATCACTAGCTGATAATTTCAGTGCACATCTCTAGTTTATCAGCAGTATGTGCTGACTATACTTATTTCTGCAGTGAGGACTATGTAGCGGAGACTGTGTTCTGAAGCAGGAGTAGCAATACATTACTTCTTCCCCTGATTTTAAGTGTTTAGTCCCAGTTTCCATTTAGAACTGGAGTGGCCTTCTCTGGCAGGCAAGACAATTCTGAATCATGACTTACTTCTAAGATACGGTGCAGGAACAAACGTCAACTTGTCATATATTAGCAAAATGCTATTAAAACCTTCACCAGAGGGATTCATTGGTAACCATGAGAAATGATCACTGGAAAACTGTTCCAGCTTTATAGAGTTTACTAATCTATGCAAGCAAACAGTGGATTTCATGTGCTCTGTTGTATGTCAAGGAAGGAATTAATTTTACTTTCTCTATAATCTCAGGCAAAGGTACTATGTGGATTTCCCTTGACTCTGAGTTTAGTGTTTTTCTTTTTTTGTTCAAGTGTCTGCTAGATTTTTTGCAATAATAACATACAAAGAGCACAAAATTTAGATTTCTTCTTGAATGGCCACCTTGGACCAGTTAGTTTATCTCTCAAGCCTAAGTCCCTCTGTTAATCTGCTATGGCTTTAGTCCTCTTACAATGCATTTCTACAAATTAAATAGGGAATATATGTAAACTTATGTAGAAAAAGTACTCAAAATGTTAGCAGTCCTACTAGTGCCAATCTCTCAGGTTGCCTTAAAAGAAAATCCAGTATTTTTTTTACCTAATGCATGCTTTCAAGACGCTTCATTTTGGCTGGAAATCTGAGTTTTGTAGCTGTTTTTGTTCTCTTGTTTTAGTACTCACAATTGAAACCAAGGTCTTTGATCTGAGCTACAACTCTAGCCAGCAGCCAGCCTGCCTGTCTTCCCCTCCCTCCTTTCCTTTCCTTCTCTTTTTCCTTCTTTTCTTTGTCTTTCTTTCTTTCTTTCTTTCCTTTTCTTTCTTTTCCTTTTCTCCCTTCCCTTCCCTTCCCTTCCCTTCCCCTCCCCTCCCTTCCCTTCCCTTCCCTTTTCCTTCCTTCCTTCCTTCCTTCCTTCCTTCCTTCCTTCCTTCCTTCCTTCCATTTCTTCCTTCCTTCCTTCTTTCCTTCCATTTATCCCTTCCTTCCTTTGTTTCTTCCTTCCCTCTGTAATTTTCAAACAGAATCTTGCTAAATTGCTCAGGCTGGGCTCATAGTTGCAATCCTCCTGCCTCTCAGAGTGCTGGGAATTCAAGATCCATCTTGATACTTTTTTCTTTCTTGCCGCTCACTCTCAGTTGGATTTAAAGTCCAGCCAATTTTTGACACCATTGTTAACTGTCTTTGTAAAATCCTGGCCATATACATAATCAGCCAGTTGAGAACCTCATTTGTCCTTGCTGAAACATTGCATTTGTTTTCTGTTTAGCTTCCCTAGTTCGGACCTCTCCTAATATGACTGCAGAGCTTCCAAAGTCCTCTTCATCAACACACTTTGAGTCATGCTGTAGTCCTGCTCAGAAATCTCCAGTGGTTTTCTATTTGCAGCTGAGAAAGGCTGGTGTGGAAAGCCTCCCATGGATCTGTCCTCAATTCACCTTCCTCGGCCAGATTTTCCACCTCATACTAGTACTTCAGACACAAGCTCGCCCCAGCCTAACTGCCAGCACATCCCTCCCTCCGGAACTGCCTGTGCCTTCCCGATTCTGAGACACGCTCCGTGCACTCTTCCACTTGCACTACCCTTGTTCTCCACGGCCTGATACTCATTCCACAGTGCTCACTTCTGGCAACACTTTTCTCAGAAGGATTCCCCAGAGGCAAATACCTTCTTTATCTTCCCGCCAACTCCACAGCCTCGTGCTTTGCACCTATGGCTTTGCATTTGCACTTTTGACATCTCTTATCCATTCTTCTAGACTCTCATCTCTTTGGCAATGAAGAGTGTGCTTTATGTGTCACTGTATAGCCTTCCCAGTCCTGTTCAGTAGTGGATGCTCAAGAAAATATTACAAGATACCTGAATGTAAAGAATACATCGAATCCATTTTGTGATTTCCACTTTTGTGATCTATACCCTCTCTTTAACACACGTTTGTTCCCCACCATTTTGTCTTTGACTGAGAAAAGGTTCTACTTGAGGGATTGAATTAAACCTGCAGGTACCAGGGCTGGGGATATAGCTCAGCAGCACAAACACCTGCCTGGCAAGTGTGAGGTCATGAGTTTGATCCCTCGTATTCCCCCCACCCCCACCCGCCAAAAATTAAACCTGCAGATACTTGAACTTTTTTGCTGAACACTTCAGGGTGTTGTAATAAACACAGTTTTGCATGAACATCAGCAAGAGTACACTTGCCTCAGAGCTATGGCAGAGTCTCAAATGTCTAGTAACTGAAGTCTTTTCTAATGTTGGCTCAAGTGATAGGAACGCAAGTTGGAGAAAGAGGTTTTGGCCTCCTTACAGGTATATAATGGCTTCTAGCTTTCAAAGCATTTTCCCAACTGTCACATTGTATTTGACCCTTATTTGCAAGAGGAAACAAGTGCTGTGATTGCTTGAAAGAGAAGAAGATTGATACTCCAAGGACGGTGACTTGCCTGAGGTCGTAAAGCTAGATAAAGCAGTGCAGCAAAACCAGAATCTGTCTTCTAGCTTAGAACAAGTAGGTTTTCTCTTTCTTTATTTTTTGTTTTATTTCAGTATCACTTTGCATTCTCACTCTTACTCGGCAAGCTCTTAAACCTTTGGGGGTCCTGGGATGGTCTCCTATGGCACACCATCTCACACCCACATCTCTAGTTCTCTCCTGGTTTGGAGGGAAATTTGGTTTCCGTGATTATACTTTGCAACAGCTGTTCTCTTACATGCTCCTTTATGGAACTTAAATTCGTCATTATACACCTAACTTTTGTTTCCTTCTAATTTAGGTAATTGACACACAATAGAATGCACTCACTTTAGTGCCTCCTTAGAAGAGTTCTGACAAATATATACACCACTATGATCTATTACGGTTAAAATACAGAATAATTTGTGTCACTTCCTGAAGTTCCTTGTGCCTATCGCTTGCTTGTAGGCCTCTGCTGACCTGTTTCTGTCTGCCTGACACTCAAAGCCGTGCTGTATATATTTTGTGTGGGTTAGATCACATCTTACCTCCTCACCCAGCCCCTCTTCCCACTCAGAGCAAAGGCTGCCAGCCTTCCAAAGGCACATGAAGCCCCAGGCATTCTCTCTCCCCTGTCTCTCTCATGCCATTTCCCACTGAGTTCCTCCAGCACTCTCTATTTCACTTTTCATATTTATCTGCCTGTCTTCTCTACTTCAATATGCATTGAAAGATCCCTGGGGATATTGTTCAGAATCCTGTTCTGGTACAGTAGGTCTGGGCTGGGGGCTGAGGTTCTAGGGGCTCAAGTACTTATCCCCAACTAAGGGCACACACTTGGCAATTCTGTTTGCCACTGTATTCTCAATGCATGGGAGTGTAGGACACAGCAGCTGCTCAGCGAATAGCTGAAGATGAAGTGATACAGGAATGAATACATTTTAAATGGAAGAAACAAAGCATGGCTTGTGAGAGAACTGTGGCTGTCACTGGTTGACTTTGGAGACCCACGTGAGCAACTCAATTCACTCCTCTGGGCCTCAGTTTCCCGATCTGCAGAAAAGTCCCTGGCTATCCTCTGTAGTATCCTTTCTGTTGAAAGCATATATCCTGTGACATGTATGAGAAATAGTAATTCCCTAAAAGCTGAAAAATATTTTTTTTCCAACTAAATGAAAATGAAAGGCAATTGTGCAAATGTCACTGAAGTTCTTCCTTTTCTTAAGTGCTCTGCTTTTTATTCTTCAAAACTTGTTCTTCATAATTTATAGCTAAGAGTTTCTACCATGTGATGTCAGAACAGTTTTGTGCTGGAATTGGAAAAAAGAAAAGAAAGTTCCTAAACCATTCGCAGCCACGAGGGATCTTCAGCAAATCAACACAATACCCAGCAAGACTTCTTTCAAGAGTGGGCAGCTAAGGTGGAAAGGTGGTTGGTCCCCACTTACTGTTTAACAGTGTCAGTAGTACTGTACAACTGCCAGCCTTCCCACCCACCTCTGCTTTTGCGTTTTACTGGTTGACTTCAAGAATTTCTGTCCTTTCTGCTTGGGCAAAGGCTACAGGAGTGCTGGAGGCACCCATGGATTGTCACACAGCCACGTTGGTGTCTTTAAAGGAAACAGCCCAAGGGGACTGTCCACTTCAGGGCCATTTACCTGGCTATTCAGAGGGAGCAAGCAGAGAGAGACAGAGGGAGCCTCTGTGCCTCTGTGTGTGTGTGTGTGTGTGTGTGTGTGTTTACCACACCCGTGCTGTGCTGAGCCACATATTGCAATTGTAATTCAGAGCAGCAGAGTAAGATGAAGGACAGCCATCTGAGGCCATTATGCCAGTTAAATAAGCCAGCACCTGAATGGCCCAGAGTGTGGTTACAGTCTATTTACGGCCCTACCTCTCATTAGGAGGAAAATGACTCACAGCTGGGTAATGAAGCCACATCTCTGTTCTGCATCTTGCTGAAGCCACCTCATTCCTCTTTATCTGATCCAAACTGTACTGCTATTTCAAAACAGTAACGGAGGCACATTTGAAAGGAAAGTTACATCTTCAAATGCACTGTTGCTTTTGGATCTGAGACAGTGCTTGGAGGTCAGTACTAATTCACTGCACTTTTGTTTTGTTTTGACACAGGGTCTCACTATGCAGTTCAGGCTGGCCTTGAACTCACTTTTGTAGCCCAGGATAGCCTTGAACTCACAGGATCCTCCTGCCTCAGCCTCCTGACTACTGTGATTATAGACGTGCATCACTACACCCAGCTGATTCACTGCCTCTTAATTACTAAGCCATTAAAGAAAGCATGGAACAAATTGTGCAGTTTGCTTAGCTAATACTAAAAAAGAAAAAGAATACAAACTATTCAGAGAAGTGAATGATACATCCTGATGAATGCTCATGCATCTGTCAGCACCCCCACCAGTGTTTGTTTGTCCACTGGGTTTTTCAGTCAATCAGTCATCACACTCTTTTATAGAGCTGATTACTGTGTAAGACCAAACACAGAGGGCTTCTATGTGGACAGGAGGAGAGGGCAGCAGGAGGTTCCTTTCACTGACATCTCCCCATTGCATCTTGATGCTTTTCTCTGACCATGCTACCCATCTGTCCCAGCACCGTCAAAAGCCCTCTTCTGCCTCACCATACTTGAGTGGGTTCAAGGCCTTTGTCAGTGTTTGGAAAGACTGGTGCCCTGTCAGCATTAACAGACTGACTAAGGGATGGTGCCCAAATACCCACCCAGATGGGCGGCTCCAAAGCCCACACTGCTAATTTCTCTTCATGTGGCTTCTCATGCAGTATGTTTAATCCAGCCATGCTAATCTGTGGGCTGAGAGTCTCAGTCCTTGAAAGGGACACAGTAGAAGGTACATATTGTGCCTATCCCTTTTAGGTTTAATGAGGAAGACTCTGTGCCTCACTGTCTCTTTCTGTGTGCTTGTGTGTGTGTGTGTGTGTGTGTGTGTGTGTGTGTGGTGAGTGTGTGTGTTTGCCACACCTGTGCTGTGCAGAGCCACAGATTGCAATAATAATAATAATTTGCCTCATTGGTGAGCAGTGGAAGAATTAGTACAAAAAAATAAATAAATATAGGGCATCGGGGCTCTAAATCACTAGCTTAGAATAGCTCTGGAAAAAGGTTATATTTTCATGAGTCAAAACCAAGTGCTACCTTCAATAGATTGATTGTAGGTGTAACAACATCGCCTTTATTCACTGTCTGTCAACAAGGTGAAGAAGGTGGGAGTGACTCTAATCATTAGTTAGATCTGACACAACCTCAATTTTGCATTTCCTCAATGAGGGACTATGAAGAGGTGTGCTCCAGTGGTTTGGCAACATTTTAAAGGAAATCTAAGACATCTGGGTTAATTTGAAAGACAGGAGGGAGGGAGCCGCCCGGCTGCTCCAAATAAACCGCCAGGAAGGTTTGTGTGAAAGGCCTTGTTCAGGGCGATAGGTCCAAGGGGCAGACTTTCTGAGCTGTAATGTGCTTCTGATTGCTGGCTGACAAGGTATTTTCTTTTCTGTCCCCTAAACTATGCAAGAAGTGTTCCGTGCTGTGATTTATAAGGGAGTGAGGGCTGATCCACCTGTGTACTTCTACAAATGGCAGGGTGAGTGACCAGTGGGAGGTAAGATGTTTTAATAGAAGTTCCACCCATCAAAAAAAGGCTAGAGAGGTGGGACATCTCACTCCGGCTTCTAGATGAGATGGTTACTGAGAAACCAAGAGAACAACAAGTAATAGCTCATTCATCAGACACCAACGCTAAATGAGAACTTTTATCTAAAGGAGTTTTTCAGATAAATGGAAATTAGGAACTGCAAACCTTGTTTCCCTGACTATAATGTACCTCTTCAATACTTTATTGTAAAGTTTATACCATTCTTATAAGATTCAACAGCCATGCTGTCCTGTGTGGAAAGCAAACTGATTCTTTTATTTTTTCATTTAACTTTGTTTTTAACTGATACCTAAAATTGTATGAATTTGTAAAATAATGTGATGCTTTGATACTTGTATTTGCTATGTTATGTTAAAACCAGGGTAAACCTCCTTATCTCTTTAAATACTTATCAAGTCTTTCTGGTGAACAGAGTCATTTATCACCATATCCATTATGAACGGATGGGTGCTGTTGTCAAGCTACAGGGCTAATGCCAAGGTTCCATGGAGAACAAGAATGATAAACTTCCCGCCTAATGAGGGTATCAGGAAACCCATCAGCTAAGTTCACTGTGTTCTTTTGCTTAGTCCCAAGAGCCGGTACATTTTACTAATGTTACTCTCTAGCACAACAGAAAAATGAAAGAGTAGCAGACAGATGAATGGAAGGAAGGTAGGGAGGGAGGCAGGGAGGCAGGGAGGAAAGAAGGAAGGACAGATGGAAGGCAGGCAGGAAGGCTGCATCTCCTTTGTGTGACACATAATCTTAGGCACTGTGGGGTACAACACTAATAGCAAACATGCCACTGAGTCCTCATTAATTCTTTTTAATTTTCTGTTTCCAGTGTCAGCAGGGTATGTAGTAGAACAGTGACTATGTGTCAAGTGGGTGACTGACCCAGTCCTCAGATGGACGAACACGAATAAATATGTATAGGCTGGGAAAATGTATTACATAAGCATATTTGAATTCAATCCAAAAATCAGAGGCAGATAATTTCAAATCATTTTCCCCAGAGCACTTCTTTACTTTCAGGCTCGCCCACCTGCAGCCCTTACACAGCTTGTGGCCCTGGACAGCTGGTCAGGTGGCTTCACAAGATCACAAATGGTAGCGTCATTATGTGATTTTTAAGCGAAGTTTTCATGATTTAATTGCCCTGTGCTGTAGCACTGGCTGTACAGAAGACAGCAGCAGAACACAACTCCAACTCCTGCACCCAACACATGCAGTCAGTCAGACGACGAGTGGGCTTGGGAGACAAAGTGCACAAAACTCACCGATCACTGATAACACTGTTTCAAACCACTACAAGTGTGTTCCTGTGTGAACATGGGATTTACTGTTATGAAGCAAATATATACATCTTCTTGCTTAATTACTAAATTTGGGCTTGTTGTGTTATATGATTAAGTAATTTAATAAGTTAAGATATTAAAAGATTGTTTACTCATATATATCAACTATATCATGTATTTTATATGTGGCCCAAGACAATTCCTCTTTACTCTGTGTAGGCCAGGCATGCCAAAAGAGTCAACATCCAGCTTAGAGTCTTTGTGTCCTCAGGTGGTGGCACGCATACAAATGGCTCCATTTGCCATGTAAGAAAATGAATTCATTACTACTCAATTCCATCTCTGCTATAGCTATAATACAATAAACAAGCGAATAAAGAGTACGGTGAATATATTTCATGACTTTTTTAGATGAGAGTTTGTTAAGAATTTAGATATGAAATGGAGAATGGAAAATTTAAGATGGTCTCAATTTATTACTTCATTTTCTAGTCCCAGAATTGGAGCGTGACAGTTTGACCTCAAGAAATTGGACGATTTAATATTGGTGATAAGAGGGTAATATGTCAGAGAAATGTAGAACAAAGAAAGTAAAACAGTGCAAAGGATTGGTCAGTTTGCCACAGACTAGTGCGCTTCCAATGAATGAACTTTTTGAGAATGTCTTGTGCTAATATTTGCACATATCTCTTTATTTATATAGCTTATGTGCATATCTTAATTATCTTCCCTATGTGCCATTAATTACAAATGAGATGAACTGAGTCCACAGACTATTAATCCCCCAAAGCAAATAACAGCCCTGGCTATTCATTATAACATTGGAAAGCAGAATAAGAATTGAGTTACCCAGCAAAGAGGGGCAATAGTAAACAATCCTGATGATTTGATGCTGATTCAGGTGGTCTCTGGTGAGTTCTGCTTCATTTATTTCCTTAGTTGCTCTACTAGGCACACTGTGATCATGTAAGGGTAGAAACCATGGCATGCCTTTCTTCAGTAGAAAGCAGTTTGTGTCTTTTAAAAAATTTTGTAAAAAAATTCCAGTCCAAACATTCATAATTACCAACTGAAAAATATATAAAAATACTATAGGTTGGTTCATTTTTAGAGCATTCTAACTGACATCCCAATGAGAATTTTTATGCCCTCCAGATGGTTATCAGAAATATTCATTTCTTATTCCAGATGTCTGCATGCCATAGGAATGGATGTGTCTTAATACCACTTGTCAGAGAATCCAATTGACTCTCACATGAAATTATTCACTCTGAAAGCCCATCTTCAATACTTGTCCATCAAAATTCCTTGAACAGTTGGTCGCACCACTGAACAGTTAGGTGCACTATGGATTCCTGTTAAAGCTCTCCCACTTTCCTTTCTGAAGATTTTCTCATATAAATATGTAACGCAGCCTTATGACCAGAACTGATACCACGGACTGATACCACTGAGAGAGAGAGGGTTATAAGATGGGGCCAAATCTGTAATTCACTTACTAGAGATAAGGGTTTAACTTTAAGAAAGGAGAAATAGGTGTGCACAGGAATGCTAAGGCAGATGACGTTTCAGATCGCAGGTCATCTAAACTTAGGAGAAATAGGAATGAAAGTCGAATATCTCTTGAGGTTATCCCTAATCCTGATTACTTCTCTTATGAAACACCCCTTGGATTTAAGAAGAGCAGGGTTTGAATTTCACAGACTCACTGGTTATAGTGTAATGTTGCTTCTGTACATAAACACATTCACAGAAGAAGGCATTTCCATCACACCTGTATTTCTAGGGAGGATGCATGCTCTTACTACAGAACCTTTCCTCCTTATGCCAATCCCCATACCTGACTGCCTCTTGCTGTGGTGGCCTGTATTCAGACAAGGCTACCAACAATTTGCTCTATGCAGGCTCCCTCAGAGACAAGGGTCTTTCCTTGCATCTCCTACTCAGGCTGGCTGGGGACTGTGCCGAACATAGCACACAGATGCTCTTCCAATTCTGGATCTAGTTGCTCAGAGACTGGCACTTGCTATTTCTCACCTCTTGGGAATACTGAGTTGCCACACCAGGAGTCCACACTCCACTGAGGTCCACAGCGGCCTCAGTCAGAAACGCGGAGTTGCCAAATACATGAGTAATGGTGGAGCTGTCTTGTCCACTTGAACCTTAGATAACTCTGGTTTCAATCACCATCTAACTGCAATCATGTAAGCAATTCCAAATGAGAACACTGTGCAAAGCCAGTTGACTGATTAAGTCTGGCGTGATTTGCTTTTACAACAGTAGAGGACTAGTACACATGTGCTTTTGGTTTAACACAAGGACAAGTGACAGAGAGCTCTGGGCAGAGGATTAAACTTGAAGCCAAAAAAGGTCAGTTTAAGAAGCCCAAAACAGCCCACCAAAACCTTACTAGGTGTTAAAGCGGCAGTTTTTCGCTGCATTTTTTCTTCCTGTAAATTCATGGATTTTCTTTCTCCTCAAAATAATTTTAAACTCAGCGCAGAGGTGTAATGGCTGCAGTTCCAGCTGCTTTGGAGGCTGAAGAGAGGCTCACTTGAGCCAAGGAGTTCAAGCTTAGCCTGAGAGACAACGTAAAGACTCATTTCAAACCCAAAACCGAACCAAGCTCAGCCAAACCAAAGCCAATAAAAAAAGTAATTTCACGATGGTCAATGACATTTAATTGCATGAAACCCAGTAATGCTTCTATTCTTTGTTCAGAGTGGTTTTAATCTGTTTTGTGTTGTTTAATTTCAACATACATGAAGGAATGGACAGCTATTTTGAAGAGAACAAGATACATTATTGTAGCCACTGTTGATTTTCCTATTGTCTGGTTTTGAAGGCCTGTAATACCTTCATTACTCTGTTCTGATCAGTTTTATACTATTTTGTTTTATATGAATTCACTGTGTGTGAAGATATAGACAACTATTTAGAAGAAAACAAGAGAAATTATGATAGCCACTGTAGATTTCCTGTTGTCTTGCTTTGAAATCTGTCTCTTACATTGTTTTCTTCTGATCTGCTTTGTTCTGTTTTGTTTTACCCTCTTTAAAATAAAAATAAAATAGCTGGCAGACTAGATTTTAAATATTTCCAACACACTGAAAGGATAAATGTTTTAATTGATGAATATACTAATACTCCAGATCTGATTATTACATTTTCTACACATGGATTCAAATATCATATTAAACTCCATAAATATATAGGATCATGTCAATAGAAACTTTTTAAAAAAAACATTAAAAAAGAAAAATATGCTAATTCTGTATTGCTAGGGTAAACAGTATTCAATTAAAAAATTCTTTCATTATGAACTGGCAGTTTTGTAAACTTTTGGAAACTGGAGAAGAGAAAGCTCTTCCCCATGAATGTGTAAGTGAAGCCACGCAGTTAGCTATTTGGTAATTTTCTATCACATCTTTTTCATTTGATCATGTGCTTTTTATTTTACTTCACTAAAATTATAATCAAAATGAATCTACTTTAGTGGTGCCTGAAACATTTATAATTTCAGGAGAAATTCATAAAACTCTACAGCCATGTGAGATGAAGCAGCAGCATGGCCTCTCTGGAAGGCTTGTGTAAGGGACCCTGCTACTTGAGGTCCTCTGGCTTCCTGGTAAGCCCCTCATGGAATATAATGCGGGTATAAATGTGCATCCTGCTCTTTAATTGTATCAAACAATTGCTCGTGTTATAATGTAAATTTTAGGTAATGAGCTTTAAAGAGAGTTCCTTTTTTCATGTTGAGTCTGTGCCTTCTAACCATGGACACTTTAGGTTGAGTAATTCTTCATTGTGGGACCATGAATTTTGCCTTTTTGGGGAGTGAGGGGTAAGTAAAATTGCCACCCCCTCAAACAACTGCCCTAACCAATCCCCTTCCTTGTATACTCATATTTTCTTTTACATCATTATAATTGAAAATATCTTTGTGTGTATGATTTTATTCAATTTTAACTTTTTTCCCATTAAGATGGAATCACTGTTAGAAAGCATAGTTTTGACATAGCTTTTGACAGATACTGATGAATTTCCTTCCCCAAGAGGGTCACAATCTTCTAAAAATAGGGCAATATATTTTACTATAGATGTAGATATATTCAATATATTAAGACAGCATAATTAATTTTAGCCAGACTGTATATTTTAACCATATAATGTACTCAGATATTATCACTAAACTATTATTTTGCTTACAATTTTCTCAGACTCCATCCTCCCATAAAATGATATGCAAAGAAATTCTAGATCATCCATTCTTTTTTTTCAAAACAACTTTGAATTGTAAAACCTTACTTTTGGAAAAGAACTGTCTCTATTTCAATCCATCAAGACAAAGGTCTTGAAGATACTTCTCAGGTTGTTTTTCTTTTCTACATGGTGTAGTCCTTCACAAGGAAGGTCTGTATTTGAGTTCAGAAAGCAAGAGGTCAAACTATTCCAATGTGACGCATGTGCTGGTATGAGGAAGTTGAAGGTGTCATTTCATGGATATGGATGAAAATGCAGAATCCTGCCTATGTCTAGTACCCATCAGGATGGCTAATTAACTGTGGCCTTCTTTTGCCTTTCCTATTTTCGTGAAAGCCTGTTTTCCATTTCCCTTCAAAGGAAAACCAAGATCTCAGTTGTTGGTGTTTGCTCGTTTGTTTTGTTTGCTTGTTTTTTGGTTGGGGTAGAATTTAAAAACTGGCCTTATTTTTCAGGATGCCTGCTGTAAACATTTCTCTCAGAGAAAAAGCTCTGGCTCCTTCCCCCAAGGTTGAGGACACTGTCCCTTGTTATTTTACTCCAGTTCCACAAGAGTTAGGTGTCCGGTGACAATTCCAGAGGGGCCCACGAGCCACTCCTAGCAGCCTGTTTCTTTTTGTCCACCTCTGTTCCAGAGCAGCATGGTGGCTAAGGAGCTGTTTGTGGGACTGGAATAGTTCTGAGCAGCCAAAGAGGTAAATACAGTGACTTCATAAAATGTGTACCACACAAGGAATCAATCATAATAATTCACATCTACACATAATGTTTTCCAAGGTGTAAACAAGTGCATTCCTTCCCTCCCTCTCCCCCTTCCTCCCACCTGCAGATCTCATTTTCCTCCTTTCTTCCCTGTTTGTTACTTTCTCAAAGGGTTCTGAACAAATTTCACAAAACTGGAAGCGTAACAGACTAGATTTTCACCGTGGCTTTTCTGGCTTTGCTCTAGGTCTGTTTGATGTGAATACTCAGAATCAGATAATACAAACCTACCATATTTAGCTTTCAGCAATGTCCCTGGTCAAAACTGACAAACAAACGCAGAGCTTACCAGAGAGAAATGGAAAACAAAGAAAGGCACATGAGAACCTCTCTAGTGGCTCCCCTGGGAAGCCTAGTGAGGTTGCCACTAAATGCAGGTGGAATAAGTCTCAGGTAGGGAAGGAAATGCTTTCCCAGTAGCTGCCTAGCAACCAAAGTGTGTACCTGACCTGGCTTTTAATGGGCAAGATTATGCAGTGCCTGTGTTCTTAGTAACTGATAAAACAGCTTTCTGTTTGAAGGAGCTGATCATTCCAATGGCTCAAAGTCAACTAATTTAAGCACTCATTTTGTTTTATTTAAGTAGAAATACTCCAAAATTGCAGACACCATAGAAGTGGTCCTTAAGACACATTACAATGTCAAATAAGGCACTGATTTTAGACAAAGATAGGAAAAAATACTAATATCCCAACAGAGGTTAAGAGGTCTTTTCCTATTCTAACTTACCTCTCATTTAAGCTTTGGACTTTGGGTTGATCAGAGCCCTGTAGCTCAGATTTCATCATCATACCTACTATTATTTCTACATTACTAAATAGAATACTATCATATCTAGTTAGCTCTATTATCCAAAGAAATTAAGGTAATGTTTGTAAAACAAAATGATTTATACTTTAAGAAATTTGTAGTTCCTAAAATCTTGGATGAGTGTAAATAATTTTGTTTCTAATCTAACGTCATCACAATATTTCCGGGATATATATTATAGATTTTTATTTGGGAGGCATTTATAAAATTTCAGTGAATTATTTGTTTTACCTCTCTACTTCTTAAAGAGGTCAGAATGGTTATTTTTTTTTTAATTCATAAAGGTAGGAGGTACAGAGGTAGAGAAAGCACTGCTGAAATTTTATAAATGGCCTTTAATATTTATGAACATATATCTTGGAGCATATACTATATGTACAAACATACAAGTTTGGCTTAATTTACAAGCAGAGGGCTTTAGGTAAACACACGTATATGCATACATTCTATTATTAAATACCAGTTGCAGTGATTATGTCATACAAGTTTTACTTAAAAAACAAATTTCCTTAACCTAGTTGCTTTAGACTAACGACAAAATACCAAAACACATGTGCCAAAGATATTCATGCTTTTCTTTGGAGCCAGGAGTATTACAAGTATGAGCATTATGACATTTATCTTCTGAATACAGTGTCTTTCATAGAGTGAAGAATTTCTTTCTTTCCTTACATGAGTTTAAGTAATAATTAACAATGTGTACTTCCCTCTGTTGAAATTTCCATCTCTTATTTTCACATTCTTCTTTAGGCAAAAATATCACAATTCTTTTTCTAAAGTCTCTCTCTCTGGATACCTTCAATTTTCTGACTTGGGCCCATGGATCCATTACATCTGGACCCTGTTTTAATTTTCATTACTGACTGTCAGCTAAACAAGAACCCATCATTGCATGAGTAGACAGATCAATAGAACAGGACAGAGATCCACACATACAGAAAAATATAATAATTTTGTATATAGTAAAGCTGTCATAACAAATTAATAGTGAAAAAAGATGAATTATTCAATAAAAGTAATTGGTACAACTTGGATCTTGGAAATAAAAGCAGTTAGATAACAACTTTTACATCAGAACAAACCAAATGTTTGAATATGCAATATGCAAGTGTTCATTATATTAAAAATAGACAAATAGTAAAGACAAAAAACTTGAAAGTCATGATTTATAATTTTGATTTCGAGACATGTGGGCATTTGTCAAACCTGAACACATCTTAGCAATAAAACTAATCAAATTTGAAAACACTGTATTGGTATCATGCAGGGCACATACATTCTTTGTTGACCACACAATTTAAGTTAAATTAATAATAAAAAATACAAAGAATCCACTGATCTTTCTTTCAGTTACTATTTTTATTAGTAAATGTTTGCAGTACATAATGATTACATTCCTTGTGTCAAGTTGGTCCACGTACATAGCAAATCTTAATTCTTTTTTATCTCCTTCCCCTCCCCTGCACCCTCCATTCTCTGTTCTTCCATCTTTATATCCCATTCTGATTTGAAAAAGATCTGTCTCCCTACTTCCTAATACTTATCTTTTATTTTGCTCTTTATTTATTACATATTGGGTCTCTCACATTAGAAAAACCATGAGATATTTAAGCTTGTGTGTCTGGTTCATTTCACTTAGCATTAAGATCTCAAGATGTATCCATTTTTCTACAAGTGATTTTGCCTTTTTAATGGAAGAATAGTTCTGTATTGTGTATAAATAACAGATTTTCTTTATCCTTTCATCTGTTGATGGACACATAGTCTACTTCTAAGATTCGTTTGTTATGAATTGTGCTGCTATAAATATTGGTACTCATACATCACTGTAATAGGATGCCTTTAGTTCTTTCAGGAAGAGATCTAGAAGGGGAATACCTGGAATAAAATGAAATTTCTACTTTCAGTTTTTTTGAGAAATCTCCACACCGATTTCTATAGTGGTTGTGTTAATCTACATTCCTCCTGACAATCCAGAGGGCTTTCTTTCACTTGCAGCTTCATCTGCATTTGTTATTCTTTGATTTCTTGGTAATGGCTCTTCTTTCTAGATGAAGGGATTAAGATGGGGATCTCAGTGTTGTTTTACTTTGTGTTTCTCTAATGGCCAGTGATGGTGAACATAGTTTCATATATTTTTTGGTCATTTGTACTTTTTCTTTAAAAAGCATTTATTCATTTTATTTACTCATTTTTAATGGGTTATTTAATTAATGGAGCTTAATTTTGAGGTTTTTTTTAGTGTATTTTAGATATCATTCTCCATGTGAGGAGTAGCTAGTAAAAATTTCTTTTTCCTTTTCTGTAGGTTGTCTCTTCACTATGTTGGCTGTTCTTTTTGCTGAACAGAAGGTTTTAATGTAGTATAATTCTACCTGCTGGAATGGGGATATAGCTCAATGACACAGCTGAGGCAAGCACGAGGTGTTGAGTTCGATTCCTGGTACCACCCCAATCTTACTTTTTGATTATTGGTACTATGTCTTGTGCTATTCTCTTATAACCTTAAACTTCTATATAACTCATGTGTCAAAGGATAAATAATGGAAATCAGGCGTTATTGAAAATGAATTATAGCATAGAAAATGTGTTGAAACTTTTAAAATGAACTTAAAATAATGTAAGAATAAAGGACATTAAGTATTTGTATTAGACAGTAAAATAGCCTTGAAATTAGGGAGTGCATCTAATTTCATAATTTAAAAAAATACAATGGCTATATACCTAGATTCAAAGTATGGTATAAGAAATACTTTATAATATTTCATAGGTAAATAAGAACAAAATAATTCAGTAGAAAAAAACATTTGAAGAAACAATTCAAAGAAGTAAAAATCTGAATGAACATTTACACATATGCTCAATTGACTTAGCTGTCAAGAACATTCTTTTTTAATGATATCTTTTTAATAAGATATGGTTTCATATTCATTGGATTGGGAAGCTTGAGATTATTTATTTTAGCAAGATTATCCACTCTATTCCTTTAGCAGTTAGTGAGTATATAGCTAGGTTAAGGTACGAAATGCAGATATTCTAAAACTAGCTACACTTCAAGAATTACAGAACTCCTGAAATCATGTGCCTTAGGAGATGTTGACAAGAATGTTCATAAAACCATTGTTTGAAATCTCAAAAGAAATTAATTAGAACAAGATGTCTGTCACTGGAGTGATAAAGGAATCGCACTACATTCTTACAAGGCACACCACCCAGCAGAAAATGAACAAGAGTCAAAACTACTATTCTGGATCTCAGCATGAACAACCTCAAAAATACAACGGTTTGAGGGAGAGGCTGATTATTTAAGAGTTTGTGCAGTGTGGTTCTGCTTGTGTATATTCAAGAATAATATGCTATTTAGGAATGCAAACACAGTTTAAAGGAGCATATACCTACAGACAAGCCATAAAGAAAAAAGAGAAATCATAAATAAAATTCAGTGTAATCCTTACTCCTTTTGGAAATGAAGAAGAAAGTGTTGGGATGGATCTTTTGCAGTTGCAGAAAGGGAGTGTCCAAGGGTTCTGTTAACAATCTTTGTTGCCACTGAATTGTTCTGCAGAGTAACCTCACAAGGGTCCATTAAATTCCCAAAGCCTATACCCTCATAAGAAAAATACTACAAAAAAGGCCTCAAACGTGGATAATGAGGTATAGATGAGCTTGCTCACTGCATTGCTCTCTCCAGCGTGAGATGCTGTAAACATTCTAAAGCTTATCACTGAGTGACTGACTGAACACAGTATGGTTCTTCCTTGCAATGTAATTCAATGGAACTATGTAAAAGATTGGCAAAGCTCTTTATAAATGGATAATTAGAAACCTCTTTATGAATGGATAATTAATTATGAGTGAAAATGAAAGTTTGAAATACAGTATGCAGCATGTCAACATTTGTATAAATACAGGACAAAGAATACATACTTCTATATAAATACCTTCAAAATACCACATTTTAAAGTAAATGCAAAATTAAGAACATTGTTTGAGGGAAATAAGCAGGGCAAATGAAAGACATGGGTAACAGGAAACTTCTTCAGCATTGCATGTATTTTCTATGTTGAACCACATGAAAATATTTCTTCTGGGAAAGGGAATCATAGGAAGTCTGGAGAAAAGGGATGTGAAAGAGAATAGTACAGTGATTCCTTTTGAATTCTGTGACTGCAATACAATGCATATATTACCTATTGATAAGTCAAACAGCACTAACAGCCAACAATTTGTCATTCATTCAGATCCTATTACGAGACTGACCCCAGGGTTGGGACGTAGCTCAGTGGTAGGGCACTTGCCTAGCCTGAAGGGCCCTAAGCTCAATCCCCAATACTGCAAACAAATAAAAACCTAGAGTCTGACCCTCACCTCCAAAATCTATCAATAACTAGCTAAGTGCCATAGAAATGGCACTTTTAAAAGAGGAAACTTTTCTTTCTTCATAAAAACAACATGTCCCAGGAGGTAGGAAAGCTCTATAAAATCCCTACAAATGTTCCTGGGCATATGTTGAAAGTGTGGGGGAGGTGTTGCTGTTCATACCTTCTTGGAGAAAGAGGCGGCATAGAATACATACAAAATAACATGTTGGAAAAATAAAATTGTCTACTTCTTATATGAACCTTAACAATGCCATAAATAACCCAGAGGGACATTTTTGCATGTGTTCAAGAAAATGATAAATGGATATAATTAATGTAATCACAATATTAGTGCAGATTTACAGATTTCTCTCCCTCCCCCCTTTCCACCTCCCTCTCTGTCTCTCTCTTGCTCTCTCTGGATTTCACTATTTTTTCTTGACTTCTTGTGGGTTCACGAATAGTTGGGGGAACAATGTGGACCATGACATTCTCTATCACATAAATTTATTAGTGATAACACAATCCATAGACAAGAACAAGAACAAATAAGTAAAAAACATTTTGGTAAAAAATAAACATCAAGCATCAGATTTTGAGGTGTGATCAAGACCTCACAATATCGAAGGCACTGGAAGTACAACAGCACCCACTCCTCCACAGTGGAGTCCCCAGCATCGGGGTGCACTCTGTCACTGTCCAAGCATCCTGCTGTTGGCAGCTCCTCCTCAAACCTTCTTGGCTCATATTTGAGGCCCTTTTAACAGTAAACAGGAAATACTCTTTTCAATTCTCTGGATACTGTCATAGCACTTTTACCCTTTTTAATTGTAAGAATTGATCTAATTTTGGTCATGTGCACTCTTGGTTTAGATATGTAACCTCTCTGGCCTTGGTGTCATCTTCTATAAATGCCAATCTTCCTTCCTAGCCCATCATTCTGTGATGCCAGAGTGGCAGCCAGAAGCTCTGATACTGTCCTTGATAACTCCTTTCTTTACCAAGAGAAATTTTTGCGGTCTTTCTTGGAAGCCTCTCTTTCAGGATGTTATTAGGGTATAGTGAGTTAAATAAAGTGATGCACTTTCTTCTACATAAGCAATACTGAAGTAGAGAGATCCCAGCAAAGGCGATCTCAGTTTTAGTACTGGTATCCTCACAGTTCCGCTGGGTGATACCCTCAAGGTCACGAGATGGTTTCTGTAGGTCCTATCAAACCACAAAAAACTATTTCAAATACTAATCAACTCCCCACCTGCACATGAAAGGTAATTACTATTCTAGTGTCTATCACCATAGACTAATTTTGCTCATATGAAGGGAATCACACAGCATGTCGATCTTTTAGAGTATATGTAATCCTTTGCATCTGGTTTCTTTCATTCAAAGTGATGTTTTGAGAGTTATTTATGCTGCAGTACTAGGCAGTACTGCATTATATGAATATGGCATTATTCTTCTATAGATGGACATTTAAATTTTTGCAGTGTTTAGTTTGTGGGAAGAATCTTCTGTGGACATTGTATAGCTCCTATGTGGAGTCATATGCAGTGGTAGAAACCCAGAAATAGGATTGCTAGTTTCTAATACTGATGCACACTCAGCTTTATAAAATACTGCCAAAGCCTTATAAAATGATGAAGCCATTTCATATAGTTATGTCTAATGACTACATAATTCTAGAATTGATATATTATCATTATGTAATAATTTCCACATTATTAGACATTTAATTTATATTATGGTCCATTTTTAAAAAATATGACATGCTACAATGATCACCTTTATGCAAATAGTCTTCTATCTATTTCTGAAATATTTCTGCTATTGGAACATTTAATTGAGAGACTAAAGGCAAAATTACTGAGAATTATCATGATTTCTTTATTTTCCAAAGGTCTCTATTAGTTTATATTTCAGTAAATTTGAGAAATATTATTTTTTGAGAATCCTTCTTTTTTTATTGGGTTATAACAAAATTGCAATATTGTGCATAGATATAAACAAGTAGCCCAGTGGGATTTATATTCATATATATATATATATATATATATATACAATTCAACAGTTATGGTCAGATAAAGAACATTTTTAACCCATAGAAAGTCTTTTTCATGTTATATGATGCTTCACAGGGGAAACTAATATTTTGACCTTGATCCCATTAAATCTTAACTCAGATTTAAATTTTATGTAAGTGCAACCATACAGTTCACATTTATTTATTTTAATGTGTATGTTTAGAAAGACAAAAGAGGATTTTTATTCTAAGTCCCATCTTACTTTCTGATGTGTAAATGAATAAGCCAAACCATACTGATTAAAGAAGAAGAGGAAGAAGAAGAGGAGGAGGAGGAGGAGGAGGAAGAAGAAGAAGAGGAGGAAGAGGAAAAGGAAGAGGAGGAAGAGGAGGAAAAGGAGGAAAAAGGGAAGAAGGGGAAGAGGGGGAAGAAGAAGAAAGATCACCAAGATGAACATCAGGCTCTACCTAAGGTATTTACATCCATAATCTCATCGAATTGTTTTCAATAGCCAATGAGAAACATGTAATTACCCATTTTCTGTATAAAAATATCAGAATAAATTAGACAGAATTTCTTTGTCAAATACCACTAGGGTAGGAGGGCTGAACCAGAAGGCATATCCGGTGTATCTGACATCACCCAGCTGTGTCTCATCCCACCCAGCTGTGTTTGACGGCAGTCTGCTGTATTTGGGTTCCCTCCTGTCTCTCAGGAGCTATCTCTCTCAATAAATTTTCCTACTCTTAAAAAAAAATTGCAAATGTTCAGTCACCTGATAAAAGTTTAAATGAGCAACAGAAAATGCTTTTTCCAGCCTCTTTCTTTCTCTCTCTCTCTCTTTAATAAAAGTTGAAGACAAGCTGCTAGAGATAAGGGTCAACAGCTGACTCCAAGACAAAAGCAATTGTCAGGCACAGTTTTCTGAAGCTGCCGTGCTCTACTGTTCTTATTGGCTCTGGCTGCAAATTGAAACAGTAGGTGTGTATTAGCACTGCAGTCCGCAGCTGTCCATACTGCTGCTAACCAGGGCCATTTTTTCATTAAAATGCAATTAATTCCCCAGGCAACAGAATTCAAAATTATTGCGAGTGTAATGGAGCAGCTAATGCTGAGAAAATCGTGAGGATTTAAAAAAATATTTTGTAAGGAAAGATGAGCTCTATCTGAACATTCCACCCTACTGGAGGACAATAGGATATGTTAGCCAGGAAAGGATGGAGGGAAAGTAAGTGAAAGCCAAGGCTTGCATCTGAAGGCAGCTGGAAGTGCAGGACACCATTTACTAAAAGTGATTTTGCAATTCCAGCCAGGGAGAAGGTTTTAAATAGTCTAAGACATTGGAAGTTGCAAATAAGTTTTATACTACACAAACAAGGTCCCACAATATGCATACAAGAAACGTAAAGTTTGGTATATTTTGTCATCATATAAAGGAGATTATGGAGCCAGGGCACAAATAAAATTTCAGGGTCTGTATAACAACTCCATTTAGAGGAATGACTATAGGAATCCAGATTTTTCAATAAGTTCCTTTCATAAACATTAAAAATAGACTATAAAAGAAGTGGAAAATATGTGCAAAAATTATAAGTCAGTGAAGAGTCAAAAAAGTAACACACCTGAGCTTCTCCACCCAAGTCACAATATTGAACATTTAGAGTGTCTCAGAAGTCCCCCCAGCCCAGTGACGTTAACTGAGATATTATTTCACTCTAAAATTAATCACTATTTTGATTCATTTTAAGGGTAACCAATCAACACACAGTATCACAAGGTTTCAAGCAAATATTTTGATACCTTAGGAACAAAGCTAATGAAAACCGTTATCCAATCCAATGTGCAATAAGGACTTCAGCAGGTTAAAGTGATAGAAGTTCTGAAAGAAAACTGCTTCTTCTTCTAGCCAGCCCCCAGCTCATTTTTATGAAACTTTCTGAATGTCACTATATTTAATTCAGTATTATTAATAAACACCTGAGTTGATTGTCCTTCAGAGCTCTGTCCATTTGACAGCAACACAATCAATTGTTTGGAAGATGAGAAAATTAAGTTAGCCTTTCTGGTGGCTGTGGAGTGATTTCCCTGAGGTCTGCTCTTCCACATCTCTCTGTGCCTGAAGGCACAGGTTGGTCAATTAGGGTTGGAATAAACTGTGTCCTCTCCTTATGGTTCTTCAAGTGAAACTAACCAGCCTAATTGACATTGATCCCCTGAACTTGCCCTTGTCAACACCAAAATCAAATTAACTAGACTATTATCATGCAGGCAAATATTTATGACATTTCAACCTCATATAACTGGAAACCTTAGAAACATTTATGAATACTTAATGCTATTTATAATTGAATAGCATGCCTTTCTGCCAAGGTTCAGTTTCTTGAGTAATTGTTCTACAAATGGCTCCTTTCTTCCTGTCTACCTATGGGATAGGAGGATACTTTATAATATATTTGCATTTCTCTCTCCATCCTTCAATGTGAGATTAAAGAGTTAATTTTTCTCCTCCCCCCTTACATAAGTGTCTTTGGGAAAACAGAAGAGATTATAGGTGGTTAATCATGATTTCTGTAGTGTTTAAATTTTTTTCCCCCAAAAGCAGGTGGCTGTATCTCCAAACGTCTTAGCAAACAGCCCCAAAGGTGCCAGGAAGCAGATGCTCCAATGATGTTCACAGCTGTGACAGTAACACAGCACAGAGTCAGGGCTTCCCTCTCTGACAGCCCAAACCCACCTGCAACAGGAAAACTATTTCTGGAGAGAAGAGAGAGGGCATGAATTGTTCAGCATTTTTAGATGACTTCTGAACATGGATTAATACATCTTGGAAAGCAACTTTCACCTACATGAACCCCATCAACCCTGAGTTATAAACAGTGTCAAAGAAAAATTTTGAAGTTCCAACACCTTGTATCATTTAGTAGACTGCAAAGTTTGACATTTGGTTTTACTTCTTAATTGCATCTTCTGTGCCATTTAACTTTATCTAAGTGGACTTATAAATATTTAATCAGATCATTGGTGCCAGCTCAGAAAAGGCAAAAAAAAAAAAAAGATTCCCTGATTGATAGTCCTTGTCACATACCCTTGAAAATACAGAGACATATCTAAAATGTTATTTGCATCCTGACTTGCACTTTAGGAGGGAAAATGTTTAGCAAAATAGTTATTTTTAAAAAATTGACTTAAGTTTAGATATCCTGTAGAGAAAAGCTTACAAACCAGTAACAAAAAGAAACACACACACACTCCAGAAGGTTTCCTCTCCCACTTCCAAAAAACTCCAGAGTTCTTTTTTCTTGTGACTTACTGAATTTTCAGGTTTACCAAATCTATACATCTAAACATTTATTTTTCAATTAGTGTTCTCTCTGATCTTAGTTAATGATGTATTATAGTTGTGATTGGAGTATGTGTACATAGTGAGTTTTCCACATTTTAGATTACAAAAGCTTTTAATATGTAGCACTGATGGAAAGGAATGGAGATTTTTCTACTTAGAATTTTTTGTTGCTGCTATTTTTATTTTTCAACTTCTACACTAAACATAGAAATGTATGTTAAAAGTGTTTTCATATCTATCAAAATAGTTCATTAGCACATTTGTGAGTTAATCACTGTGCAATCTTGAGTACTGACACTGCCATATTGATTCTGTCTCACCTGTACCTACACCTGGCCTCAGGGTAGCACGGTTTTCCATGCGTCATTCTGTATCTCGCTGAGATCGCTGGTGCGCTGAGTCTTCAAGTTGTCCCACAGACTCTCAGACTGCAAGGGCATCTCCTTCCTCCCAGGAAGAGATAACTTTCCTGGGTCTGATCTCACCTTTTCTCTACCTTGTATCCTGAATGACAAGACTGTTGTGTGGTACCAGATCTACCTGCTTTGTCTAAGTATTACATAACTCTTCAAAACTGAAGCTGTCAGAACATCCCACTGGGCCAGTCTTCTGGTAGTAATCTACAATGGTATCGTCCTCAGCTGCTTGCTACATTGAGGACTTTGGACCATGTTTTATGGTCACAATCCATTTGATAGCTTGGTTCTCACATTTTGGTCAGTTGGTTAAATGCCAGTTCCATTGCCTTTGCTTTAGTTTGAGATTTCCTTGAAAAAGCAGAGTGGTTCCATACCTTTCTTACTTCAATAAATCAATCTCAAATGAATAAAAGCCTTCATTTCATACTCCTATTTTAATTACCATCCTCTATCTGTAATAATACAAAGGCAGAAGCTTTTTATTTTACTTTTTCATAGCTTACAAGACATATGAAAAAGCTGATGATATTTGTTGTGGCTAAGAATCATTAATGTCATGTTTTTCCATTACTCACACTTAAAATGGCAATGTCTGCCTTCTGCACCCAGGAGACAGTGTGCTTCATGACTGCCAAACCATTTTCCTTAATTTGAATTTTCTTGGTCCTAAGAAAAGATTGCTGCATTTGGTTTGGAATATGCGTGGTTACAGGAACTGTGGAGTGGGAGAGGGATTATGGAGTGCAGAGCATTAGAATAAGAGCAGATTTTGAGTTTTATTGGTTCATGCAAATGGTTTGTCTTCACAGATGGGAAGAAGATAACCGATGGTGTGGCCACAGGCCAGCACAGGAGCGCCACTGGATCCACATAGAGTGAGTCTTAGCTTGGCTTTCTAGAAGAGCACAAGAAGAAAATCCTTATAAGGTGATTTTCTGATGAGTCAAAGCTGGAACTTAAATTGCATCTCATAATCTGTCTAGTGTTGAGGCAGGGAAGCTGGGTTTTTGTATCATAGGACCAGAGTTTTCTCCTTAGAGTCTTTAGAAGTAATGAAAGTAGTAGAGGACTCCCTACCATAATGAGAAAAAGTGACTGTGGCCTTTCAAAGACGGTCTCTAAGAAGCATTTTCAGGTTTGAGCCTTTGTACCAGCACTCACTGACTGAAGTGAGGTGTGAAGCTAACCACATCTGCCAAAGTGGAGAAGTTGGTATTTAGAAAAGAGAAGTCTGTATTTTGTACTTCTGAGATCTGCTTGGTTTCTATGTGGTTGAAATACAATCTCACACTTCCCTTGAGATCTTTATATTTCTATTTTCTTTTGGTTCTCAGTGGAGGTCCAAAGGAGTGGAATCAGGACATCTTATTGCCCCAAATCTGCTGTAAAAAGCTTTGCAAGCATATTTTAGTTATTCTGAGTTCTTCCTTCTTCCTATCCAAATGATTGATTCTCAGTGTTGTGGATAGCCAGGATTTCCAGCACTATATAAGAAATTCATTAATTCAAAGAAAACTTTTTCATATTTTAATGTCACAGAAAATAAAATACCATATACCAAAGTAAATAACATTCTTCTTTCTCACTATTCCTGGCTGCATAGATAGGGATGTCTCTTAAAATCAAAGGCTTTTTAAATTTAATGAGGTAGAGATATTACACACATAGCAGGCTCATGTAGACTATTCTATAAAAGAAAATACCATAGCCTTTAGATATGCATTCATGATTCAATGGCAAAATAACTGAGTGTTGAACTTTTACAGTGCAGTCCGTGCTTAATTACTAGAGTACCTGAGCTAGTACTCGGCTGGATGTATTGGAGGCCATGTATCACAATGCACTGAAAGGATAAAATTTATTAATGTAAGAAAAGTGTCCTGAACCATCAGCCCTTATGGGCCCTTCAGTACCTTTACTTTTTCATTTTCTCTTTCTTATCTTCCATAACTCTTAAAATGAATTTTCAGAATTCCGTATACAGATGAACAACTTACTAATTTGTATACATGAGGAGGGCCTGACTGAATTAAGGAACATATGAAAAGAGTGAATTTTTAGAATTCAAGAACAAGTAATGGATATAAGGTTAATGAACATTACCTAGAAATGGCCCTTCAGGGAGCAGCCTTAATAAATGGATAAGAATAATTTGTAATTAGGCTTTTCCTTTTGCACTTGAAATATACTTAAGTTGAACTTATTTTAAGAAGGTTAGACATACCTTCCACTCACTGCAATTTTCGTTCTATTTTTAACTTGCCTCAAGATGGTTTTCTTAGATACTGTGTAGCTAACTTGACACAGTCCCTGCCTAGAACAACACTTTGTTATAATCAGAAACTTACAAGCTAACAGGTATTTCCTTAATTCTGGTAGTGTTAAGGTAGAAGTTGTATATCCATGTATCCATGCAATGTTAAGCCTAGGTTACCCTTAGCCCTTTAGTCTCCTCCCTCTCCTTCCCCCTTCCTTCCTTCCTTCCTTCCTTCCTTCCTTCCTTCCTTCCCTCCCTCCCTCCCTTTCTTCCCTCCCTCTTTCCCTTCCTGTCTTTTTTGTGGTGCTTTAGATCAAATCCAGGGCCTCATACGCCCTAATCAAGAAGTTTACCACTGAACTACTTCCCTACCCCAAAATGCAGATCTTCACTGTGAGTAGCTAGACTCAGTCACAGATCCATTGGACAACATACTACATGGTGTCATGTATGGCCCTAGAAATCAGATGGTAGTTACCTCTACTGCAAGTGTGCTGAGCTGGATGGAATAGGATGAGACGGAACTATTTAGAGTGATGCTCCTAATCTTAAACTGCATAGTTATTAAATGAGCTTTTGTTCATTTATCAATGTTATTTGCACTATACACTTAACATCTGCACATTTTCTTGAAGACAGATTATACTTTTAAAAAGTACTACTTGAAAAAGTTATGTAAGTTGTTCCTTGGATCTTGAAATTTAGAGAGGAAGTTAATACAAATAAAAAACAGGTATGGGTACATGGCAAAAGAGATATATGTAAGGACAGTACATGGGATACATGTATTTTCAAACATCAGTGTTGGTCCCACACTTAGTATAAATTTTAGATATCAATTACGGCAGAAATGGAAATGACGTGGTTGCTAAATTGATCAATAGGATATTCTGTAATTCTTAAAATGAGTTTTCAGAATGAAAAATTGCTTCACCAAATCTTAATCTCACCAAAAATTTTTCAAGGATGTTGCCTCTGTAGAATCTATGAAATGAAGAATTACCAGCAATTTTTCTACAGATAAAGAGCTGATGGTCTCTTTTAAACTTTTCTTATCAGCCTGTCACTAAGTGTAATTTCCAAGTCCCTTTTCTCTGTGACTCTCAAGTCCTTTCTTGACTAAAGATGAATCTAAAGCATTTATTATTTTTTAAAAAACTATACTTATTGGCCTAAATCAGGCTGTTTTATGATACAAAGATGCACAGAGTAATACTTCTGGCCATGTAACAGGTCTTTTTCATATTATGGTCAGGAGATATCCAACAATGTATCAGTTAAAAAATAGATATAATTTTGAAAAATGGAAGAAATCTATAATCCCAGAACTCTGGGATACTGAGGCAGGAGGATTACATGTTTAAACTCATCCTGGGAAATTTAGTGAGAACTTTTCTCAGAATGAAAACAAACAAACCAACCAACCCAAAGGTTGGGGATGTAACTCGGTGCAGACCCCTTGAGTCCCATCTCCAATCCCAGAGAAGAAATTTAAAGGCCAACCATTTTTTGATTTAATAAATAAATCCTAAATACTTTCTAAAAATGGTTAAGTTGAAAGAGTGCACAGACAGAAAAGATATGTTCATTTAAGGTGGGAAGGAAGACATAAATACAGAAATATTTGCGTATAATTTTGGTGTTCAATTTTGAGGTAGGTGATGGGATTCTGTGTTTGGCTCCTAATGAATCTAAGGACTTAATGTGCCTTAGCTAATTACTTTTCAATTACACAAAAATATCCATAAGAACATTTCTCTTCCTGTTTGTAGTCTGTTTGAATATTTACCATGTACCCTTTAACTTTGTAACTTGAACAACTACATCCAGGATGACAGTATGTAATTTATAAATTACTGATTTCTTAGTGGGGCTTTTTCTCATTCTCCTTTTTCTTTCTTTCTTTTAGAATTCTGTATTGTTGTTACCCTTTTTTCTGTTTTGTTTTTTTTTTTCTCTTCTTTTTAATTTCAATTTTAAAAATGTATAATTGCTAGTGTAAAAAAAGAGGAAATAAGAAGCACTGTAAAAGATATAGCTGCATGTATTTTTAGGTGTGTGGGATTGATGACCATATTTCTAGGTTCTTGTTGGATTGTTGAACAGATCTGTTTGTACTCTCACTGCTTGAGTGTCCACTTTGTGTGCTTTAATTCTGTAACCTGATAACTATTTCTAAAAGAACAATATGTAATTTATCAACTAGTGATTTCTTACTGTTTATCTTCTTTTCTTAAAATTCTGTAATATTTCTACCTTTTTCCTGTTTTTTTTTTCCTCTTTAAAAAAAAAAAAAGAACATTTCTCTTCCTCATTGGGGGCAAGAACAAGGGAGAATAGGGCTTTCTGGCTGATGACTATGTTTTGTACCTTGACCTCCTCTTCCTCTATCCTCCTCCTCATTCATCTGGTTTGCTTTGACTCTTCTGTCGCCTCTAAGGGCACAGGGCCTCCCTCAGAGAAGCTTTCCCTGAGCCTCTACTCCCACAGGTTCCTCCTCCCTGCACTCACACTTGCTCAGCCTCTCCTGCACAGCATTCATCACAGGGGTTGTATCTCTTTTACTCTTCAAACTCTTAAATTCCCAAAGAGGCGAGGAGTGTGTCTGCTTTTTCTCTCTCTGCAGCTGCAACAGGTATAGTCCCTGGTGAGTTAGCAGATGCAAATATGTGCTGAACCAATAAACGTGTGGGCAAACGAAGCGGATAAGGTTCTGAATACCAGCTCTGAGAAGAGTGTTGGCTGCTTCCTTACAAAGAGTGGAGATGCCGTGCCATGCCACTTGCCATTTTCTCTCCACTTGGGTTTTTTTGTTTCGGTCCTATCCTACATCCCACTTCTGTAAGGGATTCCTTTGGAAGCTGCAAGAAACTTCTTTGTCTATAAATATGTAATATTCTCAAATATGGGAAAGAGGAAAATATCACAGTCAAACTCAGCCCTTCCAGGTTTATTGATCTGTGTAGGCTAAAATAATTTGAGAGTAACTGTCAGGGTGAAAGTTCTTATCTACCATCACACTGTTATCTAAGTGACAATAGAGGGAGTGCTTTTCTTCACAAAGTCACTCAGGTCCCAGACCATCTTTCTCCTCTGATCATTCTTGATCTTGGAATCCACTGCATTGATCATTAACTGCATGGGACCCTAGCACTTGCACCCGTTTCCCACTGACCATGATTTAGACATCTGCTCCCCTCACCATAAGAGGGGCTGGAAGTGCAGCCTATTCTGTACTAGGAAAGAGGGACGAGCCTGTGAATGTTGGGGGAGCTATTGGAAACACAACCTGTTCCAGGGTGTTCCTCCTTCATTTACTTCCTTTCTGAGTCAAATAACACTGTTCAGAGGAGGACAAATCTTCACTGGCTGTCAGGCTCAAGAGGCTCTGGCTCAGGAACCTACTGTTTCATCCACTGGGCAATGATTTCAATTTCAAATGTAAACCACACTTTGTAGTTACTACACTAGTTTCTTACCCTTCCATGCTTCAGTAAGTTCTTCTTGTTCTTGCATATTGTCTAGACTCCAGGCTGTCTCTGCAGATCCCTGCTTGGGATCTAATGCCCTAGGTTATGGGACATCAGACAGAAGGTCTCAGACATAACACTCCTGTGCCGTTACTAGTAGCTCTGTGCTACTCAACATCTACTCAGAATGCCTAATCCCTCTGTTCTGGTGATTTTTCTCCCCTCTCATCTTTCAAGATGTAGCTCTAGCATCCCATCTCCTATCAGGAGCTAAACTCACACCAGTGAGAACTGGAAGACACCTGGTAAAGGGGACCTACCTCTTTTTGTCTGTATCAATCAGAGATTGCAAAGCCTGGAACTGTACTGCATTTTTCTACATGGTCATAACAAAGGGCATACAGAAAACTCTGATAAATGGTTTTTTTTTTTTTTTTTTTTGGTTGAGTGAATATCCTTACCACCTTGGCCATGACTCAACTATGTCTAATTTGCTGAAGGCTTTGTTACTAGACTTTTGGGGATTTAAAATCCTAACTTGTGACTGTAGTAGATAGCATCAAAATTTTAAAAAATAACTCTTAAGAGGAATATATTCACTCAGTGAAAACAAATATTTCAGTCTAGGACCCTATTACTCATAATTATCTCTCACTTTCTATAAAATCTTGGGACTCCAAAAGAAATCAAACAATTCAATGCTGATAGTTTGGCTAAATTTAGCTGTGGCTAGTTAGCATGTTGCAAAGATTACTGACTCAGAGATTTTAGACATTTACTTGTACTTTTATGTATACAAAGGAAGCCTTCACTGAGAATTAGATTGTCATCATGAAATGACCTCTCATTCCCTTTCATCTTCACACAGGTGACCTTGCTTGTCCCTCTTGATGTTGAGATTGGCCATGTGATTGGGTTTGGCTTTATCACAAGCAGAGTGAGTGGAGACGTGACTCACTTCTGTGACTGGCTTTGGGCAATGTAGTACCAGCAGAGGTGACACCGTGGGGGTGAGAAATGTGCTGTAAAGCTCTTGTGCTTCTGGCATTGCCAGGAGGACAGCATGGGCCAAGAGAATATGCATGGGAGGCATGTGAAACAGAGCCACTTCAGCTAAGGGCTCCCCAGTCACCCAACTGGTGTGACAGTAAATACTTTCACTTCAAGCCACTGCAGTTTGGGGTTGTAGTGATGCATTGATATTTAATGTGTGCTTTTCTTCATATGGTGCCTCTCTCAAAACCATGCATATCTAAGTGGTAAGTTATTTCTCAGTGAGGAGACACTATACCTTGAACCAACCCAGACTGTGGGAAGTAGACACTGGGAATAAAGTTTAATTGACTATTCTTGCATCTAGTAAGCCAAGTTTTTTTTTTTTTTTTGATAAACCCTGCCTAGGTTGAAAGGGATATAGGAAAACAGTCATATATAAAAGCTCACATTCACTAATATAAATTCACAGAGTCTTTGAGATAGGAGGAAAGCTTCAGGGGAGGTAAATAGGGTACAAATTTCCAATAATTGTATGCAACCTGAGTATATTTAGAGCCATAATTACAAATGTAATTTATAGTAATGGTGTCTTCATGCTACCAGTTATTAGTTTAATAAATCTGCTGCTATAATAAAGCAGATGCTATTACTGAAACAGCACTCTAATTGAAGGGTTATTATTATAGTCATTTTGGAATAGAAACAGTAAATAAGTGGTGGTAATGTTAAAAGTCTGGGGCTGTTCCTCTAGGGCTGAATGTATGGAAAATTCTTACTCAACAGCGATATTTAGGCTTTAACTTTAATATTTTATTTTCTTGTTTTTTTTCTCTGACTTTCATAAGTTAATCAGCATTAGTGAATACACACGGTTTTTGATCCAGGACCCTGTTACTCAAATACTCAAAATGTGTTCTGTGGACCAACTTCCACATTACCTGGCACTTGCTAGAAATGTTGAATTTCAGCCCACCTCTTAATTACTGCAGAATATTAGTTTTATCAAAAACCTCAAGTAATCTGCATGAATATCAGTGTTTACAAAATACTATGTACTACTGTACCATAAAGAAGAATCAATCTGAGTCATTTGTAGGAAAACAGATACACTATGAGATCACAATAGTAAGTGAAATAAATCAGAGACACGAGCTTAATCTTGTGTTCTTTCTCTTATATGGAAAACTTACACAAGATAAATAAGCAGCAAAATAAAAAAATAGGTCATAGGAAATATGCAGAAAGATTTTTTGCAAATGGAACACAGATCAAGAGATAGAGGAAGAGGGAGAGAGAAGAGGTGGGTCTTCTGAAAAGACACTAACTCCCTATGAGGAATGTAACCATTATGTATTAGAATCATGTACAGCACTAACAAAAAGAAGAATGAAGAGGAAAGCAGAATTATGATTTACACCTAGATGCCCCCCCCAAGCCTCCTGTGCTCAAAGGTGAGGATTTGGGAGGTGACTGGGCCATGTGGTGCTACGAATTGGCTAAATGTGTTGTTAGGAGGTGGGGTATGGTTGGGAGCTTGCCCTGGAGGGCTTTATCTTTCTCCCTGCAGCCTCCCTTAGCTCCCTGCTTCTGTGCTGTCTGAGGTGAGTTGCTTTCCTCCATGGCGGGCCCCTCTACCAGGAATCTGGTGCCTTTGAGCCAGTTGACTATGCACTTAAACAGCTACAAATTGTGAATCAAAACAAACCTGTTTTCTGTAAATTGTGAGCATTGGTATTGTGTCTCAGGAACAAGGAAATTAAAAAGAAGCATGGACCTGAGATATCCATTTTGAGGAACTACTTTCATGTGAAGCAAAAATAATATATGAATATGCAAAGCCTGGTGGTGGAGCACACCTATAACCCCAGCACTCTAGGGGTCTGAGACAGGAGGATTACAAGTTTGAGCCTCTCCTGGGAAATTTATAATTTAGTGAGACACTGTCCCAAAGTAAAAAAAAAATACAAAGGTGGTGGTGGTGGTGGTGGTAGGGGCTGAAGATGTAACTCAGAGTGAAGGCCCTGGGTTCAGTCCCCAGTACTGAGGGAAGAAAAAGAATATTGAATTACAAATATTATGTGAGATACATCAGTAAGTTAGTGAAAACATAATGCTTTAACTTTTTGTCATGATCTCCTTTGTTAGGGTAGAAATGACACAGTAGGGTATTAGCACTTTAGACTATGAGACATTATTTAGGGATAGGGCTTCTTGTTTTATTATTTGTCTCTTTCTTAATACTATGCTTTTGATTTTCAGCTCTGATGGCCCTAGTTTATTTCCTCTGAAAGTATTTTGGTTCTATTCTCATCCAACCGATTTTAGGGAAAGCTACATTTCAGGAGATTAAATCAACTGGCAGAAAGGGAATAGAATTCTTCCAGTACTTTAATGGAGATTGATCCTCTTGGTTTAGACCCTGTGGTACATATCTTCATTCTGAATGTCCAGTCTAATCTAACACACTTGGAACACTGAAATGAAAAGAACTATTTACACTGTAAGAAAATGTAGTTTTATTATAACTCACCATGGGAATAGTGTTGATTAATGGCATCGTTGTCACTTCATAGATTACCTTTTCTTTCTCTTTCTCTCTCATTTCTTTCATTGGTGAAGACTGAGTTCAGGGCCTTGAACCTGCTAAGCACACACTCTACCACTAAGTCACACACCAATGCACAGATGACATTCATACATGTGAATGCACTTGTGTGCTGTTCACTACTGCACTGCGCACGTATAGCCAAGGGCTCTGGTACTGACTGTGTATCTTGATGAATTCCTTCCCATCTGTATCCTGTATGACCTCCACCCAGAACAATGATTATGCCCCAAACACAGTGTAATGTTTCCTCTTTGCTTTTCTCTTTAATTAATTTTGGTTGTTTCTAAACTTCATAACTCTGAAATTGCATAGTATATGCTTCCATGGGTCCCGACACATTTTAAATTCTTTATTTAAACATTTAAAAATGAGGAAAAATAAACACTTAAAAACCGAAGCCAGTTTGCTGAGTTAAATAAGCTAGGTACACAATGACAAATATTGTGTGTCCTCACTTTCATGTGCAATCTAAAAATTTAAAGTCATAGAATCTGACAGTGAAATGATTGTTCCCAGAAGCAGGGAGGAAGCTGGCAGGGGAAACAAGAAAGGGGACAAGTTGTTCAAAGGATTCAGTCCTTGGGACGCACTCTGGTGATCTTCTGCACAGCAGGGGAACTGTAGTCAATAATGTGCTGCACATTTCAGAATTGTTAAAACAGTGGATTTGAAATGTCTTCACCACAAAAAAGTTGTAAGAAAAGAGATGGACACATTAATAATTAACCTTATTTGCTCATTCCACCTGTGTATATATAAGCAGCACCACACTGTACCTCATAAATATATACAATTATTATTTGTAAATAAAACTAAATTAAAATAAAGTAAGAAGCAAAAATTTGACACCACTTCAATTCTCCAATAACCTAAACATTTCATTTAAAAATATTTTGGAGAATTTAAGGGAGGTTTATGTTTTATTTTCCCCTTTATAATGGAGATTGAACCCAAGGCCTTTGAACTGAGCTGTACTTTTTTAAATTTTATTTTGAGAGAGGGTCTTGCTAAGTCACTAAGTTCTCCAGGCTGGACTCAACATGCCATAGCTTCCCAGAATGCTGGGATTGCAGGTGTTTGCCACCATGTCTGGCTAGGTCTGCCTCAAAAGTTCAAGCTCTTTATTTATATACACAGAGAAGAGAAAACAAAATTATTTTGTAACATTAGTTTTAAAAACATATGAAACAGATGAATGGAAATTGATATAGCAAATGTAGTGCTGTGCCTTAATCCTGTTACTTGATATTGGATTATTCCTGTATAAACATGCTGAGGTTTCCCTCATAAACTTTCATCCTACCTAAATGGTGCAGAAATCTACTAAAAGTGATAATTCTGCATCTACTTTTATAGGAATTTGATTAGAAGTATGTCCTTGCTTTAATGCCAAAAGAACTGATACTTGGTCACAAATTCAATAAAAATTTCGATTTGGCAGTTTTCCAATATATGGAACTTGAGAACACAAACCTTTTCCTGTTTCTATTTAAAACAACTTATGAGGTGGCTGGAGACACAGCCAGTAAGGGACTTGCCCATCTTGCTGGAGGCTCTGGGTTGCACACTGAGCAATGCAGAGAGAAAACCTGCAAACTGCATTTCTGTGCTAAGAATGAAACTCACCAACTGGGAAAAAATATCTGAAAACCATATATCTGATAAGGGTTATTGTCTAAATTATGTAAAGTACTAAAAAACTCAACACAGGGAAGAAAAATTCAAAAATGGCAAAGGATTACAAAGAAACTTCTCAAAAGAAGACATAAAAGACCAACAGGTTTATGACAAAATGCTCAATATTTCTAACCATTAGGGTACTGCATATTAAAGCCACAATGAGCTATCAATTCATACAATTTGAGATAGTTATCATAAAAAAGCCAAATAATGAATGTTGACCAAGATGGTAGGAAAAGGAAGCCTTGTATATTGTGATAGGAATATAAATTAGTAGAAGCTTTGTGGAAAATGGTATGGAAATGCTTAGAAAAGCTGAAAAGAGAATTAGCATATGAGCCGCTAATCCCTCTACTGAACACCTATCCAAAGAAATGGAAATCAACATGCCAAAGAGATATCTACATTCCCGTGTTCATGATAGCACCATTCCCAACAGCAAAGCTATGGAATCAACCTAAATGTCCATCATAAATCAAGGGATAAATAGATAAAGAAACATATAGATACATCAGAACACTGTACCATTCTGTTCTGAAAAAGAAGGTAATTCTGTCATCTGCAACAATGTAGATGTATCTAGAGGACTAGTGTCCTCTTAGTGAAATAAGCCACACACACCACTGCATTCATATGGAGAGCCTTAGAAAATGTGAAATTTATAAAAGCTGAGTGTAGAATGGTGGTTACCAGAGAGGCTAGATAGAAATGTTTATCAAAAACTACAAAATTTTAGTTGACAAGGAGGAATAAACTTTTAAGATCTATGAAGAACATGATGACCTAAATTAATATTAATGTGTGCTTCAGAGTTACTAAAAGCAGAGATTTTAATTTTTTCAATTGAAAATGATTAATTTGTGAGGGGATGGGTATATTAAAAAGTGCGACATAATCATTCCACCTGGTGTGTACACACATTAAAACACAATGTATCCTATGAAGATTGACTTTGCCAATTAAAAATAAATATTTAAATTAAAAATGGTAGTCTGCCTAAAAAAGTTTACTGAAATACATGGTTAAAAATGCTCTCCTTTGGAAATAGTGCAGTTAAAATTTAATTACTTCTTTAGAAGATTAATTAAAAATCAACTCACTTCTGTGAGAACAGTAAATTTTACATGGTGGTTTGAAAAAGATCAATGTTATCCCCTACCAAAAAAATTTAGGGCTTTACTATTGTTCAGAGTGTAGGGGAATGGATTTGGATAGTGAAGAACTTCTAAGGTGGAAGCAACCTACCCCCTGTTTTGGAGTCATATGGTTGATAAAATAAACCAGGTCCTCATTATATTTGATATTTGATGGGCTCCAATGTGATCCATAAAATGACCACTGTCAGTCAGAAGTTCTCATAAGTGCAAGAAATGATACTAAACAAATGCTTCATACTGTAGCTTTTGAAAACAAAAATATAATAAGACTGGCCACACAAATGTCAATGGCAATGTTTTTGTAGCTAATATCATAATGGAGAATTACTTGGACAATGGACAATCATTCCTAACTCTTGAGAAGAAAGCCTACACTGTAGTGCACTCAACAGTCTTAACTTTACTAAAAATATGAGTTTTTAAAACTGGCCTCTTGTTTTTAATGGCTTTTCTCATGCCTGTGTCTTTAGTAGATAATTTCACAGTCTAATAAAACAGCTTGGGATTCATTCACTCATATATCCACTCTTTCTCTGCTTTTTCTTCATTGTATTTTCTGAGCATCAGGAAGTGTTTGATGAACAACCTTAACCAGTTTTTCTCAGAATATGAAATGGTGATCATCATCAACCTGTGCTTCCTGCCCCAGATTGATTGGGTCCCACTGAAGAATTTTTCATGTGAATTTGCATAAGTTCTGAAAGCACATGGAAAATATGTTCCATAACCTTCCCCGCTTCAGCTCAAAATTATGACTTCATTTCTCACTTGTCTCCTAAGGATCGATGGTCGGCTGCCTGCCCATGTGGAATATGCTCTGGAAGCATTAAAAAGAGGGCACTTTGCTTTGTCTGGCAGGATACAGTCAGAGGACTTGGCCATCTCTCTGCATCACACAGCACAGACACCCAGAATGTCACTGGATACCCATCAAGGTTTAATGCTGGGGCTACTTCAAAAAGGTCAGGTGTTGAAGGCCCACAGAGTAGTTTTTACATGTGCAGCAAAAGAAAAATAGAATTACAAAATAGGATGGTTTAGGCAAAGAGGTGTACCAAGTGTCATGTGGAAGTGTTTTGTGCTCACAGCAAGTAAGAGGAGAACAAATTATCTGAGGGAATTTTAAAATTATGAATGAAATTTGGTTGTTCCTTATTATCAGATTTCCCTAGAAAGTCTTAATAGTGATGGTAGCAAAATACTCCCTCCTTCAAAAAAATCTTCTGTAGGTTTCACTCTTCACCAGTTTTGGGGGTTACTGTTGAGTTTTTGTTAATAAACACAAATATATATATATATATATATATATATATATATATATACACAACCTAAGGCACATATGTTGCAAATTAAGTTTTTCTTATTTGCTTTTTAATAAGGATTGCAATTTACATAGAATTTTTTAGAGAACTATTGATAATTGATCCCAACATATGAGGCATAATAAAAACTATGGTGAATGTCCACTGTTTACAGTTTTTATACTACAGTAAAAGATACATTGACTTTAATCATCCTCAAAACATTCTTCCTAGCTTCAAATGCATATATAGCTCATTGTTCTTGCCATTTTCTGGAGCACTTCTGGAAGTCATCTTTTGTGATTGTCTTTTGTCGTGCTGTTGTGGCCACTTTGATGTCCTGAACTGACTCAAAATCTCTGCCTTTCATGGTCATTTTGATTTTGGGGAAGATTCAGACTGCACAAAGTGCGATAGCCTCCTTGTAAGTTTCTATTGCTTTGCAGACAAAATCTGCTCTTTCTCTGTCATCCATGAAGCTTCCTTCTTGGATCCCATTTTAAGTTAGCGAATTCTGATTCTATTGATAGATACTGACCTCTTTTATTACTCTACCTTTAATTTGATATTTGATCACTACTGGTTTTAGCATGCGGCAAGACATAATCCTTAAAACTCTCACTATCCTAAAGCATTTATAATTTATTGCTCACTCTGTGCCTTGGCAAGTATCACTTTTCATCTATTAAAATGAATAAATTTCTACCCAGTATGACCTGTGTGGCCACCTAATTTATGTTAAAATAATAATATCTGTGAGACTTTTCTTAGTCTCTAAGAAATCAGTTGTGTTATATTAATAGGCTAGCAAACTATTTGTAGTAAAAATCAAATAGGCATCTTGATCAGTGCCAGACTCCAGAACTGTGAGATTCAACTTGATCTAATGAAAGTCATTCAGAAGATCTTTTCCTGTGGACCTGATGAAAAATTAGTTTATAATTCACACCATGAAGGTTGTGTGTGCAGAAGAAAAAATAAATGTATTAAAATAATGCAAAAGGATGCTTATGTTATCACAAAGATATCTACTCTAAGCACTGTGAAGAAAATATCTGTTATGGTTTGTGTCTAACTGTCCCCTTAAAGCCCTATGAAGTGGTAGGGCTTTTTCAGAGGTAGCTGGATCTAGAATATGTGACCCTGGAATTGATTCACAGTGCAATGTAGAAGCAATGTACTAGGATTAGGGGTGTGAGTGCTGCCCACCCTAAGTAACCTGGAAAAGACATAAGGTATAGAAAGAGCTGTGGTTGACCCTTATTGCTTTGCTATCTTCTGCCCACCATGAACTGTTTCTTCTCTTCAATGCCGTCCTGCAATGCCACCCTGCCTTGGAGCCAGCTCATTATGGATTAAACCTCTCCAAACTATGAGCTACATAAACCTTTCCTCCTTTAACCTCCGGTTGTTGGATATTTTGTCTCAGCAATGAGAAAAGTAACTTAGACAATTACCTTTGGGGACTACTGTATGCACATAAACTGTGCTATCTTACATATGATTATGCAAATACATATATGCATGTTTATATTATATCTAAGAATCACTATCTGTTTAACCTTTAAAAAGTAACAATTCCAATCATAGTATCTTATTTAAAATGAGAAACATAAGACAAACTATAAACTGGGAAACCAGTGTCATCTGAGATCATATCATCAGGCAATCTCAAGTTTTTATAACTAACCTGACTTTCAGAATATATTTTTAGATTACTCATGGTTAAGTAAATGGAGTCATTATTTGAGTTCTACCTTTTCATGGCATAAAGAATCAGCCAGCATGGAAACTCGTTTATAATAGGCCTGGTATCATTTTAAATATGTCTGTAATTATAGCTTTATTAAAGCTCTGATTTTTCCTGAGATACATTTTAGGTATTAAAATGTATACTTTTTAAGTTCAGTATTCATGGAGTAGTTCCTTGACATGCTAAGATGAATAATTTTCATATCCCCAACAAATAGATTACATTGTAAGAGTAAGTTGTTTGTAAGACCTACAATCCTATCTATAACATGGGGGATATTATTAGATAAAAAAGTTCAGTTGATTTAGGTTCAAGTCCATAGAGTGAAGAATTCTAACACAGGTTATTATTACTAGTCAAGTGGTAATAATAAATACTTTTCAAGGAAGTATGTTCTTTTTTATTTTCTTTCTTTCAGCAAATGATTGCCTCTAAAATTCTTGCCTACCAAAAACAAGGTAAATCCAAATCAGATGGCACAAGTGTTATTTTAAACCAAGGTACTATACAAATGAATAGCATCTGAGTAAGAAAGGGAAAAAAGTTAAGACCAGTGAATCACAGAGATCTATGCAATGATCTCATTCCACACAACAGGGCTGAAATTTAATATCCAAAAAAATCAAGTTCAAATCTTCAGCTATGCCGAGAACTATTCTCTCTAGAAACATGGAAAACAGAGCTTTCCCAGTTGCCCATTTTGACAGATTCCCTCCAATAATAATAGCAACTAATTTGCATGTAATCTAACCCACCTTTAATTAAATTGTTACTCCATTCACTCTCTTAAAGGCCAACTTATTTCTCCAAACAGATGGGACATAATTACTAGCTCTAAGAGACCGTTTCTCAATGGATCCAAATGTATTTTCCCTCTTGTCTCCTCCAAATTTTAAAACTTTCAGGGCTCTTTTGGAGAAGAATTAATATCATTGAGTCATTTAACAATCTAGAAAAATTTTCATAGTACATTTCACTTGACAGCACAGTAAGGAGAAACTTGTTACTGCACAGATTGTGGGAGTTTTGTTTTGTTTTTGAAAGAAACACCAAGCTGACTGGTAGGCTATACATCTTTCTACTTGTTTCCTCCCACAATGGGAGGAGGACAAAACACTTCAATCGTTGCTTTATTCACTAACTGCAGAAATTCAAAAAGTCTCTGGCAGTGTGATGAAAAGCAATAGCCATTACCCACTCCCTGCATCTCAGCCTCTTTCCTATTAGTCACAGTGGGTTGAGTGGAGCATGCGGCTGAGACCCGAGAGTGGGGACAGACCCCTTTCTGCTTGAATGAGGAAACAAAAGTCGTCCCATGATGGTACTGTTGGTAGTGAGGAGCACTTCTTTGTGCAGTCTTCCCCAGGAAAGGCATACTGTTTCTTTGTCACAGTCAGAACTATCCAACTTCTCCCACCTCGAGAGAAAAGCTACAAAAGAGCACAACTACTCATTAATCAGGGCCACGCTGGCAAGTTCAGACAGTTCAGGAAGGCTCTATATTTCAATATTGTTTGGGAAGCCAATATTTTGGAGGGCATCTAGCTGGTTTTGTGTTTTGTTTTCTGGTGGTTTGCAGATAAAAAAGCTTTTAGGACCAGGTCAGGAAAGAAAAACATAAAAGAAAAAGGAAGGGAAAAAAATAAGAAAAAAAATGGGACAGGGGTTGAGACACCCTGAATTATTGTGTTTGTTCTTTAAATTTTTTAGTAGTGCATGTTTGCAGCAATTTTTATATTCCATGTGTGGAGATGGTACATGCACATAACACTGTAATTCTTTTTTTTTTTTATTCCTTTTTCCTCCCCTCCCTTCCCCATACCTCCATCTCTTAATTCCTTTCCCATTTGAGAAAGATCTGTCACCCTACTTCCTATTATTTTATTTTTCTCTTTATTTTTAATTTGGGTCTCTCATATAAATGAAACCATGCAATATTTAAACTCATGTGTCTGATTTATTTCTCTTAACATTATAATCTCAAGATGGATCCATTTTCCTACAAATGACTCATGTTTATGACAAAGTAGTACTTCACTGTGTGGAAATAGCACATTTTCCTTATCCACTGATGGACATATAGGCTGCTTCAAAGATTTAGCTGTCATGACTTGTGATGCTGTAAACATGGGTATGCATGGATTGTTGTAATATGATGTCTTTTAACTATTTTGGGAAGATACCTAGAGAGAGAATAGCTGGGTCAAAAGGAATTTCCACTTATAATTTTTTAAAGAATTCCCATACTGATTTCCAATTCCCATTTATTACATTTTAAAAAAGAGTTGCAGTCATGGATGTATTCAGATGTTTTAGATGAATGTACAAGAAATACATATACATATCCTTCCCAAATGACAATATATCCTCTACACTGTCATACATTTGGATCTCTTTTTAAAAGAAAGTTCTCTATAAATATGTGAAAATAATCTAAATAAAGGACATATAACTCTTCTTTCTCTGAGATTTACCAGGGAAAGGAAAAAAAATATAAAGCAATAGAACTTAATTGAAAGGCTGTGGGATACACAAAAAAATATCTTTTGAGGCTTACCAAAGTCACTCAAACAATGGTATATATGACAGAGAGCTCAATGGGAAAGAAGAAGGAATGAACGCTGGTGCTCTTGCGTATAGAGCATAACTCAGGCACATTTATTTAGTAGAGAGGAGAATGTCTCCTAGCCCTATGCATAAAACAGAAGTGTAAAGAGTGGTAGCATCCAGGAAGAGATGATGCTGAATTTTGTGTGGGAGGGTAACACAACCTTCTTGCCAAGATTTCAGAGAAGGGAAAAAATACATGTCTCTACGGCACAGAAGAACTGGTAGGTGCAACCAGCCCTTAGTCATAGCAAGAGATGTGATTGTCACTCAGGTGAATTGGGGTGCTTTGTCCCACTAGGGGTGTGTTGGAAGAAACACCTGACCAGACCGGTGACTATAGTGATCCTTCCTAGTATCCTCTCACTACTAGTGACCTTTATTGGTTCAGTTTCCACAGTCTTCCCTCTAATAAGCAATTTGATCTTCGCATTAATCTCTAAGGTGGACCCCATTCTCTCCTTGTCCACATGATGGCCAACTCAGGTGCCTAAATGTCACCACACATACTTGATCACTGGAACAGTCACAGTGTACTGTCTCCTCTTCAATCATGCATAGGACTGATGAAGAAATATTAGCCCCAGAATAGAGTAAAAAAGAGGATTAAATCTGTCCTAGATTTAAGCATTTTATGTAACTCGGGGAAACAAATGAGAAAACATGAGACAGAAATAAAGTAATATTAAACTAATTTTGTAAATTTATTCCTTTCTAGAGATTATCCATGAAATGGAACAAATATTATCTGAAGCTAGGGTTTAATTTTCAAAGAACTTTGTAAAGAAGCACAGAATCAAATATTTTTTTCCAAGGATTAGAAAGTGACAGAAAGCTACTCAGAACCAAAAATAGAGTAGTAATTACTAATTCACTAATTAGCACAACTTTGAAAATTTTTCTTAGCTACAAGGATGTAACTATTCAAAGGATAACTAGTACTTGAAATTTTTCAATGGATAAATGCACTTAAGTAGGAAGAAACTATACTTGATTACATGCAAGTCAGTGTGTCACAAAACAAGCATGCATTTTACTTCCTCCAAATGAGTACATATGTGTATTAATATCTTTGCAAATAATGCAACAAAACTTTCAAACTGTAAATGTGTCCTTCTGACTTATCAATGGAAAACTGGTAAAAATTAAATATTAGAAAATTGGTTATGAAAACTACCTATATCATTTACTGTGACAGTGCTGACAAGGATAAGAGAAGATTTAAATGTCAGAATAGTTCATGTCAAAAATTTTTCCTTCCTGGGGAATGCTTTAAGAATATATTTTTTTAATGGTCATGCTATCTTTAGAACCAACCCATAGAACGTTATTAATTTTAGTTTTCACTTTATGTAATGGTACTCCTCAAACACCTATGATGGTGTAGTCATACATTAAAAAGGGCAAATAAGCCAGGTGTGGTGGAGCTCTCCTGTAATTCCAGCATTTGAGAGGCTGAGGCAGACAGACGGTTGCAAGTTTGAGACCATCCTGGGCTACAAAGTGAGCCCAAGGCCAGCCTGAACCATATAACAAGACCCCAGCTCAAAAAAAAAAAAAAAAAAAAAAGAAAAGAAAAAGGCAAAACAGTCTTAGCAATAGAGAGGCTTATAAGTTAACAAGGGATGTGATGCTGTTAGCCACACATTTCATGTAACTGTTTGATTATTTTTTGTTTTGAAAGTATATTTCTTAGCAGAAGAAAGTATCAACCTTGGAAAGTAAAACATAAGCATATTACAAGCCAGAAATATTTTTTAATAAATACATATGCAATGTATTTAACAATGCATGTATATTTCTTTAACAAATACATATTCTATGTATAATTATAATATATGATTGCATATGTATACATACATGTATATTTTTCTGGTGACAATGGTAGCATATCATCTGTATATACTGCTTCACTTTTGTCCTTTCAAACAGATTCTTTGAAAGATATATTGATCTTAACATTGCAAACTTACAATTGACAGCCACTAATTAAGGGGGAAAGCTTGATAGAAGGGTCACAGCAGGGCCTGGACAGTGGAAGCAGAATATTTCCTACTGCCCACTGTGTGACATGTCATAAATTGACATTTCACTTTCTGAGCCTGCATATTGGGAAAGGCCAGGGCCACTGTCCAGTAGCTCAGGGTGGGCTGTGCAGCAAACTGCAGAGGCCGCCTGTGGAGGTGTGGCAGGTCCAGCCAGTGCACTGGGCTGGGTGAATCCTGCTGCCCTGGGCTATGCTTCCAATGCAGAGGGCACATCTGTCTTTGTTCCTTCACTGAGCATGCACCGTGCAAGTCTCTGGGCACCAGGAGCTGTGCTAGGCACACAGGGAGCAGCAGGCTGCTCACAACCACCTGTGCAACAGAGACTCCCAGCCTGGCTGACAGCTAAAGGTGGAGCAAGTGACAAAACAAATGAGTGAAGGAAGGAATTCGGAGTTAGAAATTGTGCCAAGTGATAGATATTGGCACCATACAAGACTACAACAAGATTTAAATCAAAAGCAAAATGCCCTAAAATTTATCAGAGCACACAAGCAGGAATTTTCTGCATGACTTTTTTTTTTGGGGGGGGGGCCTCCTGTTCCCTTCATTGAATACTGGATATGAAGTATTTGGCACTGATTCTGTGCATGTTTCCAGCTCCCTATTAACAAAATAATGATACAGTTGTGTGATTTCCCCTAGCACAACTCCTTTGTAGTGTTGTGTTTTTTAATGCTGCATTGATGTGCAACAGTCCAGGTGAATATATGCAAAAGCATCTCTCCATAAAAGGCACAAATATGGCAGGAGAATAAATACTATGAAAAGAGCAATAATTTTATTTTTCACAGAATTTTTTTTCACTCTCATTTGAAATATTCTATAAATTCTTAGGGTACTGCAGTTGCTATTTATGAGGAAGGTCATCCCCAAATATCTATTTTCTGAATGAAAAGCACGTAGAGGACGGAAACTAGACAAGCACATTTGGCATGAGATTAGACTACAAAAAAATCAGTTGTATCACTCTTGCAACAAAATGGGTCTTTTTTTAAAAATTTTTTTTACAGCCATGATAAGTGATACAGTAGACAATCTGATCAATTTTTATATGGTATACATCAAAAGAGTGAAATTGAGGCCAGGGTGTCTTTTCCCAGGGGTCCCTGCTGTACTTTGGACTCCTGCAGCACCATCATGTGAAAAAATCTGGGCTCAGTGCTAGAACAGGTGAAGGATGGGCCAGGTGAAGCAGAAACCAAACAGCTCAGCTGAGGATGCCCTCAGCCAGCATCCTGCTGATCTGGAAGCTGACAGCACTTTATCGCCGCTCCAGCTGGAATCAGCTGAGCCTGAGCTACAGCAGCAGGACAGTCCCGCCAAATGGAGCCCAGATCACAGCTGGCTGGCACCTGAGCACAGGGCTCTCTTAAGTCACTAATGTCTGGAGTGATTGATTATGCAGCTAAAGCTAACTATGGGTCACTCACTTATCACAGCATCACACATCTCTAACAATGTCACAAACTACATCTTTGTCACATGTGTCTCCCTTGTGAATCTCAGCTCCATAAGGAAAGGGATCTTTGACCTTACTTTACTATATATTTCAAGCTGTCAGTAGAGTGCTTAGTAATTAGCTGCTTGGTAGACATCTGTGAAGTAAATAAATGAATCTATCATAAGGAATTGTTTTGAATGTTAAATAAAATACCACAAATGCCTATTTCAAGTCTTCGCTATTTAGTTGAGTATCAGAATAGGTTTTTGTCATTGGTGTTATTTCCCTAAAAGATAAGCAGTGACCAAGAAACAGAAAGACAGGAGAGTTATTATCACACACAAAGAGAGAGGATGATCTTAAGTACTTGTAAAAAATATTATGCACTAGACTACAAGCAAAAAAAAAAAAAAAAAAAAGCAACAGCGTAGTGATTCAAAAATAAACATTCCCTAATAAATACATTTCTTTCATGCTTTTGGCTTTAAAAATGCATGAAGAATTCAGACATTTTCTGTACTTATTTACTTGAAAGGTAATTTGTGCCTTTATCAAAGAAAATGTTTCATTAATCTTAACTTTTTGTTTTTCACAATTCACAAAGATAATAATTTTAATCATCAGAAAGTCAATGTATACCCTGTTCTACATAAGTCATTTAAAACTATGATTTAGCAGCCACAACCAGTTTATTTTATAGTCAAATGATGGTTAAATCTTTCATAATTAATTGGCTTGAAACTATTGGAAGCACCCTTCAAAAACAAACCAAAAAAAATGTTTTTATTTTACAGAAATGCCAAGGATAGGATGGGTAATATGGATAGCAATTTTCTCCTCAGTACATAACTTAATTTCTGGAAGAATAGTATTCAAGATATTATCTTCTCAATTACTTCCCAAAATTAATGTTAGACAGATTGTATTTACTTAAATCCTTAATATCATTTTAAAGTTCAATAACAAATATCAGATGGGTATTTCAAATACCTCAACAATACATTAAATAAGCCTTAAAAATATAAACATTTTTCTAATGATGTAGTTATACTCCCTAAAGATGCAGATTTGCTGGCTACTTTCAAAGTTCAATATTTTTCTCTACAGAAAAGACAAACCTACATAAAAACTTTGTAGATTTTTCCCTTATTTTCAAGCAATTAAATTCATTGTATGTCCAATGAATGAATATTAGATTCCTTAGTCAAACCATAGATAGATAGATAAATAGATAGCATTCACTGTAACCCCAAATCTTTAGAAGTTTGGTGTCAAATAAGTTTCTAATATCAAAGTAGTTCAAATCCAGCACATGAGAGATCCTTAAAAGATTAGCCTTTACTTATACAAGTCCTTTATTTCTTTGACTTAGTTCCTCCACAAAAGACATTGTGCCTAACTTTTGGCATCAATCATAAAAATGAACATAAAAAAATGAACATGAAGGCTAATTTTTAAAGTATCATTAGGAATATGAAGATTTAGTAGTAGATATACTGCTGGACAAAAGGATGCATATCATAGGATTTGTGCAATGCGATATGCATGACTTGCCTTTCCCTGGTCTGATTTCCTAATATACCCAGGAAATGTAGTCCCTAGTAGGTAGTGCAGGAGGGTGTAGCTCACTGATACAGAGTGTGTTTAACACATTCAAGGCCTTCAATCATGGAAACATAAACAAAAACAACATTCTTAGCCAACGCCAGGCTAACAAGTATCTTGAGGGACAAAATCTGCCTCTTAAATGGCTTTATGGGATCCTGTGGATCTTGTCTATCAGCATGTCTTTAAGGGAACCACAAAAAAGAGAGAACTGAGAAAATCTCTAATTATTAATCATTTTAGAGTAGAGATACAAATGAGTAATTCCACATTTTTAGAGAGCAAATTCCTCTTAAATGTTTTAAGTCTGGGACAGATCTTTACCACAGTATAAAATACAAACTTTTCTCACCTCCTCACTTGGTTCACACAGGCTGTTTATTATGTGGGGGAATAACACCAGACATTGAAGAGAAAAGTGCAAATGAAAATGCAATGTCCATTCTCTGTTATAACTTATATCCTCCAGGGCCTGCTGTGAGAAGAAGAAAGCCTAATAAATATAGAAGACGATATCATTTTGAATAAAGCAAACCAAGGGAACATAAGAGTGGCTTTGGGGCAAGGACCCTGTATTATTCTGAGTAGAGTGATCCCAGAAGGCACTGTGTGGAGGTGACAGTTTTGTTGAGTTGGGAACTGCTGGAAAACTGCATGTGGAACAGCAAACAGAAAAAGGTTTGAGGTAGGAAGAAGGTTAAACATGGTGACCAACACACATTATTATTATAGTAGCATTATTAGAAGGGTAGATAAGAAAGGTAGATAAGGCCAAATCATGTGGCGCTAGATTCATATTTCATGAGTATCACTCCTATTCCGAATACCATCTGCACTGACAGAGCAGGGTCTAAAGCCCAAATATCAAGGTCTGCATTTGACCCCATTTTTTTACTGGCAGTGCCTGTGATCTTACCTTAACTAAGATTTTGCTTCCTTAAATGTAAAACAGAAATAACGATATCACTTATTTCATAGACTGTAATAAGATTAAAGTAATTTATCAAAATGAAGGACATAAAATGGTGACTAGACATACTTATCTCTAAGAATTGGTAGCATAAATTCATTTTTGGTGACAATGAGTCTTGTTAATGGATTCACCTCTCTTCCTCTTTTCCAAAAGGTTAAAATTAAAAAATGAAAAATTTTGTACTAAAATCTCAGAGGAGCACAAAAATGCTGAAGCAAAAAAGGATAAGAAAGTGCATTGGCTGTAAGGGATATGATGCTGGGTGTTCTCAATCATCGCGTGACAGCTCGTGGAATAAGTGTTATCTGTATGTGAATTTTACAGAACATAAAACTGAAAGTTAAAGGTTAACTTACCAGCCAGTGTCCAACAAAAGACAAAAAATTCCCATGGTAGAACTAGTCTACGACCCAGAGGTGATAAAGAAAGAAGGAAAATGGAAGAGGAAAAAAAAAGACAGAAGGTAAAGAGACTGATGGAAAAGCCTCAGCCGATCCTCTGACTTTACTTGCTTTTATTTGCTTCTTTTATCACCAGTTTGAGGGCTCACATAGCCAAGCAGTGTTGTCTCCTTAGATAACACCTCTGACATGTGGGTCACCTCGGTAACAGTTACCTAGTTTGTTTTTCAGCAACTTGGAGGCTGCTTTTTTCTTTCTCAAACCAGTGGAAACCATTGAACTTTCACTTGGGCTTGTTTAAGTTTCCAGTGGGTGATTTTTTGGCACAGTAAGGCCCAAATCTCCACCCTCGAAGCATACTAAGGCTGCCATTTTCTGAGCACAAATCCTTGAAGAGACATTTACTAAGGATGCACAGAACACTGTTTCAATTTAACCTACCTCTGGTCACTTCCTAGGCCTCTGAGCACTGTGTTTATTTATACCATAGATAATTTAAATCTCTTCACTGGAGAGGTGGAGTTGAGATAAATGGCTCATAATTGGTGAAGTGGGTTAACTACTGGCTAATTTGTAACACCCAGCTGAATTGAATCACATGATTCTGGGTGTGGAAGGCCCACCTGAGGCTCGATGCCAACATCATGAAAGGAGAACTGGAGGGGAAGATGGTGTTCTGTGGATTTTCCTAGAGAAGTTTGTCAGGCTGGTTTTCCTGATACCAGCTCAGCTGTTCTCACCATCAGAGGAGCTGTCTCACCTTGCTGTCACTGAGGACGGCTGTAGTTCTCTTCAGGGGAGCTCTGATCCTTACCTGGCTCCAGTGCAGATCCCACAACCAGCTGACAGATCCTTCATCCTCCTAGTACAGACTTTCTAGCTTCCGTCACAGACCTTTGAGCCTTCCCAATGCAGATCCTTGATACTGACTTCCATGAGACAGTGTTGTGGGCCCACCAGGCCTCCAGCTGAACGGTTGGATTCTTTGAGTCTCTGATGTATGGACAGATCTCCTGCAAGCTTTTGCATTTGACTTTTTGGGTGAATATTATAAAATAATCCTATAAATTATGCATTCTGTGTTAAACCTATTTCCTTGCAAACCATGACTACAATTGGTTTTGAGATAAATCCTCATGTTTAGCTCCTCGGGAACAATCTCTGTTGCAAAACTCTTCCCTTCAGTGATGAGCATACAAACCAGGCCTCCAAAGGCAAGAGAGGCAGCAAAAGAGGAATGGAGGCTGGACATGGTGGTGCACTCCTGTAATCCTGTTACTGTGGAGGCTGATTCTAGCCTGGGAAACCTGGCAACTTAGTGAGAACCTGTCTCAAAAATGAATAAATGAATGAATGAATGAATGAATGAAAAAGAGCAGGCAGCTCAGTGTAAGGAGCTCAGTTCAGTACAGAAAGAAGAGGGGAGGAAATTGGCATGGTGGAGGAGTGACTCACCATTGTGTTGGAGGGAACAGAATTTATATAGAACTTTCTGAAAAAGAAGTACAATCTTACAGAAAACTGAGGAAGGGAACATTCTGACATTTATAAAGCATGTTCAGAACTTTAGACTGAGAAGGGCCTCTGCTAAATTCTCTTTGAGTTCCCAAATAATTTCATTCATTTTGACACCAACCTTCTTATTTTTTGATTTAAGAGTAAGTGAATTTCTGCAATGAAAGAGCATGTACAAGTACTTGAAATATATCTCTAATTCAAAAATATCGTGATGGATCATAGCATTTTTCCTACAACAAAAATACAAGGCTTGTCTTCCCTAGAGTACATTCATATATAATTTGATTTCACTTCCTGATAATTTTTGCCCTAGAACAGTTTAAACACGTAATAATTTAACCTAAAACAAATCTGCATATCTACAAGAAAATCTAGAGAAAAAGAAATGAACATTTTTATTTAAATTTTTTTTTTTATTTTTGGAGAAACTTTTAAAAGGCAGTGCATAAGTGTTCCAGAATGTTTTCTTATAATAGTTCAGTTCATCAAATACTTTTAGATTTCTTTTCATACCTTCTAAGGTATGAACACAAACACTTAGACATGAGGGAAGGGGCTGACACCTGAGGCTGAAGAGATAGTTATGCTGAAGCAGGAAGAACTCTGAAAATTGTGTAAGACATGAAGTATCAACATCTTTCCATTTTCCAGGTTTGAAACTGGACATTTAATAAGGTTTTCAGAAGCCCAGAGCAAGGCATAGCCTTTCATGTATGCTAAATAGTACCATCTTTGGAATGTGCCATACAATCAATCCATTAGCTAGTCCCTAACAATATATAATCAGCATTTTGGACTTAGATGAAAATTAAATTCATCGTGCAACCTAGACCAGGAAGTTAACCAATGACATATATGCTTGTGTTCTAAATTCAAAGTGATGGAAACAAGGTTATTTTTTAAGTCTTTTCATTATTGCCACTTTTTGCTTCAAATGATAAAGCAAAAAGGGGTCCCTGTGATAACTAGAAATTTAAGAAATCAAGGAAACATAGGTAATATATAGGATGGTTTGAAACAGAAAATCATAGTGTGGGGATGGGCTTTTTCAAAAGGAGAGCACTGGTCATGAGTGTTTGCACTCAGAAGGTGGCAGGTATGAAACAAAGAAGGGAACCCTGGGTCTGCCAGTGGGGAGGTCTTCACACTAAACTTATTTCAGTGCTTACTTCAGAGAAAGAGACTGGGGACAGTGACTCCAGAGGCATTTAATTTTATCTGAATTGTCTGACCTTTTTATAATGATATGACTTATGCACTTTCACAATTAAAATAATTGAAGAAATAAAGAAGGGATGTAGTATAAAACCTGAGCACATATAATATGTCAATGCTACATAATATTAATCAATGGTTATTTCAATTAATATTAACTATTTTTACAATATTTATATATGACAACTTTTACTTTATAGAAATTAAGGCATGAAATTTCCAAATGCAAAACTAAGTCAGTGTTAAGAAAAATGGAAACATTCGGGCTTATGCTAAAAAAAAATATATGTATATATATATGCCAAATCATATATATTTTTAGTTCCTGACTTATATGCACATCATTATTTGAGCAAAGAGAAAATGTATCATTTTCTCTCATTTTATCATGCTGAAACTATATAGCACATTGAATTACTCTTCATCGTAGGTATGGGAGGAAATCTGGCTGGAAAAACACAAGTATTTTCCTGCTTAAACTGTTTAGAATTATACCATACAATTTTTAGAAACACTTGAAGACAAAAGACATTTAATTATGCCAAACATATCCATAAAACTTTCTTTGATGCAAAATTATAAAAGACCTATGTAGGCAGTTTATCACCAGAATTCCATTTGGAAGATATAGTCATGCAAACTACAGAAAAGTGAATGACTCATCCACACAGTCAAATAAATTCTTTACAAATCAGAAAGGCTGTTTTCAAAAGCCTAACTAGAGGACCCTGTGTAAGTCAACAGGAAGTGGATAACTGAATTTCTTTTTTTTTTTCCTAATAGAAAGACACAAGATGTGGGGGATGATTGGTAAAGGAGCTATTTATTAAAAACTAGTAGGCTTGCTAGTCAATTGTGAGGCCAATAAAAATAAACAAATAAAAACACAATTTAGAGACAACTTCTTTCTCCCATCACACCTGGGTTAAAGAGTATGTATTAACTTTTAACTCAACTTAGTAACTTCCATTTCCAATCAAAGCAGGGTAAAAGGAACCAGAAATACTTTCCATCTGAAAAAAACAACAATAGCCAAAATATTTTTTAAATGTGTTATAATACAGAACATCCTAGAACAAAGGACCATGAGCTCTAAGTGAAGGTCAGCCAATGAGACGCACCCAATATGGAACCCAACATGCGGACTTGGGAGAATGGGTAGTCTATTGCGGTGTGGAGAGGAACCCAGGGAAATCCCCACACTCCCTGTGTTGAAAAGGAGCAGCTTAGAATACACAGAGACAGGCAGTTAGAGCGCACAGGAAGGAATGCTGGAAAAGAGTCTGCTCAGAGAGAGAAAATCTGGAGACCCACGTGAGGGTGCACTGAGTAGTCACCTGAGAACAGATCAGATCATGTATGCAAGAAAATGCTTCAAAGTTGAAGAAAGACCTACAAGAATAAGAAATACCAGAGCTCAGCCCTCATGTAAGAATAGAATACCCCCTGACCCTGCTATTCAGACTGGAAATGTGGCCTCACATAAAAATAATTGGAACCCCTGAAAGAAGTGGAGAAGTAAAAAATATCTGAGAATATGATATCAGAAAAAATTTCAAATTTGGTGGAACCTGAAACCCAAGTACAGAATATACGAAGAAAGCCCTACCAGCGATATCATCATCAAATTGGTCCAAATTTGGATTAAGAAAAAAATCTCAGAAGGCAGAGAAAAAGAAACACTGGGAGCAAGCACAGAAAAATGAAATGTCAAAAATGGACAAATTCCTTTAAAGATACAAATGTGCTTAAGAAGAAATAGAAAGTCTGGTGAAATAGATAACCCAAACCTCTTTACATTTATTAAATAATTTGTTTGGTAGTTATGAGTAAAGAATATTCTGGCTTAGGTTGCTTCATGTATCTAAACATAAATGTTTGTACATGGTTTTAAAATAATAACCTATCAACTGGGAACTGAGTTATTCCCATCAACAGGTTAATGGTGTAGTAACCAACAACACTCAAAATACTGGTAGTTTATGAATAACACCCACTTGTTTATTGCTTACAAAATCTCCAACAAGGGCGGCATTGGCTTACCACTCCAGACTCTAACTGAAAAGCCAGCAGACTGTCTGGAAGAACCCTGTAAAGGCTGAGCAGTGGACTGCAACATCTCCTTTATACTTCATTTTTCAAAGCAAAACTTCAGATTTGAGCCTCAGAGCTGTGCGGTAGCAAGAATCATCTCTTGGAAGACAGGGGCTTGTCATGGAAATACAGTTGAAGGGAGAGAAAATATTTTTTTCACGAAGAAACCAAGTTAGCATTTATTTTATAAAATAAAGACAGTACAAGAGGGTGGAAGGCTGTTTGGTCTACTAAATCATAAGGAAAGACTATGTTTCTCCAGCTGTGAAGAGTGACAATGAACATCCTGTTTGGGGACCCTCAACCATATCACTTAAAGGCCAAATCCTCCATGTCATGGAAACAAATCAGAAAACTGCTTTTGGACATAGGCCTCCAGGTTCCAGACCACACAGGAAATGATTACACACTATTTTTGAATGAGTATCGCAAATAAAATATAATTCTTGAATAAATAGCCAGAATAGACTATGGTCACTTGAGTCAAGCTGTAAACAATCATCTAGATCAAAATACTTGAAAATTTCATCTGTAAGTGTACGTCACATGTGGTTTAGTTATGCCCCTAAGATAATCTTTAGAGATTTCCGAGTGGCTTCAGGTTCTAAATGTAATTCATATGATGGTTAAGGAATTAAGAAACCATAAGAAAAGCCCACAAAAAACAATGTATTACTACTTTACAGCTACTAAATTTTTAAATCAATCCAAAGTTTTCCCAAACATGCTGCTCATTTCTAGGACAAACTGGAACAAGAGTCCACAAAATTTTTCTTAAAGGGTCAAAGAGTAAGTATTTTAGGCTTTGCAATGATTCCCTCATACCCACAAGTAGCTTTATACAGTATGTTAACAAATGACCATGGCTCTGTTCCAATACAACTTGATTGAGAGCAAATATTTTGACAATAATAAAACCTACCACAGTGTTAGTCTTCTCTTGCCTGGCTCAAGATATTATTATATTGTCTTCTTCCTGGATTTTTTTTCTTTCTGTCTCAGTCCCAGAAATGACTGCATTACTGTGAAGAGGTGCTCAAATGCCAGCAAATAGGAAAGATTCTTCATTAGGTAAGACAAACCCAACAGAATAGCTGGGGGCCTGGAACCTCTAAGGTACTTTTAAATTTGCAAGAATACAGCGCCCTGTTTGATTAGATATAGAAAGCTCTAGGGTGAACACGACTCATTAGAAACCTCCTTTTTCAAAGGAAGAAATCTGAGAAGAGCATGTTTCACAGACACTGTTGCTGTGATGGCTGGTGGCACTGGGGCTCTGATCTGTACTTTGGCCGACCTTAAAGTGCCAGGCCCCTGCCAAGTGCCCCATCTACCTTTTGGAGGCAGTTATAATTTTCATCAACCACTTGCCCCAAACCAGAACTTGCTACAATATAAATGTTTTGAAAAATCTACTCAAACAAAGGTATCTTTCATGCTCCAATCATTTCGTGGAAGAAAGAAAAAAAGGGAAAAAAAGGTGTGAGATCAAGTTACGTCTTTCACGCAATAAGCAGATCCATAAAGACAGGGAGGCATTTTCATTTCATATGATTGTTTATTTCTCCAGGTCACCCAGATGAAATATTTTAGCTATATAACATTCACCTTTGGTGAGAGAAAAAATATTTACTTTCCAGTGGAGCTTCCCTCTGGGTGTTCTCTGTATTTTGTTCATTCCACCGCTAAAGATACACCCAATACTCTGGCACTCTGTAGAAGGCTGATGGGCAGCTGATTGATTGTGGTTATTTCTGGGTCTAAGCTCACTCTCAACCTTTCCCTCATCTTCCTCCAATGCACTCTTCTATCTTCTTGAGAGCAGGATTTGTCTATCTACCATACCAGTCTTATTCTCTAACAGAGTTGCATGTACTTTTAAGGTAGTCAATAAATGTACAAGGTATAATTTATATAATGCTGTAAATTCTGCTTATCAGTACCACATAAAATGAGGTATTTTATTTAGCAAAATGTTTCCTAATCTCCACTTGCCTTCTTAACATGCCACAGCTGAGATTAAACAGGTCCGGGAATCTTTGCCATGTTACATTTTTCATAATATAATCTATCAATTTAATGTTCACCACTATGCCAGGTCCAAGTCATTAAATCAAAGAAATTTACATGGACTCACTGAATTTCTCTATTTTGTTTTATTATGTTTATTAGTAAAAATACAGTGACCAGAATGCAGTTTAATAACCTGAATTAAATAATTTGCAATAAGTCTTGGTATTACAATATGGCAAGGAAACAGCAAAAATCTCAAAATGTTCATTTGTTGCTTACAGTACAATTAAGTTTTAAGTGATTAAGGATGTAAATGCTGACCAATGCTTGAGTGAATTCAAGCCTTCTTAAAGAAATTTCAGTTAGTTTGAAAGTATAGATTTTTCTAAGTGCTTCAGGTTATTTCCAGCATGAGCCTTTGAGTTAAAAGCAGTCCTTGTTGTATGCAGAGATCTGATCTTTCCACACTTACTGTTTGATCCTAGTTGGCTTTCCTGGAATCAGAGATTGCAATGGCGATTCTTGCGCCTGTGATTTATTGAGGGGGAGAAACCTGCAGGGGAGTGAGGGCAACAGGATGGGTCCCTGGAAGAAGCCAGATGGAGATGAGGGGTGGAGATCCTCAGCCTACTCCCTGGACAGCTCGGAAGCAAAAGTCCCACCTTCAGGCAAGGGACCTCTATATTGCCATGCTCATAGGGCAATCACTGCCCATGCGTCACCCAGGGAGAATGAGGCAGAACCTCAGCAGCTTGAGGCTGGGGAATCATTAGGACGAAGTAAAGGGGATGCAGGTGAGGCATAGACACATCTCCTAAAAATAATTGCCTTTCTTCAGAAAGACTTCTGAAGAAGAAGGCTGCATTATGGATCATTTCTGGGAAACGAATTTTTAACTCCAGCAGAGCAAGGATAGCTCTAGGAGGTCTCATGAGCTTAGGAATATATCAGGCCTAGAAGCCACACACGTTCCCTCCAAGTCTGACTCAAGCAAGTTAAGGAAGACTTGGTGCCTTCTGGTGTTGAAGAATCCCAGGTGGTCTCAGCAAAGCAGGGGACAGCTAATCCTGCATTGCAAAACAATTTTTAAAAATCTTTCAAAAGCTGGGGGACTGGAGGTTTAGCTCAGCTGCACAAGCACCTACCTGGCAAGTGCAAGGTCACAAATTTGATCTCTGGTACAAAAGAAAGAAAGAATGAAAGAAAGAAAGAAAGAAAGAAAGAAAGAAAGAAAGAAAGAAAGAAAGAAAGAAAGAAAGAAGAGGAAGGAAGGAAGGAAAGAAAGAAAGAAAGAAAGAAAGAAAGAAAGAAAGAAAGAAAGAAAGAAAGAAAGAAAGAAAGAAAGAAAGAAAGAAAGGAGAGAAGGAGGGAGGGAGGGAGGGAGGACAGAAGGAAAGAAGGAAGCTGAGGCCAGAGCATATAGTTCAGCAGTACAGTGCCTGCCTGGCAAGCATGAGTTTGGGTGTTCAATCCCGGTACACACACACACACACACACACACACACACACAAGCTGGGTAATTATCAGATGATTAGTGAAAGATTTAGAGCAATTTCTATATCCTCAAGAAGCACTGATAGAGGTGTTGCAGGGAAACCTGCACTCTATGCTTCCAGAAAGCAGAGCAAATATGTCCAAACCAGTACTCAAGGAACAATACAGATTATGCATCATCTGTTTTGCAAAGTTTAGAATATATTTATGGAACTCCTCCAACATGTCCTGCAGAAGTATTTTACTCACATGCAAAAAAAAAAAAAAAAAAAAAAAAAAAAAAAAAAAAAAAAAAAGAACAAGGAAAAAGTAACCTGAGTAGGGCAGTATGTCTTCTACCTAACAACTGGGTAAACCTTTGAATTCTCTCATGCATACACACACACATGCATACAAATACTTCATATTTCATAATATGAAGAATGGGAGAATACTAGGAATTTTTAAAACAAAAAGCAGGTGAAAATTCAATTTCTGTCAAAGTGTAGCTTACTGCATTTTCAATAATACTCCTTTCCATAGTGAAGTGTCAAAGGGCTAGGACCTCACAAAAAGCAAGCCTGGTGTCACCTGTATCCAGTCTTGATTAGCACACAAAGATAGTTTATTATTCATATCAGAAGTTTTAAAGTTTTCCAAAGGCACTTTAGTAGACTATGTCAATAAACAAATATAGTTTAACTTTTGCATTTTTGCAGATGTGTCAGTAACTCTTCAAAAAAAGATTTTGGAATGAAAGCAATTGAGAAAATAAAAGAAAAATGAATTCAATATGTGGGTGATAATTTATTATTTCTGAATTTTTAAAAAATTCAACTTGAAAGCCTACAGTGGGAAAAATAACTGTCATTTTACAAATTTATACATCTAAAGGAGTTAGAATCAAAGATAGATGAGAATCACATTTGATAGAACTTGTCTTTTGTGTTTTGTCTGTCTAGAATAGATTAAGACTCTTCTTACTGAGAGGGCCAAGGCAATTTGAGATTGGTTTATCTACTTTTATAGAGTATGTTACAGTGATGTGTTCAAAATAGGCTAAGATATATTGTATAACAAACATTCCTTGTTCCTGGAAAGCCATTCAGAACCTAAACATAACACATACATACATGGTGTCCGGCTACCTCATCTTTATCCTTACGGAGAACAGCAGTTTCCCTTTTATTAGTCATCAAAAGAAAGGTCCTGCTAAATATGCTAGTATTGACAAATTTCAGGATCAAAAGCCTGTAATTCTTTTAATACTGCAGATAGAAGATCTCTGATAGGACTATAATAGACATCTGATTGCCTTTCAAGTGCTTGTGACACTAGATTTGATCAGCCAATTAAGCATATTCCCAGTAGGTCATCATTTGCCTGAGAGAGATAGGTACATCCATCAAGAAAAGTTTTAGTTTATCTTGTTACAGTGAATAATAAATGAATTTACTTGTTATACAGAAACTGATGGATAAATGAGAGTTATAAACGCTTTTAGTGAAATGGGGAAATGAGGTAGTGAAGATGGATTTGTTATAGATAATAGCACAAACTCCAGTTGGAATAATTGAGATCATATTGTATTTGGTACCTATCTGAAGGTGAATCACTTCACACTGCTACTTCTTTTTCATTCTTTCTTTAATGTGACGCGGAGGATTAAACACAGGACCTCACATATGTTAAGCGAACACTGCAGCACTGACCTACATTGCTTAGGCCCTCTTTGCCTTTTTAAAACACACACACACACACACACACACACACCCTGTTCATTGGGAGAGAGTACCATAATTGTCTATGTTCGTCAGATACAGTGCGAGAGTTCAATGCTTTTACACAATGTGTAATGATCAGATCAGGGTAACGGGTATATGTAGCATTTCAGACATGCACCCTTTATTTGTGCTGCAAATACAAAAAAGCCCCCCATTGGTGCGATGATTTAGACCTAGAACGTCCCCCAACAGTCTCCCTTGTTGATAGGTGGGACTTTTGGAAAGCAATTGGATCAGAGGGGTGCTGTACTCATCAGTGGATTCATCCCCTGATGAATTCAGAAGCTGAGTGTGCTGTTCACAAATGGCCTTGTTCATGGGAGACAGGGAGTGTGACTTGGAAGGGTGTCTCTCCCTGTGCAGCTGCTCTCTCTCTCTTTGCTTTGTGGGCTCCGTGACAGGAGTACCTTGCCTCCACACAAGGCCATTCCACCATGCTGTTTTTGCATGTGCGGCTGCCAACTATGGACAGAAACTTCTGGACTGTAGACCAAAATAAACCTCTCTTCTGAAGTCATGGGTGTCAGGTATTGTGTCTCACCGGTGGGAAACTAATTAAGACCATTAGTTTTTTTGAAATATTCATTTAATTGTTGTCAACTGTAATTATCCTACTGTGCACACCAATGCTTCTTAAATCATGTCAGAAGTCCTCATGGCCTCATTAAAAAAGCTATCTGCATCACAAAACAGCAGAAAGTCATGTTCAACTACCTGGTGGATGTATGGAAATAGCCATTCTAGCTGTACTTTTACGAAATAAATAAACACATACATGGAAGTTTCTCATAAAATTCTACAACTAATTGTGTTTCCAGTGGCAACAATAACTGTTTTGGTCTTACTCATTTCCGTGCTTCTTATCTGCTTTTTAATCTCAAAAGCCTCATAGTGAGCTGCTGCCAATTACAAGACCCATTATTATTCAACATAAAATAAAACAATACAACTCACCACCCAAGTCACCTCAAGTTTAAGACTTGAGGTATAAAAATAAGAGGTATAAACATAGTGAATCAGATGCCTAACTGGGAATTTGAAAGCACTCAATTATGTTCTTAATGGAATAACTGAAATATCAAAAACAAACAAAACTTGCCCATTGTAGATGACCAATCTGATAGAGATTAAAGTGTGAGGAATGTAGACTAATATTCCACTACATAAGTTAAATAGAGTTGCATAAACGAAACCACCCCAGGAGAATGCCTTGCTTCATTAAAAGTATATTGTAAAATTGCAACCATAGGTGATAATTCAAGCCTTTGAGTGTATGTTGAAGGTGCACTTATAGAACCGGGTAGGACAGAAAACAAATGTTGCCAGTAAGGACAATCCCCTATTTCAGCATAAAAAACTTCACAGATTTTTATGTCTATGATGAAATTAATTTTTCTAATTTCTTCCAGTATATTTTTCCACAGCTAGAAACATTAAGCATACTGACATTTGAATTCAGCTCAATGAAGTTTAATTTCTCTATTTCCTTTCTTTATAACAATTGAGAATATATATTTTTGGGCTTTCACATTAACAACAAAAACTTCCTAAAACAACTACTTTAACAAAATTTCCATTTCCCAACATAATAGTGAAACATTGTTTTGTCATAAAATTTTTCCTTTCCATATTACAAATTCAAATAAAAATAAATCAATAATAAATTAACATAGGATTACTTTCCTGCCAATCCTAGTTTATTTATAATTTAAAAAAAACTAATAAGGGTAATTTTAGAAGCAATTCCAAACCATTCCTCAGAGTTTATGGCACAGAATCAATTTTTGATATTGATAAAAATAAAAACAAAAATGAAAAAGACTTTTCACTTTTTGCTCTTGGAAAGAAGTGCTGTAGCAAACTGTGAAGTTACATATTTCCTAAGGCTTCTTTGAATTACTATAACTGTGAAGGATGGAAAATTGTCACATACTTCTTAACACATCTCCATGTAGAGGAGGGGTCTCTACCTCCCCCTCAATCCTAGGTGGGCTCTGGAGTGCTGGACAAGTGGAATACAAGGACGGGATGTTGGGTCAGTTCTGTGGCTCCAGGCCTTAGGCTACTGACAGCTTCTACTTCCGTGATTCAGTCTAAGTTACGATATCTGGTCACCATGTTGGAAAAGCAATTGGAGAGGTCACTGGAGAGGTCAGAGACTACATGAAAAAGAGATGCTTGACCATTCCAGGTCTTCCAGTCTCTTCCAGTCTCAAGCTCATTGTGGAACTGATACTGGGGAGCTGAGATTAGTCTTTCCCATGATGCTTGATCTATAGCTGTCAAGACAAGGATAATAAAAAGGTTGCTATAATTTTAATTTTTTTTATGAGTGTATTTTGGCAATACATTATATTTGTTTTGGGGGATTGGTATATGGATATATCATATCTTGATCACTTTCCACACCTTTGTAGTGTTATAACATTCTACAATACGTAAATAGTTCCTCAGTTCACAAATTTAATTCTTTTCAGCATTCTGGTCGCAAATCAAATTGAACAGGAACTGAATCAACTTCAGTGATGAGGTTCAATGTCTACCTTATGTGGATATTTGATTCCGTTCTCCTCCAATTTGGTTTGCGACCAGAATGGTAGAAAGAATTAAGTTTGTGAACACAGGCACCACTATATGTATATATCCCTGTGTTGCTGGAATCATTGCCATTAGCAGAAGGATTCTCAGGCTTTGCCACTAAATAGCTGTACTCAATCAAGTCCAAGTTCAGAGTCAAGGCCTACTGGCTCTTATGTGCTATCCTCACTCTAGCTAATGCTGTTTCTCAGAACATGTCTTGAGATGGTCCAGGGTAATAAAATTTATTAATGTACATAATAAACTTCGAGGTGGCATTTAACGTGGTATTCATACAATAGCATTCTTGTGACTAATCCCTGATTATTTTTTGTGAACAATTGTCATGTATAGGAACATTTTTATGCCCTGGAAATAAATCAAAATATTAAAGTATGCTACAGTTCTCCTTTTAAAAACAAATTACAATTTATTTGGAGAGTTAAAACTAATAATCAGCACAAGAACAAAGGAAATGCTAAAAAACTGCATCATTGAATAGCATCACATAGTATTCATTTTTCTTTTTTGCAATACTGGGGATTGAACTCAAGGCATATGCACTGAGCTGCATCCTCAGCCCTCTTTTATTTATTTTGAAATAGAGTCTTGGGAAGTTTCTAAGTTCCCCAGCTGGATTAGAATTTGTGATCCTCCTACCTCAGCCTGAGATCAATGGAATCCCACGCATGTATCTCCACACCCACTGCATCGGTCTTTGCTTGTCTGCCTTCCCCCATCCCTAGATTTATTAAAAACACAAAACAGAACTCAGTGCACCACAATGTGCCTGTGGAGGACTGGTGAGGAATGTGCAAATAGCCCACCTTTAGTCTGAGCTCTGTGTATGAACCCAGCTTAATAGGAGTCTATGGATTTGGATTAGTAAATTATCATACAATATTCTGTTTGACAATTATGCTTTCTCTCTCTCTCCTTTTTTTTTAAAATTGAAGAAAACTTTAAGTAACAGCTGAGGGGCTTCTGCCCCCATGCCTGCTAAAGAGGGACACAGGCCAACTTCACTGTGTCAGTCGGAAGCCCCCCGGGGAGGGCAGACGCTGAACGCACTTTGGTCTCATGCACTAGAGCTTTCCCGGTCCTCCCCCGTGAAGCACTGCGGAGCATTGTCCTCTCTAGCTCCTCGCTTGCTTCACTCTGACTTCCAGAAGCCTTAGGGACACACAACGACTTCATGAGAGCATTCCTTCACTTAAAACTGCTATGAAGTGCTCTCTTGTGCTCATATTCAAAACTGGGGAGCACAGCAGAGAGCAGCATCTGCTGGAGTTAGTGTCTGAATTGCGGAGGACAGACAATAATACTTAACACTTAACTGATTTTGATAAATGCTTGCAAGAAAAATAAAGCAAAGGAAGTGACTAGAAAGGCAGCTAGATAAGGTGGTTTGTGATTGCATCTTCAAAAGGAAACAACAACAACAAAAAAACTCAAAGCAGATATACACATGCTAATAAAGAAGCAATTATCCAAAGGTCCAGAAAGTGCCTTGTCTAAGAACAGGAGGGCATGTGCAAAGGCCCGAAGGTGTGCACTCACTCGGCTGTTAGCTCTGGGCCTTTGTGTTTTGCTTCCTTTGATTTTGGTTTCCTGGATTATTTCTATTTTTGAGTTCCAATTCTGATGCTCCCATTGTTCTACTGTGTACAGCAGGCTTGGTCTCTGCTGTCTTTGATCTATTATGGAATGAAGTAAGACAGGCAAAAGAATTACACGGCTTCACAGGAAACCTACCCATCCTTTTTGGTGCGATGACATTTTCCAACATCGTTTAGGCAGAAAATTCTAATTAAAAAAATTTAGCATTCGAAGTTGGCTTTAACACTAATGAAACAAGAGGTTTATAACACTACTTCTCATTTCAGACCTGAGACTGAAACTATTTGTGGGAAATTTTAGATGCATTTTTTACTTTATAAATTATGTTATACTGCATGAACTTTTTTTTTTTTTTTCCTGTCTTTTTGAGACAGGGTCTCGCTATGCAGTACAGGCTGGCCTTGAGCTCACTTTGTAGCCCAGGCTGGTCTCAAACTTACAGTGATCCTCCTGCTTGGTTATTATAGGTGTGAGCTACCATGCCTGGCTTCTTTTCTTTCCTTTTTTTTTTTTTTGGTACCGAAGATTGAACTCACGACCTTGTGCTTGCCAGACAGGCATTTATGCCACTGAACTAAATCCCCAGCCCTTGCACAAATCTTTAGTAGTAAGTTTTCATAGTATGTTATTACTAAGCATAAGTGTCATGCAGCCAACATTACATTTTTATTAAGTGGCATTGTTCTTACCCAAACTCAAGTCAGTTGCCCCAACACTGCTTTAAGTTCAAGGCAGTATCTCAATACTTGTAATGAGAAAGACCCTAACGAAGAAATCTTGGGACAAATCCTTACCACTTGAGGTGGAGAAGGGATAATCAGGTGTGTCACCTAGCCAGCACTGAGGAGGACAGGCTTGAGCAATAAGTCACTAGAAAACTGTGATCCATACCTTGACAGTTGAGGTACCATTTCATATCAGTCATGTTAACTGTAACGCTTTGATAAAAAAAAATTTAATCTAGTATGTCAGCACTTGGCTAGTGGAATTATGGAAATTTCTGTGCATTGATAGCATACAGTGCCATATTTAGGAAGATGTAGATTCAAAAGTTCAAGGGAGAAGTACATTCATCAGTTACTAGATGGGAGGAGAAAATAGAAGGTTCTGGTTTTGTCTTAGGGGACTGAACATAGAATTGAGGAGACAATGACCTTTTTCTTATTTATTTGAGTTTCTAATTTATAAAAGATAAAAATACAGCTTCATAGAGAATTGTACTCTCAAGTAATACAAGCCTGGCAATTGGCTAAGGCTTTGGCCTACTGCACTTCTTACTGTGTCCATTAAAAGGTTTCAAAGCAAGTGGGGAGGAAATCTCTCCCACATTTTCCCTACCACAGTTTCTCCATCTCTAAATAACTATGCTGAATTTAGTATATTTACAAAAAGAGCTAAGAAGAATGCAAGTGAATTTGCCAAATATCGCTCTGTCTTCTGTAACAGACTTATGCTTTAAGCATAGTCAGAATGCTCACTCTTTTATACAGTGTCACTTAGCCAAATATATATATATATATATATATATATATATATATATATATATACACGTATATATATATATATATACACGTATATATATATATACGTGTATATATATATATAATGTATAAATGTGTATGTGAATACATGCATTTAAATAACTTTCCAGTATATAAAATTATCATTTTAAATAAACTGAATTTTATCTTTTTGAATGAAAGTAAGAGATAGATGCAGCATTTTAAAAATGCTAGAACAGTTTTTTCTACAATTGAGAATGTACAGTGTTGGTTGGGTAGTTAAATAATTTTGAAAATATTATTATTATTTTCAGTAAGAGAAATATAAGATGTTCAACAAATATATTTTTGGAGAAATAGCTTTTTCATTCATTGTGATAGGTTAATGGATATGCCAATATATGAAGCTGGACAAAATATAAAAATTTTGTCCTGATTTTATAGAATCATGGGTTTAATATTAATTTTCTTCAAGCACAAAATAAATTAAGGTATGGTAAAACACAGGTTTTATTGAAGCATGAATAAATGGCATGCTAAAATAATTTTTTAAGTTGTGGACATTCATGAAGATTCACACTGCTGTTACATGATATTTATTCTAAGCCTGAAAGCTATCCCTATATTTAATTTTTCCTGCTTTACAAGACAGGAATATTCAAGTAGACTCAAATTTGATCATGGTAAAAAAAACAAAAAACAAAAACAAAAAAAATCCATATTCACTGGCTTTCAGTTTCTTTTGCTACCAGTGAATTTCAGATCAAAAAACCACATTCAAATTATTTATTTGTTCAGTGCATGTTGTTCAGCATTATATTATTCAGGTGAGAAATAGAGATGATCAAAAAAGGCAAATGAAAGATGGAGAAAGAACTGGTTTATTAAAAATCCCCTCTACAATGATAATTAAATACCATTATATACAGTAGTCTATTATCAATCTTGAGAAAATTAACTGAAATGAACTAAGTTAAATTTACAGCCATGGAAGAAGAGATGTGAAATGTTTATTAAGCATGTAGTTTGGTAAAACTAAATCCAATTGCCAACTAGTAGCAACCGAAATTTCTAATACTGTCCCTTACAAAAAGCATATGTAATAACCATGGATAAATAAAAGATATAATGGACTCTGAGTGTTGTCATTCTTAGAAAAAGTACTCTCAAAATAAAATGCATATACCCGAAGTCATTCAAAAATTCACAATAATTAGCATTACCAAATTAATGATACTTAGCACTAATCTTGCTTAATTAGCTGTTACATTAGAAGATACATATCTCAAGATGATTTTAAGGCAAATATCTAAAGATTTTGTTGTTTACCTGGGATGAACATGTATATAACAAAAACTTATCACTAAAAGTTTATACACTAAGACTTAATTTTTAATTTAAATATACCATCTCTATTGTCCCAATATTTAGGAAAACCTTTGGAAAAAAAGTATTTCACCACCACCATCACTTTCTGGAAGTCAGCTCATAGGATGCCTAAATCCAGAAATCCAAGAACTATGCCCTAACCGCGGGGAAGGTCCTGTGTAGGACAGACTGCAGGCTCAGGCTACAGGTTGCGTTCTGCTCGTCTCCCTGTGTCTTTTGTTTTGGAATCAGTGATTACCTAAAGCATATTTTTTCTCATAGTGGATAGCACAAGCGCCACAGATTGAACAAGTCACACCACACGAGTATATCTAAAGTTTCTGTGATGTAGTAATCAGTAACATTTGCCTGGCCAAGGCATGAATCAGGGCCGAGTCAATGGAGCAGACTGTTAGCCCTATTCATGTTCAATCACGGCAGAGACAGAAAGCTAAAGGAGAACTGTGAAGAAGTCACACCATCTATCACAGGTGGTACAGATATAAAAGGGAATAGCATATGGCTATATTGTGAAGGAGCCTGCAGTGTTTTATTTTTATATTCCATAGCTTCTCCTAGTAGTAGAAGCAGAGAGATAGCACACAACTATTTTCTGCTTACCGCTTTCCAGTGTTAGTTAACAATCACAGATTCTCCAACACCAAAGCTTATATAGTCTGTAAATTATTTCATGTAAGCAAATACTTGACAAGTTCTCGTGTTAGAAATAATATATCTTCTGAAATTTTATTGTTGACAGTGGACTGCATTTATCTTTAGGTTACTCTATGATATAAATAGAAAGCTCATGGGCAACCCACTCAGGACTCCTGTCTCTCTCTTAGACAGAAGCTTTCTTTCTCTCAATAAATATATTCTGTTCTTACCCTCCATTGTTCCTAAAATTTATTCTTCGATTTCAGAGAAAAATGCATTCTTTGATTTTAGAGAACACGAACTTGTACCAGACATAGCAGGTTGGGAGTTTCATTCCCCTATATCACTGTCATCAGGTCCAAACTTTACAATTTATGGTTAACTTTAGTTGTTGAATTTTGTAACAAATCCCTGCTGTGGCAGAACCTACCGTCTGCATGTGTTTTCCCAAAACTGGTAGAAGTGGGGAGATTTGTCAAGATAGGTGCTCCTAAATTACAAATAAGACAGCCACCTATTTTCAGCATGCGCCACTTCAATAGTCTTATTTTACCTTATTTATCAAATCTCGTTTCTTATTCCGGGCTTTAATGAACTATTTTAGATATTTCCATCTCCTTTCTTATTTAACTGGTTAGAAATAAGTCAGATTTATGTTAAAAAAAGAAAGCTCATTTACAAATGTACAACTCAATGGCTTTTACCTATTCTATAGTGATCTAATTTGTTACCAATTATCATAAATAAATAAATAAACAAATAAGTTTGATAATAAAATTTAAACATATTAAATTTACCTAACATATGAGTTTGCATTATTTTGAATACACAAACATCTTATAAACATACAATTTTTACTCCAAAATGGAGAATACTTTCTTTGATTAGAACTACAGATCTAGTTTTATGCACTGAAGAATTAATAACAACAGAAATTCTAAATAGCAATTATCTAAAATATTAAATGCAATTGCCACACTACAAAATAGGCTCTATAAACCTTATTGTGAAGTTATTTACAAGTATAATACAATGTTTGTGAGACATCAGTACAACACATCCAAGTAATTTTGACCATTTTTAATTTATGGAAAAGAATTTGATAGAATAAGCAAGTTTTAGATCATAATAACTAAAAACATTTTGTTTCTTAGAATCTATACTTCAGATACCTTCATGCCTTATATTTTAAAATTAGCAAAAATTAAAAAAGCACCACAGTCCACACTTTTGAGGAAAAAATTATAAATAATATATATGATAACGTGTTCGTTTTGTCTTTTTCAAGCTGTTGCCTCCAGATGGAATGCCCGGAATTGTAGACCTGTTCAGGTTCCATTGACTCTGAGAGGCCTCAACTCAGACTGACAGCCTCTCCTCCATTTTTTGTTGTACTTTTCGATTTTTTTTCCCACACTATCTGGGTTTCACTGTTTAGCCCCTACTTAATGCCTTTTCTTTATATGGGAACTTAACACATGGTTTTTTATATGACTTGTAAACAAGAGATGTGAATCTTCAACAAATGCCAAGATGAAAATCAACCCTTTCCATTTGTCACCATGGTCTGGCACAAGGCTTTGCACTGAGTAGTTACTCAGTAAGCATGTGATGGTTGGTTGTGTCTATGTCTGTTTCTGACCTCAATTACTGATTCAGCATCCTCCAGGAAACTTTTTCTCAACATATTTAAAGCCAGGGGAGGGGGATGAGACTTTTGAGGGCAGAAATGAGGAAAAACCTTGATAAAAAGGAGCTAGAGATAAATGGAACAGCTGATGTAAAGTAACAGTTACACGGGACTGGATATATTTATAGTTTTCTCTATGTTATTTTATATCACTGCAGACATCTCAGACTCAGCCCATGCATGTGGGTTATGTTGTTCGGTTTTGCTTTGTTTTGCAGTGCTGGATATGAAACCCAGGACTTTGCTAGGCACAGGCTCGTCCATTGGGCAACACCCCAAGCCTGCCTATCTTCTTCTGGTTCTAATATCAGGCAGTGGCCTGAGGGTGGTTAAGCTTGATCCTGTCACTGTGATTGCCTTGGGAGAAGCCCAAGGGATTCATAAAGCACATTTCTGCTTGTTTTTGGATGGGCCTTGGCAGCACAGCCTTGGGGTCTACATCTGGTCCCTTTCCCTTCCTTCCTGGCGTTGTTCTCCTCTCCTGCTTACTGACCACCATGAACCAAACCACTTTGCTCTGCCACAGTCTTTGCTCTGAGACTCAGTCAGCCATGGACTGTATTCCCTGAAACCATGAGCCAAATTAAGCCTCTGCTGCTTTAAGTCAGGTCTTGTGTCTCAGGGACAGAAGGCTGACCAGACTGCAAAGGAGAATGTTAATATCTTACAGATAAGTTTCTGTGTCCACTCTCAAGGCTTGTCACCCACATAATAAGGTCTCTCCAAATTGAATATGCATTGGCACTGCTTGAGGGATCATTTTTAAATTGTAGATTCAGACTCAGTAGATCAGGATGGGGTCTGAAATTACATATGTGTCACAAACCTGCAGGTGCTGCTGATAGCTCTGGTCTAGAGACTACTCATTAGACCCATGCCAAAGATGCTGATTAGGTAGTCCGGGGTGGATCCTGAACATCTGTTCTATTTAGAACCTGCTGAGTAATCTATAGTAGAGACTAATTTCAGAAAAACTGGAATGGACCATCATCTTTCTGACAAAAATTCTTTTTAAACAGCTGGTGTCTGAATAGTCCTGCATGGCTAGGAAATAATGCAGTTGCAGAATCTTTGATCACCACCCTATGTGATGGTGGGGAGGTGTCTCCATTTCAAGCTTTGTGTGTTATGTAAATATATAATTTCCATATCACTTTGGACATCACACACAAAGGCCACTTTCATTCAAGATGCAATCAAATGTTCTATGGCTTCTCTATGCAGAGTGGTCCAGTAATTCACTGTGTCCATCTCACCCAAGATCTTTTAAGAAATGCAAATTTTTAGTCTCTACTTTCAGATTTGGTGAGTCAAAATTTATATTTTTAATAAGATTCTAAGATGATTTGTGGGGTCATTATGATTTAAGAAGGACTGCTGGAATAAAAGAATTCTTTTTCACATTTTCCAAGTTTCATATTAAAAGCATTTGGTAAAAGGCAGAGTGTTAATACAGTGTCCAAACACTTAAGAAAATTAACACTAGAAGCTGGCCAGAACGAATAATCTAAGGGAGTCAAATCTTTGATTCTTTTTTGTTTTGTTTCGCAAAGTAAAACTGTGGTTATACAGAAGAGCAACTCTTTCATTCTCCAAGGTGATCAGCAGTTTTACTGATGATGTCATGCTTCTTCAAATCAACTGTGCCGATTCAGGCCACCACCCTTGGACAAGCAGGAAATGATGGCTCTTTGGCTTCTACAGAAGTGAGCCACAGAATCCACTGTAACACTTTTATTTCTTATATTTTATCCCTCCTGCCATCATTCCATGCTTTCTTCAAAGCCCATAAGCTGCTCTACTAGAAAGTCTGACCAGAAAACTTCCTTTAAAATGTAACCAACTGCAATTTGCAAGCCCAAGGTACAGCTTCTTGGTGCCAGAGCCGACTGTGGCCCATGAATGTGCAGCCTGGGCATCTCCCAGGGCACTGCTAGAAATGGAGAATCTCAAGTGCCAGCCCACACCTGTGATCAGAATCTGCATTTTGACAAGATGAACAGCAGTAGTGTATGGCATTATGTCAGATACCATCCTTGTACTTGCACGGAGGAGCGGCTGTGTGTGTGATTGGATGTCATGGATTTATTAATGCAAGGCTCATGGGCAGGAGGAAGACTTGTTCTTAAAGAAAAGATCACATATTCACTACCCATTATCTCAATGTCAGTTATTCTTGTGCTATCACATTCTACCTTGCACCGGACTTGCAATTGTTCTTCATGTATTTAATACAACCACTGTTTCTGCACAAGATACTGTGGCTTAGATGTTGTGTATCCATTCAAATAGTCAGGTATACTGGAATAACATTGTCTGAAGATAATGTGAAAATGTCTAAAATTTTCTTGAGAGAGACAAGGTGTAGGAAAAAGTTCACACCTTTAGTTTTAGCTCTATGTTACCAGCTGTGTGAATTTAAGCATGGGTTGAAGAACTTTTTACCTCAGTTTCTGTCTACTTATAAGTAATTGCACCTCACTTTGTGGTTTGTTGCAAGGACATCTCTAGATTTGCATTATATCTTCAGCAGCACACCCACTGAAGGCTCATAAAATAGTTTTTGAGTAGTTAAAAGAATTATGAAAAAAATTCCCTGGCACATCATTGATACTCAATAATATTGGTTTCTCCCTTTATTTATCTTAATTTAACATATTTTATGTAGGATTGTTGAATATAAATACACCATATTTTAAATTCATATGTGGATTACTTCTTGCTAAATGTACTACAAATAAGTTTGTGGCAGAAGTCTACACACAAACTTTTAAAAGAACTATACATTGTTACCAGATAGCTAGAAACTTTGTTTGAATTAGTCATTATTTAATTATGCCTGGTAAACTTCAGGAAAAAGCAATGAGATATCAAGACATGGTGATGTTGGTGGTGGTAGTGTGCGTATGCGTGTGTGTGTACGTGTGTGTGTGTGTGTGTGTGTGTGTGTGAGAGAGAGAGAGAGAGAGAGAGAGAGAGAGAGAGAGAGAGAGAGAGAGAGAGAGAGAGAAAGGTGGTCTGGCCTTCTGGAGAAGAGTATTCAATCACTGAAATTATTTGGAATTATTTGAGCAAAGTGAGAATAAAAAAAAGACCAGTTTTAGTCACATTCATAATTGTCTTAAAATTCAGTATGGACAACAGACCTCCTTGTTCCCTGAACCTGTGACATCTCACCTTTTGCCAGTTACTAGTTAGAAATTGCAAATCTGAGCCACAGTCCAAATGTAGAGATCACAGACTATCAGGTATCACTGGTCCTGGTGCTCAGGCATGAATAGGAACCCCACATAGGAGCTTTATGCTTCCAGAGCAGGTCACTGGGGTGGTCAGCAACAGTGGCCTACATACACCTCTCCCACCAGGCCTTCACGGCATGCCCTACCTCTCCCCTACCTACTCCAAACGTGTACTAATTACAAACTTTTTACAAGTCTGGTGTTAGGTTATATTTTTATTTGGTTATTATAAGAAGAAGGAATTGTGACTTTTTTCATAGCTATGTCTCCACCTCTTAGATCACCATCAGACACAAAACAGGTGGTCAGTATTTGTTAAATAAATAAAATTTATCTCCACATCTGACCCTGCTTGGCCACCAAAGCTTAGGAATGAGCTGAAGGCTATATTGATGTTCCTGCTTAACATGCCTGGTGATCAAGACAAGATCATACATAGCACATGATTAATCGTCTTAACAAGTTCTCAAATGGCATCAGTGGCATTCTGGAGCTTGTTATCTCTTCTTGTTATATTTCCACGTGGGAAGAATGTCACTATGCTGTACAAGTGAAAGCCAAGTTCATCTCCAGGTTTGTGCACTGCTACCAGTTACAAGAATGAGGCTGCTGATTGCCCGGCTTTGCGAGAATCGGCTTCAAGAATAATGATCTCATGCCTGAACTCATCTTAATCACATTTTCGCCCACTGAGCAGTTCAGACAAAACCAATTACGTGATGTCATTTTCTATTTTAGAAAAGAGGCCAGGCACTTGGATGGATATTTGCTTCCCATTAGCATCCTAGTGCTAAGGCATGTAGCTAGATTTTCTTCACACTAATAGCACCTGTTGACATGAAAACTAACAAGGCTGGGCTGTCAAAATTCATATTCTAGCTACACATGATGCTTAGCTAGTCAATTTGACATTCAAAGGGTATTTGAGAGAAACAAATATGAGCTGGTTATTTGTTTTATAAATTGAGAACAGATTTTTTGCTCCATAAAATTTGCCTTCCAGTAATGACAGAAACATCTTTGAACTAATTTGAAGAGCATTTATTAAGAAAATTACTTAACATGTTAATATATTAATTATTAGGCTGCGGTTTAAATGTATAATTAATATGAATATGCATATTTCATTTTTCCTTTGGAGATAACTAATTCCGTTTTATTATTCAGACTAATTTCAGCACCATAAACATTGAAAGGCAACTATTAAGCTGTATGTGTCAGACATAGCTGCGTGAACACCAGAGCTCAGTTCCATGTACGGGGCATATGTTTGCATGGCAAGTCTCAGTGCCCTTGACATGGGGAGGGGCCATATGGCTAACTTCTAGCTGATGGAGTAAAAGCTAACAATCGTTTTCACAGAAGTTACTGGTCAACCTTTATGTCTTCCGTTTATGTGTCAACACAGCCTCACAGGGTCTCTCTATTTGGAGATGGATGGTCTTGAGACACTGAAGGAGCTTTGACTGTAAACCACAGCTCCAAGGGAAACAGTCCTCTAAAAGGGGTATTTTGTAAACACTGAAACAAAACCTCAGAGTGTTAAACTACCAAGACTTGGGAGCCTGGTTTTTATAATGCCTAGTGCCAGACAGACTATGGAAGGGCAACGAAAGAGCGGGTAACAACCGAACTCTTAATTCCTATTTCCACAAATAGTTCCTTTCTGCCTAACTCTATGAGAAAACAACAAGCTCAACAAAATACTGCATAAATACGACTATCTTCAGAATTAAGTTGGCTTTGCAAAAGTTACTAAATTTTAATGGAGAGAGAAAGGGAAACCTACCCAGGTGACCCAGTAAGAAACAGTCCTTAGAAGAAAGGCTGATCATAGACTGCGCAAGGAGGATCCGTGTGTTAAATTCACAGCCCTTTGGAATAACAGATCAAATCTGCAAAATCTAATTCACCTGGCAGGGGAGCAATTATGTACACTAATGAAAAAGAAACATGCCGGGGAGCGGAGAGGAAGTACAAACGATCTGCCTCCAGTTGTCCCAATTTTGCCTCCTCTTTCTGTTTAATTAATATTAATTTTCACTTGGTAAAGTGTCAAGATGTTTCCATATTAATTCTGGCTTTGTAACAGGCTAGGCATCAATTACCGTTTTTTCCAATTGTCACAATTAGAACTTCTTGGGCAATGCACTTTCTTTCAAAAAACTGAACATCTTTAACGCTAAGTTTCCCCAAGGGCTTTCTATAGAACAAAAGTTCCAAGTACTGGGGAAAGAAAAGGTTTTATAGTCCTGGCTAACCTCCTTCTTCCTAAACACTTACAATGCTTGTTAAAATATTAAAGGCTCAGAGATCTTATTTAGTGAAGACACTGTTTTCTATTTGTTAAACCTAAGGTTACCCAGACTTATTAAACCACATATCGCTTTTTGACATGAAACTTATTAACACTGCATAGAATGATTTGGGAAATGATGATAATAAATAGAACATAGAAGGTGTGAATTACACAATCTATTAGAACCAATATGTAGGTTACATGAGATGACTTCAGAACTAGTAAACCAAATATTATCTGGTCTATAATTGGAGAAACTTAGCATTCATGTTTGCAAGTGTTAAAAAACAACTAGATTTCCTGGCTCTCCCTCCATCTTTCCCACCCTCTTTCATTTTTATCTCTGTAATTATACACTTTCACCAAGTAGTCACCCATTATTAATCAATAGGTTAATAAAACAAGACCATAACAAAAACAAGCACATCTATAAAAATGTGATTCCAACTTTATGACTCAATTTCAGAACAAACCAAAAACTACAGTGAAAAATGGGCAAACTATCTTAATAACCATTTCCCCAGAGTGATAAACAAATGGTCAAAAATACACATAGTGGGTCACTAGGAATAAGTGAATAAATGCAAATCAATACCATAATGAGAATGGCTATCCACAAACAGACCAGACTAGATATGAACAGAAAAAAAATAAGCTGGAAATATATAACTCAGTGGCACAGTGCCTGCCTGGCGAACACAAGGTCATGAGTTCAATTCCTACTACTGAGGAAAAAAAAGTTTGTTTAGTGCTTGGAGGCATTTCCAAGAAGCATCCTTCTGCTGGAAATTTAAGATGACCTGTCAGGTGCTTCAGTTTTAAGCACAGAAGTCCACATGAGCTAGCATCCCACTCCCAAATAGACAAATCCAAGGACAAAGCATCAATTCCTGGTTGCCTGTGGTTGCAGGAACTGAGGAGAAATGAAGAGTGGCTGTTAATGGGCACAGAGTGTCCTTAAGAGCCAATAAAAATGTTTCAAAATTGCACTGTAGGGCTGGGGATTTAGCTTAGCAGGCAAAAGCACCTGCCTGGCAAGCACAAGGTCCTGAGTTTGATCCCCAGTATCAAACAAAACAAAACAAAACAAAACAGAATTGCACTGTAATAATTGCTGTACAGCTCCATGAGTATAGAGTACTCAAAAGCATTGAGTTGTATACTTCACATGAAAGGATTATAGGGCATGTGAATTATATCTTTATAAAGTTTTGTTTTGATTTGACTTGATTTGTTTTGTTTTGTTTTAAAGTGTGCCTCTAATCAGGGTGTGGTAAAAGGCTGAGACAAAGGAAAAATGGAGAAAATTTTTGACAGTGGGAGTTGTGGCCACTGGCTTCTAGCTCTCTGTGTTTCCAGGCACCTTTACTGGGTAACAGTGGTCATGGCTACCTAAGTACTATGGTACATGGGTGCATAAGTAGCATTTATGCTGCTAAAAACCTAACTTTCATATCAAAGATCTAAATAATAATGGTTATATATTTAGAGATACTACTCTGTGTAATTAAATGACAAATTTTGGGGAATTTTTGCATTTTACTTTAGGATTCCCCCACTTTAGCCTATGCATCTCACTGAGCTCCAGCACAATGAGCATGTCCAAGCATAGATGTTTCTCCTATGTATAATATGTGCTTTCTTTCCCTAAGTTTCTTTACCTCCATGAAACATTCCTCCCTTCTGGGCATGTGTCTGTAGAATATATACATCTTGAGGAGGTTTTCATTGATTTATGCATCAGTCTTGTGTTCTGAGGGAGAAACAATACAAACTCTCTGGAGGCAGAACTTCTGTTTGACACTTTGGTTTTATACAACTACAGTTTTGCTCCTCAAAGTTCAGGCCAGGGAATAGAGGTGCTACACCCCCCAGGAAATGCTGCTATCTTAGGCTCCAACCCAAATTTTTGGATCAGACACTCCAGGGGTGGAACTTTTAGCCAAGTCACCATGTGCCATCATGATTTCTAGGTATCTTTAAGTTTGAGAAATAAAATACAAATTGTCCTGAGCTTGGTAAATTGAAGATTGAAATTATTGTTACTTTTATGGCATTGTTTTAATTAGATAATACATATAAATTGTATGATTATTATCTCTGATGTATAGATGAAGATATGGTTTCCAAAATCCTGCAACTATTGAATGATATCACTTATAAATCTGCATTCGTAAACACTGCACCACAACTGATTTCCACTTACAACCCAAGTGAGCTCCTTTTTGTTATTAAGGCATAATATACATGTGGTAAAGAGTGCAAATATTAAATGTACAACTTTATGAATTTTTATATTGATGCAAAACCATGAAATACTGTGTAGATCAAGATAAGGCATGTTACCCCAAAAGGCTCTCTAAGGCTTTTTCCTGGTCAAAATCTCCCAAACCAGAATTAAACTCTATTTTGACTTATGGAACAATCTGTTAGTTTTGTGTGCTCTTGAACTTCCTATAAAAGGAATCCTAGCACTGGAAATTTTTTGTGTCAGACATATTTCTTCCACAAAGTCTCTATGAGATTTAGTCATCTTTTAAATGATAGTAAGTTATTCTATCATGTTGCTAAATAGAATCTTATATATTTGAAAGATACATAGAAAAACTAGTCAAGTTCTGTTTTGTGGTCATCCTAGTGATGCTGAGAACAGAACCTAGATGATTCCTATAAAGCAACATGGCAAAGTGGGGAAAAAAACGAGAAGCATCAGATATGCTAATAAAAATAGATAGATTAATCATTGAATGTTTTTCTTGTATATAAATTCAAGGACATATATTCCGATAAAATTTCTAAGCCAAGATGGAAAAATTGCCCTGGAAAAGGCTCAAAAGATACAAAGAGAAAGTACTAAAGTCATATCGTCATGGAAATAAAGTGCAGATTACCTGGACATATGAGAAAATGAGAGGGAAAGCAACCATAACACTTTCAATAGAGGTTCATGACAGTGCACAGAGGTCTTTATCATAGGCTCCAGAAAAAGAGGCTACATCATGATTGAAAATAGACACAATTTTACAATAGCCTGATTTGATTATTAGGTGGGCAGCAAGGATGTAACTCTGAGTCAGAGTCTTCAAATGGCTCCAGGGAGGAACAAAAGAAGATGCTAAATGATGACCCGATGTGGCTGGGGGAGCTCTTTGATTAGGAGTTCGGAGATGGATTTATGAATCATATTCACATTAACTGATTTAGTTCTTTTGTGGATAGAAGGATAGGAAATATAGTTGTGTGTCCACTGCAGGAAGGCGTGGCAGAACATGTTCTTGAAGGTTTAATAAAGAAAGATGAGCTATGTAGAGTGTGGTGGCACAACCTGCAATCCCCATTGCTTGCAAAGTCAAAGAGGGAGGATTGTGGGTTCAAGACCTGCCTGGCAGTATAGTGACACTGGGTTTCACTAAGCTGTATATGAGCTAGGTGATAGCACCATCAGGAGCACTATTAATATCTGCAAGAACAGGAGCCACCAGACCTAGGTAAAGCCGTCTCATATGTGAGTCTCTAGCAGGCTGCACACCCTTGGCTCTGTCTTCAATCTGATCACTTCACAGTGCATAACTTTTTCTTTTTTTTTACAATGATATAGCCATCAAATTATAATGCAATGTGCTCAAATATATCGATGGCAGGAAACTGACTTTCAAACAATAAAATTAGAATGAGAATTCTTTACCAAGAAGTCAAATCCACAACTATGAAACAGTAGAACTAAGATTGAAGCTCAAACATGGTTCTGATGACTCTAGAATAGGACTAAGAACCAAGAAGAGAGTAAATCTAGGGACTTCCTAGCATGAGGAGTCCAGCTGGAGATGTGTTATCTAACTAGAAGAGTAGAATGAGATGAAACTGGAAGTGAATCCTTCCAGAAAACAGGGAAGTTGTCTGACTGGACCTTAGCACTAAATGAACACAAAAAACCAAAATCTTCCCTGAGATTTCATATCCTTATACTAGTCTGACTCTGTGTGCATGTGTGTGTGTGTCTGTGTGTCTGTGTTAACAGTGGAGGAACTCAATGGGTATGAATTTATTGGTCACTGATTGATTGTCCACATCTGCCACCTGGTTAAAGTGAACAAATTCTTCCTGGAACTGGATCTATGCCTCAGAGAACACTTAACAACAAAGTTCTGGGAAAACATATAACTCATGAAGTAACAAGGCCAACAGAACAAGAGCTGTCAGAAAGCACAATCAGTTACTTCAACCCATGAAACATTAGATACAAGAATTATCCATGAATGTCAAACACATATAAGAGAAAAAGATAAAAATATGACTAACGAAAAAGTACTTAAAGAAAGAAGAAACTATAAAAAGGGGAATAAGTTGTGGCATATTATGGCACGGTAGGGTGACTACTATAAGGAACAATGAATTGTACATCTCAAAATACAGGAAGACAGAATTATGAGAGTACTAACCATGAAGAAATAATAAAAGTTTAGGATGGTATATTTGCTAATTATACTAATTTAATCATTACACAGTGTATACAGGAATCAAAACACCACATACAAACATGTACAAATAACATAGGTAAGTACAAATATTGTGTCAACTAAAAATAAAATTAATAAAGTAAAAATAAATTTTAAATTTTGAAATATTTGACATTTCACACTTTTTAAGTGAGTATAGTTGATAAATCAAATCACATGTATTTAGAAGTATATGTGCTGCTCAATTTGTAATAAATAGCTAAATCTTGGAAACAACCAAGGTGCCCACCATCCACAGAGTGGATAAAAAAGATGTGGTATTTTTATACAATGGAATATTACTCAGCTATAAAAAGGATGCTCTTGAGGCCTTCATAGGTAAATGGAGACAACTTGAGACTATCCTCATAAGTGAAATAAATAAGAATCATATTTATAAGTATCACATTGTGTCTCTAGTGTAAAGAGTAATAAGAAATGTAGGAGTAATAAAACCCAAAATGTGTAATTGCTATTGTAAAAAAAAAGAGAGGAAAAGAAAGTAGTCTAAATGATATAACTGCATGTATGTTTAAGTGTGTAGGATTGATAACCATATTACTAAGTTTTTGTTGGACAAATGAACAGAACTGTTCACACTCTCACTGTTTGAATGTCCACTTTGTATGCTTTAACTTTGTAACTTGAACAACTATTTCTAAGAGGACAGTATGTAATTTATCAACTAGTAATTTCTTACTATTTATTTTATTAAATTCTGTATTTTTTTACCCTTTTTGTTTTGCTTTTTTTCTCTTAAAATGAAATTTTTTAAAAAATATGGGTGCTGCTTTTGAGATACATACATTGTGAAATGAGTATTACAGTTGAGCTAATAAACATATGTGTTGCCTCGCATTTTTACAGCATTCCTTAATTTCCTCTGCTTAGAAACATTTTATAACAACACAACTTGAAAAATACTGTTGAAGAAAAATGTGTTCAGCATGTCACTGCCACTGATAGATGAACACAGTCACTGAACACCATTCTAGGTGATTTCTTAATAGTTCTACACATGAGAATACACACACATACATAAATGGAAAGAGAGAGAATGGGAAAAATCTAATCCATTTGGAAATAAACTAGAGATCTTTGAGAAATTAAAATAAAAATCAATGGATGCTTTTATCAGCAGAGAAGACACAGATGAAAGGGAAAATTATTGAACTAGGATAAGGTTATGAAGCAGTGATCGAGAGGGCAACACAGTGAGACAAGCAAGTGGGAAAGGTGAGAGTGTGTGTGGGGGACACAGAGGAGAGCGTGGAAGGGTGTGAGAAAGTGAAAAAGAGGCGACTGGAGAAGGCAGTGAAGTAACGAGCTAACATGATTGAGAACTGGTTAATGGACACCTGGCTTAGATTTCAGAAGCCCAGCTAAGCCTGAGGAAGGCACTTAAAATGAAAGCCACAGCTGGAGACATTATGTAAGTGAAATTGCAGAACACCAAAGACAACATGAAAAATACTAAAAGCAACCAGACAAAAAGAAAACTTCGAGGAAACAACTGCGCTGACTCGTCAATGTCAAAAGTGAACAAAAATCTGTGGTATAGTGTTGTTGAAGTGCCAGAAGAAAAGGTGTCAACCTGAAACTAAAATATCAGTGAATCCAACTTCTAAAAAATAATAGATAGAAGAGTCCACTTTCATTCAAGCAAAAAGAGAAAATGTTTAATCACAGATTCTTACTAGAAGGTACTGTTTAAAATTCATTAAAGTCTGGCATAAAACATACAAATTCACCAACTCAAGAAATAAAGAAAGAACTATTAAATATGTACATGAATTTAAGTATCATTTACTATATTAAGGTATCTAATTTGCATGGTTTAAGAAAGTAAAATTAAATATTAGATGACAATCTGTAAAGCTAAAATACTTAACATTGTACCGCTCTTGAAAAATACATACAAAGATGATGATTAAAATGAAGTATTCATATCAAAATTTCTGTGATAATTAAGGGATCAGGAAAGCTGATCCTTTAACAGGAAAGCTATGGTCTATAATTTCAAAGAAATACAAAGAGAAAAAGAAAAATTAAATCTTATGAAATAAAGACAAATATAGAGCAGAGAAAAATGAATGACTATTGCTAATTTAATCAATATAAATTTCAAGTAGCACTACTGAATGAAAAATTAAATTTCATAAGGATAAACACAATGTGATTGCATTTATATTTACTGATTCCTTAGGATGTTGTTAGTATAAAATTAACATATTTTTAGAATCATATAGCATATGGTACAACTATAAATAGAAGGACAGAAAAAGTAAACAGAATTCAGAGTAGTGGCTATTTGGATGAGAAAAAAGGGAAGAATGAAGGATATACAATGATTGCTAAGGTGAGAGAAGTTGATGGTATCTGCATTCCCATTTTATTGTTATTTGTACCTTTCACATGCAGTACAAATGTTTTGGCCTATCTTCAATATGCAATTCAGAGTATATGTGAATGCATACACACACAGAGACACATTCAGCTTCTGCAGAAATGCACTCACTTGGAAAAACTCCACTATAGTAGAAAAACATAATCTGGTAATAAATCAGCACAATGTTGTACCCAGAAATCACTGAATGTACTAACGCAAAACAGATAAATAAATTCATTTATTCAAGGTTAAAGTACTGTAAAATATATCCTCTCCATAATTCTTTACCTTTTTATTAATATAGGAGAGTCTCTCCAGCTATTTTCCACCTACTGGCCAGCCATGGGTCACCTGTTCTCTCAAGTCTGAAAGTGATATGGAAAATGAATTAGTTTGTGCCCAAGTCTTAATGTAGAGCAAAGCAAAGACAAGAGCATGGAGCATGGGTCAGGAGAGAGATGAATGCATCTTGAAACACTGTTTCAGTTTCAGATGATTGTCAGCATGTCATGTTTACTTATACATTCGTCCAGACCAGTTGAGTTTTCATAGTATTCCAGAACAAAAGATCTATAATGCACTGATGATTGTAAATGGGAAGCTGGGTTAACTGCAACATTAAGTTTTAAACTAAAATTTTGAATTTTTTAATAAGGTCTCTGGAGCTTAACAATATATAAAAGCAGACAGCTGCACTGCCTGTTATAAACACTTGGAGAAACACAAACTCAATCTTCTGTTCGCTTTTCAGAAATGCATTGATTGGTATTAATTCATCATTCTTAAATGGTGAAGCTCCCAGCTCAACCCATACATAAATCATGATTGCACAAAGGTCCCTGAGTGGTTGCTTCCTGTCATTTCCAGTAATTAGATGACTACCAATATTTTCAGAACTCAATACAAGAGGAGACAGTTTTTAAAATCTTAAAGTTTTATTCAGTGACAACCCAATGAGTTTATATTTGTACAGCACTTGTGATAGTGCTTCACATGCTTGGCGAATCTTAGCTGTTTTGATTTTACTTATTTCATTAAAGAAGGAATGGTTTTTGATGTTTAAAAAATCTGTATGCATTTGTATAAGCTGTAGTGACACAAAACACAAAGAATGTCACAAAGCAAATCTGAAAAAAACATGGAAAATGAAATGCTTTTAACACTATAAAAGGAAGAAATTATGTATTTAAAAGTTGAAATGGGGTATTTTAAGGATGAGATGAATTTATAAGATTTCAATCACACTTATCAAAGCATCTGCAACCAATTCATGCGGGAATTAAGTTGAACAATACAACATAACAGACTAAAAATTTTGTGCATGTTTCTAAGTAAAATAAAGCAAAACAAACTGAAGAAATTTGCTAACACCCTCTTTCTTGGACCATTAGAACTTTGTTCTCTATATAAACAAGGAAGCAAAATTGCATGCAGTTTTGTACTATTAATTATCCTCCCTATTAAATTTCAGCTATATTCATGTAAGAGATCTTTCTACAGTATAGTGTTCACCAAAAATATAACTAATTAGAAGAGAGATAAATGCATGCTCACATTTGTGCATGTGTCATGGCCACTATGATCATTAATTGTGATGTGTCAACTTTTTCTTTTATTTTTGTATTGGAAATTGAACTCACAACCTTATGCTTGCCAGATAGGTGCTGTGCTGATGAGATATATCCCCAGCTAATGTCAGTTTGACCTGAGTAAGTACCACCTAGGGGATCAGGAAGGTTCTGATGCGTCTGTAGATGATTGACACACAGGTCAGCCAATATGGGCAAAGAGCCACCCCAGATGTAGATACTATCAACCAATAGGCTTTCAGCCAGGATGTAATAGGAAAGAGAGGTTTTCCATTTTGAAAGAGCTCTAGTCTCCTTTGTTACTTCTGGACACTGTCACCAGTATTTTAAGTCTTTTAACAGAGATTCACACCAGTGACTCTACATTCAGCTCCCAGGCTTTCGAGCTTCAACTGATGCTACAACCTCCATCACTCTCCTTCAATTTCTGTATCCTTGGACTGAGCAGCTAATGCATCCTCTGGCTCTCCAGGGCTCAGGTAGCTACTGATCTTGTAAGCCTACCTAATGAATCCCCTTGGCTAATTATACATCTATTTCTATTGATTCTGTTCCTCTAGAGAGCCCTAACTCATACACCCACAAATGCTAGCATTTGCAGAGCAAATTCCACTTGAAAAAAGTGATGTGCCAAAGTTGGCATGTGAACAGCATAGCACCTGTTGTAGTCATGGGTTATAGAGAGAACAATTAGAATAAGGACATGGAGTTTACAATATTATTTTTATGATGTCACCCAAGCTTAATACAAGAAAATGCAGGAAATCTAGCCACATCACTAAAGACATAGAATATTCAGCCAAGGGCCTGAATCCCACAGCAGTGTCCCACATGAGTCCAGATAAAGACCCAGTGCTCATGACATGCCTCCTACGAGTCCAACTGGAAGTCTAGAGCCCACAAAAAAGACTCATGCCAGTCTCTTTTATGGAACTATGCTGGGAAGGCCCAAAGGTCAGAGGTGGAAGCCAGAAAGTCTATGCCAGCAGGGTGAAGGAGCTGTGCTGGTAGGTTGAGGGTTCTACACTGGAGCCGAGAAGTCACACTCACAACAACTCCAGGGCTGTCCTGAAAAGCACCACAGCCATCCTCAGTGACACGGAGGCCCCGAGCTCCTCTGACGACAAGCACAGTTGAGTACATGCCAGGAAGCCAGTGTGATGAGTTCATCCTGGAGACCAAGCAGCACACGTCTTCCCCTCCAGAGCCAGGAAGCAATGCTCGACGTGAAGACCAGAGCTTCTTCAGGAGAACCAACGGCTCAAACAACAACTCGTACGAGAACCCACAACACCTCAATGTCTTAATTCAACTAACATGAATAACCTCTCCTTCTCCTCATCTCTATTTATACTGGCAATTTTCCTCAGGTGGAACATCTAGGTTCAGTGCCATGCTAATGTAATCCAGCTGGCGTTAAATTGACCACCAGTTCTCAATCCATAACAGCACCTTGGTAAGGTAAGTACTCCCTTACCATGATCATGATTGCTGTTTTAAAATGATGAAACTGATGCTTAGAGGCTTAAGTGATTTGTCAGAAATTATCCTCTAATCAGTGGAGACAGAACTACCTACCTGCCACATCTTGTAGCTTCAAAGACAAATCATTTCATTACTTGACAGTTCTACGAATTTGCTCCCATATCTTCAGCCTCCATCTCTTTAACAGGAATTCCATTTACTATGTGTACACACTCTTCCTGGCCTTGTGCAAGATTCTGGAAATATATTTAAAAAGTTGACCTTATGAAAATTGAGTGTTTTATCTCATAGAATAGAATATTTGTTACCAGAGGCTAGAAAGGGTACATGGCCCGGGAGGAAATGCAAAAGGCTGGGCATGGGGTTCTCAGTCACAACTAAGGGGAAAAGCTCCAGTGTTTTTGATTGTGAACCATGACATGTCCATCTGACTGAATAAAAGGTGCCTAGCAGATTAGTAAAGCACACTCTTAGGTGTGTCTAGCTGGTCACAGAGGTGTGACTTTGGGTACTATGTCTGGTTCCTGGTCCTTCTTCTGGGCACTGTTTCCCTGCTCTGCTTCCTGGCTGCCATGAACTAAAGCAGCTTTTGCCCACCAGATTCTTTCATCAGGATATTTCTGCCATGGAGCCAGTGGGCTATGGATTGAATTATCTGAAAGAGCAAACAAATTACACGTTTCCTCCTTTAAACTGTGGGTGATCGGCATTGTTTCACAGGGCCTGGAAGGCAGACTAATACTTGGTGTGATGAAAAATGTATGATAAATATTTAAATCAAAAATTATTACATAAAACATGTATTTCCATTAACCTCCCTCAAACTATTCTCCCTCACTTAGAACACACTTGTCTCACTGTTCTTGCCACTTTCTGAAGCAGGTCTATAAATCCTCTTTCATGGGTATCTTTAAGAGGTATGATTAAAAAATACAATGAATGCCACTTCATCTGACGGAAAGCTAGGCTTGTAGAAATGTGCATTCCTTTCTACTTTATTCACCAAATCTGGTACCATGTGACTTCCAGCTCTTCCCCAAAGTCAAAATGATCAACAAAGGTAAAAGTTTTGAATCTATTCAGTACATAGAGATAGCCTTGAAAAGACATGCAGCAGAACTCCCAGAATTGCTTAAGAAGGTGGAAAGAATTATATAATAAATGTGTTTGAAGGAAGAAGGAGTATTTTGATTAGAATTAAGGGTAACTTTAAATTTAAATTTTCACCATATTTTTGATACTACCTCATTCAGGATTCTATTGACTACTAGTCTGACTATAGATAATAACACACTACAAACATAAAAATAGCTAGAATAAAGGATTTGGAATGTTTTTACCACAAAGAAATGGTAAGTATTTGAAGAGATAGCAGTACTTACCCTGCTTTAAACATTAAAAGCACACAATGTATATGTGCATGGAAAAAAAAAATCACATAGTATATACACGTCCCATTTTTTGTCCTTGTCATGATTTGGGAAGTTTATATTTGTGATCCCATGGACACATTATTGGAATTCTAACCTAATCCACCTACCACCTAATCCACCAACCAGCTAATTCCAACCTACCACCTCCAGGGCAACCCACAGCATGAATAAAGACATTAAAACAAATTTATAGTTAGGGGCAACCAAGGGGTCCTGAGTCCACTCCAGATGGGGGTTCACGGAACAAATGCCTTGACCCAGGGCCTAACATGGATTTTATTAATTCCTGAAGAACGAGTGGCTAGAGAATGAGTGACTGGGAGAATGGTGGGAATTATGTGACTACTGTGAGCTGGACTATGGTAGGTGGTCAAAAACACCTCTGCAACAGGCAGAGAGAAGGATGTGCAAAAAGGCCAAGCTACATAGCACAACTGAGGTAGCATTTCATGCTTAGTCAGTGGTGCTTTAGTTTTGTTGTGCAAACCTTTTCTGCCTGGGGAAGTCATCGCCTCTTATCGCCAGGATAGAACACCTGTATCCCACTGGGCTCAACTGTTTAGGGAGACACTGAGGCCGGAAACAGCTTCAAAGATTACACACCAGCACCTCAGTCAGCCCTGTTTACATTGCGTAGAGCCAACTGAAGGGAAAAGGAAATGGCCTAGCCAGCTCTGTGCATGTTAGTACATGGAGATGGGACCAGGTTTAGCCACAGTGAAAGATTTGGAATTGTATTTGCATTCAAGGAGAGTCATCCATGTGGTCTTCTACAATGGTACTCCATAAAACATGTACTTTTTGTGGTCATATAAAAAGAAGATTCTGTAATTTCAGAGATAAGAAGCAGCCCCTAGCAGTTCCCCATTTTCAAGACTACAGAACGCCAAAGAGCTATCAAGACCGTAAGTCCTCCAGGATGGTCAAGTATGGTAGCTATTTACATTCAAATTAGACTAAATATAATTAAATTTCACCTCCCCCATTGCACTGGTCACATTTAAAACATGCAGCAGTCACATGTAGCAAGGGGCCATTGGTGTTGATGCAAAGGGACATGTCCAGCAGCACTGCAATTTTATCAGAAGGCCCTGTCTTGAGCCCAGCTACTCAAAGTACACCCTAAATATTATGCTCCCCACTCTGAGACCAGTCAGAATAATAGCAAGTATCTTCAGTAACTCATATTACCTCTAGTCTTAGATGGGTGGTTTAGAACAAAGCTTCTAGGTCTTTACCAAAACACCAACAAGTGAAAGGTGTGGGTGGTACATGGGTGTGTGAAACAGTGAGGACATTAAGAAAACTATAGAGAGCTTTACATTCATCATAAACACTAAAAAGTCAATAATACAAATAATGGTCTTCACATCTAGTCAGTCATATGCCAGACACTACACAGAGACTTTGCCTATATTAAAATAAAACTTCCTTTGGACAGAGAAGTTTGAACAATGATTCACAGTAGTAATGCATTCACCTTGTATTCTGATAAATGTCTGGGAAGACAGGATGTTTTCAGCAAACCTAGAATAGGTAAAACAATTTACGAGAAGACCTGCAGAACTCGGAGGAATGTATCGGGGCCGTGTATGTGAGTGTTAGCAAGACTGTGATTATGATTCTAAAACTGATATCCTAAGACGTGTGAGCAGATAGCTTCCAGCTCTTAGGTGGATGCTGGGAAAACAGTCCTAGAGCACCAGTAGAGAGATACGGGATTAGGTCGATATCTAATGGTAGCCAAGAAACCTGGAAAAATGGAATGAGTTACTAAGAAATACTAAAAAACAAAAACAAACAACAACAACAAAAAACCAGAAAACATCTCATCATGGTTAATATCTATTACCACCTCACTCCAGTCTAGCACATACAAAATCATTTTTGTCACTTTTTGATTAACAAAGAAAAAGTTTGTGAATCTGCACTGTCAAGTCTCTTTTTATCCATTGGTTCTGGAAAATAAAGTACTAATTCACATAATTCGTTTGAAAAAGCTATGAATTTCCACTTAAATGAGCATTATAGAAGCATGTATTCAGAGTATTCATATTAATTAACATTTGCCATTTGAGAAGAAGATACGACATAGTAACTTGATTACATCTCTTCCATTAATTCTGGGGAATCCCCTCAGTGCAACTATCACCATCGATCATTCCTAGGCAGTTAATTTCTAGAAATCCTGCTGGTTGCATGATACAAAGTGGTGATTTGTGAAATGACCTTGGCTGTATCAGTCAAGTAAAGAATGCTGGCTGTGGCCTCTATGGCTGATCATGGCCAGCAATGAATTCAGTGACAAGAAGGCCACTTGAGGTTCCCTGGAACACTCCCATTTGATAATTTATATGGTCATGTCTTTATGAGCATTACAGCAGTCAGAGTAAAGCTATCAGCTTAAACACCATATCCTCTTATTTACCAAGAACACTTCTGTCATTCTTTAATAATATTTGAGATACTACACAATATTTGAGAGTATTGTTTAGTGCCCTAGACCAAGAAAATATATAAAGCTTAAGGAACTATAACCCAGGAGCAATGATAAAGGCAGCAGCAACCTACATTATCAACTCAAGCATCAAGTTATAAAAGACCCAAACAAAGGTCAGGTATAGTGGCGTGAGACTGTAATACCAGCGCTTGAGAGGCTGAGGCAGGAGGATCACTGTGAGGTTGAGGCCTGCCTGTATCACATGGCAAGACCCTGTCTCAAAAAACTAATTGAAAAAAAGACCCAAACATACAAAAATAGTTAAGCATTCGACTTCAATAATCTATTATTCAATGATTCTCAAAGAACCATACTAATCCCTGTCCAAAGAATTCAGCTGAGAGAAAAAGAATGATTTCCATATGGATGCATATCAGACCAATACAATTACTATGCAAATGGCTAAAGACAGAATTAACTTGCTTAGCCAAAACTCTCCTTTGGAGATGAGTAGAGAGATTTCTGTGAATTTCGCTGCGTAAGTGTTTTTTTGATCATATTTTAGCCCACTGTTTTTTTATAAAGATGGCTATGCATAAATATGAGCGCCACCTCTTTCTTTCTAAACCAATCCAGCTTGTCAGAAAGCTTGTCCGTTCCTGGCTTTTAAATTGTCTAATGGCATCAATATAGCTCTGTGGCTCTGTGTAAAAATGTGACAAGCAGGACACATTTTATTCTATATTGACTTTTAATTCTATTCAAATAGGATCTGAGCATTTCAAAGAGTGGCACCATGTTATTAGAATATTTTGTGGAATGCCAAACCCCATACAAACATTTCATCATTGGCATGATTTCTGGAGTGGGTGATATTTTATTATTACTATGAAGTAGAAGAAGTTTGCTTTAAAGGTCAGTTTTTCTAGCTATAAGAGAAAAAAACTTACATAACAGTACAAAGCAACAACCTCAAATGACTCTCCTCCCAGACAGGTGATGTAAATAAGTATATACATTATACTTTCTTTTCTATGCATTAAGAAAGAAAAACATAATTTATTGAGAAATAAAGGAATTGATGCATTAGAATGTCATTATTAAGATGTAAAAAGAGGAAACGTACAGTTGTTAAGTGAAATATCCAACTATTCACTCAAAAATATGGAATAGACATGAGAGAACTGGATACACAATTGGCCTGTGGTTAGACAAAATATGATAGTAGAGCTCTGACAACATTTTCTGCAGCAATCAGCCCAAACAGTCACGATCTGCTCAATGACTTCTGCTTCTCTGGTTTTTGTCCTATTCTTCTAAGTAAGGACCAAGTACAGAAAGTCAAATCTGCCTCCCAAAACAATCACATCAGGTTTGCACTGCTAGTTAGCTCATGTACTGACTCCCCAGGCCAACGACCTCCCAACAGAATACAGCTGAAGTCAACCTTTTTCACCTTGAAGGTTTCCTAACCTGTCTGCCTGCCCCATGGTGTCTACCAAATGCAAGAGGTCCTCGCTGACTCCCTTGAAAACTCCCGGGAAATAGGCTAGTTTTTCTCATCTGAGTGGTCTTTGTTTATTTCTAAAAATGCATACTAAAAACAACTTGATAAAAGGATCCAGTAGGATGATGAAGGAGATTCACAAATTGCAAAATCTCTGAGGGTTCTGCACAAGACAGCAGGCCAGGAGCAAAACAAGGGCTAGGAGTGTCTGGATGGCAGGTATACAGGACACACACACATGCACATGTGTGCACACCCATGCACAAACACATTCATGGGAGTCTAAGGATGAGATGACATGGAACAAAGAAGGCAGGAAGACCATTCACAAAGGTCATTAAATGATGGACTTGCAAATCTACAAATTTATTCTCTGGAAACAGGCAATAGCAAAAAAAAAAAAATTACATAGGAAACTGGTAAAATTAAACTGGGAGTTTTGGAAAGTAACATGAACAGCATGATGCTTAGTGGGTAAAAAGCCGATAGTTCAAGAGATGAGTCCACCTTGTTGCTATAGGTCAGAGGAGGATGCCACAGACCTAGACGTGGGCAGTAGAGAAGGGAGCAAGGATACAACAAACAAAATGAAAGAGATGCCAAAGACACAAGACTGGAATGACATGGGAAAAAGCCAACAGAAGAGTTGAGATTCCTCCAGGTTTCTGGGTAGCATTTGTCTTGGTTACTTTTCTTGTTGCTGAGACAAAATACTGGACACCCAAAGTTAAAGGAGGAAAGGTTTCTTTGGCTCACAGTTTGTAGCTCAATCCATAGCTGGCTGACTCCAAGGGAGGATGGCATGGCAGAAGGAGAGTGCAGAAGATATGCAGTCCATGGCAAAGCAGCAGGCAGAAGGCAGCAAGCAACAAGCAAGTGACAAGGAACAACTGGCAGCAGCTTCCACTTTTTGTCCCTTTGTATTCTATCCAGACTACTCACGCTTAGGTCAGGTAGTTCTGACACCCAGAGCTGTGTCAAACCAATCAGTGGAGTAATTTAGTAATCACACACCCTTAATTCCCATATCACACACTCTCAACCCTGCCATCTGTGAAAAAGCCCCACTTTTGACCACATGAGGCTTTGCAGGAACGTCTAGATACAAACCGTAACAGCCCTGTTCATAGAGAATTGGATCAGAAAGTCACTGACAACTAACAATACCAGGTAAGTGGGAGAGATGGGAAAACAGGTGTGGATGACATGTGCACTCCCACTGTGCATGCCACAGTGCAGGTATAAAAACACACAGTGCCCCACGAGACAGAGCTTTGCACTTGAACTGTCTCTGGGTCTCAACACCACACACACCATTGCTCTAGGAGCCCATCTGTAGGTACAGATTATACACACATAAAAAATACACTGTTGTAAAAAGAGTGATGGGTCAATAAGAAACCATTTTGTATAAAATGTGCCTTAGGTGAAGAAGATGGCAATGGGTGAATGGTGCCATATCCCCTCCCCTGGTTGGTATGCAGAAATCCCAAACCCCAAGATAGTGCACTAGGAGGTGAGCCCTTCAGAGGAGATTAGGTCATGCACTCCAGAGCCCTTATAAATGATGCCCTTTTGTCAGACCTGGCTGTGTGTGCCCATGGCAGTGTGTGCCTCTTAGGGCAGCTTGGGGATGAGGATCCCTTGAGTTCAAGAGTTGAAGTCTTGCCTGGGTGACAGAGTAAGAGTTTTCCTCCAAAAATTAAAATCAAAGCAAAGAAGATGGCTCCAAAAAAATCCTTGTTCTTTTCTCTTCCCAGGTTACACTGAGAAAAAGACATTGATAAAGAAGTCTACCCTCGCCAGACACCAAATCAGCCCGTGCTCTGGTGTTGGATCACCCAACCTCCGGGACTCTAAGAAATGTTTGTTTATAATCTACCCAGTTTATGCTCTTTCGTTATTGTGTAGGTGGACTAAGACAGAGGTAAAATATTTTTTAACTTACATATTTTAGGTTTATTCTATTTGTTTTTTATTTCATATTAAAACTTAAGTACTTCTCTTCATAGAACTTTTGTGTTCATTAAAAGCAGCAAAACCAACTGCTTAAATACTGCTATGTAACATTAAACAAAACCAAACCAAAACTATTCTACTAGGTAACAATCATTTCACTTTCCAGTGAGAAACAAAGTAATCACCCTAAACCTTAAGTTCACAATTCATAGCAGCAAAGATAGGACTCTACTGAACACTCCTACACTTAGGCTTTTTATTTTTTGCCCTGTCAACATCATCTCAGTGGAAACTATTTTTTGAAGGTGGATCATTCTGTGAGACGCTATATGAAGACCACTAAAACAGATGATTTGTTCATTGTGTGTTAAATGAGAGAGATATGATGAGACATACAGCGAAATCTTTCTTAAAAGAATTAGCATGAAAAATTGTGTAAGATAAATTTGTATGTTCCTGATGGCCACTTTTAAATCAAATCTTTGATTCTGTCCACACCCAGGATCCAAGAATGATCAGAGTCATTGATTAACTATAATATGTGTTCCTATAATTTACTGCACAGTTTTGCTTACCATATAAAAACCTCTGATTTTGCTGTATGCATCATTCTGATTACTGCCCCTGCTTGATTACTGTCCTTGAATGCAAATGGGGATTAATACTGAGCATAATGATAGGATTCTATGAAGGAATTAGGAATTCTGCATAAACTTCCCTTCCTGTGACAGTGAAGAATGAGTGGCTAGGAAAGGATGGGATGGACTGCTGCTGTCTCTTCCTTCCCATGTCCTCACCGACCTCACACCTGTCCAGGCTCAGAACCCACAATTACAAATCCAGATAATGTATCCCAAAGTACAGTAAGAGGTGGATGCAGCAGGCACAGAATAATAGTACCAGTAATAGTACTAGTAATAGTAATAGTTGCTGCTAACAGATAGGTAAATTATTTTCCAACATACGTGCTTTATCACTTGTAATCATATAGCCAATGATGAACTAGGTATTTCCAGCTGACAATCTAGTTAGGCATCATGACAGTTCTTCATGTCCTTTCCCCAGGTTTTATCCATTTTTTCATTCATCTCTATGGTCAGGAGATTTTTATCAATTATCTATTACATTCCAGACACTGTTCTAGGCATGTTGAACCAAGAACAAAACAAAGCCATAAAATCACATGCTCTGGTGAGGTATACATTCTAGTTGCCTTGCTGGTTTTTTTCCCATTGTTATTTTGCTCTTTTTAATTATTTTGGTGCTGAGAACCATACCCAGAGCCTCATATTTGCTACACAAGCGATCTACCATTGACCTAATTCCCCAACCCCAAGGTATACATTCTAGAAGACAATAAACAAAATAGTGAATTATGTTGGTAATACTATTCTATGTAATGTATATTGTATATGTGTGTTATATGTTATGCATGTGTTAAATATGTGTGTCATCTTGGATACATGTGTATATATCACGTGTTGGGGGGGATAAGTGCCAGGCAGGAAAGGGAAATGGAGAGACACTAGGATTCAGTAGGCATGCCAAGGAGGGTCGAGATGCAAAGATGATGTTGGAGCCAAGACAAACAGGATGGGGGAAAGCGAACCTTGCTGGTGTCTGGAGAAGGGCATTCCAGACACAAGCATGGCCATCTCACAAAAGCTGCGTCACTCACGCCTAGGCTCAGTCTAACCCGTGAGTCATCCTGACTCACTCCTTCTTGCCTCCTATCTAATCCATCATCAAAGTCTGCCGGCTCCATCCCTCAGATCCTCCTCGGCTCCCCTCCCTGTGTCCCTGGGGCCTCGTGCCCTCATCTACCCGCCTCTCTGAGGGTCATGCTTCCTGGCTCAGAGTGAACTCTCCCCAGGGCAGGCACACTGATCTTTTGAAAGCACACATCTCATCATCTCACACCTTGGGCTGCACCCTCCAGAACATCCATCCTTGTGGGCATAAAATCCTGACTTCCTCATGGCAAAGGTGTGTTTCCTGGGTCTTGTGTGGCTACTGTCCTGGGTCATTGCCCAGTGCTCTCTTTTGTCTCTAACTCTTCTGCAGCCATGTTGCCAAGGTCATTTGGGCCTCCAAGCTGAGTATGGCTGCCATAACAAAATGCAAAGGACTGGGTGACTTCAACGAAAGGGATTTATTTGCTCACAGTTCTTGAGGCTGGCTGGTGCCTTCAGGGGTGGCTGCTGATGAGGTCTCTCTGCCTGGCTTGGGGACGGCCACTTTCCTCTTGTATCCTCACATGGCCTCTCCTCCGTGTGTGCAGTGTTGGAGCTCCTGTGCATCTTCCATTTTTCACAAGGACACTTGTGTATCAGGTTAAAGTCCACTCCGAACTCCTCAAACTGAATTCCCTCCTTAAAAGCCCTATCTTTAAATAGAGTCATATTGGGAGTAGGACTTCTACATATAATTTTTAAAGCCAGTTTGAAATAGAGCCCTTTCATTACTGTTTCCTGCTTCTTCTGGCTGAAACACTCTTCTTCCGGATGTCTTCATGGTCTGAGCCCTCATTTCACACATATATGAGACTTAGCCACTCCCCAAGCCCCATGTGCTTCCTGTCTGATTCCTATAAAGTAGAGATTTTCCCAGGCTCTGGAGCAATAACCTACATAAAGCAGGTGTTCCATCCACATAGTTGAATAAAATTCCCACAGCAGTTCTACCATTATTCAGACAAGGAAGTTGAAGCCCAGTGAATTTAAATAACCTGGCACAGTTCCTCCCTTCAGAAACAGGATTTAGATCCAAGTGAACACATATTCCCTGTTATCATCATCATTCTTCATGACAGCCCTGTGAGGCGGCTTCAGAAGCTATTCCTATCCCAGCCACAGTGGAACTCACAGGGCCCTGTGCTGGCTTGGAGAAGGCAGTGCTGGGTGGGATTCAGGGCTGGGGGCTTCCTGCCTGAGGCCTGGAGCTGCAAGTTAATGTTGGAAAGAAAAACCCGCTAAAGGATGCTATGCCAGAGATGTAGGTACCCTTTAAAAGTGGGATCATCCCACTCATATAAACAAAGAGAAGAAAATATGATACCAGTCTGGCAGAGTTCAAGGAGAGCTGATCTGAACTGGCTTTGAAATGAACGAAAGAGAGACTCACAACTGGAATCCTGTGGTCCACAACAGCTGGTGTGCAATTAACCAGGTGAGCCAATAAGGCATTTTGGATCACAGATCACAATTTGGACATTCTTGGCCTCCCTAACATTCCTTATGTGTCTGTCATTAGCCCTACAACTATTTCACTTAAGTTCTTTCTCTCAGGATGTCTCCTGCCCATGTGGTCATTTAGTAAAATCCTATTGAAAATCCAAAGCAAATATCATCTTTCCTCTTTGGCTCTTTCTGTATCCATCTCTTTGTTTGGATGGTTCAATGAGCACTATTAACAGAACCGCCCATGGTAGAACTTGGCTATTCTAGCACATGAACCAGCATTTGTTTCAGGGCACCCTCTCTTCTCAGATGCTCTTCAAAGATACCACCATATGTTCTCATCTCCAGCACACCAGCACAAGCCTTGCTCTGCAGAGGAACACAACAAAGGCTGGAAAACTGAACTCTGATATTCAGAAAAGGAACTTCGTGGCTGTGCAAGCGAATGAAGTAATCTTCCAGAGCTGAAAACAAATCTAAATCTTACCCCAGAATCTCAGTGCTTTTGCAGTGAGCCATAATGCATACGTAGCTTTACACCATTTCACTGCATGTTTTCATCCCCAGGGCTTCTCTGATCACTCATCTCTTAAAGTTTGAGTTTTAGCAAAAATGCTGAGATGAATGAAAAATTAAAACTGAAAATAAAGAATAATCTCTTTCTATTGGAAACTGCTTATTTCCCAGCAAAGACATTAAAATGAAGAGTTATAAATGAAGACAGAATTATCTGAAATATAGCTGTTTCATGAATATTATCAACTTAATATAATATTCATCATTAAAATTGTTTCAAATTTTCTTAGTAGATCTCCTATAGGTTGATTTCAGTTTTAAAGGTAGTTCAGAATTATAGGACTGAGTTCCAGGGAGATTTTCATGATTATTACAACAAAAATGACTCTTTCAAAAACTGAGAGAGAGAGAGAGAGAGAGAGAAAAGAAAGGAGTGGAGATGCATACAAATAAGAGGAGGGGATGGTAGGAGAAGAGAGGGAATAAAAGCAGAGAAGAAGGAAACAGATTTCTCATAAGGACTACAATAACTTAAAATGACTATTTAAAGATGACAACCTGAATAGATGTCAGTAGTAAAAAATAAACAAGTCCACTTATCATTTCTAATTAAATGTAAATTTATTTTTTTCCTTTGATGGATTTGTTTGTTTCTTATCAAGAAGATGGAGTAAATGTTTAATTTTATTTTAAAGGTAGTGGGGTTGGGGGTTTAGCTCAGCAGCGTAAGCGCCTGCCTGGCCAAGTGCAAGGTTGTGAGTTTGATCCCTGATACCAAAAAAAAAAAAATAGTAAAATCCAACAAAACAAAATAGACAAAGCCAATCAAAACAATGCAGCAAAACTGATATGGAACTTCATGGCAGAATACTAGGAAAACAACAATAGCTACCATAGTATATCTTGTTAGCTTCACAATAGTTGTCCCGTTTCAACAGGTGTAGCAAAATCCAACCAAAGACAAAACAGAATAAAACCAAACAGAATATTGCATAAGGCAAAACAATCAGAACAAAACAAAACAAAGCAAAACAGTGAGAACAATATTGGATTTCAAAGACAACATAGAAGGAAATCCCCCATATTTGCTACATAGCATACTGTCATCCTCCCAAGAGATGCTCACACTGCTGGCCCCAGGCCTGCAAAATCAACCAGACAATACAAGCATTTAGTCGCTTTATGTACTTTAGTTGCTATCAACTCAGCCTGTCCTCAGAATCAGAGGGTTGCTCACCAGGGTGGGGTGGGGTATGACTCTCAGTCCCTGCCATTAGCCTCATGGGAAGTGCTATCTGACTTTTCTCTTACCAGAACCCTCGTGGCTTTGAGAGTGAATTTTTTAAATACACAAATCACTCTGTGACATGATCAGTTATGAACATAGCTGAATATGGAATTGAGTGTATACTATGTGGTTCAAAAGTGAAAAATGTGTTATAATGGATGGAAAACCAGTGTAAAGTTTTTATATCATTGCGAAGATCTAGCACTGATCCCAGCACTGTTATACTTTTGAACATGACAGCAGTTAGAATCCTGTCTTAGTCAGCTGGTGCATGTATCCAGCAGCACTGTACATAAATTAACCAGATGTTTTCACTGGTACCAGCCCACTGTTTACAACTTCGAGACTGAATGATGAGAACTGAACTAGCTGATATGTGTTCTTAGCTCACAGGCCTTTCAGGAAAATTTTGATAACTGGCTAGGATAGCACGACCTTCTCAGAATGAAGTTTTTATTTTTTCTCCAATTTTATTGACTCAGTTTTACGTCCTGCATGAGGATGGTATAATCCCTCAAATAAAATCTAGGAAGCTATGGAATCTGTAGTGGGTCATCCTCTCAATGTTGTGTCCTTAAGAAGGGGTGGTGCTTCCACTGTGAGGCTAAAAGGAAAGAAAGGTATGCATACCTCAATACTCCTTCTACTTGAGGTAAAGAGCAAAGCTACTCAAGAGCATTGAGGAAGAGACAGAAGAAATCATAAGAAAGAAGCACACAATGCTGCTGTGGCATGGTTCTCTTGCTGAGTCCATGTTCCAGAAGTGAGCTTTTCTCACATGTAAAATGGCACCAAATGAAGGTTCCTCTGCCTATTCATTTCAGAGAGTGAGAAGAAATTCACAGAAAAATGTGTATGATGACTTTATTCTCTGCTTTCAATAAAACCTTTCTCCAAAGGGATGTGGTCATTTTAATCCATTCAAGTTTAAGATGAGGTACTGGTGTAGATGGAAAGAGATTTGTTGTGAAATTTTTCAAAAAGAAACAGCCATGTCACCTACCACCTCTGACTCATTTAAGACCACAAAGGAAATTAATAGCAGATCACTTCCTGGAGTGGGCTGGAAGGAAGCCTTGGAAAATGATCTTGAAATATCCATGCAAACTCATTAGGCTTTTTGAAAATTTCCAAGCAGTCATGTTAATGTGTGGTGAGGATTCTCTTTTGTTTTTATTAAATATTCAAATTTCTTAAACAAATTTCAGTATATTACCAGTAACTTCTATCACATAGTTAGAGGTATGATGCTACAGAGTTACCCCCAAAGTAACTCAGGTTTTGTGATAGTCAGCTGCATGGTAGGATGCATACTGTAGTCCACAAACACAGCAGTTACTTATTCTTAGGGAGTATCTTAGTTTTATTTCCTTCCAAGCCAGCCGCTTAGAAAAGATGTGAGTACAGAAGATTCATGTCAGAAATTCATGATCATAAGAAGCAGAAACGAGCAGAAGAAAGAGACAGGCAAGGAAAAGATATCAATAAAAAATACAGGAATGGGTTCCTTGCCACTTTGAACTGAGTGAGAGATGCAGCCCTACTGGTGACACTGAGGAAGTTTCCGGTCTAGAGCTTCGAAATGGCTTGAGGAGCAGAGAGGCTGGGAATTGACCACAGCTGAGGGCTGTCCCTAGAGCATGCCCTCCTTCTAAGATGCCCCTGCCTACTGAGGGAATTTCCCACATTTCTTTCACTATGCACTTGCAGGAGTGGGGCCCTGGCAATAAGCCATGGCAGGTCAATGATGGTTGCACTGAAATCTGGGGTCTATGAGGACATGATGTGATGTCAGGAGTCACTCATGACTGCTCCAGAGAAGCAGGACTCTACACAAGCCAAGGTGGTGCTTGTTTAATGTCAGTTTCATGATACTGTTTTGAATATCTACAATCCTCCACGTCAGTGAAAGGAATAGCAGCCATATGGTATGCTTGATGTAGCACCTAGAATTTTACCAGCACTCAGTAAATATCTTAGTCACTTTCTCATCAAAAGGGACAAAGTACCCAACACTCCCAATTTAAAGGAGAAGAAATTTTAGTCCATGGTCACTGCTCTGAGGCATGAACAGGATGACAAAGAGGCATGCAGCAGCAAGAGATGTCCAGTCCCTGGAAGCCAGGGAGCAGAAAACAAAGGGAGGACTGGAAGGTAGATATACTCTTCCTGGTCATGCGCCCAGTAACCTACCTCCCTTAGACCAGATTGTATCTGCTAACAGCACATTTAGATTAGGACTCATTGGTGGATTCATTTGGCTTGGGGGGTGGAGGGAGGCATTTTAGACCTAAAAACTAACAGTAAGTAATGTTTTTTATTTCCCTGTTTCCAAGCATCTCTTTTACCCATTGCAATGTCCATCATACCAAAGAAACCAACCATTTTCATTTAGTCTGAATTTGCTTTGAGGAATACTCTATGTCTTCCCCCTTGGCTGGCATGTGAAATGGAAGAGTAATGAAATGTCACACTACTAGGAGATTCTGTGAAATCATAGAACCTCAGATATGAAAGGGATCTCCAAGTCCATTCTATCAATAGTCCATGTCATGCCTTTTAGCAGATGCAATTTCTTTTCTTACCTAGAAGCTACTCATGTAACCTTAAACAATGGAGACTGATTTCTATGGGATTCACTTCTTTACTTTTTGTCACCATTGCTCATAGAAACAGCTAAAATCCAGACAGAGGAAGAATAATTTTTAGTTTGAAAAACTAAAAATGCCCCCTTAAAAGACATTCACTAGAAAGAACCCTCATTTTTCAAAAATGAGTTATCCTTGAGATAGTGCATTGACATTTTCTTCAAATGTGCTCAGAAATGGTAGGCATTGTTATTTCTGTCCCAGTAGGAGCCCTGATGTTGGGACAAGATTTTATAAGACAGGGTTTTCACAATCTTGGGTACACAACCTATCTTCAGTGGCATCCTAACACAGCGATTATTCTGCCAGCTCGGGTTTCTTCCACTGCTAAACATAACACATCCACAGCTTTAGTTAGAAGTGTATCAGCCACTTCGCCATACAAAGGCTCTGCTCCCACTGAAAACGTGGCATATGCTGTGTATCTTTGAAAAGATGCAATTATCAGCTACTAGTGGTAGCAAAAGTAAAAGGCACAAGGGTGGTGTGCACTGAAGATTTCTAGAGCCTACTGAATGAGGGTAAAAATACCTGGCCCGGTGAATGGAAAAACACAATCAGTGTAAGGTTCCTTCTTCCTGTGCGAGACGTTTTTCATCCTGGTAAGGAAAGGAAGGTGAAGCCATTCAGGGAGCTTTTATGTGAGAACACAGTTTCTTGACAAAGTCTGTAAGGCTGGCAATAGAGAAGCCATTGTGTGCCACCCAATGTCTCTGGCAAGCAAAGCCATCACAACAGGAAAATGTATGTGGGATTATCATTACGAGTTGGGACAACATGTCTCAGGACTGTTGCCAAGAGCTGATCTTAAAAAAGGGCAACATGAATACAAATAAGAGTTGCAGCCATTTTCCTGATATTGTGTCCAACATACACGGAAGAGCAAAAAATCACTGAGCCCAAAGGGAAATCAAAGGTCATCTTGTCACCCTTTCTCCTGTCCCTCCCCACCCTCTTCAGCCTTTGTTGAGGGAGTTCCTGCTTAAATCATATTCTACCTAGTAATTATCCAGCTTTTGTTGACCAGTATCTCAGAAAGACATTGCTCATCAGCCTGCTTCCTTATTGGATGGTTCCAAAAACTAGAAGGGCATTTCTGATATGAGGCCAAATTATATTTTCCCGTAACTTCCACTTAATGCTTCTCCCTGACTTCCTAGGACAATTCTGTTTGCCACTGGAGGCTTCTAAAGAAGCCTGCCCTACCCCTCACTGTGCCTTTTCCTCCACAAGTTAGACTATCCCCAAATCCCTGGGCCATTACTCAGATATTGTAGTTTTTCTGGCTACTCACACTCTAATAATAAGTATCCTTGCTATTGTCCAGGATTCAGGACATACCAGGTATCATTTTCTGTATTTTCCCAAGATGCTGGACAGTAGATGGGTAGTTTGTCAAAAAGGCACAGCTAATAAAGGGGATTAGAAAGTAAAACACAGACCTTTGAAATCCAACACTTAAAATCCAGAGCTTGAAACCATTCACTATTCAGTTTTCCTGGTTGTTTCCCTGCTCATGGCTGTGCTCTAAATGGAAGCATGTCTCCAGATATGGTCTGACTGATGCAGGGTAGAGATGGCCTTTGGCCTTTTTAAAGGGTGCTCAAGATGTTGACATTACTAGAAGCCAAATCACCATTTTACTTCACCCTGGATTTCTGATGAAAGCAAACCACTCAGTGGATTTACTTTCATAAATGCGTACTTAGGATTGATGTGCGACTTCAGGAATTCCAATTTTACGTATCCATAATTCCAAAACAATGAAACACTTCTTTGCATCTTGATGGCATTACGCAATGAAATAGTTATGTCTCAAATTGTGTATCAAATTAAAAAAAAACTTCAAAGAAGATTACTAAACAATCTTCCAAGATGACTTCATATGATTTCATAATAAAACAAAACTGGTTAGTATGACAACAAGGATATAAACACCTATTCATTAGGGGTAGCTATACCAAGAGCTACTGATTTGCTTGACTAAATAGTCTACTCTATTGGAATCCTCTTGCTAATAGTGTTTTTTTCCTAATTGCTCCCAAACCAGGAATTTAAAGCTCCTGGACCAGTCAAGATCCCAGAAACAAAATAAAACAAATATAAATAAGTTTGAATCACATAATTTAACCAAGAAGACTTTAGTGAAGAGAGAACTCTGAGCTGTGGATAGGTTAGGACAAACAAGGCCAACTGGGATACCCAAGGATTAGCCACTGCAGGAAGCTGTTTTAACAGTGAACTGAAGGGGTAGGGTGGAGGTGCAATTGTGACAGAAGGGTAGGGCAGTTATGACTGTGACAGTGAGAGCTGGAACCATAGAAGGACTGCCTATTGGAAGTTACAGTTGGGGAAATAGCCACTACCTGAAATGTGATGCGGGAATGGGGATAGACACTTCCATCTCCCTTGTTACCCTCCAGTAGACTAACAGTACCTCCCACGAGCTAGACCCAAATAGAAGTCAGCTGGTCAGAGAGTCTGACCAATGAAGCCCATAGTCACTTTCCTAGGGGAAGGAAGCTGTGAAAGTGGTAGAGAATCGATAAGGTGGGGGTGTTGTGGTAGTGGAGCAACAAATTACAAAAATCATATACTCATTCTCCGGTATGGCTGGTAATGGAAAAGCCTCCCTGACAACTTCTTTTCCACACTGATAAACGTTATTGGCAAATGGAGATTGAACAGCACACACTTCCATTAGTTTACAAAATCAGGAATCTTATCAAAAGGAAGGACCCAGTATCTTCTACACCCTCCAATAATTTTATATTTGATAAAACAGAATTGACAGTCAGGACCAACATTCAAGTGCCATTTGCATTAAGCTGGATAAAATACTTTTATCATTAAAATGTGGAATAAAATGTTTTCTGCGCTCTCAAGAACTATAGCTTTACAAACTCCTTGGACTAGTGAACAAGAGAATAAAAATGAATTGGCAGCTATTTCATAAATAAATAATAGTTTGCAAGCATGCTTGGTTTTTATGTTTGTCTGTTTTACCAGTTTCTGTGGCATGACAAAGGTAATTTAATCTCTTGATTTTTCATTAAACTGGAAAATATTTAAACAGACAGTATCACTAATATTTATCATTTATGATGAGAAATGTCCATCTAAATTACTTTCAAAAGAAAATAATTGAGATCTCACAAATTTTAATATAAAAATGGACTCACTGAACTGGGCTTTAAACTTTCTTTTTTTTTTTTTTTTAATCAGTACCAGGGATTGAACTCACAACCATGCACTTGCAAGGCAGACACTTTCGCTGCTGAGCTAAATCCCCAGCCCAGCCTTTAAACTTAAAAAAATCATAAGGAATTCTGTCAAAGATATCAATAATATAAAAATTAAATAATTAAAATACAAATAGATTTTTCTAGAAAATTCTTAATACTAAATCAATAAATGATATCTTTTTGTTGTTGTTGTACTGGAGGTTGAACTCACAACCTTGCAATTGCTGGACAGGTGCTTGTGGTGCTGAGCTAAATCCCCAGGCCACTAAATGATGTACATATCTGCAATTGAACTGAATATATTCATTTATTTTACTTTTACAAATCCTCTGGATTCATTAATATTCAGCATGCACTCCATCATTCATTTGTCTGAAATTAGAACTGGAACAAAGTTCTTGAAAACTGAAACCTCATTTTCTGTTCTCATCCTAAACAAGGCTTCCTTGCATAAATTACGTAACAGTTGTACGGTAAGCTACCCTGTCTTTTGTCTTTAGTTAATCCTCCTGGATTGATATCTGAAAGGGCTGAAGGAAAGTTTGAGACACAAAGACCTTCAGAGTTAAAGGAGCCAGGCTGGATGGTCGCCTGTTACGGTTTGGTGGCACCATATGGAAAGCTTGGACACCAGCCTGTGCACATCTGGGAGGCTGTAGAACCATTAGGAGGCAAGGCCTAGTAGATGGAAATAAGGTCACTGGGGTCATGACCTTGAAGATGACACAGGGACCCAGATCCCTTCCTCTCTGCTTCCCAGCCACCATGAGGTGAGCCATTTAATTCAATCATGCACTCTCTGCAATGATGTTTTGCCTTGCAATAGCTCAAAGTCATCAGAGGCTGCAACTGTAAACTAAAAGCTCTGAAACCATGAGCCAAAATAAATCTTTGCTCTTTCTAACATTTATTTTCTCTGGTACTTGTCATAGCACGGAAAGCTGATTTACATTGTCCATGTCAAACACAATATCAAGAGGATCTTCCTACCCCAGATCCCAATTCTTTCCATAGAAATTCTTTTGTTGAAGAGGAAATAATAGCAGAGCAAACTTCCATCATGGCAGTGGCTCATGTCTCATGCCTACCTGCTTTGCTCAGCAGAAAACTGTTTCATTCAGTCCCGGTGTTCATGTAAAATCACATGCACTTAGATAAGTATTAAATCACTTGCCAATCTCCAGAATAAGGAGTATTTATTACTTGCTATTGACATGAATTGGAATTTCAATGATCAAATTTCTCATTTGGGGATCAGATTACCTTGCAACAGTAAATTTAAAGTTATCAAATAGCTTGGTTGGAAAAGTAATTGAAATAATTCTCCTTCATAGTAAATTGCTCTGCTATTCAGAAACTCATATCCTACTCAGGAAATCTTTGATAGTCTTTGCTTTTAAGTAAGTATGTGGTTATGGTTTGTATGTTTGTAAATTAGTAATTTTAGAGATTTAAAGAGATTTCAACCATGCTCATATAATTCTTGTTTTTTTTTTAATTTTTTATTTTAAAGATAGTAAAATCCAACAAAACAAAGCAGAACAAAGCCAGTCAAAATAATGCAGCAAAATTGGTACAGAAATTTTGCCCTCTGCAGCAAAATTGGTACAAAAAGAACTTCAAAGCAGGATACCAGGAAAACAACAATAGCTACCATAGTTTATCTTGTTATCTTCACAATAGTTGTCCATTCCATCAGGTATAGCAAAATCAAAACAAAGACAAAACAGAATAAACCAATCAAAACAGAATATCAAATAAAGCAAAACAATTAATTAGAACCAAGCAAAACAGTGAGTACTATATTGAGTACAAAGACAAGATAGGAGGAAATCTTCCATATTTGCTATAGTGCATACTGTCATCCTTTCAAGAGATGCTCAGACCTCTGTTCCCAGACTGGCAAAATCAACCAAATAATGCAAGCATTTAGTTGCTTTATATACCTTATTTGCTATCAACTTAGCCTGTGATCTGAGCCAGCTGGTTGCTTGGGTTGTAGGGGGAGACACAGAATTTGATTTTCAGATTGGGCGCTGGTAGGCTCAAGGGAGGCGCTGACTTTTTTCTCCCTGGAAGCTGTGCAGCTTGCATGGCTTATCAGAAAGGCGGATTTGATGTAGTTTTTGTTAAAGAGAATCATATAGATTAAATCTTCATTTAAATTCTACAGGAATAAGCATAGAGGACAATGAATAAATGCTGCTACTATTTTAATTTCAATGATACATCAGAAAGGATGATTTAAATTTAGTTGTGTGCAACAAAATTAATCTGAACATTGTCAAGAATTGTGACAACTTATTTGCAACTATTTAAGGGATTTCTTGTGACTATACTTTTCAGAAAAGATTACTGGACTGAATAAAAACAGTAAAGTTGCTTGAATTTGTTCTTCTTCACTGTTATTTATTATAAAATAAAGAGGCTGGATTAATTTATTAAAAACTTTCCAGGCATACATACAAATCTCCTTGCAGAAATATGGAAACTTGTGTAAGCCCTGAAGATAATGAATTGTTAGACACACAGACAAGTATTTAATTGGTTAAAAGTATGTAATGGGATAATACATAACAATTTTTGCAGAAAGTCTAGGAGTCATACTGAGTCACTGGAGACCCATTTGATCTAAGTTCCCTTTTTCCTATAACAATCTAGCTGTAATAGTTAAGTAGTTTTCTTGGACAATAAAAACATGAATAAAGTCCAGAGATTTTTAAAGAATGAAATTACAACAATAAAATTAATGCACAATTATCGCTGATCATCCAGAACTATACTAGTTGTAGGATTAGGAAATGTTCAATAATCATGTTAATTATTATTATTATTACTATTACTATTGCTACTATTATTAGTATCAGAATACTGATTCCCATTACAATGATTTCCAGCTTCACAGATACATTTTCCAGTCACTGACTTGGCTACTGGATTTCAAGCTATGGGTATTTCTGTCCAAATACAATTAATATAAATAATCCCTTTTCATGGTAACCTTGATTACATTTCAACTGCCTTTATAAAAGAAGCTCATTTACATGTGACATTTCAATATTTAAAAATCTTATTCATGTAACATTCTTTAAAAGTAGCATAACATTTCATATGACTCACTTCTGTACATTTAACAAGACATACATATTCACAAGGAAGCTTGCAAATCCTAAAATACTGTTAATTAAAACAGAAAGTAGAGGTTATAGTCATTTCAGGAGAGGAACAAGAAAATGCACTTAAAAGAAAGTTTTAAAATTTCAATAATTTGGGTGCATGCCAAGAGGTGTTTTCTAAGCCTGTTAAAATATCTGCGACCTAAGGGAGAAATTAATTAAGAAAAAAAAACACTAATCACAAAAAAGCAAAAAAGGTTAAGTCAAATGCAAGGTAGCTTTAGAAAACATATTAGAAGCATAATATTACCAATGATTAAGTTTTATTTACAGACTTCTATCTATAGATCCTTCAAATACCCAAACAGCATCTGTCTAAATATCTAAATATCATAAATCTAAATATCCAAATATCACACAACTTTGAAGTGTAATAAATGTCTGCTTAGGATGTGGTGTGAATAGCAAGAGCCAAAACATCTGACGTAAATTCCAGCTTCCTCGGTGAAGTGTCTGAGTATTTCTGTACGTCAGATTTTCTTATGAAACACTAAATGTTTACTTATTTTTATGGGTCTTAGGAAAAAATGTATCTTGCCATCCTTTGAAGCATCTAAAAGACTACTTTTTTAGGCATTGTTTGAAACATGGAATCAGTGAATACATTCCTGTCTTAATAACTGCTTCAGTGTACCACAGCCCCTTGATGCCTTAACACTTGGCACCTTTACTACAACTACTTTAACCACTGACCCTGAATTTTGTGGATGGAAAAGGTACAGTGGTTTGGCAATCTGCACTCCAACAAATGTTAAATCATTTGCTTACTCTTGCCAAATATTTCCTTGCATGCACACTCCCTGTAAGCCCCTGGAGATGCAAAGGTAGGTCAAGGAAAGCTTACTACGTTTAAGGCTATAGTAAGACACTTAACCAGAAAGAGGGGTATTCTGAGAAGGTTGCCCAAAGAGACTGTGTCCTTGACTCTGTATTCCTCTTATACCTTTTTCTGGAGGAAAGTCAACAACTGAAGAACAAATAGGCAGTGGTAGACCAGATGTCTCCAAAACCAGGATGGAAAACCAGAGTAGGTGGTTTTCTTCATCTAGGGACCAGTTCAATAAAACAGTGGCTATTTTTCAAAGAGATACAGTACTCTTTTCTGTGACCTGGAATGAAGGTTGAAGATTGTGAGACTGCATGGCTCAGGAAAGGAAAAAGAGCTGGACGCTGTGATCAGTGTCACAAGGCACAGAGAGGCACCTCCTTCAGAAGAACCCAGAGCACCTGGCCATGGACTGTAGCATTTGACTGTGGAAATGCCCTAGGTATTATGGCTAAAAGCTAACAGTGGCTTCATCCAGAGATTCCTGAGACCTTGTCTTAATGATTTATAGGGTCCATTTTTGCATGCTAGGAGTGAGACATACGTTGTCTTCATTTTGAAATATCTTATGAATGTTCTCTTCAACCTGTAATTTATGTTTTTCCCTTTTTCCATTGTGTCTTTTGCCAATAGAAAATTTAACAGTGTTAAGTAGGCAATCTGCCAATGTTTTCTTCTATGGTTTCTAGGTTTTGTGTCATTTTTAGAAATGTCTTCTCCTACTTTACCTTTACAAAAAGTTTTTTTTTGCATATTCTAGTAATTTGCAATTCCCCCAATCTTTAAATATTATCCTATCTCACTTTTATTTGTGTATATGGTGTGAGGTAGAATGTCAGCATCACTTATATTCAAAATGGACAGACTGTATCTCAACACCTTTACAGAAATCACTGTTTCTCTATTACCTGGAAATGTCATTTATACTAGATACATAATTACTCAAAAGAAACATGCTATATGAAATAGTGTAGCAATACATGAAACAGAACATACACAATAAAAATAAAATGAATAAAGACCAAATCCAGTGATTGTACAAATATATAAAATAAGTATGCAAAATGTATTAATTTTTTTATGTTTGAGGGAGAGACTGCCTCATAATGGTAAAATTTTGGTGATGAGTTCTCAGCATCATTTATTGGCAGTTTATTTTTCTCTACTTGTCAATTTTAGTAGGCAACAGCAACGTATATGTGGCCCACTAAGCTAACAAAGATCTCCCCCAGTACCTAACAAGCAATATAGTTAGTAATTTTTCATAATATATCTTTGATCATTCTCTTAAAATTTCCCAGAGCCCCAGTAAAAATGACACTTTAACAGCAAATAAAATCTTTCTCCTTGCCATTCTTGAAGACACTGGCCAAGTTAACACATATACATTTTTTTTACAATCATTTTGGCCCAAATACATAGATAAAAATCCAAAATACTGGGAGAAATAGACACCACACTGGAGAGAACAAACAGATGGTAAAAGCAATAAGATGTCATTCTACTATACTTTATGGTGTGTGATGACTGGCTATTTGAGATATACACATCAACAGCAGAATTTGGCAGTATAATGGATTTGTGTTCATAATTTGTGCATTTAAGTAATGCAGCTGAATAACAACAGCAGTTTAATGAAAAGCTTTTCACACAGTTATCCTAAACTAGTTACACTTGTTTGAATAGACTCTCACATACTATATAACTTTGATATAGTTGTCTGTTCCTGTGTGGGCAAATGAGAGTAGCTTTGGAGTAAAACGTGCTTTTCAACTGAAATCTCTTTAACACTGGCAGGTTTCTGCTTGGTTACTAACTTCTACCGTCCAAGAAAACTCCTCTTTCTAGATGTTTTCTCAGTCTTGGAAAGTTTTCATCCATTTATCTCCTTTTGAAAACAGAACTCCAGTCCACAGATCTCTGAGAGGTGGTCTTTACTCCTGGCTACAGGGAAAGGCAGGCTATTCTAGGGCTAGCCTAACTGATCCTCGGAGTCCAGGTGCATACCAGGGAGCCAAAGTGTCACTCTACGCTCTGAGTTCATCCAAGGGAATGTACAGGAGGGTTTCCGTGGCAACACATGAAACCAAGGCTCCTTGTTGGACTATGAGGTATAGAAAAATATAAGCCTTAGGCAAAGAGGGGCATTATATGGAGAGGAAACAAGAGATAGATATCAAAATTCCCAAAATGAAATGTGTGAGAGATTGAGAGATGGGAGAGAGAGAAAGAAAAAACAGGAAGGGAGGGGAACAGAGAGACAGAGAGAGATGCACAGACAGAGACAGAGAGAGAGAGAGGGAGAAAGAGAGAAAAAGAGGGAAAAGAGTTCTTGGTTGGTAAAAAAAAATTTTAAAGGTCTTTTGAGTTCACAGTCACAACCTAAAAGAATTAGTGTGAAATCTTTATTTTCTTGCTTGATTTTTCAGAACAGAAAATGAGCATTCTAAATTTACTAAAGCAAAAATAGTCATTGCTAAAAAATTTAAATGTATATGCACACATTTCAGTATTTTCAGTAATGGAACTCAAAAAGCAGCAGCAAGGGCACCATTGTTTTCCTCCTACGGAGAGGAATTTCCCTGGGTTTCACCTGCAGATCACCTAGCATCATTCTTTTCTCTCCTGACAGATGCCTGAACTTCCCTTATGGTTCACCTTCCTGTCTGGAGTTTGTCAACCCCGAAGGTGATCCTTCAAAACAGTGACTCTAGGAGTCACAACTTCAGTAAAAACCTGTGTGCCTTGCAGTGTATCTGAGCATGAGAAAGGGGATATTCACTTTTAAAACAGTATCAAGATTTACATCGATAAGTGAAGCCACAGGGACGGGAGTGGAGAGGCTAGCTGGTTGTTTAGGAAACAGACAGGATTCCAATTATTGGGTAATAAATGACCACACATCCAGCAGCTTCAAACCACACACATGACCTCACTATCTGCATGGGTCAGAATGCCGCCAGGGACTCCCGAGGCTGTAATTAACATGTCAGCCTGCTTGTGCTAACATCTGCAGGCTGACTAGGGAACAGTCTACTTCCAGCTCACTGCGGGGCTGGCCCTGTGACTGCAGCCCTGCCCTGGTCCCAGCAACCTTAGATCTCTTGCATCCCAGTGGTTCCCATGGGTTTCCACAGTTTTCAGAAGCTGCCATCTTTTTTTGTCACTTGGGCTCCTCTGACAGGGCCACTAACTCCACACATCCACACAGAGAAACTGTCACCTCCAGAGAGGGCCAGTTCCTGTTTTAAAAGCTTTCATCTAATTAAGTCAGAGCCACTCAAAATAGCCTCCTTTTTGCTGAACTTACAATCAACTGATTGGGTCTTGAAGATACCTGCAAAATGGCCTTACCTTTGTTACATTTCTAAGTTAGAAGCGTGTCCTGGCTTCTGTAAAGGGCATGGATCAGAGGAGGTATGAGCACCAGGGGACAGAGATCCTGAGGCTTTCTGAGAATTCTGTCCACCACATCTATACCCTTCAATTTTGCACAGGAAAAATAAAAGTAGTCTTCACGCTCACGGTGTATGTGTGAGAACTAAGTAGTATAGTATAGAGTGACGAACTCAAGCCATTGGGTAGTTTGCTTCACACCCAAATCCTACCCCCGTGGGTGAACTGTAGCTCAATTTATTGAACAGATTTTCCACTATTCATCCATTTCAAGCCATAGATCCATAAACTGCAGCTATATGATGCAGTCAAGAACAATCTGTAGTGATGTATTCTAGAATATATACATGTACGTGAGATAAAAATTGCCCAAATGAATGACAAGCCATGTGGTAGAATGGAAAATAAGTTCAGTTTAGAATCATGAGTGTTGGAGTGAACATGGCTCCCACTAACCTGGCCCTGCCTTAGAAAGTTTCAAGCTCATTATCATGACTTGGGAAGCTGTCTCCCAACCTCGCAGTATTGGGGAAGACTGTATTGTCATACACAGACATAGCGGTTAAGGAGATGGGCTTTGGAGCCAGGCAGAACTCTGGCTCATACTAGCTGTGCAACCACAAGCAAATTACCTAACCTCCTTGGAACTCAAGGTTCACATTCTGGGCCAGGTGTTTATATGCTCAGTATAGTTCTAGCAATAAGATATGAGTTGCTCAATAAACATTTATTCTAATATATTTATTATATGTGAAATTCTTGGTGCAGTAATTTATTTAATAAATATTGAGTCCCTAATAGACCAGACACTATCTTAGCAATAGGGACAGTTCACAAAATAGAAATTTCAACTCTCCCAATCTTACAAGTGTAATATGCAGCAAATACTACTAATAGTATTTTAAATATGTGTCCTCTGCTCTGTGCTGTCACCACTAAAGACACAGGGCAGGTTTCACTTACTAGTGAGACTTCAATGTCCAGTGTGTTGCCCATGGTAAGAATTCATTAATGCTTTTTCTTTCAGAAGAAAAGAAAAAGATGGGGACTATGCCTCCAAAACTGTTCAAAATCTAGGAGGAAATGCAGATGTAACTGGAATGAATTCTCATATCAAACAATTGCTAGAGAATTTCCTGCCTTGTTTGAGAAAAGCAATACACACAATCACACCTATTATGCTTTTTAGTTTAAGAATAGAAAATCAGATTCCTAAGAATTGGAAAAAACAAACAATTAGTCATAGAAACTAATAGTCACTGTGACTGAAAATTATCTTATAATTTTCTGGTAATAAGGGTAAAAATAAAAATATGATGGACTGACTAATTCATGTTTTTTAATAGAAAGAACTGTATCATTCTTCCAGAGAAAGTACTTATTCCCTGGTGCTATCCACAACTATTTAGATGTCATACTGATAAAATTAAAATGTCTGAGCATTTACTTACAGAGTTCATTTATACTGCTTCCAGGGGCAATTTGCAGTGGCTCATTATTAAAGGACTGTGACCATTATCAGAGGGATAAAAGCAACTGATCACAATGTGATGACAGTGGTGATGCTGCTGCTGATGACTTAGTGGTACTTCCTGAACACTCGCTCTATGTCAGCTCCCTTTTACATTCTTTACATATTTTTCTCAAGGAAACCGAGTCACAAGAGATGAGAGATTTTGACAAAGGTCACACAGAGAACTGGTACCCAGCAGTTATATACCACAGTATGCATTTTACTTTGTGATGTGTAGTTGTCTTCTTTACAGAAGAGCTTCCAAAAGCAAGGGAGAAAGTGGCTTCCACCGTGTAAGTAAAAATAAACATATCCTCAAACTGTAAATTTCAGCACTCTGTTAAAAATTTCTAGGGTTGTTGTTGCTTAGAGTCCTTTTTTTCCTATAGTTATTAGAAAATTAAATATTATTTTACAAAGCATTAAAAAGTTAAATACTTGGATATTTGCAATTATACCCGATTCTGACTTTTGAGGTCTTCCTCTTGATCAACCAACATAAGCTACATAAGGACCAGATACTGCGGAGAAGTTATCTTCCTCTTGTAACCATTTTCCTGCAAGATAACTGTATTAATGCAACCTTCTGGGTCTCATCAGATCTTTGGCTCACTTCAGCTGATTGTCCCAAAGATGGTGAATGTGCTTGCTTTAGAAAACTGGTTCCAGCCAGGACAGATGAATGGGTACCTCGTGTGATGGAATTACTTATGAAGAGCAAAGCCAGAAGTGGTCACTCTAATCTGCCCACATGGGCACCACAAGGAAAAATCATGCAGGTGTGGGGAGTTCACTGTTAAATTCAATGCAGGACAGAAATGACTTCCATGCCAGTGGGATTTCTGCACTTCCAAGTCATGAATTTAGATGGAGGAAGATATTACTCTTCCTTGTTCTGCTGGGACACAGGTTGAAACAAACACAAAGTTTAATATTGGCAACTTCAAATGCCATCTCTAAGTTCCTGTCACTTTGATCATGAAGGAAAGAACTTCTCAGAAAAGAAACAAACATGAAATTGAAAGAGCTAAAAAAAAAAAAAAAACCTACATGCTCTAATCACTTATTAAAGCAGTGAAAATCAAAACTGAATTTTAGAGTTTTCTTTGGACTAAAAACTGTGCTCCTACACCCCTCAAACTTCACCTAAAAGCCCTAACTTCTGATGTGACCATACTCGGAGAAAGGGCTTTTAGGAAGTCATTTAAGGAGATCATAAGGCTGAGAGAATAGCATAGAATTAGCATCCTTATGAGAAGAGCCATCTACAGGCACAGGGAGGTTTAGGCCCCCTTCCCGGCACCCTGACTCTGAGATTGCTTCAGTAACTCAAGTCCCAGTATTTTACTATTGCAGCCTAAGCAGACAATACCATGTCAAGCACTCCTAAATTTAAATGAAATTTCAGTTAATATTTTGTTTGAAGAACTTCATGTGAAATTTCAGACTTTAAAGTAAATTCGTTTGCCACCCTAAATTCTCTGGAGAACTTTACCCCACTGTGTACAGATTGTCTAAACTCACTGAAATCCACACACATACTGGGTGATGTAATAGTCAAGTCTGCACCATTATACATACCAAACACAGGTCTGTCACCTCTCAGCCGGGATTCTGAACTCCTGTAAGCTCGGCATACCAAAAAACCTGGCCACAAGGTTGTGGCAAACACTTTTGGTGACAAAACTTATTGAAAATGGATATGGAACAATTTACGGTATTTAACAAAGTCACATTTATAGTGAAGAGTCAGATGTCATATTTTGTTGGGGAACAAAAAAATCTCTTTCCCCCTTTGCTTCTGCTTTTTTTTTTCCCCAGAAAAACCAAAAATGATGTTTCCATTCAAGGCATCAGCCTTCCACAGTAACTTAGCTGTCCTGTACACCACCATAGTTAAGGCTGGTGTCCTGCAGGTGACAGTGAAAAAGGCTTCTTAGTTTTGATTTGAGGAGTTTTGTTCATGCACAGAAAGAATCTCAACACTCTGAATAGTGCCTAAAGCTAATTTTTCAAGTGTCCTATTGTCCATCTCATTTGTAGTTTAGAATTAACTGGAAATGGTAATGTTTATAGACATACATTAATATTATATATTAACGTGGTATATGCGTTAACAGATAACAATAACATAAAATTTTGTTGTCAGTGAAGAGAAACACTGTGAAAAAATTTTCTCTTTCATTTTCTACATATCTATATATCTATGTCTTCCTTCATAATCAGCATGGAAGTAGAGTCCAAGATGGAAGAGTCTATAGTATTAGAGACAGTAGTGGTGATCAGCAAAGCCTAGGGGAAGGGAGGAGGCCGGGGTGATGCAGAATGGGGATGTGTTAAGGGAAAGGAGAACGGCATTGCCATAGTACCCTTGGGTGGTTCTTTGAATGAGAAAATGGCATCAGAACCAGCCTAAGTCTTAATCTCCTTCCAGTAGACTCATGAAACAAGCACCTGTGAGCTTCGTATCGTATTGCATTGCTTCTTTGTCTTTTAGCTAAGATCAAATGGGCTTGATAGATACATTGCCTGTGAGCTTTGCATTCTTGGCCAGGCTTTGGGCCCATCCTGTCCTCAGTCAGAGTGACTGAGATCCGTAGTCTCCTGATGCCCTAGCTCAGCTGGCTGAAGCCAACCATGCTGGGTAGTCAGTTTTCCTGTAAGTCTCAGTCTTAAAAATGGCCAGTGAGAAACACCTCCTGTTCCCCTTTCCTGAGTCTGCCTCAGGATTTGCTGGTCACCACTACCATCACCAATTCTATAGACACTCTTCCATCTTGGACTCCACTGCAAACTCTTGCAAATGTTACATGGCACATTTTCACATCTCTCCCATAGAACTGTCTTCCAATTGCAGGCCTAACTTCTGATTCACACTGCACCATAACCTAAAAAACCCCTGGCTTTACTCCTGGTGTCAGACCCTCAGCCTTCACTGTGCATCATGACAAGTGTGTTCCCTGCTTTCCTGGGTCTGGCCTTTCTAGTGAACCTGAGTTGACATGGGCACACTTTTACTGTGGATGAAGCAGATGCGTGTTCCAGTCCAGGCTCTCTGGCACTTAAAAACACAAGAGACCTCAAGTTAGTTTATCTTTTAAAACTCTTGAGAAGTAACTCACCTTTTGAAGCCATTGAGGTTTCATTCATTGACATGGAAAAACGTAACGTCCATCTCACTGAAAGGATGCAAAGATGTAAATGCCTATACAGAGTCATTCCCCAAATATTCACTATTTGTCTTTCATTTTATTATATAGAGTTCCACTTAAGGTCTTCCTAAGAGCATTACATTGATATTGATCAGTGGTTTTAGTATTTTCTGATCATGCCCCTCAGTAAAAGAATGTGCTTTACATGTTACTCTGATACGCTTGCATACGTGTACGTAGATCATCGAAAGAGTTGCACAAGTCAGCCGTTCGCCTCCTTACTAACTGTGATACACTCTGACATTTTTCTGTCATGTTGTACTCTACTCTATTTCTTTTTATGCCCAAAAGGTGAGTCCCAATACACAAACTGAATTTATGACCTATAAATAGGTCACAACCTTAACAATTTGATAGGTAAAAACATCAATTCATTATCTCAGCTATGGAAGACAATGAAACGAGCTCTTGCTCAAAAGATCTACCAGGAAATTCTCTCATGTCCCCACCATGAGTTATTTCATTTAGTCACGAAAGAGAGAATTTTAAAAAATCCAACTCAGTTATTTTTACTCCACAAATCAAAAGTGAATAAGCAGGTACAGTAACCCATGTCCTGGTCCCATCCAGAAGAACGATTCCAGTTCCCCCAGTGGATGCCAGAACCTCAGTAGTACTGAATATTGTCTATACTTTGTTTTCTCTTGTACATGAATACGTATACCAAACAACCTTTCCTTCCTGACACAACACACCATGGCTGGAATTTTTGCAGTCTGAGGTGCCACAGCAAAACTAGCATGAATTTCTTCCCTTTCCTTCACAGTTTCATGTATAAAAGACTGGTTTTTACAGTAGATCTTAGCAACCTCAGCTGTGATTTCTTTTTTTTTTTTCCTTGAGAACTTTTACTTTTTCTTTTAAAGGAAGCACTTTAGGGCTTCTCTTTTGTGTGTCTTTGTTGCTGGGCACTTTGACTGGGGCCGTTATTAAATAAAATAAAGGTTACTTGATGAACACAAGCACTGTGATGCCACATCAGTGGACCTGATAACTGAGAAGGTTACTTAGTGACTACTGAGCAGTAGTGTATGTGTTGAGGATACTCTAAATAAAAGCGTAATTCATGTCCCAGGCAGGATGGAACAAGATGTTTTGGGATTTCATCAGGGTACTCAGAAATGACAAGCAATTAAAAAGCTATGAATTGTTTATTTCTGAAATTTTCCATTTAATATCTTGCACACTCTAATTGACTATGGGTAACTTCCTGCACAGATGAGATGGAACTACTGTATCTGTGAGACTTAGTAACAAACATAAAATGCCCATGTGAAGCAGAGAAGTAGCTTGTTCCTAGGACACAGAGTAAGGCACAAGCTAGTGAAGGCATCCACAGACAATGTGATTGTTAGTCCAAAACATTTCCTTGACTGTCTGTGGGGTAATGTTGGTCTCATGGAGGCTTTGAAGAAGCCCTTCTCTTTCACGAAGCCCCAGAGGCACCTGAACCACACTACTAATCCACAGCCCATGAGACATGTACTAACTCCCATTGGATAGAAAGCAAATTTTCTCTCCTCCCAATCCTCATATTCCTGAAAAGGATTTGTCAAAGAGATGCGAAACACAATTCTAGTTGGAAACTACAGGCACCTCTAGTTTTTCACAGCACTTTTTGTTTTGTCATTTCTCAATGATAATCTGCATGACCTGGGTAATCCCTTGCTTCCCTGAGCTGCCTGAACTTTTCTTAAGCAACCCGGAAGAATCTTCCATTTAATCTGTCACAGTTCCTTCACATGGCACATGATAAAGCTTCACAGTTTATTCTTTTGGTTCCTTTGGGATGGGGAGGTCAAACAGAAAGGGAATAATTCTCCCCATCTTTTGATGCTACACATCTTTCCTGTGCAATTCTATCTAAACACAGCTTTAGCAACCCTTGTAACCACCCTTAGGTCTGTTGTTGTTGCTCTTGTTTTTGAGAACTCGAGTCATGAGAGCTTTTCTTTAAAGACATCCGAGTTGTTTCAATTATCCTGGTTTTGCCCTCCATCCTTAGTTTTGCTCAAATGAAATCTTTTAAAACTTTCACCCTCGCCTCCCTGTGTAGTATCCACAACCCACCTCACCCCAAATTTAAGCACCTTCTGATATATTTATTTGCTAAGGCCAGCTGTGAATAGAGAATTAGTATTCAGGCTTAAATCTTCCAATTCTCAGAAGCCAGGTTTCCTTTTTGAAGCCAGGTTTCCTTTCTGGCTGCAGAGCAAACTGGACTCTCATCTCCCATGGGTTGAGGCTTCTGGTCCGTAAGTCCAAATTTCTATTCTTCATTATCATAAAATCTTCTTGTTATAAGAGACTTCTACACTGTGGCATTTTCTGTTCTTACTTGGCTTGCTGTTTTCCTCTGTGTTCTAATGATATCAGCTTAGATTTTTTTAAAAATGTGTATAGGTTGCAATATTACAACATTATGGGATATACACATATGGTTATTGAAGCCAATTAACATATCTAACTTTTTATAATTACTACTTTAAGTGATCAGGAGATCTAAAATCCATGTGTTTAATGAAAATTTCAAACACCACACAATTTTATTCACTTGAGTTCTCATGTGCTATAGGGCTCTACACTCCTCAATATCTGCCATTTTGTATCCTTTGATCTACTTATTCCCGCTCTTTGAAGGTCTTGAGCTCAGACTGAAAAACTAGAGTTTAAATTTAATTTCCTTTCTGCTCATCAATTCCAATGTGTAGTCTCTGTGTGCACATGTGTATATGTGTGTGTAAGCACCAACAAAACTAGTTAACCCATTTGGTTTTCCACAAATACAGTGAAAAATCAAATTATAATGTATTTATTATTTTCTTACATACTGCTGGAAAGAAATATCACATTTCTTCCTCGAGAATTATGATTTATTTCAGACTTTTTCCAGAAACTACTGGGAGTAAAAGTAGCTCATCACGCATGGAGCTAGCCCTCAGCGAAGAGCAATACCTGGGCTGTTCATTTCTTGACAATCAGCCTTCCAGCATCTTCAAGCATTTCACTGTGGTCCTGGCTGTTCCAACAGAAATGAAGCAGTGCTTCTTCCTATGTTTCTTTTAACTTGGCATAAAAGCAGGATCTGCTGTCATGGGTGTCAGAAAAGTGTCACTCTAAAGCTCAAAGTGAGAGAAGGCTGAACCTAAGCAGGTTCTCCTACTGCCTGCTATAAGACACCAGAAAAGAAAAGAGACAGAGAGAGAGAGAGAGAGAGAGAGAGAGAGAGAGAGAGAGAGAGAAGAAAAATTTAAAAAACAGAAGTGTTCTCTCAAGGAGAAATTTTCTCAAAACTTTTTCTGCCCTTCCAAAATAGAATGTAATGTGGGCACAACCTTCAGCCCATTCCAAAGGAAAATAAAAGATCAAGGTCTCCGTGATCAGGAACAGTGTTGCTAACAGTGTGTACTAACAATGTGCTTTGCAGCAAGACCAGCATAGCTTGGAGTCTCTTCGGTGCCCAAAGGATTTATATTTGCCCTTTGTAGAGCCTAAGGATATATGATCATGTGTTAAAGATGAGAAGGAGACTTCTAAAAGAAAAAACACAGAATTAGATGACTGAAAGTGATAATCCTATTTCCTGTCAGACTTTTGCTCCTCACAGTGTGTGTTCTATGGCATCCCCTGGGGCCCTGTAAGAGATACAAACCCTAACTGGACCTCATGACTCCAAATTGACCTTTAAAAAAAAAAATTCCCTAGAGGTCTTGGGTGCAGTTTGAGAAGTATTGTCATAGATGACTAGATTAGGGCTCTCTGAGTGCTGTTAAGTACGTGGTTCCTCTTTATCTGAGATTTCAATTTCTGCGGTTTCAGTTGTCCTTAGTCTATCTCTGTCCAAAAATATTGAATGAAAGATTACAGAAATGAACAGTTCATACATTTTAAATTCCACACCATTCTGGATTGGGTGACAAAGTCTTACACTGCCCAGATCCATCCTGCCTAGGAAGTGAATCATCCTTTTGTCCAACTTACCCACGGGGTACATGCTGCAAAATTACACTCTCTCATTAGTTACTTGGCAGCCACAGGTCATCTGTTCTATTGCAATCCTTGTGTTCAAGTCACCATTTGTTTCCTTAACAATGATCCCACAGCACAAAAGCAATGATGGTGACACTTCCCAAAAACGAGCAGTAAGGAGCTTCTTTTGAATGAAAACATGAAAGTTCCTGGTGCACACAGACAGGGTTTAAAGCTCTCCACAGTTTTAGGCACTAGAATCTATCCCCCCGAAGACAAGGAAGAACCACTGAGTTGAGGTGGTAGCTTGGCTAAACTGTTAATATTTCATGAGTTAAATACTCATCATCTTTGCCAAAGTAGGTCTACGGAAAAGATGCCAGGGAAGACAGAAGGAGCCAAGAGGGATAACAAATTGTAAATTAGGAAAAGTTGAGAAACACAGATCACAGGAGTTATCTAATAGGTAGAGAAATACTCACATTGTTTTGTGTCAGTACGAAGCATAGTGATAGGTGACACAGTCCCCCCCTCCATACTGAAGCAGTGCTGCTTGAGGGATGCAAAAAAGGTAAGTTAGTCTGACCAAAATAATAAGTACTTAGGAGTTACATAAATACCTTTTTGGCTTTCAAGGGTAAATGTGGTTATCTGAGGCCCCTCTAGAAATAAACACTGGAATTGCTGTCCTGTGACTCAAACATGAAACTTTCCTGTAATGTATCTGGCAGTGATGTACACGCTCCCTGAGTGGCTTATTTTATAGTTCACAGTAGTGGAAGCAAATCAGTTGCTCTTTACTAATGTGAGGATGTAATGCAGGCCTGGCAACAAGGAACTGCAGGATGTAAGAAGCGAGCCTGATTTTCAGGCAATGAGGATGACCTTTTTGTCCTAGAAGGCAGAGCCTCATTAAAGAACTAAGCCTTACTTTAAAGCTTGGGTCTCTAGTTCTTTGCATGGGATGCACATTTTCCAGTTCAATTCACTTAGCTTGATTATGTATTTATTATGCATGTTAAGTACAGGGTATCTTGGAGGGATGCATAAATGCACAAGATTAGGTTTCCACATCCTAGAATATGCAGCCATGTAGAGGGGTTAATGGAAGGACAGTGCTTGCCAAATTTGAAGGTCAAAACTTTTCTGTTGTTAATTTGGCTTATATCCCAATCACAACATTTTTTAATCTTAGGTGATCTACTACATTTAAAGGGAAATAAAGGTTCATGTAGCATAATTTTATGGTATAATGAATGCCTTAGCTAAGCCTTTATGTATTCTTAAGACCAGTTTTTGGTGGTATAAATAATGATCTATGAGGGTTTTTTAGACCAGGGACCAGATCTAATCTGTTGCATCTCAGGGCTCTGCAATGACTCTTCTTTCTACCTAGGATATGTATATCTTGGGTTTTCCCATTATTGACTCCTTTTCATTACTGAAGAGAGTTCTTTTATCGTATTCAAGTGAACATCTCATCACCAGTAAGATGTCCGCCTACCCTTCACGTGCCTGATAAGGGAACAGTAATTCACTAAGTATTTATGAAAGTAAGATTATATCACAAGATTCACTCCCTTAAGAACAGGCTTTGTTTAAGTGCCATTAACTTATTCATCCATTTTATGCTTTGTTCATCTGCTGTGTGTCATGCACTTTTCTGTGCCTCAGAATTACTGTGAGGGACAAAACAGATTTTATGTCTCGGAGCTTATGAATGAGGCGGGTAACTGACAATAACATGCAAAGAAAATAAAATTCAAAACAGGGTCCTCTAAAATAGCAGTAAGTGCTGGTAAGGAAAAAAAAACGGCTAAGACTGTAGTAGCAGCTGTAGCTAGTTTACTGGAGCCATTTTAGTTGTCAAACATGTCTATAGTGCTTTTTATTTCCCCAATATTTTTTTTTTTGGTATGGGGGATCAAACTCATGACCTCATGCTTGCCAGGCATGGTGCTTATGTAGCTGAGCTAAACCCCTGGCCCCTCCCCAAACTATTTTAAATTATTTGCAAATATTAATTCACTCAGTCCTCAAAACATCCTATGAATGACACACTTTTACCATTGCCATTTTTACAGAAAGGTAAAGTCTGCTACCTGGATCATTTAGAATGAGGGTGTGATTTGAACCTACACAGTCTGTATTGAGAGTTCATGCCACAACATTCTATGCATGTTACAACCTGACTTCTGTTGGGGTTACACAAAGCAGTTGACACAACTGCTATTTCTTCCAATTAAACCCTTCCATATACCAAATGACAAGTATTTCCAAATGCATTTTTCCAAAAAGTATGCTTGACAGCCAGCATTGCTACATATTATATCAGGTGTACTCAACTTTCATAAGCCAAATACTTCCTTTTTACTGACATAGTTAATATACATTGAGATATACAGATCTTAAGTAAATAATTCACAATGCATATATTCCTGCAACCCCTATCAAGATAAAGATAATTTCTAATACCAAAGGAAAATTCCCTTCTACCTTTTCTTGGTCTACTGTACACATTTTACTTGCTTTTATAGAGATGTTTTTTGCAAGCATTTTGAATAATGAGTAGTGTTTTGATCCCTTGTAAATGTTTCACCTGCAGAATGAACCAATAATCATATCTGAAAATAATATCAATCATATGTTTTCAAAAGCAAGTTGTAATTCTGGACATTCCTGCCCTTTTTGTGTCTATGCAAATCTTCCTGAAGTGTTAGTCATGCCCTGATTTCTGCTAAACACACCTGGCTCAGTAAGTTCCACCAGCTGACACTGTGCCTGGATGAAGGCTCGGGCTCATTTGTTTGTCTGTCTGCTGTGTGAAATATACAGGATCGTTATTCACCATGCACTAAACAAACGAAGCAGGCTGTAAAGACTCAGCTCAGCCTGCAGAAGACTTCTCTATCATCCCAGAAACTGGGAGGCAGAACTTGCAGGTGCAACTTGCCTGCTCTGTCCCTGAGCTGCTTTGCCAGCAGGTTCCTAACTTCCTAGAAGTGAGGGTGGCAAATTGGAATAAATAACAGATGTTTATGATCTTCCACCTCTAATGCGCATATGCATCACTTCAGAACACTGTCCAAATGGAAATTCTGGTTTGATAGGTTTGGGACTGTGCCTGAGACTCAGCATTTCTAAGAAGCCGTTAATGATGCCAAGTCTGCTCAACTAAGGACCAGAGTTCAAGAGAAGAAACTAAGAACAAACTCATGTTGAGAATAAATAATCATTTACAAGTAGACAATGGTTTTAGGGCCTAAATGGAATCTCAAGTCAAAAACGTTGGGAGTCACCTGGTAAGACTTCAAATGCTCTTTTAAACATAGGACTTGTTAGACTCTAACATGCTAACATGGACTGTTACTTCAAGAGAGCAATGCGAGGCTTCAAACAAAACAAAGCAAGAGCAGGGGGTGTAATTAGATGTGAATATACCTGATGAGTACATTGAGCACCTGGTTCAATCCCAGCACTGCAAAGAAAAAAAAAAAAAAGACCACGACAAAGAAAACAAAAACCAATCTTCCTATATTTTGTACTCCTTACTTTTGTTTCTTTCTGCCTTTTTCTGAAATGACAGGTTCCACATTCACAAGAAAGCCAAGTGTGGACACCCTGGCAATGTGTTGTTGCCTGAGACAAGAAAATGTGGGTGGATAGAAAGCCTTGTAACATAGAAAGTGTGTATGTAAATGCATAAACCAATGAGCCTCAGAAATAATTACAGTATTCTCTGATTCATTTTTCTCTCATACTAACAGGACCATTTATTAGTCTTGCTATCCTAACCAGGAATGCTGGGGCCTACATCTTATTTCTCTTTCATCTTTCCTTCAGTATGTGTCTGCTAGGGAGATGATATTTGTCTGATGGCTGAGTTTTCAAATTTCTTTTTAGACTGTCAAACTGGTCTATCCATCAAGATATTTAAAACAAACACAGATTTTAAAGCAGAGTACTTCCTGGAATCCTAAGACATTCTGAACTGCAATGGCACATTTTTCCTTTATGGTTTGGACTTTTCTGTTACTCTCACAGATACACTTGGAATTTTTAAAGTACACCCTTGCACGGTTATGATGTTCTGGTGTAGCTACTTAAATCTACTTAAGTGCATCGATCTGCTGATTAGATTTAAAGCTTTCCAAATTGTATTTATGGAAAAAGAGAACATTAAGGAAAGTCTAGTATAATTATTCACTAGATTCTTGTTACTCTTTGGTCTAGTATTTATAGTTTCAAATAATCCTGAATAAGCCTGCTAGTTTATAGAACATTTAAACATTACAAATTTGAGACATGTCCCTTGAAAAGATCAAAGGCAGGAGCAGGTTGCTTATGTTAGTGAATGAAACTTGCAGCATCTCCACTGTTCAGTGGTTCTCATTTAGCTAACGTAGGAGATTCTCTCATGCTCTTTATAGTCCTCAGAGCAGGTATTATTACCTACAGTCTACAGGAAAGAAAATTAATAGTTTCCTTTGTTACAAAAGTGTGAAACAGGTAAATCTTGGAAGATTCTCACAGCCGTCAAGGACCAGTTCCATTAATCAGAATTTCTACTGTGACTTTATTTAATAAGGGAATTTGACCAGATATATTTCTAATATGTGGATCCCTTTATAATACTTACATGTTGGAACTGCTGTTCCTAAGATATTTGAGGCCTAAAAATCAAGTACAATCACAAAAACATTGAGATAACTAAGATAGATACATGAAAATTTATTTGGTACATAAATATTTAAATTGCAAATGAAGTATACTTTGGAAAAACTGGTTCCAATTTCTATTATTGTTTCCATGTGGAATCATCATCATAATAACTTATATTTTTTGAATACCTATTATTGGTCAAGCAATGTTCTAGGCCTGTGACTTAAAAATCTGTTCTTGAAAACATGTCAGATAAAAGTATTATGAAAGTTTTTTAGTATTGTACACAGTTCAAAGTGATACAAGTTTAATTATATACACTAAACATAGCTTAACAGTTTAAGCTTTTTAAAAAAATTAAATAATATTTTAATTTAACATCATTAATTTTCAACATGTTTAGGGATGCTCACGTAATCACTAGCCTCAAGAATCATTTGGAAAATCTTATTAATATGCATGAATGGAAGTATATATATTTTACTAATTTCCTATAGTTTGCTATTATGTATTTTATGATACTTTCCATCATTAGTTTATAAAATATATTCTAATTATCAAGAAACTAAGTTTATGTAAAACAGTATGCCATGTTTTGCTGGAAGTGGCTTACATATCTTGTGTTTTATGTACCTGAATTGCATCAAGAGGCCACATCGAAAGACTGACCCACCATCTTGGCTTTGATAAATATACTCTATGAGGTTCACACGCTATGATGAAACTTCTTAATGATGCATTTATCAGAGTATACCCATCCAATCAAGTGGCACTATTTCAGTACTATTACAACTCACTCCTATTGGAGCAAACCCTCTAAGACAGATAAAATGAATACATTGCTAAGAGCCATGATAAAAATAGAGAATTCCCAGTGTTTCAGAATGGGTAATTAATTAGCAAGTGAAAATTGCTGGAGGCCACTGCCTTTCCAACTTTCTAGAGCATATGATTACCTGCAAATCTTTTTAAAATGAATACTCTAAGCCAGTAAGTCTGGGCCAGAGCCAAGCTTCTACATGTCAAGTAAACTTCCACGCGATGCAGATGCAAGAGCACACTTCAAGTGGTAAAGGCAAGAAAATGCACTATCCTCTAAGACAATGTGAAATTAGAAATTCAGTACCTCGGACACACTAGCCATGTTTCAGGTGCTCAGTGGTCACATGGGGCTGTGAGTGTCATGCTGGACACGACAGATGGTCAACATTTCTAACAGAGTAAGAAGTTTTGTTGAATATAATTGCTTATAATGTTGGAGAAATGTTTTCAGATAATTTTTTACTTCTTCATTTCTGATTCTTTAAATTTTTCTTCCCGTTTCCCCATTGTCTACACTCTTCCAACACCCTACACTCCGTATTGTTATTTTTTTCTCCTATCTTTATGCAGGATTGTGAAATAGAAAGCTTGTGTGATCTAAGGAATTATATGGATGCAGTTATTTTAAAATATTTTGTTGAGATTTTATGTGTCAGCAAAACAATGTGTCTTTCATAATTAACTTTATTTTGGTTGTGTTTGTTTGTTTGTTTTGTAGATATGATAAGTATTTATTCATAGGTGGCTTGGAATACATAAAATATGACATAGCTTACATGTCTTCTTTATCTTATTATACTTCCCATGCCAATAATCTTCTTGATTTTATTAACTAAAAATATGGAGTCACTACTTATCTTGTAATATGAGGATAGAGAAAATGAAGTTCGCTAATGAAAAGCAGAATTTTGTCTTGATAGTTCTCTTCTAATCCACCTTTCTATGAAAATGGTCATTTTACTAACTCATTTATCTTTCCAAAAGCCGAAACTGCCTCTAAAATATATTTGATTTCATGTCAATTAATTTGTTAAGAGTTTCAGAAAGTTGAGACTATAGAATATAGGATAATAGTTACAGGATAACAGTTCTGGAAAATAAAGATATGCAGCATAATTGCTTGATTGTCATCAAATACAATTCACTTTACAAAACTAAAATTGACGACACAATATAAGAGAGGCAACACTTCCGTGAAAGGAAACTAGAGGTTTCTAGGCCTACTAGATCTGGAGTTTTTAAGTCCAATGCAAAGTAGAAAAGATTGAAAAAAAAAAAATAGCAGGTTGAAAATACATTAAACTGTACCTGAAACTGTAAATAGACAAAGATCTGGAATTGAGCTGTTTATTGGGTGTTCTTTGCCTTTGTGGTAAAAAACAAGCCCTGGAAGCCTTCGGCTGTTAATCTTTCTATCTTTGGCTAGAGTTCCCTGAAAGGACCTCTGGAAAGTAGCAATTAAGTGATCAACTCCAAGATCTGTAGCAAAGTCAGCTGACTCCTCAGCCAATTTCTAATGCATAATAAACCTTTTGCACATTAGATATCAAAACTATTAGTAAGGTATATCATCAGATTCTCAAATGCCTTTACTTATTTCCACTTATAACTTGAAAGAGAAAACTCCAGACTGCTCAGTGTTGTGTGTTCATGTTGTTAAGCACAAATTTTAACAACAAAAATAAATCTGAAGTTCCTCCCTATAACAAGGATTTATCATGACAGCATTCCTAATCTTCGTCAATGAGAGGAAATGAATTCTTGACAATTTTGAACTATCGGGTAAGGCACTGAAAAGAAAACAATTTACAAAATTTAAACACATATAATATTAAAATAAAACTATGCCAGTTATAGAAAGCAAAGCCACAAATATATATTAACAAAGATTTCTAGACCATTCTAAAACAGTATTATGAAAACAAGATAAAGTATGTTTGTATAATACCTACAGAATCTAGTGAAAGTCTTTAGAAATGAGGCTTAAATTGCCCAATTTGATCTAATTCACCGGGTTAATTGTTTCTAAGATGTGTATAGATGTTTTATTGGTCACAGATGATTGCTCTGGAAATTTTACAAACCACTGAAATGCATAATAATAAAAAATGTACTTCATTGTGCCCAGACCCAAATACAAGCACTGTTGACATGCTAATGTATTTCCATTTCGTTTTTCTTTGAAAGTACACAGATACGTATGTACTGCATTTTTGAAAGTCAAGGTCAAGGTGCACCTATAGATGGGTGTTTAGACACAAATATACAGACAATGGCTATTGTCTTTATAATCTTGTGATCATTATGCATCATGGTTCCTATTACCTGGAGAATCCTGATGATAAGCATGTTAAATAGGCAGTAGTATTATATCTGTGTAACAGATGAGGAACCAAAAGGAGATGAACAACGTGGCTCTATTGTCTATGAGACTGCATAGACATATGTGGCAGAGCTTGGCCCATCATTCCTCTCTCATTTCCCGCTCCTCCTAGTGTAGCCTCTGATCACTTACTAGATACACAATGAAGGGAGACCAGGTACTGAAATGAAAGGAAGTCAGAGGAGAAAAGCAGTGTCTTGTATAGCACATGGGATTACTCTTTTCACATCTTCACTCTTTCATGCTGGAACCCCACAGCAGGGACCAGGTTGGGGTATGCATATCCCTGCCCCACTGACTTTGTGTTTAGCTACATGATTGATTCTCATGAACTGAGTGTGGCTGACATAGGAGTGGGGCAGATGACCCAGGGCTGTAACAGGCAGAGGAAGTTTTGAACATTTTTTAAAACATTTATTGGTATTATTTTGGGAAGAACAATCTTGTGCAGCTGCTGGCTCTATGACTTCAAGGAGAGTAAAGTTGAAAAGCTGAATCTAACATGAAATTTTGGAGCAAAATTCATCCAGGAAAACTTAAAATTGGGCTGGGGATTTAGCTCACTGGCATAAGTGCTTGCCTTGCAAGCACGAGGTCATGAGTTCAATCCCTGGTACAAAAAAAAAAAAAAAAAAAAAAAAAAAAAACTTAAAATTGATGCTTCTTAACTACTCAACTAGAATACTGTACACTTGATCAGAGTATATGTTCAGTACAGAATGCCACTAATTGTCATTTATAGTCCAATTTTTTATCTTAATTATAAAATATTTAGGAAGCTATGAAATATAACTATAGGTAGAAAGCATTGAGCAGGGTTGATGATACTATTTTTACATCGTTTTAGCAATCTACAGAAAGAGAAGAGCCTTAATTTTTAAAACCCATTTTAATCATTTTTATGACAATTAAAATTGTTTAATGAACATCATTTTCCAAAGAAAAATAAATAAATTTAGCCAGCATACAGTACAACTGAGTATACCATAGCTTATACACCATAGCATGATATTTGAATAAGCAACTAAATGCCTTTATTGAAAATTGTTGAGCTTGAGGGATTTTGTTAACCAGCTTTACAGCAGCAATAACTGACTAATATAATGTATTTGCAATGTTTCATTATCACGCAATAGCTTAAGAAAGCTGACTCATAACTTTATTATTTATATACATCAATTTCTTTAACGAGGACACTCTTTCTACTTTAACAGGTAAGAAAGAAAAACATCTCTGACTTTTCCAATAACAAAACCATATGTTCTTTTATTGAAAGGCTGTGCAGTGTAATTTTAAGATATTTTAATTATATAAATGGAATACAGCATCTCTGAATTCCCATTCCAAATAATCTGTACCATTAGAAAATAGTAGCATAGTAAAAGTCTTTTATTCTTCATTGGTAAATAAAGACTTAAAGGATGAATTCATAATAAACCATCAATAGACTGTATTTATAGACAAACTTTGTTTCAGAGTAGCATTAGCTAATAGGCTATAATGTGAATCATATGTACAGTTTTAAATTGTCTAGCAGGCATATTTTTTTAAAACAGGTAAAAAGATACAGGTGAAATTAATACTGTATTTTACTTAACTTAATGTTTGCAAAATACTATCTCAAACTGTTGTTAATATATGGAGATAGTAGTGATATATTTTTCATTTCTCTTTCTCACTAGGACTGCAAATTCATTGCCTATTTTACACTTTCATACACCCAATTTGGATAAGTCATATTTCAAATTTGGTTAGTGGTTGCCCTATAGGATGATGCAGTTTTAAATGATGCAATAAATTATTTCAAGGTAGTAGTTTCCTGTGACTGTTATAATGAATTGCCACTCAGCTGGTGATTTAAGAAACAGAAATTTAGTTTTACAGTTCTGGAGGTGGGAAGTCCAACACAATGGTGTGAGCAAGGTCCTCCTTTCTCTTTTTTTTAAGTGGGTACCGGGGACCAAACTCCAGGCTGCACACTTACAAGGCAGGTGCTAATGCCACTGAGCCAAATTCCCAGCCCTGGTCCTCCATTCTCTGAAGGCCCTCAGGGAGATCCCCGTCTCACCTCCTATAGCCTCCAGTGGTTCCTTGCACTGACCGTGGGTGTACAGCACTCTAGGCTCTGCCTCCACCTCACACTGCCACCTCTTTTCTGTCTCTGCCATATCTAGCCTGGTGTCTCTCATAAGGACATACATCCTCGTACTTATATCTAACCTGAATAACCCAAGAATGATTTCTTCATCTCAAGATACTTAATTACATCTGCAAAGGACCTTCTTCTAAGTATGACAACATTCACAGGTTCTAGGAATTAGAGCATATATATCACCATTATTAAATCCACTACAGTTAATGAACTCATTAACCAAAAAACTAAATAGACAAACTAAGTAAAAAACAAAACAAAACTCAAAACAAAAGCAAAGTAACAAAAAGCAGAACAACATGAGCCAACACAGAATGTGTTTCACGAACTGACTTATATGTAACTGGTCAAATTCAATAAAAATTCAATAAAAATTATGTGAATTATTTACATTTAATTAAATAAATTAGAAGAAAAAGATAGTTTATTCTGTGTTACCATAGCATACCACAGAAAAGCGTAAAAGAAAAAGGAACATCGCAAACTGTTAGCAAGAATGTGCAGGACAGAATAACCTTTCAGCTCTTAGTGACAGTGTGAATTATGGGAAACCTCTTTGGAAAATGTCCATCCCTAATGATCACACATGCACCCTGTGATTCAGCAAGTCCACCCCTGTGAGGCTGTGCTTACTAAGAAGCATGTTCAAGGACGGAGAGGGAAACACTGTCACAGGACCATGCTGGACATGTTATAAAAGACTGTCAGCTGGATAAATAAATAATGGATAAATAAGTTGATGTATATTCATAAAGTGAGACAGTCTGCATAGCAAAGAGAACCAGCAATCTATAATTACACAAGACAATATGACTGAATCTCATCAAAATAATGGTGAAGCAGCAGAACAAGAACCAGGTATATGTAACATGAATGTATGCAAAATTACAGTTTTCATTAATTACATTTATTTAGATATCAGAGGAATGGATTTATGATCTTTTTTTAGACCCAATTCATTCTCAGTACCCCCAAAATACAAATCCAGTAGATTCAAGGAGTGGATTCCATCTCCCTTCACTGTCTTATCTCTTCCTTTTTTTCTTCATAGTTCATGTAACTTTTTAAAATGACTATGTCATTTAAATGTCACTTGGGGACAGTATGTAAGCATGTTGTTAGTAACAACAGTGTCCTCTTCTGTCCTTGTGGATGTCAGCATTGCTGATTGCTAATGCTAAGTTTGTCCAGACTGAGGTGACAGATCCTATTCAAAAGGGCTGAAGCATAGCTAGCTTCAGTTAGGCTTTTTAATTTTTTCAGGGCTATATATGTTGAAAGAGTGACACGGAAACCTAAAAACCGTCACAGAAAAGTCCTTTCCCAACCAGGTGAAAGCCCCAACAAGATTTCACATCCACTGAGCTCTGGCATCATCAGCCGATTTTGTTGGGACCACATGGCAACCAGATGTGGGCGTGGTCTCTCCTACCCATCAGTGACTCACTAAAATGTCCTTTGTTCTTAAAAAATTACATTTCAGTATCCCACCTTATACAAAAACGCTGGAAATTAGACGCTGTTAGTACTAAATTAAGTAGACTTTGTATTTCAGTGTCTTTATTCAAATAGAACACAAAGGTTTAATATTCATGATGAAATTGCATAGCAATTAGCAATAGAAAAATTATTATGGTTACTTGATACACATGGCTTTCTAGTGTCCAGCAATTTGTTCATGGCATAGGCAGAAAGCCTGATGAAACTGAGATGAAGTAATTTGTCTACAATGCTACAGCTGAGTAGTGACACAGCTAGAAATAGACTGTAACACAGTTGACTTTTTAACAGTGTGATATCAGTTACTTAGGCAAAAATGCTAATATCCTCAAAGGTGTAAAGCTATCAAAAGTCAAGTAGCACTGTACTAAGCACATACTGCATTCAACAACCTACACGTTAATACTGTAGAAATTTCACTTTAAAGCAAAACACCATTATGTAAGAAGGCATCTGGCTTAAAACCTAACAGAATTTGCTGAAGGAAATCTAACATTGCCACTGTAATCTTTTTAAATAAACTTCCCATTTAGAATAATTTTACAGCAACTACTTTAGGTTGCCTTGAAAATATTCACAGAAAAATCAGTTGGTAGAGAACATTCTCCTATACTTCACATTCAATTCTTTTGTTAGTATCTCATCTTGGTTTGACATTTTTAACAGCAAATAAGCCAAAATTGATACATTATTTTTAACTTAAGTTCATGGTTTACTAACATTTTCTTAGTTTTCATTTAATATCCTTTTTTCTGGTATAGGATTCTATCCAGATGGCCACATCATATTTAGGCCTCTGCAATGTGATTTTCAGGCTTTCTTTTGAAGGCTGACAATTTGAAAAATATTGTTCTCTTCAAGTATTTTGTGCAATATTTCTAAATCTGGGGTTGTCTGATGTTTTTATGATTCTACTGAAATTATTATTTTTGTCAGGGTGGAAGATCATAAAGTAGAGTGCTATCTCAATCACATGACCACATCATATAAAATGTTCATACCATCAGATCACGGCAGTGATAACTGATGATGTTAACCTTGATTACTTGGCTAAGGGGGTGTCTGACAGGTTTTGCCTCTGTACATTTGCTCATTTCCCTCTTTCTGTACTGTATTGTTTGGAAAGTAATCACCACGTGAATTATGGGGAATTATGTTCTATTCTATTGAGATGTCATTGTCTACATAAAGCATGTGTGATTTTTCTGGAAAGGAAATTTGTTTGCTATTCTCCATTTTTAAAATGCACTCATTTATCTATATGAGTATAGATTATTAATATTTATTCTCTTCATTGATTATAATTCAGTATCATGGCATTTATTTTGTTGCTCAAAGGGTTCCAGCACCAGCCACGAGGAACATTAACTTGCCTCCTGAGTCCCTTTGATATACTCCCATTATTGTGGTTTTTGAATATTTATTTTCCAGAACTACAGTATAGTCTAGGCTTATCTTGTAAATTCCCTGACACAGACTTACAATCAGCCATTTCTCCATACAGTCTTGGTCCTTGACACTGGTATTAGATATCAAAATCTGGGCCTAGGGTGTATGCAATGCTTCTTTGATGTGGTTGCTTCAAGGTCCCATTAATGGAGAGTTCGGGAATATATATGTATATGCTAATGTATGAATATGCACAGGCCTATAATTATTTCTGTATCCATGTGTATCTAAATATGGACTCTTACAGACAATGTTTAGTACCACAAACAGTCCTGCACCATGGTTATCTGTAACAATTCAAACAGCAGGTAGTTATGATTACAGAGCCTCAGAATTCACAGCAAAAGTGAAAAAGACAATTTTCACAGAACTTATCAGAAGCTTGGAGTAAGAACGTTGATAGTTTACTCATCACTTTTATTTTTCCCACTCAGAAATACCACATCCAACACATTTATCCTAAGTTCCCACTGGGCAGTACCACAGCCAAACAACTACTCATCAAAACATCCACAATAGGAAAAAAAAAAAAAAAAGAGCAACCCAGGCAAGCCAAAGAACAGGATTCAAGCTGCCTTCTGTTTTGTATTTTGTTTATGTGCTTCTGCTTTTGTGGTGAGTTTTTTCTCTGAACCAGTTGTCTACTTTGCAGTCTTTTGGAGAGACGGGATGACCTTTTGCGGCACTGGAATACTGGAAGGCAAACGTCAACCCATCTGACTCAGAAAAATAAATAAGCCTGAGTCTCCATTAACAAGGCGATAAAGCACAATGCACCTCACTTGCCTTTTGCTGTTCCACAAGACAATACTCATCCTGAAATTACAGGGCTGAAAACAATACAAAGCAATTTTCCTGGGAAAGCATGCACTCTGTTTTTCATGACTGTGCCTACTATTTACCTTTCTCGCCTCTCTGTTTTTCCTTAGGTCAGGTTCGTACATTGACACAAGTGAATGTATATCTCTTTTCATTACAAGCAGTGGGGTTTACTCACGAAGGAAGAAAACAGCTTTGGCTACCATAGTTTTCACCAATTTAAAAAAAAACATGTTTAGGAAATTTAGTTTCTTTACTCCATCTATGCCTTTTGTTTCTTAAACCAAAGCAATAGAACATACAGGAGTACATAAAATGAATCAATAATAGCTCATGCTGTGAAGTGCAGGAATGAGTTGGCATGGGCCTCCAAATCCTGCGTGGCAATTACAGGCAGTCATGTATGGGTAAACGTTAATAAACAGCTATTAAAAAGAGAACAAAGAACCCTGATTAGGAGTGTTTGCCACTTTTAGTGATGCAAATGCTCTCACAGCCAATCTCAGCCTCTCTGCATGCTATTACTGTGAAGGCGGAAAGGTATGCTACCTTTTCTACCCATCCGAAGGATCAACAGCTGACACCTCTGTAACAAAAGAGAGGTTAACAAGAGAAAAGTGTAACACATGTGTCAGTGTCTTAAAATGGAAGACCTAAAGATGTAGGAGAAAAAAGTCCAGTTTTATGCTAAGATTGGATGATGAATGGACAGTGTATAGAAATATGATTGGACAAAATAGCATATGACCTAGTAGTAATAGACTCAAGGAAGGACACCAAGAAAAGCTAGGGTGCTCAAATTTCTCTCGGCATCCCTGCCCAGCATTGTGTCCCCCGGACCACTTCTGGGAAGAGGATCTTACAATCTAGTACCGGACAAGGTGGGTCCGACAGTTTCTTACAGCAGCTTTCAATGAGACAACTGGGAAAGATGAGACAAACGTTTCAGAGCTTTAACCCTTGATGAGAGAAAGGAGTTTCTTGGTCTCTGTCTTTCTCAAAGTTAAGGAAGCTGGAGAAAGAAGATTAGAGGAAAGTCAGGAAAAGAACTTGCTTCATGAGGCCTTCTAGTGTCTTTCAGTTGTGAGTATGCAACTTGCCAAGGCGGCATATTTTGAGGTGTCTTTTTCTGAACCCTCAACATCACTAGAAACATATTTTGGCAGCATCCTTCTATAGCATTCTCACCATTTGGATAAAGTAGTTGTAAATACTCTTGAGAACATAGATAATGCAAATAACTAGGAAGTGTGGGCTTTGTATTATTTCCATATAATGCATTCCACTTTAAATTCATGTAATTTAATAGCTATGTTGAACAAGTGGCCCTGTAAGCTGGTACAAATTGACTGCAGTCATGCATAAAGGGAAAATGTTTGACTATTAGACTGTCCAGATTTCAGTTATCATTAATTTTGGTTGAAACAGGCAGCTTCTGGAAAGGAAAATAAGGTACATTGGTTACAAAATGGCCCAAATATTCCAGTCCCTTTTGCCATGTGACTTTACAGTTTTTCCAGCTGAGCACTAGTCTATTTCCCTCCCATTAGCCTTGGGTGATTTTAAAACTTGCTTTGGTATTCAGAATGTAACAATAACTGATAAGTTACCTGCTTGGAGCCAGGGCCCCGTGAGTGCTTATATGAGGTCTCTGATTCTTCTGTTTTCATCAGGAGAAACTGTTCGGGCTGGTACTCTTGGGGAAATGCACGGACAAGCTTAAAACCAGGGGACCCCTAAATGTATGAGAGCCCAGCCCACAGCAGCAGAGCCACATCATCAACTACAACTGAACAAACACGCATAAGGGAGCTTAGCCTGGGCTAGAACCAGAGAACCATCCTGTGGACCTAGAGACTCCTTAGTAGGAATAGAAGTTTATTACTTTATGCCACTGAGTTCTGGGGACATCTGTTAGAGCTTCAGAATAAGACTGATTTCCGCCTTTGAGAACGAAGCGTCAAATTATTAGCATTTGAACATTTTCTGGAGACAGGATTTCTTCAACAAAAAATAGGGAGGAAATAGAGCTGACAAGCAGGAATTAAAGGTTGAGAATATTTTACTTTTTTTCCGGTACTTAGGTCACTTGTAACTTCAAGAATTATGAGTTTTGGATCCAAAATTAGTCATAATACTTTTTTTTTTTTTTGGTACCAGGGATCAAACTCATGACCTTGTGCTTGACAGGCAGGTGCTTATGCTGCTGAACTAAATCCCTGGCCTCATAATACTTCTAAACGTCATTTTAAAATATTAAAATCATGTTTCCAGAATATCTTCTCTATTATTAACACTATATATAGTGTATATATATTGCATATATTAAATATGATATATTATATATATAATGTTGATTTTTAAAATAGTGAATACTTAAAAAAACAAGTATTTGTTACAGGTAAATACTAATGTTTCTAGGAAAGGATTATCAAAAATTATCTCTATATTGTTGTAAATGTCTGACTCTTCAAGTTGTAGCATGTTATTCTTCTCTGTATCATTTTGAGACATGAAGTCATTTGATTCCATATGAATTGGAAACATTATTTCCCCCCAAACATTAGTTTCCCTAGTCCCGATTCTGAGGGGGATACAAGGAAAAAGAAGGAAGGGAAACCACATATACTTCCAAATTGTTCTTTTAATCCTCTTGCAAGGTGCTTCTTAATCTCTGATTTTCAGGTCAGCCCCAGGAGCGATGATTTACACTGAGAAATGCACAAAACTAGAACTGCTTTAAAAAGTTTCAGATTGTAAAGAACCTAAGGATTTTGTGATCCCACATGTTGATTGTACACAGCAGGGAAACTAAGGATTACTTACTGACTTTGTGCCACTAATATTCAGATAATTGACTAAAATTTAAAGAAAACTTAGCTAAATAAACTCGGCACAGAGTATCCATTCCATGAAATCACAGAACAATTACTTTCAATGAAAGTTACTGTCAATCCTCCTTAAATCAAAATTTGTCTGAAAAGAAAAACCTATATTATTCTTAAATATAATTAATGTCACATTATTCACTTAATAAAAAGGATAATTTCTATCCATATATAAATACTTATAAGGTTAAAAAAAGTGTCACTTAACTCCAAGTCTAGGATACATTCTAAGGAATAAAGGAAAGTATAGATAATCATATGTTTCTCAGTAACTTAGAAAGAATTCCTCTGGTTTCCAACAGAATAGCCTTCATATTTCAAATTATAACATGCTGAACGGGTCATTCTCATGTGTGGACAGTCTCCAAAACCCATTGACTGTCCCTGGTCATAATATTCTAGATGGCACGAAATTAAGCTTCAGAAATGAATCTGGAATTTCCTGTGACGTCTGCTACAGCCATGTCTGAAATCCACTCCTCTTTTGTTTCTGAATATCTTCCAAGGTTTGATTCAAATGCTACCTTCTCTGTGCAGCTTCATGGTTCTGCTCCTATTCTAGCCAACCCAATTCCCAGCTGAGAGGCAAACCTAGTATCATGATAAGGCAGAACACTTCTCCCTGATCCCCCGGAATACACATCTGACACTGTGTTATAACTGGTAACATACACTCTCGTTCTCCTGTTTCAGGTATGAACCACAAAGGCCAAGACATAGTCTTATTTCTCTTTTTACTGCATTGGAAACCTAATTGCAGGGTTTTTTTTTCTTTTTTGAGAGCTGTTCAGTATTTTTATTGAATCAAATAGTTCTAAAACAATTTATTGACATTATCTATGATGTTAATTAATGTTTGCTAAAGTGGAAAAAGATATTTTACAAAATTGGCAGTATATACAAACTTATACTCAAAGACAAGCAAAATATAGGTATCAATTTGGAAAAGAGATAAAATTATCTTTTCTCATAGAAGTTTGATTGTCTGTTCATTAGATGAAAAACAATCAACTGAAAATATTACAAAGCACTCAGCGAAATGCTTGATACATCAAGATATACCAAAAATGTGTTTTCTGTTATTTATTTAATGGTTATTAGAAATATAAATGAAGACTCTTTTTTAGAATGGCACCAAAGTAGTGAAATACATAGGAAAAACATGTAATATTTTAAATTAAATATGTAATATATATATATATATGTATATAGTGAAGATTGTAAAACATTTATAAGACATAAAAGAATCTAAATAACATACACACACACACACACACACACACACTCTGGTAGAAATAATCAGTATGCTAAGAACATTGCTACATTACTCTAAACATTTAAATTAATACCAGTAAAAATTCCACAGTGCTTTTAGGTCAACAATATAAATTAACTCTCAAATTCATATAAAAATGAAAAATTACAAATAAAAACTAATGGAGAGTAGGATTATTGCTACCAAATAAATAATGAGATATTATGAAGTTATAATAATTAAAATACTTTAATAACAGCCTCAAAATATGCATAAAGGCAAATGGTATCATAGCAAAGAACAGATACACCATATTAGATGCTCAAAATATAATCATGATTGCATTTCGAATTAGAGAGAAAAATGTTTATGCAGTAGTTAATATTGTACAAGTCAGCAGTAAATAAAACTCATTGTGAGAAACATTATAGTTCACTAATAATTGGTTCAACTTTCTCTTTTAGGCATAATGGCCCCACACTTCCCAGCCCTTTTGCACGTCAGCTGGGCCATAGATAGGGCCAATGCACTATGAATAGGAAAAATGTGTCCTGGTCGGAGACATTGACAAAACTCTCTTGATTTTATAGCTGCCACAGCAAATGTAAATACAAATGCAGAAATGGCATAGACCAAGAGCGATGCTGAGACTGCTACAGTTAACCATCCTGGAACGTTTTTCAGACCTTCTTCAGCAGACTGCTTGAACTAGAAGTAGGATTTCGGTGTTTTACTGTGTTGATATCTTGGGAAGTTTTTTCATAATGAATTACCTTAGCCTATCCAGACTAATGAAGATTTTTTTGTCATGGTCATAAATCAGATCCAGATAGCCGGAAGGTACAAACATAAACATTAAAGACCTGAAAACATGGGGAATAAAACTACAAAATAGCCTTCATTATTTTACACTAGATAGTATACAAAATAGCACATTAAATGAAAAACATACAAAATGATGAATACATTGAACTACAATCAATTCTGCCTAGCAAAAATTTTATAAGATCAAATTAAAATCAAAAGGCAGAGATGACACTCGTTATACATGACAGGTAGCTCTTAATCTATCAAAGTATATTACAAAGAAATAAGCAAAGGAAAAACAGCACACTGAAAAAAGGGTAAAGAATATGGCTAGAAATAGAAGAAAAAATTTTAAATAATAAAGAACTGATTTTTTTTCACCTATCACATTTGCAACAATTGAAATAGTATGATCAAATATGGCCTTCATAAGTGTAGAAAGAAGTCATCTGAACACTAACTGTGAAAGTTAAATTGACATAATCTCTTTGTTGAGCAATCTGACAAAACATTTCATAATTTAAGATGTGCATATAGTTGGATCCAGTAATTTCACTTACAGGAAATTTAGATATGCCCTATTATGCTCAGATATATTTAATGAATACACATTGAATTACTGTTTGGAGCAATAGAAAAAAAAATGGAAACCACCAAATGCTTAAGAAGTGACTCAATATATAAATTATGATACACCTATAAAGAAAGATACTTCTCTGTCCTTCTAACAATGACTTCAATGACTTCTAATAAAGGATTAAAGTAGGTATAATATGTACTGACATGACATAATTTCTAAGACATAGTCCTAAATTTAAATAGTACTGGGTGGCATGCCATCATTTATAAATTTTTCTGGGAAATAAGAACAGGAAAATACTATCAACTGTTGCTTAAGGTAAAGGAGGGGAGTTCTATTTAATGATACCCTCTAAAATCAGTTCTTTTAAACGTATAAATTATTTATTTTTTTAAAATCATGACTTAAATATATTAAACCATGCTGCTGTGCAAGAGAACTAATCTTATTTGAATTCCTGTGTCCCAGAGGGCATAAGCAGCAAGAGTGGTTATGAGACTAGCGACCGAGGTGAAGAGAAGCTCTGACACAGAGTAGTACAGACAAGTCACAGACAGTTGCTACTCCTGACATTCATTTCAAGGGAAACTTACTCAACTTGGAACATTTTTCCATCAGTTAGAAAGTGAGAGTGACAGTTCTCATCCCCCTCAGATAAAATCCAATCAGAAAATGTGCTATTTTGACCCACATTCTTGCAACGAAGCTACTTCTCTTGTGCAGCCATCAGCAGCTGAGAATATAAGAAAACTTCGGACAAGATGCAAGATTTCCATCACACAGCATTGATAAGCTTCAAAAACACAGGGCGAATGCAGTATTAATCTGCTCTCGCGTGCTTGATGGTTATTTAAAGGCCTTGTCAACATGAATAATGCGCAGGAGGTATCTTTACATAAAACACCCTCGAAAATTGTAGAATGAACAATTTGATGGTAGCACTGATTTCTAATTCATAAGAGAGACTAACCACAGTTTTCTTCTCTCATTTTCATTTCCTGGACTGTGTGGTTAAGCTTATAAGAGAGTGTCAGTTGCTTATTAGTAACTATATTGGTTTTTTATTTAATAGGGATTTGAAAAATGAAATTGAAAAATAAAAAGTCTGAAAGTTAAAAAATGACATTTTGAAAGCAGATAAAAATATATAAAACAAATAAGATTGTCTTGGGCAACAAGTGTTTTTCCACGGCTGATGTTGAAAAAATAGCGTAGTATTGAGAATAAAAGTTAGTAGATAAATAGCTTGATTTAAAAAGAAAGGGCAACTTCTCATATTTTGATGATTCCTGCATGAGAGTCCATTTTTTCTTGGTAGAACTTGAACCCAAGATGACCCAAGATACAAATGTAAAGAGGTTATGTTAGAAAAAAGAGCTATGGTTGAACATCTATCGTAGACCATGTCTTCCTAACTGTTCTTCAAAAACCCAAAAGCAATAAAGAAATTATTGAAAAATTGACTATATAAAAGTAAAAACAAAAATTAATGTGACAAACGTGTATGGCAAAAAATCAACCGGGGTGAACACCTTTAAACATTTATGATAAATGGAGAGCTGATTGTCCTTAATTTAAAAAAAAAATTAAAAATCAAGAGGGAGGCAGACATTAGATGTGTTAGAATATAAAATACATGGATAAACTTTCTCCTGTGATCTGAATTCCAAAATCCATACAGTGAAGCTTCGTCTCCAGCACAATGTCATTTGGAGATGTGGCTATTGGAAGTCCATGAGGCTGTTCAGGAGGGGGGTTAGAGGAGGAAAGTGGATAGCCAGCTCTCTGCTCTGTGAAAAAACAATGATAAGGTACTGTGTACAGATCAGGATGTGGACCCAAAACAGACAGGAGGTCGGCCTTGACCTTGACCTTGACCTTGGTCTTCACAGATGTCAGATTTGTAAGCAGTACATGTTGTTGTTTCAGCCACCAGTCCATGGAAAGTTGTTACAAAAGTGAGAAAGAGACACATTTGTAAAAAATATATGCACATGGCTTCTGAAACTTAGGCAAGAAAGGTTCCTTTCTTTTAGGGGAAAAAGCAGCTAATATACTTTTAACATTTCTAGCCAAGTTGGCAAAAACTGAGGTTGATGGCAAGGTGATAAAGATCTAGTTTTCAGGGAAAATAGAAAATGGTAAAACAAAGCAAAAGGAAAAAAGTGAAATTCTATGAAGCAGATGTTAGAAAAACAAACAATTCTAGGAATTTACCTGGAAACTGGACATTCACTTATGTAAAGGAAGAGACAGTTTTGTTCAGTTGCAGCGTTATATTTCATAAACAAAATATAGAAGGAAAACAAAATTCTTACCCATGGGAGATGGGTTGAAGAACCTCTAGTAGTCACACAGTGGAGTAATACACAGTGGTACCAAAAATTAAAGAGCCCATGACTCACATGGAATGGTTGTGGAATTATATTAAGCTAAAAAGCTAATCTGTAAAAGCGTGATAGGACACTATGTTTTGTGTGAGGAAAAAAATAAAGTTTATATTTGTTAAAAAAAAAACAAAACAAACAAACAAAAAAAACGAGCAAACAAACCAATACTGGCATCTCAGGAAAAGATAGGCTAAGAAAAAAGCAGATATCAGAATGCGTGTGTTCACATGTGTGTTTCTTTACTTTGAAAGAAAAAAACAAATCCGTGGGAGAGTAAAACCACACAGTGGATAGGAATGGCCTGCAAGGGATTTGGATGGGTGTGACTTTTCTTAATGTTCTCATTTATATAATTTTGAATTTCAAACCTTGTGCACAGCTTACATTTTAAAATGTACAATTAGCAAAAAAGAATAAAGACTCATAATCCCTAAGATTGAGTATCATTATGCATTAGCTGACTGTGTAGCTAATTAATAATACAACTCTACTGAAAATGATTAATTTAAATAACCATGGAATGTATATTGTTAATGAAAACTAGCAATGAGAAGAATTGCAAAGAAATGTTGATTTTGTTCTACCGGGTTTTTTATTAGTAGTAACAGCATTTTTACACTAGAGTTATGTTCTATAATAAAGAAGTGATATATTAATAAAGAGAGGAAATAGAATTGTCCCTATAAGAAAAGAGAAGGAAAAATGAGCAAAACCTCTAATATAAAGCATTAAATTTGCTCTTCTTCGGATCATCTTAAGACATCATCTCCAAAGAACGATTGAAGGTTGGCAATCTTTGTTTCAGACTTACTAATAGTAGCAAAAATGAAATGCTTTCTAATTACTCATTAGTAAAAGGATGGTAGTTAACATAGTGTCACACTGATGGATTATTGTTCGGCTATAATTCTGATAAATATGAAAAATATTTAGAATCTATCTCTACTAGCTCATGTTAGATGAAACAACTTAAATCTGTCTCATATATAAGTCCATAGCTGAACACAATTTGACCTTGACTCTGGAAAGTAAATACATGACTCACTGTATCTGGAATTAATTAATCGCTAATGTGATTTATTTACTTTACATTTATTTTTTCCAAAGAAGATTTTTGTAGAAGTTTCAGACATTTAACAGAATTTAAGACAGACTCCCTGTTGGTAGCTCTTCCCTCTTCGTTCTTAAATTGCTTTCTGTGCAATGTCCCATTGTTGAAGGCTAAGTCTTTAGAGAGGCAATAATTCAAGCCCAGCCACAAAAATAATTAGTTTTTCTTTTTTCAGTCATACAGCCAAAGGGATATACTTAGTGGCAGGGATGCATAATTCTACTGTCCCAGTGTAGTGCCAGGACCGATAGTGCATGACATTTTTGCCATATGCAACTAATACCAACTGATACAATTAAAGGACTATGCTTTCTTAACATTTAAAAAAAAAAAAGTTTGAACTGACTTCCATTCACAACAACCTGAATTTATGCCCTTTGGTCAACAATGCCACACCTCATCAATTGAGGCAAACATGCCATTGACATGGGCAGAGAACCCTCCTGACTGTCTGCCCCTACTTCCCATGCTGCTTTATGATCTTAGCTACATGGTTTATCATCTTGCTGTCCAAGGAAGAAGCTCAGTTCACAAAAGTAAGGTATGGCTGGCTCAGTTATATATATTGTTTTTCTGTTATAGATTCATGATTTCTTGATTTAAATCTCAAGTTGAGCATGAATCTTTGTAAATCAAAAGCAGAACATTTAAGGAATATGACTAAAAGTTTGAGGAGTTTCTAGATACTCAGAACATTTCTAAGAATTTACTTGAACATATTTCAGCCCAGGTGCAACACAAGTAAGTTTCAGGGGAAAAACTTTAACAGAACAGAGAAAAAAAATCTATTATGACTTTATGTATTGTACATATCAAAAAACCATTTATTTTGTTTTTCTTTAAAAAATAGAAAAAAATAAGGCTCTTGTCCTACTTTCACAGTATTTCAAATGCTCTACATCATCCTTCAAGTAAATTATTTGACTTACAAACTATCAAGTCAAACTATGAAATTAACCATAAAATTAAATCCTGAGTGTGCAATTTGCTACTACTGACACAATTTACTCTTTAACAAACTTTCCAAAAGTTATCCCAATGACTGATTCCCATAAATAAGTCACTCACTCTTATTTTCAGAAGATAAGAAGAGATTATCTTTTTCAATAGTTTGTATGGAGAGCTTATATGAAGGGATTATTAACTTTAAAGTTTCATAAATATAAAATTTGGTTTTCCTTATTTGACTGTTTCACATTCTTTGATATACGTGTAGGATAGAACAAACATAAGATATTGTAAGTTAATTTTATTTATGTTTTCTTTTGTTTCCAAATTTGTAAGTATAATTACATGGACAATATCTTCTAAAAAATCTTTGATCATCAAACAAGGAAACGATTAATACAAAAGTATGCTTCTAAGCCCTATAGCATGAAATAAATCTTTGTCATTAACTCTTTTTATAGACAGTTGAGATACGGTGAATATAATCAAGTTGATAGTTGTTTGATTTCTCAGGTCATTTGTATGTGCTCTAATCTACAAAGGCTTAAAAATCTTATTAAAATAATTTACACTCTTGTATGAAAAGATATAATTTATACCAGATGCAAAAAGCTTATCTATTTAATTTCAACTAAAGACAGTGATGCTAAAGCTAATTAACATTTGTAAAAGGAGAAATAACGTTTGGAAAATAATCTTCTATCAGTTATTGCCTATCTTTTTTAATAGGGAAATTTTTAAATTGAAATTTGAACATTATTTTAGTAATTTTTGAGACACGAATAAACAACAAAGTTTTTTTGCTATGCTAAGGAAATTATTAAGAATTAAAAAATGTGCATGATAGTAAGATTCTTCCATAATGCAGGTGATAAATGCAAGTATCAAGGCAAAAATATACGCTTATGGCTGATGTAGCAGAATTTAATAATTGACATCAACATCTAGTCAATGAAGCATTTGCATAAATCACTGGATTTGTAGTTTTAAGGATCACCATAGCTACAACCTATGAACTCCCTGCTTTGAAATATACATTATTGCCTGTAATCCTAACAAAATAATGAAAAATAGTTTTATGAAATTCATTTTAAGGATGAGGAGATTAAGACAGTGAATAAAACATGTGACTCAACCCTGGCAAATACTAGTAGAGCATTTTAACCACTGCTGTCTCCCCAGTATGAGGACACAGAGGCAAATCTTCAATTTCAGGGCATTAACATCAACTCACATGCAACTAGAGAATCACACAATCTCTTCCTCTCCCTACAGGTAGACAGAAGTACACATGCCACACACAAACACACACAACCAGGAAGAACTCATGGTTTTTAAAAATTATCGTCTCCCAGTAGCCTCCACCCACTTTTTAATCTAACCACAGCTGAAGTTACAACTTGACCTAAGACTCCTCTGAGAAGGCCGAGAACTATCAGTTTTATATAAATGGTAAGAGGTAACTCTACAGACAATCGATCTCCACTGCACTTCAAAATTTGAAAAAGAAAAAGTAAGATTAATCCAAATACTTAAGGTTGGAAATTTAAAACTAACCCATAATATAATACAAGACAAAACTCAATGGCTTATTAAAAGACTTAAGAAGCACTTTGCTGGTTTAGATCACCTAAGAACTTGGTCTTTAAACATGTTTAAGTATCTAGCCTATTGAAGGACAAACATCACCTCTAAACTAGAAATATCAAGTGTGGTGTGATTAACTTCATAATAACTAGAGTAACATTTACTCATGTGAATTCAGCAGAACACTCCTCTTGCAAGATACTTGTAATAGAGACCCCTAGTTAAAAAAATTTAAAAAGAAGGAAAAAGGCTTAAATTCATGCCTAACATATCAAAACACTATGTAGTAAAGGAATCCAGAGTTTCCCAATTTTGATCAGATAATATTTTTTCATTTTTAACTTTTGTTTATTTATTTTTTTGGTCCCGGAGATCACACCCAAGGCCTATCACCTGGTAAACATGAAGTCTACCCCTGAGCTAGACACCCAGCCACATACTTGTCTTATAAGACTTCTATTATTCCAAGGCGTTTACTTGAAGAAACACTGATCTGGGGTCATTAAAAGTATTCTCTGCCCTAAACAAAAATGGAGTGAGTTTTCACACACAGTGACAGTAATGAGAAAATTAGTAATTCAACTCCCTTGGTCTTACCTGCAATAGGTAATACTTGGGTACAAATTTACATACACAGCAACATCTGGGTGCAGAAGTATCAAAGACACAGAGAAAATATGTTAGGACAGGGAGTAAAATTTTCTGACCTACTAGTCCTCATGATCTTATTTCACAGTGAACACCAACAAATACACTGTTTAATGAGATAGGCTTTTCCATCTCCTCAAAGTTTCTGTGGACACTGATTTAAGTAGTCTTGGATAACTTGAATTTTGTGGTTAACAAAGATCTATCAAGCAAGTATCATAATACTTTCTTCTGAGTCTTAAATTGAAACCTTTTACAGAGAAGATTGGTACCATGTTTTGAAATATTTGATATTTCAAAGTTTTAACTGTATTCATGTACAGGAATGAAAAGCTACAGTAAAAGAATTCTTTCATTTATGAAAATAACTGCTGCATGTCAGGTATCACATACAAAGGCTATGATACAGTGTTTTACATTCTTATACTAATGGAAATAATTTCAGAATTTTTAAAACTAAACTGACATCATCTGAGTTTTTTCACTCAAGTTATCTCAAAAAATATTACCCTGTGACATATTATAGCCGGCAAAGCCATTTGAGATATGAGCATCATTTAGTGTTCAAAATAAGTCTATGGTGGATATAAATATTACATTCTGTCTCTATTGATCACCTTGTTCATTCCCTTTATTGCATGATGAGGAAAATGAAGTCCTTAAAAGATGACACCTCTATGGTCATTCTACCAACTGAAGACTCCAAGTTAAAACCCAGTGACTTATATCTTTATCTTGTTATAAATCATGACTAAGGTATTTATTAACAATAGAATTTTGTTTTTTTTACAATTCTGGAGGTTTAAAAATTCAGGATTAAGAGATGAGCAAACTGATGCCTCATGGATGTGGTTCTCTGCTTCATGGGTCTCAAATGTTGAGTTTTCACATGGTAGAAGGTAGAAGAGGAGAGGGTAGAACCATTTGTGAAGTTTCATCAGGAGGACATGAATCCCATTCATGACAGAGTGGTCCTTGTGACACAGTCCCCTTCAGGTGCTCCACTCAAAACTACTTACTGAATTTTGAAGGGGACACAATCAAACCACAGTTCCCACATCACCTGAAGACTCAGTTAACCCAGCGCTGAATGCTGCAAAGGAATTGTCATAGTGAGGGCCACATTTTAGGGAGTATTCTCATTTTAAACTTCTTCTTTTGCTAAATCATGTGTCAGATTACAACCCAGCATTTATTCCCTGTTTCCCCAAATGTCGAACTTCTTGAAAATTACTTTTGAACACAAACTCATGCATAATTCTCTAACAGTCTCAGTGAGTGCTAAGAAGAATAAACCTGAAAGTGAACTTAAAGAGGTAAATCAAATGAGTGAGCTCTTAAAGTCAAACATGATTTGAGTCTTATTTCCAACCATAACCCAGCTTACTGCAGCCGTCCATCCAGCAAGCATTATAATTTGCGGAGAAACTTCCCAGGATCTTTCGGTTGGTACATACATTGGGCTTTGAATCTCGATCTCTTTGACCCCAAGTCTTGTTATGCTGTTTCAAAACTGTGATTTGGATTTTGCTTCAGTGGCTTAATAGTGCCAAAAAGGATACAAACATGTTCTTAACCGAAAGTAAACTGCTCTAAAATTATTCTGATTGTTGAGAAAATCTATTTAACTGTTGGCAAATGTAGGCAGTTTTCTAAATAAGAACTGTATAGAATTGCTGTCATGGTTCTCTGGGGAGAGACGTTTGGTTGCAAAGATAAATATGCTCTAGGTACACTTTTCTATAGATAATATATAAAAAGTAGATTTATGTAGGTAAGTTTAAATACCAGAGGTACAAAAGTATAAATTTCTCAGTGTGAAGTAGAACATGCAATTCTGCTATAAACAAGTAAATTATGTAATTCCAACTTGCTTATGCCTACTTAAATGCATCACTTACATATATTAAACACTAGGCAAATACCTTCAAAATATAGTTTATGTATTTAACACATATAGTGGAGTTGTAATTGTGTTGAGTGGTTTCTATGCATTTAATCATCGGGTTCTCCCAACAACCAATAAGATAAACAAGTCTCAGAGATGTGAAATATTTTACTTCATAATAACAGACGCAATGAGAGTGCAAACTCTCGGCTATCTGACCCATTTGTTTGTGCCCCTAATGACAACTCCTTATTGTGTCCCTAGGAGGCACAAAGATACATGTTGATGCTGCAGGCATATGAAAATGAGTGCTGATGATACACAAACAACATGTTCTGCAATAAAGCCACTTCCCAAAAGCAATAATATCTGTCTCTAAAATGATTCCAACTGCAAGTTCTCTTCACTTTGACAATCATATTGATTATAAGGAGAGAACAATCTGCTTGCATTTCTTAGATCAACAGTGAAAACAACTTATAGCCCTACTTCTCATAAAAACACTAAATCATAAAGTTGGTTTTGTAAATCACGAGCAAATAGTGCTGTGTGCTAAACTGTGTCCTTTCAACATTTATACCTTGACATCTTAACCTTAGCATCTTAAATGTAATTGTTTTGGAGTGAGGGCTTTAAAGAAGTAAATAAGGTAAAAGGAGGCCATTAGGTGGGCCCAATGACTAACCCAATGATTTGTTCTTTATCAGAATGGGAAACTAGGCCATCAAGACAAAAGGAAGACCACATGAAGACTCAGGGTGAAACAGCCATCTGTCAGCTGAGGAGAGATGTTTCAAAAAACACATGACAACTAGCTAAATTTCTGTAGTCCAAGCCACCCATTCTGTGGTACTCTGTTACAGAAGCTAGAAGAGACGAACAAGAAAATTACGGGACATTTCTTTGCTCTAAGTATAGTGGTCAAGCTTAAAAATATTTAGAGTGAATACTAGTCCTTCTGACAGACAAATTTTGTAGGACACTTCTCAGTAGTTTTCTGCATAAAATAACCTATTTTGTAGAGGAGAAACCATCCGTTTAAACTGGGACTCTTCTCCTTTAGAGTAATGGTTCTCAAACTTGGCTGACCACCAGAACCTCCAGGAAGCGTTAATGCAGGGTGGTGGCACCTGACTCCCATGCCAGACATTTTATTTAATTGATCTGGGTGCAGACAGAACATCAATATTTTTAAAAGCTCCCCAAGTGCTTTTCATATCTCTAAATTAGAACCCCAGATTGAAAGCCCTGGCTTAGAGCACAAGTCACTACAGAATTTCAGAAATTAACATTGGATGCATCCACAAGATGGCATTGTTTTGCATTTGAAAGAAGAGCAGTTGAGACATGTTTCCAGAAGGCTTAGACCAAATCCAATCTAGATTGTAATTCCAAGAGACAGAACCAATGATAAAATCATTCCAAACTTCAGCAAAGACCCGAGGTTTAGTTAACTTGTATTATCAATGATGTCTTAGAAAAGGATCTCTTCTGGCTCACAGTGAAAATGTTCTTGGCTGCCATGTTTTTTATGTCCTTTTTACCCCTTGGCAGAAGTTTCCTCTCTTCAACTCATGGAGGGTCTTTTGCACTCTTAAGCAATAGGGTACCGAGGTACATAATTGCTATTATAAAAATAAATGAAAAAGAAGCTTTATTCAAACACACAGTTAACTACATTTCACAATGGAATGAAAACACACACATATGTAAGTACATAGGCTTTGCTCAAATGCTCAAATTTAACATTTGATAAGATGTATACTGACCTCTTCTCAGATATGGGAAATTACACCGACATCCCAGAAAAGCCCCAGCATATCTGAGATCGTTTTTGAAAAAGAAAAAGCTTTTAATCATTAGAAAAGATATTCTATACTTTAATGGTACCTTTTAAGAAATTCTTTTGTTCACTGCTGAATGGACATGAGGAAGAAGGGCAGGTAGAAAAGCCAGAAGAGTTTGGAATGCGAGTTTCTACCAAGGGAGCCATTCCTAAACACCCCCACCTCCGGCATCCTGATATTTCTGTTACCAAATTTCCAACTAGTTATATAAAGGTTTTTGTTACCAAGGAAACCACTGACATCTATGGAATTTAATGAACATAAAAAGGAACTATGCCATATAATTTACATCTGAAGATAAATGTGAATAGCTGTCAAAACCATCACACAAGCATGGAATTCTGTGAATTTTTAGCCATACTTTGCTCCATTTAGTAATGATGCAAATAAACACATTATGGAAACAGAATGACAAAAATACACAAAACAAAAATTATTGCACATTTTAGGTAAATTAATAGGTGGAGCCAAGAATAAGGTCAAAGGCTGCTCTCACTGGCAATCAAGTAAAAAAAAGGAAAAGAAAAAAATCGCCATGTATAAAGTGATTTCTTTTTTCATAATCCTCAAATATCAAATTTTATGTCTGTGGTTTCACACAATGGTAACATGATACAAAGTCAGGGAAATAGCTTATAATCAGCAAAAGAAGACAAAAAATAAAGCATTCATTTTAACTTCAGGCCCCACATGTGAGTCACTGAAACCACTTCTGTGTGACTTCCAAATAACAGCTCATTATGAGATTTATATATTGGCATCCAGGCTCTATGGTGAGTATTTCAGATTTGACAACACTTAAATTAATGGCCTATTTTAATAGTAGCAAGAAATATATCCATGATATAAGAAAAAAACCTAAGACTACATAAAGAGGTATCTTCTGGAAAATTACAAGTGTGCAAAAGTGAAATTTCAGTAGAAAATAAAAAGTTTGAAGGAAATTTACTGTTTGACTCTTTTTTTTTTACTCTTAGATACCCAGGAAGTGATTTTTTTTCTCTCCTCCTCCTTCAATGGCTTTCTTTTTCCTTTCCCTTCCTTCTTTCCTTCCTTCCTTCCTTCCTTCCTTCCTTCCTTCCTTCCTTCCTTCTCTATCTCTCTCTCTTTCCTTTCTTTCTTTCTTTCTTTCTTTCTTTCTTTCTTTCTTTTTCTTTCTTTCTCTCTCTCTTTCTTTCACTGTGGTAAAATATACAGAATAAGATTTATCATTTTTAGTGTACAGTTATGTGGTATAAAGTTCACACTGCAGCCTCCAAATCATCAGCATCCATCTCTAGGATTTGTTCATCTTCTTAGACTGAAGTTCTGTGCCCTTTACATAACAACCCCATGCATTCCCCCCTTCACATGGCCCTGGCAACCACCATTTTACTTTCCCTCTAAAGCTGCCTATTCCAGGCACCTTACATATGAATGGAATAAATTATATCTGCCTTCTTCTATCAGGCTTCTTTTACTTAGCATAATATCTTCAAGATTTATTCACATTGCAACACGAATTTCATCCCTTTTTAAGGCTGAATAGTAATAGTTTATTTGAAGGGAATGTTACATTTTGTATGCTCACTCATTCATTGATGGGCTTTGGTGTAGAAGTATCTGCTTGAATTTCTGGTTGAAGTTGTTTTGGGCATGTACCATTCCCAATTTCTTTGGATGGCCCCTACTTAAGCTTCTCAAAGTTACCGCCTGGACCCCTGACACCTTGGTGTTCAGATGTCCTTCTCTGATACCTATATTCCTTAGGAGACCTCAACCAAGCTTTATGCAATGTTGCATTTGCAGGGCCAATATATCCCTTGGGCGTTATATAAAATCTTCTCAACATTATCAAGTAGAAACCTGTCATGAGGCCTTAAATATCCAAAACGAAACTCTGGATTTTTCTGTTTAAATGTGTTTCTTTCTTCTTTTCCAGCTCATGGTGTGGTATATTAACTGCCCTAATTTCCCAGGCCAAAGAACTAATAGTTACATTTAAATCTTCCCTTCCCTTCCCTTCCCTTCCCTTCCCTTCCCTTCCCTTCCCTTCCCTTCCCTTCCCTTCCCTTCCCTCCCCTCCCCTTCCTTTCCCTTTCTCTCTCTCTCTCTCTCTGTAATATACACCTCACCTCATTCAAAGCATTAACAAACCCTATGTCTACATCTACACCACATATTTGGTTTCTTTCATTTTTAAACTTTCTCTGTGGCCACAACCCTGGCCAAAAATCATCATCACCACTGTCCAAGATATCTGCAAAAGTGAGTTATTTGGTGTCCCTTGTAGTCTGCTCTCAACTCAGTCACCAATGATGTTTCTAGAACATCACATCTTGTTGCTCTTTTGCTCAGAACTTTCCGATGCCTTCTCACTCCCTTGGGACAAAAAGCCCAAGTCATTAGCATGGTTTCTACCATAGCAGCACTGCCATTCCTTGAAACACGCTATGCAAGCTCTTACCTCTGAGCTTTTGCCCCTGCTGCAGTGTCTGCCTGGCTCACTCCTCCTCTGGCCATTCACCTAGTTCTCTCCCTCACTGAACTCACATCTCTGCTCCCATGACTGCATCTTATCAGGTATCGTGCCACTAAGGCTCATCATTCAAGGTCTGCCCATCATTCAAAGTCTAGGGTTCTCTTTTCCTGCATTTTCCCAGTATGATTTATCTGATCTTTTCTTGCCCTCCCCATGAAGTTCTGAACCTATACACAGGGCTGGAACTCCTGAGGTACGCTGCTTTCCAACTCCCTGTCCAGGGATAGCAGGTGGCAAACATAAAAGACCCGCTTTATCAGTACCATCACTGCTAAGTAGGACATTACAGGGGGAGCAGTGTCATTTGTTCTCTTTGTTCACTGCTGTTTTTCCAGTGGCTAAAACAGTGCATAACTCATCACTCGATGACCACTTGTCAAATCAATAAAGAATGAGGTAAAAAAAAAAAAGGCCACCACTTTCCATAGAGATTAGGAAAACAAACCCTAATCAATTTTTAAAAACTAATTTTACTCTGATGTGCCTTGTGGAGTCCTTGTGATGCGAAAAACCATTTCGAATTTAATTGTGACCTAGATGTTTATCAGGAATCCATATTGAAATTAACACTGGGTATATGAAATAAACTGTCCTTTCCCAATGGAAATGAACTTATAGTTCAATAAGCATATGAAGCAGTTTTCTTTGTATTCCTGAAACAGCTTGAAAGTAAAACTGAAGAATATGTTCCAAGGATATTGCTGTGTATATTACCAAATGCCAACTGCTGGCAGCACATAGCTTTCATGTGATAAGGTTGGGAGAACTGGTATACCATGAGGCTGCTGCTTATAGAGTCCAACTGAGAACTGTTTTTAAGAAGTCACCTGTGAAGTTTGGTTTGACATAAGTCTTTCCTCCTTTCTATTTGCATACCATTTTACCTTGGTGACAGCATGACTTTTTGTATGTTCACCTGACTTGACATGATTAAAGTAAAACGTTTTTGGTTCTGTCAACTTGCACCACATCCATTTGAGAACTGGAGATTTATGGCTTGATTAACTTTTAGATTTAAAATTTGGAATCCAGGGATAAGAGAACATATAGCTAAAACCAGGTATGTATCTCTCACTGCCATTTCACAGAGGAGGTAACAGAGGCACACGCAGAAGCCACAACTATTTTAAATGTGCTAAAGGCAGAGCTGACACCAAAATGTGCATTGCTATTTTTTTTTTTTTTGGACCAGGAATTGAACTCACAATCTTGCACTTGTCCGGCAAGCACTGTGACGCTGAGTTATATTCCCAACCCTTCATTTACTTTTAAACACATTCAAGGTCTCAGTGTATGCTACGCATCCAGAGGATGAAAATGCTACCATTTTTAGTAGCATCTTTGAGACTTTTCCCATGTGGCCCATAGTAAAAAATGCACTTGGTGTGTCAACTCAGAACATATAGCCCTATACATGAAAAAGGTTTCACATAATAACTTGGTATGCACAAAGACTGATATTTTTAAACCTAGTCCAGCTTATTTCATTTCATTAGTGCTGCACGTAAGCCACTAAATTGATCTGGTGGGTTGGAAACTACTAATAAGTCAGAGTGATAAAACACTTTTTAAGGCAAAATACCATTTGAAGTGACAGTCCAGGGAGTGCAAGGGTATAGCACAGACAAAATGCATAAGCACCAGTACTTTGCTCTTACACACACATCATAATCATATGAAAGATGCAAGAAAGGGAAAAATAACTATGTTTTAGACCTCAAGGGATAAGATTTCTTTCTTCTGGCTTCTACATTTGTACTTAAAAAAATCCCAATATTTTTCTAATTAGAAATTTCAAAATTGGTTACTTGAACAAAGGCTATAGAGAGAAAAAACAGATCTGGAATTGTACGTCTTGTGTTGGGAGTCAACATTTAAATTCATTAACAGGGCAGCCCAAGGAAGCTTCTTCCATTTCCTGTACATGTTATTTCAAATCACAGCATGCATAGAAAACAGTTCATTTTCAACTAGATGTTAAGTTTTAATGGAATGAGATGCTGTGAAAAACAAAAATAATATGGGTACACAGATAAATATTTGCAGGGTGCCTGGGTATTTTGATAAATGCCTGCCCCACAAATGATCTTTTTGCCTTTGTAAATTAGAAGCTTTATAGAGTGTCTTGCATTAATCTGTCCTCCTATTATGCTGCCTGTTAGTCCTACGTTTCTCAGCTTTCCACACTCTACACTGACATATTCACCTTTCTAATCTTCTGCGGGGAACGGCTGAAGCTGAGATCAATCACAGGTATGGGCTGGAGCAAGGCTGGTCAGGAGCACCACCTTCAAAGAGCACCACCAGAGGCAATCCAAGTGTACAGGTTGCCAGACAGAGGGGTGTCAGGTGACATCAACTGGTAGAGTGTATAAATAAACACCCTGTGATGGTTGAGCAGTTCCTGTGCTGCCATCCAGAGAGAGGGCTCTACTTGACCTCGGGTTTTTATATTCGGACTCTTATCTTTATTTCTCCATCCTGCCACTGTCATTCTCTCTGGGAACTCTGAGAGCTCTGCTGGAGGTAGTAACCTTCTACTCTAAGTTCTGCTGTTTTTGTTCCAGGCATCATAATACTGTCCTGTCTGACTGTCCCCCTGTGCCAGAGTGCTTTCCTCAAGCAGACATTCTACTATACTCGTACTGCAAGATGCCAGGGGAAAGCTAGTCCCTCTTTCAGCCCACAGAGTCCAAGGATGGAAAAGGGACCCCTTTCCAAAGCATCAGAGCCCAGACTCTGGAGAGAAAGGGATGCCAAGCAATGATGATATTAACTGAACTCCCTAATGCGATTTCGCTTCAACCCAGCATGTGTATTGAAATTTGCAAAACACTGCAAACATTTCGCATAGATTGTGTTTTTATTTATTCAGTTTAAACTGTGACTTTCTTTGTCAACTTAAAGACTTTCCAATTTAAGTGAATGGAAATGAAAATTGAAGTCTGCAAATCTGATTTGAAATTTTAAATAATAAAAAAGGAAGAATGAGAGCCTGAGGTACAGTCCAGGGACAGAACACTGGTCTGGCATCTGGATACCCTGGGTTCAATTCTGAGCATAGGAAAAAAAAGATAAAACAATAGTAGCTAATATTTAGTGCTTGTTTTTTAAATACCAGCATAACTTAAAGTACTGGTGCTCTAATTTTGCTGCAAATTTGCTTTTCAAAATGCTGATGCCCACACCACATCTATATTAGTTAAATGCATGTAGCACCAAAATGCTTTGGTGAAGGGAAACAAGACAGAATTTTTTAAAGTTTTCTAGTTCCCATGAACTGGTAAAGTTGAAAACTTTACCAAGCAAAGCTTGTAGGAAAGCTTTGCTATTGAATTATTTCTTTTATTCCTTTTAGCAACCCTATGAAGTACTTATTATCATTCTCACCACTGAGCCCATATGGAAGAAGTCTGAAACTTAGGAAGGCCACATAGGTAATCTTTCATAGGACCAAGTTTTGAAAATATTGGAGGAGGAGGCTCTTACACATCAGAAAGGAAGAAGGGAAAAAGCCAAGAGAAAGCAAGTGGCCCCTCAAATGATGTGTTAGCAGAAACAACAAAGCCAAAGTACTCTAAGTGTCAAAAGTCTCTCCTCAAGAGAAGCATTTCAGGATCTAACAGTGGTTTATCAGCTGAGCAGAGCACAGATGCTCCTCTGTTCATTTACCAACATTCAATAGCCATTTATCAAACCACATCCATAAAGGAACATTTAACTGATAAGCTAGCTGTGTGCTACAATAAGAGGAAACAGATTCCAGCCTGAAACTTTTCATGTGGCAGGAGAATTGACTTTGAATACTGATGCCAGAGACACAGCAGAGTCTGGTATGGTATAGACAAGTGTCTTTACCCAATATTGATAGTGAAATTTTAAGTTAAGCTAATAAACTTGAATTAAAACACAAATGTCATTGCTAAGTTACCACTATCTTATGGTCCTCAGAACTAACAAGTTTATGTTGAAATGCTGTTAGGAGAAGAGGGAAAAATAGATTTTTCTCTATGCTAAAACCTACAAACAATTTAAAAAAGCATTAATTATAGGCAGAAAGAATAAACCATTAAAATTCTCTGCTACTAGGAGATGAAAAGTAATAGAGCAGATTCAGTGAAACAGTTTTAGAAGTTTTCTTGAAATGCATTTGACTTTTCTGCCTAGCAGTTTTTAGTTTGCACCATCTTACCATACATTAGTCTGTCCTTTTCAGCCCCATACCATCATCAGTATGTTGCCCTATTACAGAATCATGGGAGCACACAGGTACTCCCATGTTCCCATCCTCCAGAATAATCATTCCAGGTATTTTTTCTCTTGTATCTCCAAAGCAACAGATCATTTTTGGATATCAAAGAAACTATTTTGACTTTTAAGGGATAAAACAAAGTTGTGGGAAGGCACTCAAAAAAGAAAATCACTAGTTTCATATTAATTATGGAGAGAGGCACCATGCTTTTATATGGCAACTGTACTTATTTTTTTGTTAATACATAGTGTGCTGAAAATGAAGCACTGTAAAATCCAAAATTTAAATATGGTAAAGAAAACTTTTCAACTTTCATGGCAAGTTAACACATCTACCAGTAGCCTCTGCCAGGCTAAAAAATATGTATTGTTTTGATTCAACACTTAAGTCTTCAAAAAATACATAAAATGCAAACCTTTCTTTAATACTTCTTTAGCAAGTTTTTCAAGCCAGAATAATAAACAAGATCTTGCACAGTTGATCTGAAAGTATGCTGGTCTTCACTAGAAACATTTTCATGAAAATGATTACATGTTTTAGCTTCGTGGCTAGAATTATTTTAATTGTATAGCAATCCAGCTATAGAGAATCTTCATTCATCCTACCTAAAGGTTAATTCACCAATGCTTAAGAAGCTGAAAGACAGTTTTCCAAATAATAGCAACCACATCTTAACCATTTAAAATTAAGGTTAACCATTTAAAATATAGGTTTTATATATATATATATATATATATATATATATATATATATCCCTCATCTAAAATGCTTAGGATAAGAATAGTTTCAGATTTTGGATTTCTCAAACAGTTTCAGATTTTGGATTTCTTCAAGTTTGGAATATTTGCAGGGACATAATCAGTTACCTTGGGGATGGTGCCCAAGTTTAAATGCAAAATTCATTTGTTTCATGTGTGAAATTTGTTTATGCTTCATCTCATTCCCATATCCTGAAAAGAATTTTATACCACAGTTTTACTATACCTATTCTGGGTACAGAATTTTCCACTTGTGGTGTCCAGTTGAGGCTCAAAAAGTTTCTAATGTTAGAGTATTTTGGATGTTAAATTTTTCCAATTAGGGATCCTTAAATCTGTTACTTCAGCATTGTTATTTTTTTCTCATGCAAATATAAAATGGGAGGGTTTAACCTAAACCCCCATGTCCGCTGCCCATATGTTCATTCACAGATTCCATCTTTTCATTAAAAGTGGAAGTGATTAGGGCAACCTGGCTTCTGTGTTTTACAACATCTACAACAGAAGAACTTTTAATTGGGGCGATTAATTGATATCATGACACAGATAAATAATCAAGGCAGCAGCTGGTATTCACACACCACTCTGCTTCCTACCTTGGGAGCCTTGGCATGCTTCCCACACCTGGCATCCTTGACAAGGCTGAGATCTAACAGCTCCGTCTCCTGGAAGGCAAAAAATGTGAAACTGTTAAGTAGCCACACAGATCTTCTTTCTTTGTTTTATGTCATTGACATCACTTTTTAAAAGCTAATATTGTCTTGAGACTTGCCTGAAGATTTCTCAGCAGTTGGGATAGTTTTTAGTTTTTCCTTCTTTTTTTATCACTTCTCAGTTGAGTTGGGATGGAAATAAAGATTAGTAATTGCTAACAGCTCAATTTAATATACGGTCTAATACATTTTGAAAGAATAAACCACATGTCTGAGTCCCCAGTTGATCTTCCAAGCCCTTCCTAAATCACAAGGCATCTGGCCTTCTTGTTCCATAGCTGAAATATAATCCTGGAAGTCAGAGGATGTAGATGGGGAAAGTGGATGAGGGGATGTTCAAGGAGATGGGGGAGCAGAGAGATAGATGGAAATGGATGCTCACATGCACAACTGGCTTCTTGGCTCTGAGCAAAGATATGGACCTGCCATCCCCACTACATCTTTTGCACCCAAGCCTGATGCTTAATCTTTGCATTTATGTATTATCCCTTATAGAACACTTACAATATGCTAGTTACTCTAGGGTATCGGGCAGATAAAATATGACTGCTGCTCTAGCTTGCTATCAAGTTATGGGGCAAAGAAATATATACATGCAAGACAAGGCAGATATGTCAATGCCCAATTTAAAGATAACCAGTATGGGAGGTTAGCAGAGAAAATATAGTTTTTCCCACATAAGCTCCAAGGAAAGTTCCAGGAGGAGTCATTAAGCTTGGACAAGAGAGGTGGGGAGAAAGAAAGAGGGCTCATTTCAGGTGACCAGTACAACACAAGCCAGAGATCTAGACAGTAACAGGCCAGGGGTTGGGGATAAACCTTGAGACACTTGGAGATAGAGGATATTGCAAGAAAAGAGGGTAAGAAGGACTGAGAAGCATCCAAGAACAGCAAAACTATAGGCACAGTGACAGTGTGGGAAGGGGTTCATGCGTATGACATTTAGAATTCCATCTGAGTGGAGGTTAGAGCATGTGAGGAGACTCATGGTGATGAAGACAGGGGGAGAGAAACTCTGAAGTCTGCCTACAGGCATGAGCCATGAGGTCTGTGACATAGTGTCACTGATTTTTACAAAAGACCAGCCACCATCCAGATAGGACAGACACACACAGCCAGATGAATGGTATAGAGACAGCAGATGTCCGATATCTATTTCCTCAACAATGAGCCAGTTGGGTGGGTCCGATTCCTTGGGAGAGACAATAGAGAATAACTCAGCTGCCACAGGCCCCCAGACAGAGGGCCTGTAACTTCCCCCAGCCTCCAAGTAGCAGCTACTGATATTCCCAGGGAGCTTTTTCAAACAGCTACTGCCAATTACAAATGCATTATGCAACATCACCTGATTATTGTCCTAAGGTTTTGGAACAATAAGGGTGAGATGTGGATAAAGCTCCTTCCATGGAGCCTTTTACACAGCCGGTCCAACAGAACACCTGCCTCCGGCATATCTGAAGGATGGAGACAGAGAGGAAACTGGTTCTCTTCTCTTCATATTTGGACAAGTTTCTTTGTTCATATTGTAGAGCAACTCTTAACTCATCCTATGCTGTATGTGGTCCTGGAAATTCTTCTAAGCCCCAAGTTATGTCATTTGATAGGTGGCAACCAGATAATGAGCCTTCAGGACAAACTGTAGTGTTACAATTTCCCTATGGCCATTCAACCACCACAATGAAAGTACCCGATGAGTATTAGAAAACAGCAGTATCAACAGAAGCTCATCGCTTCTTGTAGGTCAAAAGATCATAGAGCTCTCCCTAGAGAAGAAGTAAGAAAACTCCAAGTGAGAAAGTTGAGCATCTGCCCCAAGTTTCTTTATCTCCACAACAATCAAACCATTTGCTGGAGGAGAAGAAACAGTAAACAAACCAAGCTGGAAGACATTCAAGCTTCAAGATTGTTTTTTGTTTTGTTTTGTTTTGTTTTGTTTTTGTTTTTGTTTTTGTTTTTTGTCTTTTTTTGAGACAGTCTCGCTATGCAGTTCAGGCTGGCCTTGAGCTCACTTTGCAGCCCAGGCTGGTCTCAAACTCGCAACGATCCTCCTGCCTCAGCCTCCCAAGTGCTGGGATTACAGGCATGAGCCACTACGCCCGGCTAGTTTCAAGATGGGAACCAAGAAGATATTGAGAGAGAGGACACCACATGAAGACAGGTAAGAAGGTGGGGTGGAGGCTGAATATGGAGATAGAAAGGGACAGAGGAAAAGGAAGGCATATAGGTAGTTCAGGAGTCTCTATTCCCCTCAAAGGGACTCAGAAGCGTGGGTAAAATGATAGCACATTTTGGAGGTGCTGGTCTGAGAAGGCCATCAGAGTGGAAATGTCATGCATTAATCCACCAGAGCACTGTTTGCTGCAAGCTGACAATGGATCACATACAGGCTAGTACTGAAGATCACACCACAGATCACCTCAAGGTATCCATCTTGAGGGACTCAAAAACAAACCAGCTTTTACCCCCTAAAGGAGACACTCTGAAGTGCCTGCAAACATGGGGTACCAAGGACTAGGGCACCCTTTTACCCAGACCACAAGAATGAGGAGGTGTTTGACAGCCTTATAAATTTGTGTGTGGAGAAGGCAGAGATGGTTTCAGGGAGAATAAAAAGCAAATGTAAACACACAGAGGCCAGAATTATGTACAAAACACAAGTCACTGGGATGTGTAGCAGGGCTATCTGGGGAGTAGCAACAACTTGTGGTCCTCCGAGGCATCCTCTATAAACCACTTACAGTTACATTTGGTTTACTTCTTTCTCTATATGCATTATATGTGATGTACATATATACAGAGTAAAATACTACACATAAAATACATAGCAACATTTTCTGTTCAAACATATTCCTCCTAGTTGAACAGGCAGCAGTCTGAAATGTGACTTATTTGATTATCAAAGAACCTGCGGCACTCATTATCTGAAAAATAAAAATCTATGTAATGAGACAATGAACATTGTTTTCTATTTTCAGATCTGGAGGAAATGTTCATTCCCCAAACCACAGAGGGCTGGTGCAAGCCAGTTGCCCTACAGATTCACTATGATACCACAGGACTTAGAAACTTCTTTATCCCCGTGTGTCAAATCGCATGTGCAGGAAAGCCATGCAGCACCGTTAGTGTGGGTAACAGGCGGAAAAGCTGAGTGTGGACTCACTGGGCTAAAAGTGAAGATTAAAACCAAGTCTTGTGCTTCTATTAACACAGAAGACTCTCCCCTCTGGGGTTTAAGTGCATCTTTTCCCTCTTTCACTAGGAAGAAAATGAGGAACTCAATGCACAGAACCATGCAAATGTTATGTGGATCATTAAAACGTTTTCTAAGTTAATTCTGGTGGGTTGATAGTTTTAATGACCCACAGTCATTATTGTAAAGCAGTGAAGCAGTCCCTTTCTCAGTTCATTTAAGAGATACTGTTTCCCACTTTGTGGGACTCACTATTCCTTTGCTCCTCTCATTAAGAGAGGGAGGTCACCTGAGGTCTAAGCACTAAATCTGAGTATTACTAAGGGTCCTGAAATGAATGAAGAGCGCCCACTGCACCATCTGTTAAGTGATGATTGTGATACCTTCCATACCAGTGGTTTTTAAAATGCAGGCTCTGTTTGCGTCCCTGGAAGGCTGGTTGAGCTATGTAGAGAAGCATTCTTGGCTCAACACTCTAGGGTTGAGTTTGACTTAACTGATGAAACATGCCATCAAGTCCTCTTTTCACACATTCCCTTCTATCCAGTTTTACCCTATGCAGGTAAACAGCTTCCTGTGAAGGGACTTGGGCAACCACCAAAAGCATTTCACACCTGCTAAATACGCTTCACTGCTTGGCCTTTGCATTATATTTTATAACACTGGAGATGTTTTAATAACAATGTTTATTTTCTCTAACTTCTGAACCCATCCAACAATGGAAAGGGTTTTGGGGTATTCAACAGTAGATCTACTTAGACAAATGAAGGAAGAAAGCAGTGAGGGACATCTTTATTTCAAAATCACAATGCAAAGACTAGGGTCCCCTCTATGTGTTCTGAAGAACTGGATATTTGCCCTTTGTAAGACCAGGTAAGAGTGAATTATCAGTAAGCAGGGAATGACACATGCACTCTGGGAGGCTGAGGTAGGAGGAACACAAGTTCAAAACCTTCTTTTTAAAAACTTTTGAATGAGTGAGAAGAAAACTGAGGCTTACAAGCTAAAGGAGGACTCAGTGATCTCTGATGTTTATTATTCAGCAGGAAGATTTCAATCCATCAGCCACAAACCTACTGTGAGGTAGATGAGCCATGAAATCCACTGCAAAGTCAGGGAAGAATACGATTTAAAACTCACCTCTTTTAGAAGACCAATTTCTGTGGTGTGCTGCTAAAGCCCATTAGTCACCCAATATGTTAGCCTGCTTCAGATTCACCCAGAATACAGCCAGAGGGGCAATGATAGCCACAGACATTCACACGGAATATACCACCGGGTGGTGCCGTGGTGTGAATATGGGTACCTCCACGTGGGACATATTCATTCAACTGTCCAACCTTGATTTACCAAAGGTAGAATAAATTAATATATTTTACTGTCTGCTAACCATCTTTCAAAGGCCTGATCAAAAAACTATGTTAGAGTCCTTCCATTAAGAGGTTTAAATTTAAAGGGATCCAGTCAACTCTTTGTTCTTTAACTTCATTCCATTCCTGAGGGAGTGAAAATATGTAGAATGCAGCTCTGAAAGAAGGAAGGAAGGAAGGAAGGAAGGAAGGAAGGAAGGAAGGAAGGAAGGAAGGAAAAGAGAGAGATAGAGAGAGAGAGAGAGAGAGAGAAAGAAAGAAAGAAAGAAAGAAAGAAAGAAAGAAAGAAAGAAAGAAAGAAAGAAAGAAAGATTTGTGCTATCTTCCACTTGGTCTTTCATTTCTATTTTCCCCTAGGCATGGCTTTGTGTTTTTCCCACAACTTGTAAAAGAGACGCAGTGTAAGGAACACCAATGGAAATGAGATGCATGGGTTATCAAGAACAACCACAGCACAGAACAGAGAAGGGAAATACATCTAGGTTCCTCTCTTTAAACACAGATTTAACATAATGCAAATTTCATAAGGCTATAGGCACCAAGTGCAAGTGCCTTATTGGAATTATCACTTGATAGTAATGCAGTATGGAGCAAGCTACTACAGATGCTTGTGTGCTCCTGGTATCATCTGTCAAACACAGACGCTGAGGCCGGCAACATCTTCCTTGTGGGGCTGCTACAAAATTAACTGATGTTAAAGTATGATCTCCATTTGGCAAGCAGGGATTAAAACACACTCATAAATTCTTATGCTTCCAATAATCCCATTCTAAGTGAAAAGCAAGACATCCTAGTAGAAGAATCCAAAATTGATAGGTTGAAAGATTTTTCTAGAAGAAAGCACAGAATACAAATGAAAAGAAATATCTAAAAACCTAGAAGGTATTTCCTAAAATATATGCAGCTATTTTATGAAAACTTGAGACCTAAATAAGAGAAGCAAGTTCTACAGAAAGCTAATTTCACTCTCTTGTGTTATTAATTAGATGCCAAGTAAGAGAACTGCAATAAAATGAAAGGAAGAACACAAGATTTAAGGCTGGATTGTAACTACCTTCAGACATGAGGTTTCTGGTCTTGGTTGTGAATCTCTTGAAAAAAATCTCTTTCATCTCCCTCAACAAAGAGTCCAGCATAGAGACCGGATTCTGTCCCAGTTTGAGGAAAGAACGGTACCCTGATGACCATACTAGGTGCTGTCTGACTTTGTTTTTAATGGGACACAGTATATAAAATATCCATCAAATTCATCTTTTCTCAGAAAACCAACCAGATGCTGTTACAAACAACCTAGGGATATAAAAAGTTGGCAGATACAGTAGTGTAGACTATGCACCATACTTACGTGGTTAAGTATAATAGAATAAATGGGAAAAAAGAAAAGTGAGACACTCAATGTCTTTGGATGTTTTCTGTTCTAGTCTAGGGTCTGATAGTTACCCCTGGCCCTATTTCCAAATCGTGGTACTGGCACATATATGACAGACAATGTGGATGATACTTTTCACTCATTTTTACTTTTTTCTTTCCTTCCATCATTGTCCACTTCCTTTGTTTTTTTTTCTTACAAAAATAATGAATCCACCAATGTGTGGAGTTCACGCACTCTTCCAAAAGCCAATATTTATACACAAAGAGAAACTGTATCAACAAGCTAGATGCTGCTTAGCAAGGTACAAATTTTGTAAATCAACTGACTGGAAATCAGGGAAGTAGCATCAAACAAACAAACAAATGGGAAGCCTAGAGAAACAGAAGAGAACTTCAATGGCTGTTCATATAACATCCATGGCTAAGATGTGACACATGGGAAACTTACAAGTCTAGAGAAATCACTATCTCATTCTTTCACATAATACATTTTTCTTGAGCTTCTGCAATATGCAGACCATCAGCTCAGTGCCAAAGACATAATGTTGAACAAACAGAAATTTCCTATTGGCCCCATGGAGAAGACAGAGCACATTCTATGACTGGGGTGAGTACTAAGGGGAGGGCCAGGGTACTACAGGAGTTGCCACAGGCACAGACTTGCTTTTGGGAAGCTATGATGCTGGTCATTATTGAAAGTGCAACAAAAGCAGTGGCTGAGTGGGAAAGTGCCAGGAAAAGAGCTACATGAGGGTCCTAGAAAAAGAAGGAACAGGAAATGGAGAAGACAAAAAGAGCTGTGCTGGAGTAGGTTGAGTGTTAATTTCTAACCACATCAATATTATGGCCAGTCTAAGGATTTTCTTAGTCATTCTAAAAGTAAAAAAGTTGTTCTAGTGCTTTGAGAAACAGGCTGGTATAAGCAGACGCTTAGTTTAATGGACCACTTTGACCTCAAGATATATACATTTGTCCCTTAGTATCCGTGAGTGATAAGTTCTACACCACCCAAAGCCACTAAAATTAACACAGATTCATGCCCCATGTATAAATGATATAGTTTTTGCATATAACCCATGTACATTTTCCCATTACTTTAAATTATTTTTGAAATACTACAAAGACTAACATATCGATGCTGTGTAGATAGTCATTATCCTGTATTATTTAGAGGATAATGACAAGAACAAAGTAGTTATTGAGCAGACTCAATTACTTTCTTTTAGAATATTTTTGATCCATGGTTGTTTGAGGATGTAGAACCCAAGATCCAAAGAGCTTCCTGTGCTTTTGAAGTTAAGTGGGTAGGATTTAATTCCAGTTCAAGTTGTCTGGAGTGGATTGCAAGGGAAAAACCTGTGAGGATGCAGAGAAGAGGCAGAGGAGGAGGAGATGGGATACAAACAGGAAGACTCTTAGGTTACAGGGACCATGAGAGCACATCCAAGGGTAAGGAGTGCTTTATTACTGTTGAGAGCTGTCAGGAGACAGAGTCCATGCCTTAAGAACTGTAGAATTATTGTGATGAAATTAAAGTTTCCTATCACTCAAGGAGACAAAGTCTAACAACACATGCATGATTAAATAGCAATCCTAATCATCACTATCAACCAGAGAAACCAGCAATGGGCCAAGGACTGGGAGAGATAATACGCAGATGTGATCTCATTTGTGCCTGCAAAGACACTATTACGTCACTATCCTACTCCTCCACCCTGCAGCCCAGAGAACTAGCAGAGAAGTTCAATGACGACTGTTGATCCACTGGGCAGCTTCACCACAGATCTCAACATTTGGTATGAGCTAGGCAGAATCCTAAGAGCGCCGCTGTGCTTCCTGTTCTATCACATCCTTACCTTTGCCTATTTAACCCCTCCCTCTGAACACGAACAGAATTTGCAACTTGCTTCTAACTAATACAGTATAGCAAAGATGAAGAGATTTTCCAGGTGTCACTAAGGTTCCCAGTTAAACAAGAGACTTAACCAAGAGAGAGCGATCTTAGTCTTTCCAAAGAGGCTCCAGAAGTGAGGGACTTGAAGCAGTAGAGATTCCAACCCGATGCCTATGTTGGGTACTTTGTAAAAAGATGAAGGTCTCTAGAAGACAGAGCCCTCAGCCCACCAGTCTCAAGGAAGTGAATCCTGGCAACAACCTGAAATCCAGCCCCGAATACACTTTTGCCATGGCCTTGCTGGATCCCTGATCCTCACAAAACAAGAGATGATACATGCTCCTATCTTAAGCCATGCATATAATATTCATGAAGCAATAAATAACTTACACACTACTCCCAATATGTCTGAGTTCAATGAATTTAATTCAAAAAGGTGTGCAGATAAATTTTATACGTTGGCACTCAGCCCAGTATAAAAATGACTGCAGTGGCATGAGTGTCTTCATGCCCAAATAGAAACAACTACTGCCATAAAAAGAGAAGAGATCACAGATGAAGAAACTGAATCCCAGGTGTACAAGAAAACTGAGACTGGGTACAGGATAGAAAAGGAATCCATACATCCCCAACCTTATTATTTTGTCCTGAATTACTCTTCAGTATTGATAAAGTTCCAGAAATATTGAGTAATACAAATCAAAGGAAAACCTACTTATCTTTGTTCATGCACAAGAAAAACATACAATAATGAATAATTATTCTGTAATAACTATATATTAATAGTATATAATTTAGTAATAAGAACACAGCATAAGTTTTCAGAGATTATACCTGCACAAGCAATGTGAAATGTGTCAACAGATATATAATTTTTTCTTTGTGAATTACCAGGTGAGATAAGATCATTTAATTTTAATTGTTCAATAGCCAAATTTTCTTATTCTTTCTTCAGCAACCTGAGAAATTTTTTTTACTCATATGCAAATAAAATATATTGTAAGTTAAATGCTCAGTCTAGCTAAAACTATAGTCTCAGCACCAAAACTTTATTATGACATAAAATTCATAAAATTTCATTACAGCAGCATTTATGGTTGAGCTGGATGCCTCTCTAACTCTGAGGGAAAAATTGCCATACCTGTTTTGTAGATTCTAGAACACATTATCTTAGAAAATAACATTAGCCAATTTTTAAAAAATGATGAATGAAAACCAGGTAAATTTTAAAATGATAGTAGCTACCTTCATTTTAATGTCCTTTGGCAGAGATTATGAAAAACTGAGGGAAAGAAAACCTTATAATCACCATGGAATATTTATACTACTGTAAAGAATAACATCAGGCATATTTCAGATCTTTATGAATCATATGTTTTATTTTACTACTTATGTATTACCAAGCATCTAATGGTATGATTCAACCATATTGGGAATGAATGATATTGCATTTGTTAAGTCTTAAAAAATAATCTCAGCTACAGTGGTAAACACTGCTTTCTCACAATTTGCTATTACTGCCAAGCAAAAGTATTCATGTGGCCTAATTGAATTAACTACAAATAGCACCAGTCATTTTGCAAACAGTTTCATAAGAGCGGAAAAAAATATTCATGAATATTTTGGGTGAGCACAGAATCTAATTTTCATAAAATGTCTTTTTAAAAGAAGTATGAAAATGATATAGATTCATCAGGCAAACAAGCTGTTTCCACTTGAGAAGTTCAGATGATTTAAATGTAGCCAGATTGTCCCTTTGAGTCATCTAAAATGTTATCTCTGCTTTACACCTATTTCACTAGGGTTGAACAGCCAGCTACGCTTTTTATCTGGCAGGGCAAGCTGCTTCTTTTCCCTCAATCTTACCTTAACATAATATTTGAACACAACATTTATCTGTTTATATGGCTTACATTCCCTCATTGATCCAGACTAGTGGTTCTCAAGAGTGATCGCTTGACCAAAGACATCAACATTACTTGGGAACACATAAAAAGTGTGTAAATCTGTTCCCACTCTAGACTTACTGAACCAGAACCTCTGGGGTGGAGCCCAACAATCTGTTTCTTTATTAAACCTCTGGGCGATTCACAGGCAGTCTGAAGTTTGAGAAGCTTTGCCCTAGATCAGAAGTGGAGACAATGGCGGTTCACAAAGACGACTAATTAACAAGGGCTGGGACTCCTAGGACATTAGAGCACTTGGACAGGCTACCTAGAGCTACTAACAAAATAAATGTATCAGAGTCCTAAGAGCAGTGACAGAACTGGTGATCCTATTGTTCAGGAATAATCTTCTTGTTTATCAGAAGTACGGATATCACTGCAAATTAAAGCAGCGATTTCCACACTGGATCTGCGGGCCAAGCAGAGTTAAGGAAAACTTACTTCTTCATGTCCCTAGCCTATTTTCAGATGTGATTCAACCCTGTGCATGATAACTTCTGGGCTGGCAACTAGTGCACTTCCTTTTCTCTTTACTCCCACAATCATGGCAAGTCTGGTGACTTCTGAATTTTTGGCAGCATACACAAATGGCAATTGTCCTTGTCTTACCTTACAAACCACTGTGTAAAGAACAAACAAACAAACAAATCAGAAAGTTTTGTTTTTCTCCTTTAGCCATTTATTCCAAAATATAATATATATTTTTCTGTGAAAATGTTTATATTTTATCCACCCAAGCCTCCTCCTGTGTTCCAGCAGCCATAGGACTCTGAGGAACTTTCATCTTATATGACATTGTGACAAGAGTTAATGCATTTCCCCAAATGAGTCACTTTAAGTTGACAAGTGTATACCAAGTACATGGTTTTGTTTTTTTTCCTTTTGAAAGAAAACTTGGTTTTTGCAATCACTTTTGGTTTTCTGGCAAGACAAAAGAATCCAACTGAGTCTTTTCCAATGCTAATTTGTGCCATATGGACTGGGGAGTCCAATGGGGAGTATGAGGCTTAATGAATTTTCCTGAGCTGAACATTCACTGAGTGGATCAATGAATCAGCCCCAAAGTCCTCCTGATGTGCTGTAAATTTACTAGGAGTAAACTCTCCTTTTGATTCAACCGCTGATCAACCTGAACACTGACAGAAGTACACAAAAGAGGCCAAATCCATACTAAGCCGTGAATGACTGAAAAAGTTGACTGCATCCAAGGCCATTTCTCAGTTATTCAGGAAATCTGCTTCAAGTCTGTGTAAGAAACAGCTGCTGTTCCCTTTAGTCCCTGCTGGGCCCACTTACTGGCTCAACACATCCACCAGGGGCTGCACACTTCTCTCCTCACATGTGGCACTTGTGGCCTTTGAATGCCTTTGGTCACCAGGAGCTGCTGATAAGCAGAGAGCAAGAAGGGCACAGAAGGTGACATCCCCAAGAGAGCTCACAGCCTTGGTCAGTCAGGTGCAGGAGCAGGAGAGCCGAGAACCTGGCCCTGGAGCTCCAAATCTCCCAGTGTTACCTATATTCTGGAGTGCCCAGCAGGTTGGCTTAGGGCCAGGACTTCCCCTAAAAGCTTGCCCTTGCCTGGCTCTTCCAGGAGCCACCATCTCTACATTTCCTCTTGCCTCCTGGGATCCCGCCTTTAATAAACCCCTTGCACAACTCTTACCTTGGGCTCTGTTTGCAGAGTACAGTTCATTTTCATTTGCAAACAATCAACTTAGAAAATAATAAACTTCAACTGATTTTGAATCACCTGCATACTATTTTTAAAATTGCAGTTATTGTTATATCAATTATTTCCTTTGGTTTTAACACATTTCCGTAAGTTTTTAGAATTTTAAAACAATCTTTGCTGAAAATTGTTGTAATCATTATGGCATACCAGCTCACTAAGCGTTCACTGAGACGTGAGTTCTACATTATTACACTCAGGATTTTCACTTGCATCATCTTTAATCAGATTTTAAAACAGTTTAAAATACTGAACAGATACATAATATGTATCAGCTAGTATAATATATAGTTTTCTCAAAAGCATGATCATATCACAATCTAAATGACCAGCCTGATTTTTAAAAAGGAAGAATATCTCTTACTAAAAGGATAAATAAAAGCTGTAAAAAGCATTAGTTTACCCAATCACCAAATCAGACAATTGTTATCATATTCAAAGAAATGTGTTTATAATCCTTTGTATTTTACTTTATTCTTGATGAAGATTTATTTCATTTTCTACCACCTACTCTGACTTCCTTTCCTTTAAAAAACAAAAATCTGCCCACAATGGAACACATAAAACTATTCCAAAGATGAAAAAAAACATGACTCATTTAATCACTTCATCAAAATATTACTTGAAAAATAAATGAAGACTTTTTTAAAGCGGGTTTTGATATAAATAACATTTTTGTAGGCCTATTTGCGAAGCCTGCTGATTTAGTATCACCCATCACCTCTTTATGAATGGGAAGAGTGTAGGAACAACCAGTCAGAGATTCGGAGTGGGAGGAAGACAGCTCTGAAAGCCAACACAGGGAAAGATGGTGAAACCAAGGAGTTCCGGCCTGTTTCAAAATTGTTAAAATAAACATTTTAAGAGCTTTCACAACAAAAATGGTTCAAAAATGTGAGGTGATGGAAATGTTTATTAGCTTGGTTCAATCATTTTGTAACATATATGTATCTTATGACATTGGTCATACTGTGCCCCTGAAATATTATAATCATATACAATTGTATACAATTATTATTTGCCAGAAAAAAGTTCTTTATTATTTTTGAGAAGAGAACTTTTAGGAAGAGGAAAGGTAAAAACATGAATCATTAAGGGACTGTGTTAAATATTTACTGAGGATTAAATTCCAGAACAAAGCATGTGGGCTATGCAAGTTACCCACCAAGAATCCTGGGATCATTCAGGGATGGCACAGATTTGAAAGGCAGTCATGAAACTGGGACTTAAAATTTTATAGGAATGAGACTTTAGCAGCTGTTGGGCAAAGGAAAGAATTTTTATGATCTCCTTGTAAGTTAACTAAAACCAGAAGTGGTTTAAAGAGAGGGTAGAAACTTGAATTAACAGACTCTTTGTGGACAGACATGGAAGGTGAGCAGAGAATTAGCAGCGCAAAGGAAGCTTAAAGCATCTTACTGGAGTTCTTTAATTTTTGAACTGGGAACTCTGGAGCAGTTTGCCTATATGTTTTCTATTTGCACTGCATAACAACGAGAAAGGAAATAATATTGTGTAAAAATTCTATTATGAGGCCTAATGTTTACTCCCATTACTGCTTCAGAACAGTTAAGTCCAAACAAAATAAACAAGGCAACTCAGAGAAGACATTGGTCTTGTACCAGCAAATCTTGGGAGAAACTTGCATGAGAAATTCCCTGAGGAATTCTTACATTCACTCCCTTCATTAGAAAGGTTTGAAAAGGGGAACACAGTGCAGTTTATTTCAATACACTGATGAAAAGCACAGAATCTTTGAAAGATCAGAGAATAGAAAATCATACAAAAGCGCAATAGAAATAGAGTTAATTAAGGAAAAAGAATGTTAGTTCCAGGCCAGGGAACCCATGAAGACATTGGTGGCATAAAATCACATCTTCCAAAATATGAAGGGAACAAGTTCTTAGCACAATGCAAATCATTAAAGCAAAAATATTGAGAGTTTTTTTTATTATGTTCTATATTTTTCTGCTGTGCAACAAAAATGTGTCAGGAAAGGAATGGAGGATAGAAAGAATGAAAGGAGGGAGGGGGCGCAATGGGGCACACTGTGGCAGGAAGCTCTCCGAGCTCAGCAATGCAGCACAAGGAAAGCAGGCCTGCCGTGGCCACCTGTGGGCTGGCCAACCCTGCGGACTCGGGGAGGAATAGGAAACATACCACGGTGTACAGTAGGAAGAGGAAAAAAGGCCCAGCTCAGGCAGCCTGCATGGTGAGGACAGCAGTTCTGACCCAAAGGTCCTTGAAGACTGGCTCTGGGGTGCTGAAGGGTGCCCTCGGCCTCGGGGATTCTGCTCATGCCTTGGCATGAATTTCAGCCTGTCGAGGCTGAAGAACAAACACTCTGAGAACACAGAAGCCATAGGCTGGTGCCACAAAGACAACCAGGAAAAAGCAGTCTTCGGTGACTCTTCAGGAATATTAAACTGGTGATGAACTATGAAGACAGCGGGATTGCGCCCAAGTGAAATGACAGTCAGCAAAATGCAAAGTGTGATTTCTCTGCATTCCTTCTTCCCTTGGAGTGCAATGGTATCATCTCTAACACCGCCTTTGTAAACAGAGTTGGGAAAAAAGTAATAAATGACAGTATTGTAAGTTTTCACCCAAAGCAAGATTGCAGTAATGAAGAGCGGCTGCTTTCTTCAGTTGCTGGACTGCTACCTTCTGTTCTCTCAAGGGTCTTTTCACTCCAGACCATCGCTTTGCAGAACCACACTACAGATGAACAACTTTGCTCACCTTCTAAGAGAGTCCGATAGGTGGACTCTAGGCAATCCCAGACCCACGAAAAAGGACCTACTTGACTTTTATTTGTTCATTCCACAACTTATAATGTTACAGTAAAACATTTAACAGATAAAATTTTGAAAACTCTGTGTTCATAATCTCTTATGCAGCCAAGATACTGACCAGCGTCACTTGCCCTGTGTGTATAATTTTCTACCTAAATAACTCATAAGGGCTTAACATAGGTGCAGAGGACCCAATAGGAGAGATCACATTTTCTTTATTGCACAATATATTTCTCCTTGCTCAGGAGAAAATAAAACCTAAATGTAAATCTTCCTCAGAATTACTTCCTTTGTATTATAAAAGCAAATACCCAGGAAAAAGAAATTGAAATCTGTTTGGCTCAGACCCTGAACTCCTATTCAGTGAAAATATTCTAACTTGTTTTTCCTTAAAGCTTCTGTGATTTTCTTGTTCTTCTCCTTAATATTTGGGCAACTTAGTCCCTGTATAACTCATCTACTCACTTCTGTCACTCTATTAATCTGACAGTCACCATTTAGGTGACATCATAAAAACCTATGGTGTTTCACAAGCCCAGTTATTTGTTTTTCAATTGCAAGTCAGATGAATCACAGTCAAAACTAAATACAGAAATCTCCATGCACCCAAATTGGTGCTTCATGATTATGGAATTAAATTAACCTGAGTCTTAAGTACTGTATATCTTTTGGCATTATTATTATTATTATTACTACTACTACAAAAGTTAAGACATAAGAACAGCTCAACCTCAAGCAAGTACTTAGATTTGGTAACTTTCTCTTTCCCTCCTGGTTTAATCTGGTGGCAGGATCAGTGGTTCTTCTAGCCTCTAGGCCTGTAGCTTGAGTATGGTCTGGGAATGGTAGAAACCCAGATTCCAGGGCCTTGATCCAGACTCTCTGCATTGGAAACTTGAAGGTGTGAACCAACAATTTGTGTTACATGAAACCGTACCAGTGATCTCATGATACTCTGCAGTTTGAGAAGCTCTGCGATGGACACAGGGATTGGAAACAGACACCATGTGACTATGTCAGGGTTTCTTCGTCTTAACAATTCCCTAACCCACAAATACATTTATTTCAAAAAACATGTTGTCTTATTTAAGTAGAACATTTGCCGCATATGATGACGATCAGGTGTTACTTTAAAATAAAATATGAACCTGACTATATGCTAGAGGAGCAGAGAGAGAGAGAGAAAGAGAATCAGTGCAAATATAAAGAGAAGTCCCAGACATGGTGGAGTCTTACTTTGTATCATATCCATTCTGCAAGTCTATTTTTAAAGTTAAGAAGAAAAATTCAGTAGGAAGCAGCTCTTTGTTGCATTAAAGGTCATTTGATGCTGGAACTCTAGTGATTGCTTAATATCATTTTAAGCATATGTAGTCATTTCCAAATGCTTTAAAAACACTTTCTGATGGCATTACTATTAAGCCATCTCAGTTCCTCACTCAGGGTAGCAGACGTTCATTCCATGCTTTCTAATGACTATCCTAATGGCCACCCTTTAGCATAGGGTAGCCAGCTGTGTATGTGTCTCAGCAGTTGCAATGGGGAAATACAGGAAGCAATCTTTGCATCCACCCACTTGTTACAATTAACAGCAAGGTGTACGTACATGTCAATGTGTAAATGGATGTGTTGTAACCACGTTATGCACTGTGTTACATTTTTGTGCATGTAAAATTTTTAGTAAGTGGTTTCATTTGATTTTTCTCATAGAATTAAGCCAATTCAGTACCACATCACATGAAAATCTGCTTTTACAACTTTGGGAGGAGGTTGAAAGTGAGTAATCAGGTGACCTGGTTTTTGACGATGACTTGGATCATGTAAGCCAAAGAAGTTGTGACAGTAAACAAAGCAAGATATGACAGAGAAGAATGGAATGAAGACTTTGATTCTGATAAGGAAGAAAAAGGATAATGTAAATAAGTATTTGATTAGTCAAAATGCTACAAAATGGTCATATATATCTGATCCAATGTTAGAATGGAAAAGGTTATTAGGTTCTTGCCAGGTCTGAAACCAACTGGATGGAATGCCAACATTATGATTCGATGTTGGAAATTATTTGCAATGTGCAATATGCCACAACATGTTTTGAAATATACTAATATTCAAATACAAGTAAAAGATTCTATATGTATCAATATTAAAAATATATTTATCATGACACCTCACTATCTGAACCAAAAACCTTCATAGCAGGACTTTATTATTCTAATCATCAGAATCTAAAGGATTTGTGTAGAAATGACAGATGTCACTTGAGATAGTGTTGAGATTTTTAAGATAATAATGACAGTTAAGATATTTGAGTTCATTCAAAGTTGTCTATATCTTGAGAAAAAGAGACCCACCAAGAAAGAAAAAAAATCTGACAGTTTGACTGTCATTCACTCATTTTTTGAAAGTTCTGTTTCAAACTGTTGAAAAGTGTGTACACCATGTGAACACGTAACAACTAATGAATAACTTGCATCATTTTGTGGTTGTTGAAGCTTTTGGCAATACATGGTATAAAAATATGGAATAAAATATGGTATAAATGTCTTTGGTAAATACATTTTAATTTAGAAATTTAATATGAAAAAATGTTCAACAGTACTGGCCATTTGAGAGACACAAATTAAAACAACACTGAGATTTCACCTCACCCCTGAAAGAATGGCTAGTATTACAAAACCAACCAATAACAAGTGATGGGGGCCTGTGGGGAAAAAGGAATCCTTCTCCATTGCTGGTGGGAATGCAGATTGGTGCAACCACTATGGAAATCAGTGGTAAGATTCCTCAAAAAACTAGGATTGGAGGTCCTATTCAACCCAGCTATTCTCCTTCTGAGTATCTTCCCAAAAGAATTAAAGGCATCATACCACAGTGATATATGTTCACCCATGTTTATAGAAGCACAGTTTACAGCCAGATCTTGGAAACAACCTAAATGCCCATCACCTGATGAATGGATAAAAAAGATGTGTTTTTTCTATATAATGGAATACTATTTGGCCATAATGAATAATAAACTGGACATTTTTATAGGTAAATGAATGCACCTTGATAGTATACTTACTAGTGAAGTAAATATGTCACATATCCATAATTATCCCATTGTTTCATTAGCATGATGAGGAAAAACATGTATTCTGTCTGAGAGAGAATGACTTCAGCCAAGCACCAACTCAGGCCATACCTGCTTTTACCTTAACTAATCCACTGTGAGCCATTTTGAACTGACTTTTGGATGTCTTAAGAAATTTCTGAGGTGCTATAAGGTTTGGGTTTTTGCATGTAAATAACTTGTTGTTCCAACACATTTATTGAAGGTATAATCCTTTCTCTACTTAATTGCTTTTGCATCTTTGCCAGAAATCAATTGTCTGTTATGTAGGTATCTTTTTTGGGACTTGATGTTGGTACTTTGGTGGTTTGTCTACCTTGATATCAGTGCTGTTCTGTTATGATTGGTGTAACTTTGTGATAGGTCATGAGATTGGGGAGGGTTGGAGCTCTAATTCTGTTTCTTTATCAAAGTTGTTTAGACTATGCTATCTTTTTTATTTTTTACAGAAATGTAAGAATCAAAATGTTAATCTATATGAAAAATGATGCTGATAGTTCAATTAAAAAAAAGAAATTTATCCTGGAACTCAGCCAGCAAGTCTTTATTCATTCAGTAATAAATCATATGACTTCCTGAACAGAAATATTGCACCTATTTCAAAAGTAACCCAAATGTAATGTTCGATAATTAGTTCTCTAGTTATCCATGGATGTTACATTTGCTAAAAGAATATCAGTTGGCCAGTGGCCAGCCCAGGAACCAGTAGCAAGAATAAAGCCAAGAGCTTTATAAAGCTAAAAAAATGTTGCAAGTTCACAGTAGACAAATGTATAATACAATATTTGAATTTCCAAAGAGGTAACATTGGCCTTCTGTATGGGGAAAAAATGTAGTATTGATTCTGTCAACATTAAACCGTGACAATAAGAGTAATAATAAGGCCAGGGGTGGTGGTACACACTGGTAATAGGGAGGCTGAGGCAGGAGAATTCTATGAGTTCAAGGTCAGCCTGTACTACAACAGTTCAAGGCTTGCCTGGCAAGGCCTAGTCTAAAAAAAAAAAAAAAACCAGATTGATAGTGAATCCTCCACACAAATGAAGTAGAAATGGTCCTATTTTATAACAAATGAAAGGCAGAGTAGCTGTTGTTGAAGAGTTATGTAGTAACTCCGATGTCACTCAAAACACAAAGTGTTTGCCTTGATCCTAAACTTGTCAGGCATAGTTTTATAGCTCACAAAGAAAACAACAAGTAAAAAATATCATGGAGAAATTTTCTTACAGGATTAGAACTGGAATTGATAAATGATCAATTACAATAGAGGAAGAGCAATACAGAGCCACACAAAGAATGCCACAAAAGAATTCTGGACTGGACTTGTGAACAGACAGGTGAAACATCACAAGAATCTCCTAAGAAAACAGGAAAAGCAGCAAGATGTCAAGCACATCCTACCAAAGGAGACAGGAAAACAAAACACGTGTGCTATCAGTGTAAGTGACACTTGCGTATAGACTACGGTGTTGTCACGTGTGAAGACTGTCTCACGTGTGATAATTGAAGCAACGTTTATTTTGGTGGTAGAGTTGTGTTTGTATTTTCATTGACTTTCACATAGGCATTTATTTCTCCTGTTACTCTTTAGATCTTGTAAGCAAATAAATAGTGGATGTTGAAAATGTTGTTTTATCTAAACACACATTACATATTAAAGAGGTAATATTTTACTTTATTGATTCTTATTTTCCTGTTAACTACACATTGTTTGATATAATAAAACTCATAAAATTAATAATCCATCAATATAAATAGTTTTTAAAAATAAACATGGGCATTATACACACCCCATAGTGCACCTTTCAGAAAATTTGCCGCAATGTCCCCTAATGCCAAGAGTACAGAAAACTGAAGTGTTGACTGTCATCACTCCCCATGGTGACCACTGAAGAAGATCTTATAACAGTGTCACCACTTCCTCCACACACAGGTTGGTGGGTTTGCAAGGTCTGCAGAAAGCATCCCATGCAGAGGTGACTGGCTCTCCATTCAGATTTGCATTTTGCCTTACACAGTTCCTGAAAGAGTTGAGGAATTGCTTCCACATCATAAAACACATTTCATGGCACTCCTAGCATTTAATGAGGGTACATGAGAAAGTCTCATAAATGGTACATGAATTGTGGAGATAAAGGTTATTGCTGGCTTTATTCTTTCTCCTTTTCCCAAACTACTGGATTGGACAGAGTTTACCTAAATCACCAGCAGAAGATCATCTTTATATGAAAAACACCCCCACTGGACTCCTGCATAAATAAGAAATATTTTCTACTATATTAAACCATTGAAAGCCTGGAGTTTACTCTATGTAGCAGCTAAGACATTTCAATTAATACAGAGCTTATATGACTTCTTTAAAGTACAAATATTACTTTAGTCATAAAGAATCATAGGCTTAAAAAATGTTTAAAAATGTAAAAGATTGTTATGAGCAAGGAATCAATCTTATCCATAGTTTTTTGATGGTTAAAGTAAGTAACATGCAATCCCACCAGAGTTCTGTGAGCTATCTGTAGACTCACAGAGACCTTAATACAACTGGCTAACTCACTTCTCTGAACTGCTAGGTAAAAGTGCATTAAGTTTAGAGCAAGCATTCTCTAACATAAGTGGGATCAGCTAAATTCACAGAAATGTTACAGTCTTGTTGAAAAAAAAATTATACTATATTCCTCTGTGTGCACGAATTTCTAGTGCTGCCAATTAATTCAAGCCAGTGACATGAACACTGATCTTAAATGTGAGACCTGGAGTAGAAATAATATTACTGGTACATAATGGTATGGTGAGGCTTAATAATGATGCATAAAGTACACAGTGTGATGTCTGGCTTCTTAATGACAGTCCATAAATACAACATCTGGTTTCCCTCCCTCTCAGAAAAAATATATGGGGGGGCTCTATTAAAAGTTAAGAGAGTATATATCCTGAGCATTACTTTCTTCTCTGTGGTTTCTTAGCAGGTGTCTTCCCTGACATTCCAGCAATAGGAGTATGTTCCCACATGGATCTCATCCTGCCAAACCTACTGTTTTCTCTTTTTAAACACTGCTTCAGTCTTTCTGAAGTTTCATTTTTAAGTGTACAAATCCACTGCATTAAGCACATTTGTACAGTTGTGCCACCAGCATTACCATGCATCTCAGGACCTTTCTCCATCTTCTCTAGCTTGACATCAAGCCCTTATTAAACAAGACCTCTCCATATTCCACACACACCCAAGCCCTGGCAATCTCCATTACATATTCAAGGGTGATCAATTTTTAATTTTCTTAAGTTTTCTTAACATTTTGTTCAAAAGAGGTTTTGGATATGTAGAAATTTATAGAAACAACTATGTAAGTCACACTCACTTGTTCCTATGTTAACACTTTATATTAGTGTAGAACATATGGTGGAATTAATAAATATTAATGTTTTATATTGACTTACTTCCAATCTTTAATTTCACCTACTGTCGTTTCATTTACCCAAGATCCCATCCAGGAAACCATATTATATTGATCCTCTTTTCTTTTTTTAGGGGATCTATATTGTGTTTCTTAGAATTTTTTAAATGATCTTCATAATTTGTAGGAATCCTGGTCAAGTATTTGGTACAGTATCTCACAATGTGCATCTATGAGCTTTTTCTCATGATCAGACTGGGGTTATGGGTTTGAGGGAAAAGACTACAGAAATATAGTCTGCTCAGTGAAAACAGTTTAGAAATTAGGTGCCTATGAACTTATAAATGCATACACAAATATAACTGTTTCCATGTTTATCCATCTGTATCCACAGGAAGCTAAACTGTACTCCACGAATACATGGGCCACTCCAGTCCCCTCCCTTTGCTCCATTACTGCCTCTTATCAGTAAGAACCCTGGCTGCCACCATCTATCTGCCTTTCACCCAATTATTCTTAAGCATGTGCGCAAGTGGTCTTGAAACCATTAGCCTATCCCTCCCCCACGGAACATGACTTTATTGACTAAAGCCAGTTATTTTTGTTTTTAGTTTCATAGATTCCATTCATTCCAAAGACAGTTCTCCACTTCCTTCTACTATAGTTGTTTTATAAATTTGTGATACAGTTAATTCTTTTGTCACAATCTACATTCCATCTTGGGATTCCCTTGGTATCCACAGTGATTTTTTAAAAAAAAAATTCAAATACACTAATGTTTATTTTTGGGGTGACAAATTTCTATAAATTTTTATAAATGCATAGTACATGTACCTACTATTTCAATATTTCATGGCATAATTCCGCTACTCTAAAAATATCCACTCAGCTTTGCCTTTTAATTCTGTCTTTAACACCCAGTACCCACTGATCTCATTACTTTAGCTTTGCCTTTCTCAGAATGCAATAAAACTGTACCATACAAGATAAAGACTTTTTAGACTGACATTTCTCTTAGCAGTATGTATTTGGTGTTCCTCAGTGTGTCTGCATGGCTTGATAGAAATTTCCTTTTGATCACTCAACAGTATTTCTTTGTATACATTACAGTTTGTTTATCTATTCACCTATTAAAATGTATCCTGCTTGTTTCCAAGTGTTAAGAGCATGGTAAGCATTATAAGAAACTTCTCAAATGTCTTCTAAACTGACTACACTATTTTTCATTTCCACCAGTAACATGTGATACTATTGTATTTACCACTGCTAACAACTGGTGTTGTCTTTTCATTTTTTTCCAATTTAGATAGTGTGTAGTAATATTTCACCAGAGTTTTAATTTGCATTTTCCTCACAACAAAGAGTGCCAAGCATGTTGACAGATTCTTAGTGTTAGCTATTAAATGTTCTTTGTATATTCTGGGTACAATCCCTTTAATAAAAAAAGTAGATTTTCTCTCAGCATATGTATTTCCATTTAGTTCTTTTTGCCTAACAAAACTTTTTAATTTAAGAGAAGTCTAATTTGTCAATTTTTTTCTTACATGGGTCATGTTTTGGTGTTTTATCTAAAAACTCATCCACAAATCCAAGAGCACACAAAATTTCTTTTTTTTTTTCTACTAGAGATTTTACTGCATTTTATATTTATATTTGTGTTCCTATTTTTTTTGAGGCAGGATATGGAGACCCATGTGTTTTAGGATTAGTTGTTGAAAGGATTATACTTTGTTCATTAAATTGTTCTTGCACTTTAATTTTTATAAAATTTGTTAAGTAGACTTACACATTCCTATTTGGGAGCTGGGTTTTCTATTATGTCCTGTTGCTCTATATGTCCATTTCTGGGTCAATATCATAGTTTCTGGGTTACTGTAGGATTACAGTCAGTCTTAAAATCAGGCAAATGTGAGTGTTTCTGCTTCACTTTAGTATTTCAGAATTCTACTGGCAATTCTGCATTATCTGCATTACCATATAAACTTTAAAACAAATGTGCCAACATCTGAAAAGAGGTTTCATTGAGGTTTTGATTAGGATTTCATTGAATCTATAATATAATTATAAAGCTGACAATGCATAAGATCTCTCCCAGTATCTTTAGATTTCTTTTGATTTCTTTAATCAGTGTTTCTGTAGTAATCCCTGTTCAGATCCTTGACACAAGTGAGGTGATCAAAATATATGGTGACAGCTTAAATTCTCAAAAATATTATAGCAAAAAATACATTGCCATTAATCCTTCAAAATACTGGATGCTCCCACACTTCAAACACCTCTTCCCATCATGTTTGTCACTTTCCACAGCAGTTCTGAAGTCCTCTTTCATGAAAGAGTATTTTGAGGAAGATTAATGGCAGTATGTCTATTACTGCAACAAATTAAAAATCAATTTAAAAATTAAACATTAACCATATTTTTATCACACCTTGTATCTTATTAGATATATTCCCAAGTATTTAAAATTTTGGCACTATATTAAATAATACATGTGCATTTTTAAAATTTCAAGTTCTAATTGCTCATTTCTGGAATATGGAAATACAAATGATTTCCACACACTGATCTTGAATCTTGCAATCTTACTAAACAAACTTATTTGCAACAGAAAGTTATTCTCTGGATTCGTCGAAGTATTCTACCTAGAAAATTATGTCATTTGCTAATTAAGGTATTTTTATTCCTTCCTTTCACCTGGGCCTTTTTTCATGCACTGATTCTTTTCCTTTTCACAAGAATCTAGTTCAATACTTTTGTTACCTCCGTTCTAATCTCCACTGATTCTGCTCAGAGTATTGATCGTCCACATAGTTCTGTAAACTAACTTGTCCTATTTCTTCACCTTATTTAGTTTCCCTTCAACAACTACCATTTTCAGCTTTAAATGCTCTATTTTGGCCATTTTTCCTAGCAATGCTGCCAACAAATCATCAAGGTGTTCTGCCTTGCTTTTCTCCTTTCCAGACTCAGTTATTACTCTGCAATCATACCCTCATCTCCTTTGATCATGGAACTGCAAGTTGGATGCAAACAATAAAGATTCTTCTTAGAAATAAATCACACTAATTGGCCAGTTTTCCTGGAAATGCTGCCTGTGGAACCTTTGTAACTTTTGCATTCCATCAAAACAACCCAAAGAAATGAGCTCTAGTGGATCTTTTAGTCAGAAGTTTGCTGCAAATATGCCATATTTGGACAGCTCAAAATTCTTTTAGTTTGTTCTCACAATATACTTACTATATCCCATTTCCCATTCTTGTCATCTCATCTTTCTTCCTAATCTTCACAAGCAGGTTCTCTGCCAGAATCCTTCCCCTTCAGCTGTTTCCTCTGAAGTTCTGCTGATTTTATTTTCTGTGCTAGTCTTCTGCTCCCATACCAGTGGTTTTTATATGATTGAACTGTTAAATGACAGTGTCTTCTATTGTTATGAATGTATGAATTTATATTTCAATAGATGAATGAATAGATATGTAGATATGCATGCATACATATACTTTTTAAAATACTTTTTCTTCACTTTGAAGAAAGTTCCTCAGAGCCAAAATTCCATTTCTTTACAATCCATATATAATCAACTACTTGATTAATTTCTGCTTTTAGCAGATACCACCTTACTTTCAGCATGAACTGTGGAAATAAAACAAATTCATAAATGGGAATTAAGTATCTTTTAATCCAGTTTATAATCACAGTAAATGTATGTCAGTTAATCTTCAGCCTTAAGTGAAAAGAAAAAAAAATAAGATAACAGAAGTTTAGGGAAGATAGAGACTTAATTCTGCCTCACATAAAAGAAGTTTAGAAGTCCAGACTTGGTAAAGAAGTATCAGAAAGTTTTTAGGGATTCAGTTTTTTCTGACAGTAGCAAGTAGTATCTGCTTCATGGTGGAGATAACTACAACACAATTCACTCTGGTAACATTTCAGCCTGCAGCAAACAGGGAAGGATGAAGCAACAGAGGCTATTCCTAATGAGGTCCTGAAATTCTCATAAGTTTCCCTTTTAGTTTCATTGGTACACCTAGCTGCAAGGGATCCTGGGAAGTGTATGGGGAGAAGAGAAGCTAGACTAATTGTTAACATGCTTCTCTTTTCTATGGAAGAACATTTCTTTCTACAAGTATTTCTATCAGTATTACTTGCATTTTCTGACATAATTGGACAAGTTTTCACTGAAAGACAATGGAGTTATGAATGAATAATTCTACATCTCTTTGGGCTTGTCCTGTGATCTGCTTCCCAAATTTTTTGGCTCCAAAATATCTTCTCTCAGTTATGACTACAATTACCAATTCCCAACAGAAACTTGGACAAAGTTCTGCATTCATTTTCTTCTTCTCCTCAAAAAGTCCCCAATTTTTCCCTATGAAATGATTTACCATCTTTCTATCTGGCTTTTTAATGACTTAAAACTAAATCCCAAGATTTATTTATGGAATTAGATGAAAATTTAATTTAAAACAATTTTTGTTCCTTATGTTTCATCTTATTTTCAAATTCTACATCTGCTAGTTGTAAAAGTAACACTGTCAGAATCCCTAAGAGAAACAATACGTAAAGGAATATTTTGATAGCTAACTCCATTTACATGTTTTGTTGACTTCCCTTACATAGCCACATTCACAATTTAGAAGCAAATAAATTAAAGTACCAATATCCATTTCTTACCCAGTGTCATCACACTGATGGAAATTTCTATCAAAATAGATAGAAAGAAATGTAAAAAGAAAACATACATGAAGTTTATTTTGGAGACATCATCTAACTCCAATTATATGCTCTGTTCACTTCATCTTCTGGCTACTGGGCTGACTTCAGATCTGCTCACCAGAGTTCATGTCTATGGTTGCTAGTTTTTTACAGCTGCTTTCCAAAAAATGATTTAATAAGCATTTCAAAACAATCTACTTTCCCCAGACCTCAGACTCTAGTATTTTAATTATACAAAATGCTTGCTTTGACTTTCTTGCCTTTTATTCTATAAACAGTAAAATCTAGGGGTAGCATGCATTTATTTTCTTAATCAACATATCCTTAATTCTTTCCCATTTATAGCTTTACGCAGGAACCCCTTTGGAGCTACTTTGCTGCTTAACATTAAAGCTAAGGCTATCCTGGGAGACTGTGCTATTTATTTCTATATTTGCTATATTTAGCACTTGGCTTTGCATATAGTCGTTCCTCTTCCAACCCACGAAGGCTTTAAAACATTCATTTCTCTTAAAATTCAAGAGCCTCCTCTCTTTCGAACCAGCTAGCTTTCCATAGAGCTCCATGTGATGGAGCTGAACACTTGCTAGTTGAGTTCTCTTTCAGGTGATTTCAATCTATTTGATTTTTTTCTGGAAAGGAAATTAGCTGCCTTTTGGAGGTTCTAAGGATAGAACCCTTATTATTGCTGCTTTCCTTGGGAATCTGATGGCAACCACTGAAACTGATTTGAGCTTCTTAGACAATGATTTTTTTTAACCCAAAATGTCAGTGGATTTACTTAATGGCTCATTGAGAAGAGAATATTAGTTCTATTTTAAAGCAGATTGTGTTCTGGGACAGAATTTTGCTTGTCAGTGCCTTGATTAATGTAACAACAAAATATAAGAATAAGGAGGTGTGTGTTTAATACTTCAAAGTGTAATTAATAATTATTTGGAAAACGGTACATTTTTGGCTCTGGTCAACTAAAAATGAAGAGAATGCCAGTAAACAGTATATTTTAAATCTTTATTAAGCAAGGGGCCTTGTTTTGGCACAAATCTCTTGAATTTTCTTTTCATGGCTGAACAAGAACAAGATCAACATAACATTCTTAAAATGTCAAAAATCCCAGTTATTAACTATTCAAGCCTTGCAAATCAGAGTTGCTTAATTATCTTCATCATGGGTGGGGCTTTCATCACAAGGTCAAAGAGGGATGGAGTTGCATAGGCAGAACCAGAAGTGTGAACTTCGTTAGCAAGAAAAGATTAGAATTAGCTTCGGTTTTGGAGTGACATTCCAAATAGCTTTACTGTCTCTATAAAGTCATATGTCATAGATACTTTCTTTTAAAAATGAAACCAGGTCTGAGACCTAACATGCAGGAAGCTCTGAGTTAGATCCCCAGAACTGGGGAAACAAAGAGAAATATAAGTTGAGGGAACTCTTAAATCCCTTTCCACGATTGTGTATTTTGCCACACTCTAAAGTGAAGCAGGAATATCTCTGACCTCCCTTCGCTGCGTCAGGACCATTCCCAGCTTCACTGGACTCTTCATGGCAGAACCCATGGAATCATCTTCTTCTGCCATTTTAGATGCTTGAAAAAAATGCTATTTAAAAATTTGGCTGAAATTCAGCCAAGGAGAAATGCTGATATCATGAAAAGAAAGTTGCTTTTACTTTTGCAGTGCCTCTCTCCTCTATTTGTGTTTGGGTAAGTTTTAGGGAGAGATCTGGCTTATGTACCTGTACATCAACAGATCTGGGCAAGGAGTGGAGAATTTTGCTGCCTTTCTTCCCACCTTGCCCCCAGCTGCAGGCATTTGGAAAAGTCTAGTGACAGACTACATGTCACTCTGGTTGGGGCAATATCGGCATTTCATGAGCAGAAGGTATCACAAGGGAAGGACCATGAACTAACAGCAAAGGGTGACTGGCAAGGCAATTCACATCATCTGAGACCCCATGTTTCCAATCTTCCAGCTGTAAAGATAGGAGCCATGACACATAATTAAAAGTCATCCCTTTTGTGTCTTAGCAAAACCCGTCTCAAAAAAAAAAAAAAAAGAAAGAAAAAGGGATTGAGTATGCAAGTCCTAGGTTCAATCCTCAGTATCAGTGAAAGAACAACTCTTTTAAACATCACATCTGAAATTTTTTTTTAACTTCCTTTGAGACTCAGAGTCATTGAAGTGGTACGTCTTCAAAGGCATCAACATGGTAAACCCACAGTCTAGTCTTTGACATGAAAAATACACAATTTCTGGGGGGATTTTGGTGTTTATTTATTTGTTGGTTTGGTTTGGTTTTACAAACTAAACCCTGTGCTTTGTACATGCTGAGCCTGTGTACCGCCCCGATGTCTGCCTCAGCCTCTGAACAATGCGTGGTTTCAATCAAGTGTAGCAATGTGTAGAAATACAAAAGGAAATAAAGAGTAAAAGAAACCCAAGTTTCTAACTGCATCCCTTTTCAAATATTTCAAATGCTTCTGTGTCAACACAAAAAGACACAGAGCAAAAACAGCCCAGCTCTTCCCTTTTATTGCTAAGACATCATGAAGACTGAAAGAAGAGGACACTGACATTTAGGAAGCTTTTGTTTTTGTTTTGTTTTGCAACCCTCTAACAATATGGTGAATATACAGGATACCAACTATACCACAAAATAATTGTCAGTTTGGCTAGAACAGCTTTCTGTTTTTAATTGCCTTAGGTTATACTTGCAAGAAGAAAGCAAAGATCATTAAGAGGCAAACATTCCTTTCAGCATGCCAAATCTGCATCAACTGTTCATCCTTTTGTCAAGCTTTATATTCCTGCTTCTCCTAATTCTCTGAATGTTCAAATATTTGCCTGCAGCAAATACCTCCCCCCTCCCTCACACATACATTCCTATGAAAACCAGACAAAAGAAAAACCGGGAAGACTTAGAGTCAACTGCCTTTGGGGACAAACCACCTGATTTTCATTGGTTTTAACAAGCTTTCACTTAAGATCTGGGAAGGGCTGCATGTGTGGGCTTTATTTACCCAGTTGAGATGGGGCAACAAGAGAGAATACACTGTAGAGGATGTTTGGGGAAGAGGTTTGATAGTTAATCTTGCTTGTAAACTTGAGTTAATGGAAAGAAGCCTAAATAATTGGTAAAACATGCTTTCAGGTATGTTGTGAAGGGATTTCCAGAAATGACTGCGATGTGGGATGTGTCAGGGAAATGAGTAGGTAAGACACATCCTGAACATAGAGGTGACAGCTAATAGGCTGGGGCCCCAATGGGACAAAAAGTGTGAGGGAAAGGTTGCATGCCTGATTGCTCTTGAGCTGGTGCATTTTGTACAGCTACCATTGTCATGAACATCAGGCTCCAGAATCTTCAGTCGCTGGTAATTATATACAGCTGTATTCTGTTGGCTCTGTTCCTCTGGGTAACATAACTAATATATGAGGGAACTAAGTGAGGAAGGTAGGGAAGCGAAAGGGGTTCTGACTTTGGAGAATGGTGAGCGTAAACGTGCCGCAGTGTGTTGGGAGATAAAACTAGAAAGGATGACCGTGGCTACAAATGGCCCAGACACCACCAGAAGCCTAGAATTTTAGGATGAAATAGGAAAATGAAGCAAAACAGAAAAAAATGGTACAAACAATACAGAATAAATATTTTTTTTAAATTTTAAAAATTTATTAAAAAAAAGAAATAGGAAAATGATGAAGGATGAGGTTGTGCACAGATAAAGCCAGATCTTCATGCACTACAGAAATTAAGTTTTAGTTCAGATCCCATAAATAGATGGACCATTCCCACCCAAAGCAGCAGAAGGGAATGTTCCCTTCCATGCTTGAGTGGAACAAACAAAGAAGGGAGACTAAGGACATGGGGCCCAGTAGGCACAAACGAGACCAAACACACAAACGCCATCTCTCGGGTTGGTTAGTAAAGCTGGAAACCAGCTTCTAGCAGTGCACTCTGGAGGTGAGTCAAGCCTTTTATGGACTCCACTTAGGATATTTACAGATTCACAGGGAAAAAACTAGGCTCAAGGTCCAAAAAAACAAAACAAACACCAGCAACAACAAATAACCCTTGCATCTAGAAGCCAGGAAAAGAGATGGCATGAGGTTTAAAGAGAAGCGTCAATCAAACTAAGGTAGGGCAAAGTGTGGAAGAGGTCACAGTGGCTTCTCCTATGTGACATTGGCCAATGCTCACAGTCTTGCACTTGGGGCTTGGTAGAAGAAAATGATGACTTTGTAGTTGCTATAATGGCTTACTTACAATTTACTAAAGCACTCATAAAAATCACTGTATGTATATATTTATTCTCAATGAATACTTTTGTAGCCCACATAAGTCCATAAAATAATCATTTGAAGGACTGATAGATCAGATACGTGACCTGGGTGGAACGTATCTCAGCCACCATTAAAATAATGAGTGAAGCTCATCACAAAACTTTGTCTTTGGGAAGTTTATTTTAGTGTGTTGCCACATGCCAAAGTGTCTAAAAATACATTAAATGGTCCACTGGGAACCATTCCCAGCTTTATAAACAAGATAAGAAAGTATATGAAATAATCATTTTTAGAATTTTCAAGGGTAATTCTCATGACAGTGAACTAAAAAGCAGAGGTGGTCAAGAGAAGTCAGGGGCTACAATAATCACAGAGGATGGTTCTGAAAGTGTGGGGCCCAGATAAGCTGGAATCTGCTAGAGATGGGTTTGTGAGACTAACAAACTCTAATTATTTTGCTATGGAACCTAGAAAGCTATAGGATTCTGTTTTGTTTTCATTTTTGTTTGCGATGTTGCAGATTGAACCCAGGGCTTCGAGCATAGTAAACATGGGCCCTCCCACAGAGCTACACTGCCAGCCTAAGCATTTGGGAAGTGCTGGTCCTGGGTGTTGCTATGTAATGTGTGTTCCAGGGCGGCAGCATGAGCACCCCTGAGTGGTTACTGGCTTACTAGGATTTACAGGCTGCCACGCTCTTTGACAGGTGAATAATAAAACCTTTTCATCTGGGATATTATACATTGCCCTTTTTAATTGTGTGTTTCCTGAGAACACAAACATTCTGAGCAGGGCTACATATGAAGGCATTTGTACACCCTTTCCAACGAGTTTTTGGTCTCTTGTGAAGGAGCAGATCAGTGACAGAGGTGACTCATAAGAGGTAGAGACAGGCTGTGGTAAGAACAAGTTAGATCTAAATTTAGGGATTCTGGGAGTTCAGCTTTTGCTTAGGGTTGTACAGGTTTGCCAAGAACAGGCCATCAGCTGATGGGGGGACCGATGAGCTTGTAGAGTGTGCTGTGGACTCATGGAGAGAAGGCAAAGTTCAGCCCCGAAGACACAACTGAGCAACTGGGAGACACCTGGTTCGCCCAGCTGCGCATCACCTTATGACTCACTTTCCCCTGTCAATGGTCTGAGGAGGCTGTGGCAGCCTGACTATGCATTTATTAATGACGACATATTTTGTTATTTATAAATTGTAAGTTTTAGAAATTTGTTATTCTTACACTAAAGTTTATTTAAGGCTTATGCTGTGCTTGTCTCCTTTGCTGACTCCTCACCACCCGCACTGCAGAATGAGACAAATGCCTCATGGCATATGATATGTTACTTCTTAAGTCATCACTTAGCCAATCCTGAACATCGTCAATGCTCCAGAGACAGAAAATGTCAGCTCTCTCCAGCTAAGTGTCATAGGAGATGTCTCTTCTCTCCAAATCTCTCCACCACTCTTGTGAAGCATGGGAAAGGAGGCTAATCGAGTGGGTTTCACCTTCATAATGTCCAAATAGGTATTTATGAAGCCTCACTACACTACTTATAGTTAGGGGATAAAGGCAAGTTGCCTCACCTTCCTGTACCTCAGTATTCATGTCAGTAACTCAAAGATAATGATTCCCACTTGATCAGCTGGTCATGCATATGTAATGAGCTAATACATGCAAAAGCTGAGGTTAGGAATTGGCATATGGCAGGTCATCAGTAAATGCCAGCTGTCCTCATTGCTAAACATGCAATTTGAGATTTACAAATGACTCCAGGAGATAGTAACACATATATGAATGAATGAGGATCTCAGATAGGGCTAGCACTAAAAACTAAAGCTTGGTAGAAAGTGAAATCAAGGACTGGAAAGACTTGTGTTGGTCAGGATGGTCCAGAGCTGAGCCCTTGTGAGGAAGTGAAGTCCATGACCAGAAGGGGCATCCAGAAACAGCAGCACATATGGCTTCTCAGAAGCCAGGCACCAACTACACAGCAAAGAGAGAAGCCCATCAGGCAGGCCAGGGATGCAAATGGTTCAGCCATGGACCATCTGTGCCATGAACACAGATGCCTGGACAATAGAGGCTATCACCATTCTAAGCAGCATGGTGGGGACAATGGCCATAATGGAGGCTGCTGGGTGAGGAGGAGTGAAGACAACTCTCCGAAGCATTTTGCTGTGATAACATACAGGGGAGGAGTAGAGGTGATTCCAAACTGAAGAGCAGGGTGACATGAGAGAAGGCACAAAGAAGAGAAGCTTTGAGATGTGTGTGCTGGGGAGATAAGAAGCTTTGGGGTGTCTGCATTGACACAGTGGTGGGGAGGGAGGTTCCTGAGCCGAGCAGGATTGTGGTACCCACACATCACACCAATGCGGCAGGCAGCAGGGATGAGGGGTGAAGAGCTGGATCGGGGCATGGGCATCATGCCTGAAGCTTTCAAATGAAAATCACAGAAGAAAGAGAGCAGCTGTTAGATGACACTACTTCAGATAAAAACAATGGCCTTTCTGTTCCTGGTACATACAGTGCACTTCCTACTGTGAGTGGGAAAGGTACCCTGGATGTCCACACAGTCACAGGAACATTGGAGATGCATAATGGTAGTGTCCAGCCACTTGGCATGTGACATCAACTCATTTTGAAAGGGGAGACACTCTGTATGTGTTAAAACTGGAGTTTAACAGTGTGTTAACGTTCTTGATCTATTTTTAGCATGTGATCCTTAACATCTAATACTGGGAAGTACAGAAATGGAAATCCAAAGAGCCCCAGATGGAACTCACGTGATCTCTAGTGCCTGCAGTGGTTCATCTTGACTTGTTTTAGAGTAAGAGTTCATAGCTGAGCTTTAGAGAGGAATGGAACCAAACTGGGCAGCAATTCTTTTTTGTTTTGTTTTTTTGTTTCTGTTTTTTTTTTTTGAATCTTAGCTTGTTTTTTATTTTTATTTTTTTGTTTAGATCTTTATTTATTTAGAGAAGAAAAGCAAAACAGAAAAAGGGTACAAATAACACAGAATTTTTAAAAAAATCGTCTCTCTAGTATAAAAAAATAAAAAACTGAAAGAGTAATAAGATCCAAAAAGTATAATAGATACTGTAAAGTGAAAGAGAAAGAAAGTGCTCTAAAGGATATAACTGTATGTATAAGTGTGCAAGATAGATAACCACAGTACTAAGTTTTTGTTAATTTATCAAACAGAATAGTTTGTACTGTCATTGTTTGTCCACTTTTTATGCTTTGATTTTGTTAAACAACTACTTCTAAGATAACAATATGTAATTTATCAACTAGTGATTTCTTACTGTTGTTGTTATTATTATTATTATTATTACTTTGAAATTTGGGCAGCAATTCTTAAAGCGGTTCCTGGGGGCTCTTTTTAAAAAGAGGTTGTGAACAGCGTAAACCTGTGACTCACGGTCACGGAGGCAGGGAACTCCAAGAGCAAGGTGCTAGCAGACTCACTGCCTGTGAAGGGCTGGCAAACACTGTGTCTTTTCATGACAGAGCAAAGAGGGTCCGGCTAGTTTCCTCTTACCCTTTTATACGGCACTAATTCCTAGCAGTGTCTTCTACTAGAATGATCCATTAAAGGAACCTTGAAATGTGTGGTGACCCAATCATTTATAAGGAGAAAAGCAGGGGCAGACCAGGCATGGGACTACGAACAGTCAGCACTGATCGAGCACGCGCTCTGCGCCAGACCCTGTTAATGCAGGCACTCAGGCTTGCATTAACTTTCCAGCACTCACCACATTCTTGTCCCCATTTTATAGACAATGAAGCAGAAGTTTAAAGATGTAGCTAGTCCAAAGTCACAAGCTGATTAAAGCAGAGAATTCATGACTATCAAGCTTCAGTAATGAGAGGATCAACTAAGCAAATTACCACAAACAGAAAAAAGGGAGCTTTTGTGAAGCTGGATGAATACAAGGGGTGTGGAGAGAACATAAGAAGAGATAAGGTCAAGGTGCAGGCAGGCTAGAAGCCAGTCCAGGAATTAATTCTGCAACACAGCCAGTGGGCATGGTGTAACTCTTAAAGGAAGGTTGGCAGACATCGCTAGCTGAGGAGTGCTTCTGGGAGTAAATGAGCTGGTCCTGCTGGCAAGGGAAGAATCCATTACCTCTCCCAGGCACTCCCTTTACACTTTGAGCACCACCAACCCCAGCCTGTTACTCTGTCCCACTCTTTCCAGCTCAGTGACACAAGAGAGGGTGGAGGTGCCCACAGAATGCACAGGCCACAACACAACACTGTGGCCACAACCATCCTGATTCTTTTATTTATGTCTGGTGACCAAGAACTGGGAAATTCCAATAAAGGTAAACATACATGTGCCCTATGACCCAGTAAGTCCACTTCTAGGTAATCACCCAAATGAAATAAAAGCACACATCTGCAAAAGTAACTGTAACATTGTGGCAGTTTTCTGTGTAAGAGTTTAGACTGGAAACTACCCACCTGTCCATCAACTGGAAAAGGAAGAAACAAATCATAGTAAAGTCATGTAAGGAAATGCTACATAGCAATAAAAACGAACAATGCACTAAGCAAGGACCTGGATGGATATCAAAAAATATCATTAAGAGTGAAATATAGTTAGCTGAGCCAGACTAAATCATACCAATGCTTCCAGTTGGCTGAGGGTAAAGAGGAGGTAAAACTATGCTGGGTGAGACAGTAATACTTGTCCATGGCTATGTTTTGTATGTGAAGGGGTGGGAGAGAGTGGTACACTAAAATAGGGAACACAAGGACTTTCTAGGACCATAAAAATGTTGTCTGTTGATTTTCATGACAGTTACACAGAGGTGTATATACTTATCCATATTCATTAAGAGATGATAGTTGAGATGTGTGTGCATTTTAGTGTACATAAATTATATTGCTTTAGTATATAACATAATTTTAAAAAACATTTTACTGATGATTTTTAAGTTTATCACCTTTGTCCCAGCTCTTGTAGTTATTGTTTTAATATCATAAGTTGCAAAAAGATTCAACAAAACAGAATCCACACCTGTGTTGTACACTGGACCATTTTAATGTATGGTAATGCTAATGAGAAGACATAAGAAAATAATTAGGATGCGAGAATATTGGCAGAATATACTTCCAGAGAAAACAGGATAATATCTGAGCTTTCCTTATGACTGCATCAAGCTCCATGAAAAATAAATACACCTCTTATGGTTAAAATTCTATCCCTTATTTTTTTAATTAGGTTCATGTGTAATTTATGATTAAAATTAATAAATTCAAACATCTAGAAAATAGAAAAACACAACCTCTGTAGATACCACCAGCAGGACTGCAACTCTCCCTCTGCCAACTCTCCAGTACCCACAGCTGTCTCCGCAGAACCAGTCTTGTCACAGACAGCATCTTGGGCATCCTTCACTCATCACTGCTCACCCTCCCCTCCAACTTCAAGCATGGTCACAATGTGCCAAAACCTTAAGGATAGTGTGGAATACTTGGGGCATTAAGTATAACTTTGTAAACAAGTTTTATATCACTCAAACCAATATTGGAACTCCAATATTCCCTAGTTTTAACAAGTATCAGAAAATGACGATTTGAAGTATACAAACATCTCATATGTGCCTTTCAAGCATTCCTTTAAATTTTGTTTTATGGAATTCATATTGGTTATTCCAACAGATTCCATGTGTCAGAGGAAATTCCAAAAATAAGTTCCACATTAAAAAATGCAGCCTGGATGTGGCATGGATATTCTTGTGGTAAAGAAGTATGTATTTAAAAAATTAAGTAATCAACCAAAATGAAAAGGTACACTAATGTCAGGAAGATGAAGAATGTGCTTTTTGATATCAATGTGAGACATTATCTTATTTTGCACCATCCCAATGAACCGTCCAATTATGGTCTAATAGTTGAGATTCCCAACTCAGAAGCTGGGCTGCCTGGGTTCACATCCTCATTTTAACACTTACTAGCTGAGTAACTTTGAGTCAAATAATTGATTTCCCTGTATTTTCTTTATGTATAAAAGCGGGTAATATTAATGACATTGTTAGAGAACTGTGTTTTGCACTAAATAATTTAATGCATAAAAGCCCTTAAAGCAGTGGCCAGTATGTATACTTTGCTCAGTTATTGTTAGGCATTACTTGGTTATTATTGTTATTCCAGCCCCTTGTATTAGAATCCTTAAGGACACAACTTACATAGAATCCTTATGTTACTATGGAAACTGACTTAGACACATAGAAAGGATCCTAAAATAAATACATACAAATTTTTCCATATAAAGACAAGTGGAACAAGTGAAAGTTGAGTATTATAAGATTTTATTTACATTTTAAGTATAAAAAATTATAAATATAGTTATCATCATAATATTGTACATTGTACTAGAAAAAAAGAACCAATGATAAGACAAGGTTAAAATAGCTATATAAATCAGTATGCTTTTCCATAGATGTCTGTGTAATCAAGACAGTTAAAGTTCTTCAAATTAGAACAAAATTTAGACGTACTGTTACTGCATTTCATCTCAATCCCAGGCAGGCACCCATGCTCCACCCAGAGATACTCAGTTAAAACTTCATTCCTCTAAGTGACGCTAACGCTGCTACCACCAGGTTGGCTTGCCAGAAATGCGGAATCTCACCCTGAACCTCAGACCTACTGAGACAGAACCTGCATTTTAAAAAGCTTCCTGCAAGATACACATGACTATTAAATTTGAAGACCGGCTGGTCTATGCTATTCTAATTACTTGAACCCATGATGAAAGTTCACTTCTCATGAGGCAATCTGTTCCACCACTAGATATTCTTAATTCTTAGAATGCCTTTATTATAAGAAATCCAAATTTGCCTTCCAGTTTAAGAAAAATAAACAGGTCATGATCTTACCTCCCCCAAAATACACATAAACATATTGGCATGATATAAAATATGTACTAGATAAGTGGATATATAGGTTTAGGTTTACATACTTCTGCAAGAAAAACACTCCATTCTTAATACTAGGAACCAATTTCCAAGGGCACTGTTTGGATTTCTCTCTGTGACTACCATTTTTGCCCTCCAGTCTTAGTTCTGTTGACTGAAGAGCTCAAGATCATGTTTTTTTATTCTTCCTAAGAGAGCTGAAAATAGCTTCCTGCCTCCCCTTGGACTTCTATTCTCCAGGCCAATAGCTCCAACTGTTCCCACTGCTTTCTGCTACTCTACCACCCCCCTTACCCTCTGCAGGTCCCCATGCTACCAACAGGCAACTGAGAAGCAGCTCCAGAATCCAAAGCTTCCTGGCCAGTGTTGTTATAAGCAACCAGTTGTTCTCCAGGAGTGCTTTCTTCTTGGCTGATAACTTCATTTCAAAATGTCATTTTGAAAAGTCATAAAAAGAATTAGTTTCTAAGTCATAGAAATTACTATAATGCTTTTCTTCTTCTGTGTTCCAAGTGTATTGGAGATGCCAGGAAGAGCCCTGTATCTGCCCTGTAATGGCATTAATTGCACAGAACTCAATATTCATCCCTGAAGCAGAGGAAAATAATTATAATGTGTGCTTGAAGAAGACAATGCAGAGACACTAAGTGGATCCCGGGACAGGAAGAGGACAGGAATGCAGAGAGGCAGATCTGCTTGTGCATAGGCAGACACGGTGAGTGGCTGGGAGAGATAAGCACACAGCATGGTTCGAGCTCCTAAAGATAAGGGGACAATCAATACAAAACCCCAGAAAATAAAAATAAAGGACAAGACTTCAGTGGAAACTATTTAGAATGTTGAGGTTTAGAAAGAAGAGTGTAGAATTTTATGTTTAAACAATCTGTTTTATGGTTCACTACCACGGGAATATACAACCAAATTTCTCAACAAATAGCAATTTAAGAATGGTTTGGAACAGCTCTAACTAAAAGTTGACCTTTTAGCATGGCTGGGTAAGGCCCAAACATACAAGATGTTAGCTGGTCACCTCCAGTATCAAGAGGTCTAGAGACATACTATGCTTTTTCTATGTATGATGTATTACCAAAAATTATAAGGACCAATGGAAAAGTCTTTTTCTGTTAGCAACTAGGACAAACAAATACCACAGCACTAAAACCAAGAACCCTCTACCATCCCTGGCAACAGGCAAAGACTTCCACGGTGCAAGCACTTATGGGTAGATTCCATTCACTAAGTCTTACCATTGAATTTATCTGCACAGATACTTTTTGGTAGGAAAGGTGTTACAGTGATAATAAAGTTGATGAGGACCTGAAACTCAGTACCTGATTTCTGAGCCACTGAAAAGAGTACTTGAAAGTGTCTTGTCTGAGATGTCAACCTTGATATGAGGACACTAGCACCATGCATGGAAAAGCATGAAGTGGAGGTCAGCATGGGCACCGGCCAGCCAAGAATGTGGAAGGGAAATAAGACTACACAGAACTGGAATGACCACAGAACAAAAAAATTGGACCTGGCTCGGTAGTCACACTTTTCTAAGTCATCCCCAGAGAAGGACTCACCAATTCCTTGTAAGGAATAGACTACAAGGAAAACTGGAACTGGAGGACTTGAAGCTGAATAATAATTTTTTAAAAAATTTTTATCCTTTACTTTTAAACCAGTTATTTGTTCAACCAGAAAACCAAAAGTACATAAATATATGGACCGGTACATTACATTCATACCTATTACAAATTATTTCCTATTTTGCCACAGTATGGATTCATGTCTTATTAACAAGTTTTGTTTGGCCGGGGATTTAGCTCAGTGGTGTAAGCGCCTGCGTGGCAGACACAAGACAAGTTTTTTTTATTGACACTTATGACACTCCTGGGAAGAAAAAGAACATTTATTCTGAATATCTGTTATGTGCCACTGGTTAGAGTAAAAGTTTTAAGTATATTATTACTTTTTTTAATACTTGTAAACCTAAGAAGTAGATGGTATTTTTCTCATTCACAGATGAAAGAAGTGAAGCTTATAGAGCTTTTTTTCCCAAAAAACCATATATTTGTTAATGAACAGATCCAGCTTTAAAGCCAGTGTTTTCTACTACACCCAACATTCAGTCCACAAAATTATGCTACTTGAGAACCCAAGAGTCTTGTGGTCAAGAACATGCATCTCGACTAATATGTCCAGCAAAGAGAACCTGGTACAGAGGAGGGGTCAGACAGGGAGCCTTCCATTTAAGTGAGCTACATGTCACACAAATATGATCATAGATTTCACAACCTTAGCTCCAAACATGCTTCCAAGTCTAGGTTTCTTAACCTCGGCACTATCTTCACTTTGGCTCACCTGATGTTCTTCTTGTAATGGGTGTCCCTGGCATTTGTAGGATGTTGCATAGTATCCCTGAATTCTACCAACTGGATGGAGGCCAGTAGTGTCTTCCTCCCTAATGATGGTCAGCACAAATACCTCCATATATTGCCAAATGTCCCAAAGCAATGAGAAGTAAACTGCTCCTAGTAGAAAAACACTGCTATAAGGTCATAAAATAAACATTTTCTTCACTGAAACATAATATAAGGCATTGCTAAATTTAGTAATTTGCTCAGCAATTTAAAGGCTAATAACAAAGTCCCAACTTCTTTCCTCTGGATCAAGATTAAACCAACATTTCTCTCTGCACCGGGCTTTTAGTAATAGTAATGGTAGCCGTTATTACATATAACCTTCTGATGCACAGAGCTGTTACTGCTAGTTCATTTCTTACTTACGTTACAGTCCAGTGCAGTTATTCCTGATTTTCCTACTGATGGTCATTTGATAACTGAGATTCCAGTGTTTTTGGCTTTCCAGTCTATGAATGAATGGAACATCCTCCATTCAGTTAAGCATTAGGGAAAGACTGTAAATACTAAGGTTTGAATGTGCCCACCAAAGTTCATATGCCGAAAACTCAACCCTCAGTATAATTGTGTTGAGACATGAGAACTCCAAGAGGTGATCAGGCCGTAAGGACCCTGCCCTCATGAATGGATTAAGGCTGTTACCCTGGGAGGAGTTTGTTAGCACACAGGGAGCTTCGTTTTCTCTTCTGTCTCTTGACCATGTGATGCTTTCCAACTTTCACCATGATACAATACAGCAAGAAGACCCTCAGCAGACCCAAGGCCCCTCCATCATGGACTTTCCAGTGTATCAAATATTCTGATATAGAAGCATGAAAGATCTAAGACAGAGAGGAAGGCACATCCTATTTACAACCATATCAGCCTAAAGTGACACATATCACTTCTCACATTTTATTGGCAAGAGATGTTCATGAAGTTCTCCACTGTGAAGATATTTCCTAGGAATCATCTCAGCCCAATGGAAGGACTGATACACATCCTTATTATAACTTTCTAGTTATCTGTGCCACACATTTGCATAGTGGCACACACATTTTGAGGAAGCTCCATAAGTATTTCCACATAATACTATGAATTTTATGAGCTGGGCAAATAAAATTCTAGTCACACATGTGTTACTTTCTCATGTTAGGCATGATTAAGTTTGGATACGAATAGTTCCTCTGATTTGGGGATTCCAACCTAGCACCTGAATCCAAGCCTCTGAGTCTCAGGTAAGGATCATTACCCCAGAAAGCACACAAAGCACCTTCAGCTCAGATATGGAGCCCACCAGTAAAGAGAAAGGCAGCAGAGTGATGGAGGACTCTTGCTCGAGTCTGGCTGGGTTCAGATCTCAGCTTTGCCACTCAGAGGCCACATGTGACATTAGACAAGTGATTTAGTCTTTCTGTGCTTCTATCTTCCTTGGAGACAATCATCCTTGTCGTACTCTAAGGTTGTTATGGAGTTTAAATGATGTGATACATGTTCAGCATGTAAGCACTGTAGAAAATTCTGGTTCTTGGTATTGTGCCACAAGAGACAACTCCCATGTGGTCTACATAAATTTACAGGATGTTCTCACTAATATAAATCACACTTCACATCTATGTATTTTGGGGCCCATTTAGGTTTCTTCACCTTGGCCTCTTTAGAGAGAACAAATAAACTATCTCATCGACTTTGGCAGATTTGTTCTGTTCTACAGTAGAAACTGGGGGAGGCAGTATTTGAGCAGCAAGTGTCAATGCAACAGCACTAAATCCATCCCCAGGGCTGGAAGCCAGCCCGGAGTGCAAGCCCAGCTGACAGCAAGTCAGTAGAATCATGTTCATTTAAATACCAAGGGCAGTGCAGAGCGTTCTGAGAGATGGAAGCAAGGTCAAATGCTTTGTGTGTTCCTCTGCCAGGTCAGCAGCTAGAAAGACACAAGCCAGGAACAGAAACCCAGCCCCACTGCACCTTCCTGTTCCTGGTCTCAAGCCACCTTATTTTACAGACAGGAGAGAAGAGAGGAGACCAGAAAAAGGGAGACCCTTATTTTATAGATAGGTGACCAGAAAGGTCGGTGGGAAGCGGGAGACCAAGCACATATGTACTAAAACGTGGGCCAACTGTCTTACCTGTGCTGTGCTACTTTCTATTCCCTAATCCCGCACAGTGAAGTCATAGTAACCCACAGGCAGCGGACACAAAAAGGCCATCCAGTGTCTCCTGGTAAGGTCCCAAGTTGCTCATGAAAAAGCAGCTCTTTAAATTTAAGGGATATTTTCCCCAAATGGAAGGTGAGCTCTTACTTCTTAGGAGCATTTGGCCTCATTTGTTTAATAAAACAAAAGGAAAGAAACCATTTTTCTCCCTCAACAAGCTTTGGCTAAGGATCAGAAAGATCCAAAGCTCTTGTTTCAGCCAGATGCCTGAAACTAAAGACATACTGGTAGACTCAGATGCTAAGGTTCAGTGACTTCTGTCAAAAAGATGACGCATGAGAAGCTCTCCCATCACCATGGCAAAAGCATGGACCTTGCCACAAAAACATGCTAAAGGCTTCGTCCTGCCAGGGGAAGGCATCACCTACAGCAGGGCAATATAAAAACGACTCCAAATGTCAGCTGGGAACAATATCCGTCTCCCAACTTTAATTTAAAAAATTCATGTGTGTTGAATCTTATTCTTTCAAGGTATAAATGTTGCTTTGAGAACATGCATAATATTCCAAAAACAAGCCTCTCTCTGAGAATCTTTGCTAAGAGAAAAGAAAGAAAGAAAGAAAGAAAGAAAGAAAGAAAGAAAGAAAGAAAGAAAGAAAGAAAGAGAGAAAGAAATCCTCAGGGGCACGTCCTAATTGCAGTTATGTGAAATTTTAGTATTCTCTGGTGGTCAAGCAAACTTCTGTTAGTAGTTTTGATTTTTGTCTATTTGTTATATTGACTTCATTGTTCATTGTTCATTGGTCTTCACATTAGATTTGCAGGGTCCTGCTAGCTTGGCAGGGTCGTTTGCACGCTATCGAGACAATCAGAATCCTGAACCAAGCTCATTTGCCGAAACAGGAGGGCTCCACACAGTGACACATTCCTAGGGACTTCAGAACCCAAGAGTGGGATGTGACTACCAGATGTGAGTGCTGGTCCTTTGGGGTTGAACCAGTGAAAAGAGGACAGATAACCCAATCCAGGGAGCGACTATAACATTTAGGTCTCCGATGGAACTGCATCAATGCAGCATGATTCTTCTACAACTACAAAAGACAACTTTATGAGAATGAATATTTACAATCATGTCCTTATTACATGAATTAAGCATGCAGGCTCTGGTACCAAACCATATGAGTCCAAATCTCAGATTTGAGACTTGGTACAAGCTGCTTAATCTCTCCATAGTTTAGCTTCCCATTAAAAAAGTTAAGTGAGAATAGTATCTGTCCCCTACTTTTTCCATAATAATTAAGTTGATATAATATAAGGGGCTGAGAACAAGGCCTGGTGTGTGATAAATGAATAATAAATGATAGATATTATTATTGATCCAATGCTACTGTTCCCTTCATGAAAGTATCCCACAGTCTTATGCTACTTTTTTTTTTTAAGCAAAGTGAAAGGGAAGGGATCTTACTTTAATGGTTTTTACCTGGGAAAAAATTATATCTCAGTTCTAGCCTGCTTCCTACCTATTTTCTTATGGTTTCAAATGAAAACTAAGCCAGTATTTAATTACAAGGGAGAAATGAGAAGCATAGCTCCTTTACACATATTTAAGTAATGCTTATTTTTATCTACAATCCTGTGGCATAGATTTCATGAAATTCCCAAGTCAAAGGTTCTCATAAAAGACTGAATAAAAGAGACCCAACAGTAATTTCAGAAACTTTGGGACCATCGTTTGAATATGGGAAAGATGGACAGGGAAACAGACTCCAAAAGTAAACCCATATTCCCAGCCACATGATGGTTTTAGTAAGAGAGCGATCTGAAAAGCCTCATCATAAATCTGGCTCTGGGTTGCAAATAGCAGAAGAAGGTATCATGCCATCCTCAGCATCATTACTGCACTAGGAACAAAAACACGGGAGCTTCACAGAGGATCCTGGCAGCTAAAAGGTGGAAGTATTTCTGCACACAGGGATGGGAAGGAAAACAAAGACTGTAATGTGGTGGACAAAATCAAGTCTTCATTTTAGGCTGAAAGGACAAAATGTTGCCTGCCCTCAAAACCTAGCAGATTTAGCTGAGAGATTTTCTACCACTTCCAAGAACAACTGATAGAGAAGTATGTGAGAATTTAGAAGTCTTCTCATAAAGAGGCTAAGATTTGTTTCAGTTCATAAGAACCCATATAAAACCACTTCACCAAACTTGTACCTTTATAAAATACTCAATATAAACACAGGAATATAGAGCCATATTTGTTCAACTGTGCCATAACTAATCAGTCAAGTAAAGGCAATGAGCCAAGACCATCACTTGAAACTTGCATTTTCATCAGACACTGGATGACATCATCAGAGTCAGGTATTGATTGCTGATACTTGGGGTGATCAAAATTGACAGCTTTTCTTAATCCTCCACCCAGTGTCTTACACACATCTGGTAAGTCAAATGAGTAGATGTCCATGACTAGTTAGCTATAAAATAATATTATGCTTATAGTTTGCATTTCCTTTGTGAGCTATCTCTGACTCCAGGGAGTCTTCAAGGAATCCCAGAGCAAGAACTATTAAAAACTTTATTCTGAGAAATTAGACTCAGCAGATAAAAACTCAAAACAGCACCAACTGTGATAGCCAAAATAGTGTATTAGAGCATCAGTAAGCTATTGTTTTACATGCACACATGCATATGCTTATTTAATTTGTAAAATATATTAAGTGGTATGTAATAATATATATATATATATGTATCAGTTATAGAGGAATAAAGCAATTACAAATAAAATGTACTAATAAAAATGATACAGGATCACTAAAATTAAACTCAGTGGTTAGAGCCACCATCAGGCAGTGCACCAAAACATATTTACAAACAAACAAACAAATAAAAATCTAGCCAGACAATTAAAAATGAAGATTAAAGCAGCCAGCACAGTGACAAGAAGAGGTGGCAGAAGATACCAAAGACTTCTGTGTCTTTCCCCCTTTTCCATTTCAAGCACTTTGCAAAAGCAGCAGAATTCAAATTTAAGCTCTGATAAGGGAGTTTAGCAAGACCAATGAGAGCAAAAAGTGATTTGATAAACAATACAGGAAAACTTGCCTCCATCATGTTTTTATGTATTTGTGTGTGAATGAATGTGTGTGTGTGTACACAGGTATTTTACTGTATGGGATGATACTGCTAGACATGCACATGTGTGTGGGTATACATTTATAATTCTATATTATATACAAACATATATGTGCATATATATTTGCACTTAGTCAAGTAAACTAAAAGTTAATCAGTTTTATATGATGGTAAGTAGAAGAAAATATGACTTTTCAACAATGTGTGAAATAAATAGCCAGCCAGAAAAACATTCACGAAATACCTGGAAGCTACCAGTTAATTAAAAATTGGAATACAGAATTTTCAGGAACTAAAACTAGAAAGACCTTGATATTTACTGAATCTAGCTGGGATGAGGGGCCCTCTGTGGCGCAGGCTGCTCACTGTTCTCCAAATCCACATCTCCTTTCTCCCATTAGCAAGAACAGTCTTCAAATGTTGGCTGAACTCTTGGTGGCTGAATGACATTTCCCATGATTCCTCGCAGCTGTGCACGGTCATCAGACCCAGTTCACCAACAGAAGGTGAGCCTCGGTGATTCGTGAAAAGTTCTGCCTCATTTCCTTAAAGGAAAACTATCTCGTTCTATTCCCTTCTTCTTTCACTTGACCTTAGCCAAAAGGCTGAGAAGCAATCCCTTCTTCTTTCTCCCATGTAGAACAAGGCCATGGCTCTGTGGCTGTGTTCAGCTGTGTGACTCTAGCACGTGAGGCAACCAGTGTAAAAAATCTGGATACCTGGACACTCATTTGGAGTAGGCACACCTTAAACTGTCTGCTGTTTCAGATCTTAACATGAAAAATAAATTAACCATCCACCTTATTTGGGTCACACTGATCTATGCCCTATGACAGTAGTCGTGTCAACATTCTTACAAATATTAGCATTTGTGTCAGTGTCATGTTCAGTGTTGATAAGAAAGAGCACTTCTGAGGAACCTACAGAAGCTCCTGGAAATAAAATTCAAGTGAAGATACAACCTCAGTGTGATTAAAAAGAAAGGACATTCTCCCCTAACCCACTTTAAAAAATACCAAAAACAAAACAAAACAAAAAAAAAAACAGGGGTTTCCTCACACAGAACATAAGATTAGTGAGAAGCATTTCATTGTTTCAAAGACTCTATAGATAAAACATTGAACTAAGTCACCAGAAAAACTTTCCAATCAGGTAGATAACTTATACCAAAAACAATGTTTTAGCTTATGAAAGAAAATGTGTTTTTTAAAGACAGGATACATTATAGGCCAAGAGAAGACATAACCCATTCTTCCCTGAAAACTTAAAAATAACTTAATTTGCCTGTTTTGACCCAGGCACTGACCTGCAGTGCTGCAGGAGCTGAACTGGAAAAAAACCTTTCCACCTCCACAGTCTCCTACAGCATAGGGAGAACATTTATAAACAAGGCAAGTGAGCAGCAACATGAAATTAAAACCACCTAAATAACTGTACACTAGCAGTGTATTCTGTGGAGGTCAATGTATCAATATGCTATTTCCCAGAGAATTAATATTTAGTATGAAGAGTTGGAATAAAATAGGATAGAGATCTTTCTGAAATCAGACAGACCCACGTAAACACACTAGCAGATATTTAAACTTCTAAGTATGAACACTTAACAGAAAGCAAAACATTTACTTGGGCAATTCTGAAGGAAAAATCTCTTTTAAAAGAATAAACTTCTAATTACTCTTACCTAGATTAGAAAAGTGGGTGGAAGTACTTGAAGCTTCATAGAGAGTTTCAAAGTAATCTAAAATAGTTGGTTCCCTGCAAACAACAACTTCTCCAAAGGGCAATGCCTTTGAATTCAGGTCAAGGTGCTGTCCTCGGTGGGGCTTTCAAATGCCCCAGGAAAAGGGAAGCCTTTTATCCTCCATGATTTCTGGCACTTCATGAACATTCTACCAAACTCTTATTCTTGTCACTGGTTTGCTCAACCTTCCTTCTGCTTGTTTAGGAACTCCCTGAGAGGAGTGGAGATGTAAACCCACTCATGTTCAAGAAAATGGACAGAAAAGGCATACAAGGTTTAAGTCCAAGGTCCACTAAATTATAATGTGGCCTTAGGCATGTTACTTTACTTTCCTGAGTCGTATCTCTAAAACAGATCAAAATAATAAAATAGGTGATGGTGAAGGTTACATAATTAGCACCTTGTTACATTTCTCAGACTACTATCTGGAAAAACAAAAGTGCCACATGACTGTCAAGTCAGTTTCTGACTCCACAGCTGACCTGTAAAATGTTCTTTGAACAAAAAGGTGGATTAACAACATACTTGTAGTACCCACTTTGTAGATGATATGATTCTTACAAAAAAGCAATGCTTTCTAAAATATTTCAAGCTTGTCCACGAAAACATAGCATCAGCGAAACACCAGGATGATCATAACCCAGCAAAACTATTCTGAATTTTGGGTTTAAAATGCATCAATCTTGTCTCAGAACAGTGGCGTAAAGATATGAAACTTGAAATAGGAGACAGTGCTTTTCAGACTGAGTCTTAACTTAATTAACCAAGAAAACTGACTCTGTTGTTTTAAGAAACTTATTCATTACAGACAAATTCTGAGTCTTAACTTAATTAACCAAGAAAACTGATTCTATTGTTTTAAGAAACTTATTCATTACAAGACAACTTCTGAAATATCCCTTCTTTTCAGACTCATCCTTTTTTAATGTTTTCTGTACACAATGATACCATCATCTATTAACCCTCATTAGGTCCACTCCTGTGAAGAGGGACTTCCAACCCCGCATATTCCAATCATTACAAAAATAAAACTTCCCTTCTTTGCCCTTTTGCTCTGGTTGTTTCTGGTATCTGCCACAGCCACCATGTTGGCCCTCAGCCACACCACCCTGCCTTGGAGCTCATTATGGACTGAAATCTCCACAAACTGTATGCTAAATAAACTTTTCCTTCCTTCAAAGAATGGGGGGGGGGAAACTTCAGTTGTAAATACAAAGTTTCTCAAGAAAAGTGCCCAAAAACCTGTTTGTATCTTCATTGTGTCAGTATACAATACAATTAACCCCCTGTATCTACATCCATGAATTCAACCAGTCACATCAAAAATGTAGTTAGATCTACAGTGACTACATCTGTACTGAAAATATACAGGCTTTTCTTCTGGTTCTTATTCCCTAAACAACATGGTGTAACAACTACTTACACAGAATTATCACCACATTGCATTGTAAGAAATCTATATATGATTTAAAGGATACAGGACAATGTGCAAAAGTTATATACAAATGCTAAATAATTTTACATAAGATATTTGAGCAACCACAGATTTTGGACTTGAGGGGTTCCTATAAGCAATATACCATGGATTTAGAGGTATATTTATATTACCAAAACTTTAATATTTTCATTCTCTGAAAACTATTTAGAATTTTTTCCCACATGGAAAATTCATAAGAGCACCTGTCAAACACACAGGACCCCAGTCCTAGCTTTTTAGTCTTTCCCAGAAGCAGCAGCTGTGACAAGGAGTGGAACACAAGTAGTGTATTTTCTTTTGGAATTAGGTTGGGGTGTTGATATTTATGAATTCATGAGACCAAAATAACTCTAAAGATCAATGATAAAATGCTTCCTGGCATGGTTTACACATTTGTAAAGTAAACTGAGAGAAAATTAATGTTCTCGTTCTCTTTCCACTACAAATCCAATGCTTCAACTTCAAAGTAGTTCCGGAAGTCTCCTGTTCCCAGAATCTTGTCCTTGGATTCCCCATATCAAAGAAGTCCTGACAGTCACACATTTTGTTCAGTGACACTCTATTTTGCCTCATTAGTTCAACAAACATTCACATGGTATTTATGATACATAACTGAGAACTTAGAGCAAAAATATCAGCCATGTGATTATTGTCTAATATAGTCCATCCCTTTTACGCCCTCCATATAAAATGCTGCTATTTATGTTTTTCTTGGAATTTACCTGGGAAGTGGCAGAATGATAGGAACTATTCCCTGACCCTTCTACACAATATCAACATTGAATACCTGTCTTTCAGTTTCATTTAATTAGTGTGAATTTTATAACTGTGCAGGTAATCCTTGTTTCTCATCTCTCTTGTTGTTTCTGACTCCCTCCTCCCCTTTTCCCTTCCCCTCTGCTCCATCTCTCCTCCCTTCTGACTGTAAGGTAGGACTATGTTATGTTCCTAATTCTAAAATCTCCACACTTAGCTAGGTTCATTATGAGAGTCTATTGCAGTTATGCTTACAGCAAAGAGAAAAGAGACACTTTAAACACGCTGGTTGAATTCATTGAAAAAACCTAGTATTACATATTTACTTCTTCATTTAGAAGTGATCATCTTCTTAATCTCAGTCCTTCCTCTTACCTCTTCCTGAGTTTATTTTAAAGAATAGTTTGAACACAAAAAAATGTGCAAAAGTATTGCTATATTGGCTAATTTAATGTGTCCAAGCTAAATTAACCCCTATAGCCTTCATACACAATAACAACAAATGTTATTGTTTTACACCAAGTTTGAGGTAGTATGTTACTCAGCAGCTGATAACTGGAACAGGATGTATTTTACAACTAAACACTCCTCTGAAGACCTAATAGCGTCTTAAAGTATTCATGACTGTATTTTACAAAGGGCGTGCAAAAAATGAAAAAGGATGATCACATTCTGCAAATGTGAGAAAATGTGTCCTTGTTTCAAATCCCTCTAGGGACTGGATTTCCATACCAATGCTTCAAGTCCATTTGACTGCTCTTCACTCTGAGACAGGAGGTCAGGCACGCTGAAGAGCTTCACCTCTGTAATGAATAGAGCCGCTCCTCTTGAGGCATACGCAGTGTGAGGTGTATTTTCTGTCAGTTCTGTCAAACCTTGATGCACAGTGCAGCCCCACACAATTCCACCTGCATGTGGTCAGTGCCTTCCCTTCACAGACCAAGTGGGCTGCTTGCTGGACTGAGTGAAGGGGATGGGAGGAGGTTTTCTAAATTTACAGGGCTGCTGTCATTTCTAATTCAAAACTTTAGAAGTAAATTTGGAGGCTGTTCTACTTTCTGAGAGACACTTTCTGTTGTGCTGGATTAATATTTTCCTATTTTCTGTCTGATGGTTTAAGGATCTTAGAAAAAACTAATTTAAGAAATGTTTGTAGAATATCTCACATATTTTTACTGTATTTTTGTAACTATCTCTTATATAACTATCTCTTATATAAAGTTTAATGAGGTTTTTTCCTCCATAAGGAAGCCATCTACAAGAACTATTCAGATTCTAATATTGCATTCCCTCTGCTAATTTTTTCTTATTTTTTACATTATTCTTTAGTTGATATGCAAGGAACTTGACCTTTTAGGAGGGGCTTTAAAATCTTAAAATTCAAGATAAAAAGTTATGGAGGAAGGTGGAAAGAGGAAAGGAAAGGACAGAATATAATATGATAATTACGAGAGCTGCAGTACAGTAATCTAACTTTGGGAATATTATGGTAGACTTTTAGGATCCTTCTCAAAACACACTCTGAGGTCAGGGCTGGGGTGTAGGAGCTTATCTATGAAATGTAATCCAAGGAAGCAGTGACAGGTGAGGGAATATGGAAGTCAGGGAAGAAAAGAAGTCAAAATAATCAATAAATGGACAGCTGTTGGTGATCATGGTGAAGTGGCCAACTGGGGAATCTTGGAAGACAGAAAAGAACATGCCTCAAATCTGTACTCAATTAAATCAGAGGAACTGGGGTGTTTTTGACAAAATCTCATCCGTAATTTCTAGTGGGCTGCTTCTAGGGGTGTTAATTCCCTAACAATTTCAGCCTACCCAGCATATGCTGAGAACATTCAGGAGGCCAGAGTAATCTCCTCGAAAATCACAAATACTTGTAACAGGAAGCCAACAGCATACAGATGCTGAAGAAGTATCACAGGGACAATGACATATACTACAGTGCCCAAAGTCCTCTTGTATATCATGTTCAAGATGTGCAAACATACGGTAGAGGTCTTAATTTGGGATTACAACTTATTTGGAAACATTTTGGAGACTTGGTTGACACAGTTTTAGACCATGTGCTATTATCCAAGTATCTGATCTTGTCCCAGTGCAGTTTTTTATATGTGATTTTATCACAACCTCAGAGTATTGATAAAATGTTTAAGCAAACTTCAGCCCCCTTTGGCTTGCTATCAGAAGACTACTCATTTAACATACACCAACCGCATAAGCAGTAGAACATCAAAATTTCTGTAAGGAAACAGAGCACTGAAAACCAAATCTACAAAGCTCCTGGAACATGACAATAAGAGATTTGATGCATAGCAATTAGGTGCAGGCAAGTGGACCTCCTGGTTTAAAATCTGTTTTGGATCAGAATTTTTCTCACACATGCTTAAACTTTGCTATATAAAAAAGGAACTTGTACACACCCACCCAAAGAAAAACCATGAAAGAAAACAGCTTTGAATGTTGTTAGTATTGTAAACTGTCTTTTTTGAATCCTGCAGAATTAGTTTTCTATGTGGATGATTTATTTTAATTATGTTTGCTAACAGAGAAGCACAGGTTGATGGGCAGATGTGGCAAACATTAGATATAGGAAACTACTGCAAGCTGTTATGTTTTTCTTTATTTTCTCCTTCCTCTCCTTCCTTACTTCCTTCTTTCTTTTCTTCCTCAGTTCCTTCTTTCTGTTTTCTTTGTTTCTTTCACTTCTTTCCTTCATTTTCACCAATATTAAAACTATTTTTCATTAAAGGGGTTTCACACTCCTTGACAATCTGTGACTGCATAGCAGAGAAGTCTTATCAGATGTGAACTGGGTGAGTGTCAGGACAAAGTCAGGGTTGGAAAAAAAAACACCTCAAGGAAAGCTGGTTTCTCCCATGCTTGGTGATCACTGGGGAGAAGTTCTATTTCACCTGAGTAATGTACCAACCATAGTGTCACCATAAGGGATAAAAAACTGTGAACTCTCTTTGCTTATTTGGGTGTGGGAGGTCAGGTAAATTGTTCAGAGTCAGTTTAGGAGTGGCTGAGGTAGGATGCATAAACGGACTCAGTTCACCACCCTCTCTGTATATTTTACCTTCAAGGAGCGGAGTCTAATTCCCCACCTCTTGAATCTGGCTGGTTGTGATATTCTTTGGCTAGCAGGATGCACCAGAAGTGACAGACAGAACCTAGACCTCAAAGAGCCTCAAGCTCTTCCATTGGGCTTCAGGGCCCCACACAGCATTCCTGTGAACAAGGCAGGCTAGCCTGCTGGGTGATGAGACACACATGATGGAGTCACTGTCATCACAGTGAGGCCCACCAGCCAACACGGGAGTGAACCTGGCTATAACTGTCAGTGGACCCTGTCTAAGCCTCCAACTTACAGAAACATGAACTAAAGAAATGCTTCTTGTCATAAGCCACTGAGGTTTACCAATTTGTTATGCAACATTATTTGGCAATAGTTAATTCAGTAGAAGGTGTGTCTTCAACAATAAGTGTGGATAGTGATAAGGTGACTTTATGACCAATAGTTTTGTACCTTTAAAAATGGTTCACTGCAAAACTAAGATGTATATGCATGTGTGCCTATCTAACATACATTCACTTTATAAAAGGTGTGTAAAGTAGATATAGACATAAAATAGCTAAATAAACTGCTTTAAGTGGATTAAGTGTGGGAAAGAATAGTGAAAATCGTATCTTTGCTCAAACAACAAAGAATAAGGAATTTATAAAAACAAGTAAAACTGAATGGATTATAAATCATTATTTTTTAATGATATTTGAAAACATGACTATAAAAATACACCCAAGGTAAGTATGCTGTTGGTCCAATCAAGGTGTTATTTTCCCATGTTTTTACCTGACCCTATGTTTTGAATGCATCCCTCCAAGCTCATATGTTGGAAACTTAATCCCCAATAAATGGATTAATACCTATTATCAAGGAAGGGGGCTGGGTAGTGTTAGAATGGGTTCCTCACAGAAGGTTGAGCTCATCCTCCTCCCCTCTCAGGGGTCCTCCTTGTCCTTCCTGCTAGGGGACTGCAAGGCAAGGAGGTCCTGACTGCATGTGGTCTCTCATGCTGTGGCTCCCAGCATGCAGAACCTGCAGCCAAGTAAGTGTCTTTGCTTTGCAAATTATCCAGTCACCAGGTTTCTGGTCAGACAGCACAAAACAGACAGACATCTGGTTTTCAAGAAACACAGTATTGTCACAGAAACTCACAGAATAAGCACAGAAAAAAACAGAGTGTGCTTAGATAACAGTAACAGTAAAGCTCTGAGGATGGCAGTCACTTGACAAACTTTAATTGTGCATATATTATGCGCAAGGCATTGTGATAAGCATTGGGAACCCAAAAATAAATGATCCCCAGCATTCTCCTGGTTTCTGGTGGATCTATATAACCAAGAAACAACATGATATGGATGATTAATTTTTATTAAAAAATGTGTAGGCAGTTTCTATAAAATAACATTTAACTTACTGTACTAATAATGTTCTGAGATGAAAGGTTCAAAAGACCTAAAATTCTGTGTATCCACTCTTCGCTAGTCAAAATGGTCGTAACTCACCTACGTTACATTAAGTGCAAGTTTTTTAATCTCTTTTGCCCAGAAAAATCAAAGTAGGAATAATAATGACTTACTACCACCATGGTCAGAAGGACAAAGGCTTTATTTCTTATGTGATTTAAGGACTTGAAAAAATCCTAAAGATCATATAGGGTCATAAACTGTAAATCATTTTAAAATTTGTTTTTTAATAAAAACCTACTAGAAATATTAGGAGGTATCACAGAAAGTCTGGTTATAACTGTCATTTTATTCATGAATTCCAAGCTCAGTACTGGTTTTTATATTCTCACACAGACATTGAGATGCTTGATAAATTTCAAAATAAGGAAAAAAAGAAAAGACACTGTTTTTAATGGACTCTCAATGAAAGAGAAACATGGCCAATTGTGCTTGAAAAGAAATATAAAATAAAAATAACAAGGAGAGTCTTTTTTTATTTTTTATTTTATTTTATTATTTTTTTTTTTGCAGGAACACCCAAGCAAGAACACCCAAGTCTTAACAGGGCTTAGGCAGCAGCACAGGGGTCAGTACCCAGGAAGGAGCCCTTTAGACTAAAAGCCAGCAGTGGCTGGGGAGAGTGCTTATACAGCAAGTTTCAGACCTGTTTCAGTGAGGGCAGGTGGAAAGCTTGCTATGAATACTGGGTATGTAAATATGCAAATAAGAGTCCCAGATGGCTCCTTTCAGATCTTAGCTCCCTCCCATCTTCAAAAAGGGCATAGTATTGTCTGAAGTGGAGGAAGGCTGTTTTAAACTAAAAGGAGACAGACAAATAAGGTTAAAATTGTGAAGTTTCATTGTTAAGAGGAATAACATTTTAATCTTTATCTTCACAATGAACCAAGCAACCAAAAACCTTGATAAACTGAAGCAAGAAGAGTCAATGATGATTACCAAATGCGTAGACCAACTGAGCCGGAAGAGCCTCTCATTTTAAGCAGCTTTCACCAACACCAGGTTGGGTGTGAGCTCATTTTTACACAGCCAAGCTGACCAGAAGCGGGAGCTAAGAAGCCTCAGTCATTGCACAGCCCTAAGACTCTGCAGGTCTTCATTTCCTTAGAGTTGCCTGGCACTTGGAGGTAGTGTTACCCAGTGTGCACCTGCCTTGCAGACCGGAGACCTGGTCGGCACACTCCCCTGGGTGGAGTGAGAGTGACAGGAGCTGCCTGGAGAAACAGTGTCACCCAGCTCGGGCTAGGCCTGTGGTTTAACAAGTGCTCCTGTGTACTGTATTTCCTGGAACCCTTCAAATCCACGTCATTACTGTGCTTTGATGTGCTTTAGCCTCTACTGCTGCTCCCTTGCAATTTTGTCACAGCCTCCCTCCTACCTCTGCTTCCTCTTTCTCTCTTTCTTTCTTTCATTCAGTATTTACTGATGTGATGTGTTTGAAATATATATACCAAGGATCTTTTATCTTATGGGATTTACAGCCTAGTTTGTGGGGGTGTGCCTAATGGACTGGGTATAGATTGAAAGTAAGCAAAAAAGAAAAATCCATAAAATACAGTAAATGAGCAAATCGTGTGGGCTAGATCATGATAAATGCTGTGGCGGGATTAAAAAAAAAAGAGCGCTTGTATCTCTGATAGAAATTGGGGATCTGTAATGACTGAGCTGCTTTAATCCTCCCAACGAGACCCTTTCGTGAATGTAAAAAAGAAATTCAACTTCTTACAACCTAAGTGTTAGTGGAGAGCATCTATGCCAGGTCTTCCTGCTTCCTGGTTTTGCTTTCTCTTCATGTCACTGCAGGTACAGCTTTCATTCCTTGCAAAAACAGACTCTAAGACAGAAATTGGTACACAAGCATTTATTAGGGAATAGTTGTGGGATTAACACCAAGAAGAGAGAGAAGGGAAGGGAAGGGAAGACTAGGGAAGGATTTTGCATCAAAAACAGAAGACAGGCTGTGACATGGTTGCTAAACAGGTCTCAGCCAATCTCACAGAAGTTCTGCATTGAGATGGTCACACCGATTCATCCTAACTTGGGATGAGCAGGTCGAGTCTGGTATACCGGAATCCACATCCATCAGATGTGTGTGGAAGGAAGAGGCTATAACTACAGGCAAGACAGCTCTCCCTAGGCCAGGACAATTCGTAGAAGGGGATGATCAGTAAGGAATTATGAACCATGCTTATCACCTTCGGGAATGGTAAAATCATTAATTTTGGAGGGAGAAGGATAAAGGATGTGAGACAGAACACAAAAACCAATTTCTTTGAGTTTTCTTGGAATCCTCCATCCCAGAATATGCAGTAATGACACCTTCCCACAGAATGCCCAGCGCATATTGATCTTCAGCTCCAGCACTTTGTAGAAGCAACAGTGTTGAAAATATAACTGTGCCTTTGCATGGAGGGAGTCCACTCTGCCAGATATCACTAAAGCATGCAAATGCTTATTCAAGGCAAGTAAAAGTGCCAAGATTAGAAATGCTTGTAACTGGAAGTAAGTAAAAGAAATTAATGTTGCTGAATAGTGTCCAATCCCTTAAGAACTTGCAAATGTAGTCAAGATTGCATATCATCAGAAAAATTGAAGTAAAACTGCCAGTGGGTATGGTCAAGCTTTCTCTGCAATTCATAAATGATCATAGTTAACACAGTAAATATTTAATTCCATCACTTGGAATTACCTTTTGCCCCAGCATTTGACTTTAACAGCTCTGAGAGCTTAGACAAACACCCTGGACTCCTTCAGCCTGCCTTGAGCTAACTCTGCCTTAGTTGGCTGCCTTGGGACAGAAACCCAAGAAATACACAGCAATAGCGGGAAACACAAGAAATTTAGTGGAGGTAGGAAGAGAACAAAATTATGCACTAAGACTTGGAAGGGATCTTAAAGGGAGAGAAAGACTACTGTATTCTTCTTCTTTATAAAGAAGAAAATTAAAATGTAGAAGCCAGAGAGGAAGGTTAAGAGGTTTTCCCCAAGGTCACATAGTTAGAGTTCTTGATTTGTACAGAGCCTTCTCTCTTCTGCACCTCATGGTCATTACAGATGTGTGCTGCTGGTTCTTTAATGCATCAACTTAAGTGCGTTGAACAAGATTTCTCAGAATTTCTGACTAGCATGGGTCACAGGAGACATTCTGCAGAAGAGTCAGAAGAAAGAAGTGAGCAACACTTACTGTATTGATCTTCACACAGAAATGTCCAGGGTAGTATCCATTGTCACTTATTTGATGGCTCATATATGTGACATGCAGTTTTCCAATCCTTGCTCATCTCCTTGGTCAAACATCTGTTGAGCCCCATGGTGAACCATGTCAAACCTGCCTGATTCCTGCTCAGTCCCCATTTTGTAGACATGCGGACGGACAGGAGCTGCCATCTGTTCTTGAGGGTCTTGCTCAGTCTCCTGAGCTCCAGCTCGTCCTTCTCTCTCCCCACTTCATGCTTGTTTTTCTTTCTCTGCAGACTTTAAGCTCCACACTCAGATGTGAAGAAAGCATACTTACAGAGATGGTTTAACAGCTCCTGAAATTGCATAAAGCAAAACCCTGCAGCAAATCCTTTCCAGTGGTTCTGCGTCTCTAACTGAACCTGACTGAAGTAAAATGCCAGTTGCTGATAAAATCAGTGCTTACAGCCATGCCTGGAATCATAGGCATGGCCTGCTTCTTCCCCCATCAGACCCAGGTCACTAACCTCTCATCTGTCTCATCAATGGTCCTCAACTACCATTTCCAAATGGAAAAGTGATATTTTACTTTTACACATGCATTTTGCTTACTCAGAAGTTTTACCATGGCTTAGTAATCAAATGGTAGCTAGTATTTATTCAGTGCATACCACAGTTGAAGAACAGTGCAGTGCGTTTTGTGCATGGTAATTCACTGAACACTTAAAGCAACCTTACCATTGTACCACTTTTGGACATACAGGGAAACTAAAGTTGTATAATCCATCCAAAGTCACCAAGCAAACTAAAGCTGTATAATCCACCCAAAGCCACCAAACTCATAACCACCAGAACCAGCTTGGTTGACCCACTCTTAGCATTATACTGTCTCTTATTAAGAGATTTTTTTTTGAACTTTGTTTTCTTGCATATAACATTTTCCATCATCCTCGTTTCCCACCAATAAATACCTCCATTACTCACTTCCTTTCACAGCTTAGAAGACAGAATGCCATTCAACAAAAATGAAGAACCGTGTTGATCCCTGATATGAATGCCCTACCATCTCCCACCATCACAGCAGGCATTACTAATCCACAACAACACTCATTCTAAGTCTTCCTGGTTAGGACTCCAGGGTTGTTCTCAATATGCTACTAGTGGATGGCTGTTACTAATGGAATAAGAAGACAAAACTGAAAGACAAGATACTTTCTCAGATGTGAGGGAAGATACTGTTGGTAGAGACAAAGAAGTAAAGAAGAGAACCATGAGTTAATCAAGACATGAAACTCACTATACACTAAGTCTACTTAGGGACATACAAATAAGTATAGAACATTGTTTCTGACATTAAAGAACTTCTACTTTGTTATGCCAACAAGATATTGTATATATGTACACATAGAGTCAAAAATAGCGTGAATGCTTATAGATATGTGTATAAATGTACATAAACATTTATATAAGGAGTACAAAAGTGTTAAACAATGAACAACACAGACATTAGTGAAAATTGGAAGTGGGCTTTGAGAAACATTTACAGTTCAGATAGAAAAGTGGAAAAATATATTCCAAAAAAGAGGAATGATATGTGTACAGATTCTGATGACAAAAATGAGAAAATCAGGGCCCATGAGCACAGGTAGGGTCTGAAAGGAAGAGACAGAAAATATGAAGTGAATATTAGAGCTTCAGGATTCTGGCTCTTGAGTTTTATGCTTTATTTGACAAAATTTCATATACAGTCAACTCTCCACACCAATGAACTCTGTATCCATGGATACAACCAACCACAAATCAGAAGTATCTGGAAAAATACTGCACCTGTACTGAACATGCACAACCTCCTTTGTTATTTTTCCCTACAATACAGTAAAACTATTTACCTGACATTTCTATTGCATTAGTTATTATAAATCATACGGAGCTGACTCAAAGTCAGGAAAATGTGTATGAGTTATGGGCAAATGCTATAACATTTTATATAAGGGACTTAAGCATTCTCACATTTGCTATCCATCGGGCTCTTGGAATCCATCTCCCACAAATGCTGAGGGATGACTGTGTGGGTATGAGTGTGTTTATACACATATTCTTATACAAGGTACACTGCCTTCAGGCCTGCAATTCTTTGTTCCTACCGCTATTCACACAATTGATCACGAATGATGTGGGTTCCTCCTAGGAGAGACCGTGTGCTCTACTACGAGCCACTGAGATCTTAGTCACTGCAATCCAAGGACCTGCAAAGGGTTTGGCTGAGCCAAACTGCTTGCTCTCACCTTTGCTGTCTGTCACCTCCACGGGAACATGCTCAGGCCAGCACGCTAGACAATGAGACATGTATGCCTCAGTTATCCTCCTCTTCCAAACAATAGGCAACTGCCTGGAGCAGAAATGCCATTTGAGTACAGTCTATACAGGTGAACCACAGATTTCTGAACAACTTCAATTAATTTGAGGAGGTCTGTTATGCAGAACTATCTTGCAAATACACAATTGATAAGAGTACCCTTCAGTTATAACTTCCTATTTTAAAAAAAACTGGTACTTTCTGTTTTAAAATAAGATTTATATTATAGACAGGTTGAGAAATCACTGAGACAGAAATATTCTTTTTCTCTAAATAGAAAAAAAAATAATTTCCTTTCACATTTCGTTAAATATGAATATACATAAATGTTGATATACATAACAATATAAGTAAATAGTCGTACTTTTTCTGTGACTCTATAAACCCTGATATTTTGGAGAGAAGAGCCACTCAATACGCTGACATTTCTGAACACAGGAAAGCAGACGTATGGTTGTAGTCATTTTTTTCTTTTCCCAGAAAAAGGCTTTTGGTTCCCAGGAGCTCTGGCACATTGCAAAGACCCAGGGTGAGGGTTTCTCCTCCCTCTGTATGTGTTCTTGCTGTTAAAAGTTCAGAAGATGGAACGAGTGAGAATTATGCCCTCTCAGGTAGGGCAAGGAAAGAAAAGGAGTAAAATGTTTAAAAAAAAAAAGTTGTATCTTATTTTTTCCCTTTCCATATTACTCTACAGGAGAGGAATGACTCTTGCTTCTGTCCCACACAAGCAGAGCTGTGCTCCCCCAACACAATGCAGCTGGTTTCAAAGGAAGCAAAACACTGTAATAGCCACCACCTAATCACAGGTACCAAGTACCCGCATGAAAGTAAGAGGTGACTGATCACTGGCTCCATCTAAAGATGGACACCTGGTCTCTCTCTGAAGGTCTGCTGAAGGCCACTCCCAGGCTCATATGGTGGAGGAAAAGGAAGACAGGTGTCCGAGTGCAGTTCTGACCTGATGCACAGACAGCTCTGGAGCTTGCAGCACAATGCAGAGTTGTCCTTACTGGTGGTGACAGGACAGGCTTGTTGGCTGGAGGTTGAGAAGGACGGAGTGTGGGTGTTGAAGGTGGGGGGATGCGACCTGTAACTTCCCAGGCTACACTGCTTCCAATGGCTAAAGCTGGTTCTTTGAGAAGGGGGCAGCTGTGAACCTTCAGAATCAATCCTTGCAATGGCTGCACTCCAGATGGACAGGCATGTGAGGGAACTTGGATGGGAAATGCACAGGGTCTCCTACAACTCACAGTTCACATAAAAGCAGTGTGGATTTAGAGCCTGAATGGTGAGCACACAGAGCGGCATCACTGAGAGAGAAACTCCCAGAGCAAGTGGAGAGAGATCAGGACTCATGGTCCTGGAAATATATCCCTTAAGGCCTTTTCCGTTGCTCAAAATACTCTCCCACATCCAAATACGTGTTTCTGCCAGTTTTGTGATACGGACCAACCATAATGTTAGAGCAGCAAACAGTCACCTTTCACATGATTGCATTGTTTCGTCAATCATCGCCTCCTTAACATCCTCAGCACGTGCAAGTGGGAACTGAGAAGAGTCCAAGCTTTGGTGAAGACAGAAGATTATTTGAGAGGTAGAGGGAGCATCTCTCTGCTACCCCAAGAGCTCTTGGCAGCATCAGACAGACCACCATCTGAGAGAGGATGCACTCCTTAGAGATAAAACCAAGCTCACCTTAAGAAAGAAGAGGGTTATCAAATGTCACCCAATCCACCATCTGAGAGAGGACACACTCTGAAGAGATAAAACCAAACTCACCTTGTGAAAGGAGAGGATTATCAAATGTCACTCAATCAAAGAGACAATCATGCATGCTTTCTCCCTCTTTTCTAGTGGGTAAGACAGGTTGAAGTGAGGACTAAATGATCTACTTTCCAACTCAATTAGACCCTTGCTGACCCACATGGAACTGAAAATGAAGTCAATGTTTTTTGGAAGCACCTTTCTTCCTTCAGGGACCAAGAGACTAAGATAAATACCTGAACAGAATAGATACATTCCACACATAGTTTCCAATTATTGCTGATTGAACTGCCATGAATTATATCACTTTTTCTTAGTTTGTTACCCTAGATTTTGTAATGAAAAACTTAAATTTTACAAATTTTCTTTCGAGGTAAAATTTATAGGCAATGCAATGCACACATCTTAGGTTTATTTTTTATGAATTTTGATGAAAGCACTAATATAACTTAAACTCCTTTCAAATTGTGAATCATCACAATCAACCCTGGTGATTAACATCCACAGGTGACCACTGTCTCTTTCTTGCACCAGAGGTTAGTTTTGCTTATACTAGAAGTTCATCTAAATGTAAAAGACTTCTTTCTCTCAGCACCATGCGTTTGAGGCACATTTGCAGGGTTGTGGATCTCAGTACTTCACCCTTTAATGTTGCTAAGTAGTATTCACTGGAGAGATTTAAAATCAAACATTTCCAAGCATTTGCTCTGACTGCTAATGCTCTTAAAATTCTTATTTAGATTAGCTACTTTTTTTTAAAATCATGATTTTTTTAAGTATTCCTAAATGGATAGGGCAAAACTTTCCCAATACAGAGATCTGCAGAAAAAAAAACAAAAAACTTACAGAGGTAAATTTTCAGTCATTAATTTTTGTTCCATAGCAAAACTTCAAACACAAAATTCTCTAATTCGATCACTGGAAACTACTTAAAATATAGCAAAGAAGAAGAGAAAACCATGCTATAGATTTCACTGGTGACATTTTATCTTTGAAACTCATTGCTGGCCTAAGGAAACCAATCAACCATGTGGTTAGTTCTTAGGCAGAGCAGTAGCAATGTAACCTAAAGAATAATTCCCTCGGTGTTTTCTTTCTGGCAAACTCTCTTAATTGGCTAGCACGCTAATCCCTTTCTTAGAAGAACACTTAGCACTGGAAATGTGTGAGGCAAACACAAAAATACAAGTCCTGGTTTGGTATGCAAATCAGCACCATGGAAACAGGCCTGGCACAGCTGAGCTCAGGGCCACAGGCAGGGAGCAGATGAGCTATGGATCAAAGCCTGAAGAAAACTGCTGTCAACAGGATTATAGATGCAGACTGCTTCTCACCCTGGATTCCTTTTATTCGGAACTGGGAGACTCACGTTTGACACTTCAGTGGACTAAATCGACATGGGACTTATATTTCTCATTTACAGCCCCAACTAACAAGCTATTTATGTTATAGACATCTGTGTGTAATATTAATTTACCAATTCCAGCCAAAAGAAATGTATTTATAGATATCTTCACTGCATATGTTTTCTTATTTGAATAATAAATGAATGCTTTTTTATATACCCATTTTGTGGGCCTAGGAATTCTCTTGTCCTTAGTTCTGTTTTCAAGATCTTTGTGGTCTAGTAAGGTCACAGGTATCCTTTTGAAAGCACAGAACATTTTCCTCCTAATGAAAGCAAAAGTTCAAAACCCTGCGTGGTGATAGAAATTGATGTGATTGCCTCTAGGGTAGTAAAGGTCCACTGGGAAAAGTGTGAAGAGACTTTCCATAGTGATAGATATGTTCTTCTTTTGGTCTGGATGATGGTGACACTGATGTATACATCTGTCACAATTGACTGAGCTGCACACAGGATTTGTTCATTCTACTAGTTGTCAATTTACCTCCGTAAAGTGCTGAAAAAATAAGTGAGGCTCAACAGGCTTCCCCAAAGAAGTCAATGACTCAAAAGAAGACAGGAAGATTTGATCTACTAGCAATAGCTGAAAACCACAGGGAAGTCACACCAGAACCAAAAGGATCCTTGAATGGCCACCATCATCCAAAGCTGACCCAGTGTTGATAGCCTATCCTGTCCCTTACATTTTCTCTGTTAGATTCTTTCTGTTCTAAGAATCTTCCCAGGTCCCTCATGCAGGTAACTGACTCGACACAGATAATCCCACGCATAGCCCAAGACATGCAGAAGGTTTGCTTTGCCACCACCTGCCCAAGACAGAGGAGGAAATGCTTGGATACTTCGCAAGGCCATGATGGCTTGAGAGAAAAGCCTCACACCAGAACGGCTAGGTGACCTCTAGATTAAGCCAGGATAAAAATACAGTTGACAATCCTGTGACTGACCTATCTCTAAAAACGTTAAGGAGCACTTGTTAATTGTGTACTCTTATTTGTTTTTTCTTTCAAGATCAATTACATGTCAAGTTCATCCTAGAAGTAACTCAAACATCAAAATTTATAGATGAAGAAATCAAGTTTGGACCATTTTAACTAATTATCGGTTGCCTGAAACAAACCCAGATGATACCCACCAACCATAGATTTTTTTTTTTTTAAGACAGATGGCTCTATCCTGCTAAAGATGCCACTAACCCCTCCCCACACTTGGCTTTAGGTACTGTGATCAAACTCCTAACCTGCTTGAGGAATACAGAAAGATGAAAGGCATCTGTTCACTTCAGACTTAACACATCCTTGGGCTATCTTCTAGCTGTCAATTGTGAAGTTATTTGAGGAAAACAGTCCAGCGGAGCAGAGCGGACGGACCAGCAGCTGGGAGCCATATGCCCAGCAACCCTGTCACCAGTGGGACCCGGGGCTCTGGACCTGTGCAGACTCTCTTCCTCCCCCATCACCTTCCCTGTGTCCAAAATAAAAGGGTGAGAAAACGCTGTGTCTCTCATCTCTGACAGTCGACAACCTTATGGAAACTACTGGCTTAATCCTTTTTATTCCCAATGGCGTCATAAATATATGCTTATAAAGTCTATGTAGATGCTAATTTTAAGTCACCAAACTTGAAACTTTTCTAATATGAGTAAGACAGAATAAGCAGTTCATATCTGGGATTCAAAATGGACAGCCCTATAAAGGCAACAGCAGTAATGCTAATGCTCACGGGCTTTATCATCATCATTATTATTACTATCACTTATAATTACATCAAAGTAGTATGATCAAAAAGTACTGATGGAGCTCTAAGCTCATGGGTTAAAATTCCACCTCTTTCACTTACTAATCATGTGATCTTGGATAAGTTACATAAACTCCCTGTTTATCAATTATTTCATCTGTTAAATGGGAATATTAATAGTATTTAACTCATAAAATGACTGTGAGGGTTAAATCACTGAATACCTGCAAAGAATATAAATTACTTGGCAGAAGTGTTTATCAAATAATAAAACCCAAGTGTTTTGCTCAGAAAAAAATTTGAACTTTCAGTTTTAACTTTCTGGCTATGAAAAACTGTTCCCTTTCTGAAAAAGGCATTATGTATAAACATCCATAGTTTTTGCTTGTTCAACTCAAATAAAGTTTCTCGATTAACCACTTTGATACTTAAAGTCTTCCACAATGCAGACCGTAAATAACTCTTAAAAGACATAAACTACTGCAAGCAAAGTAAACGCCCATGTTCTTAACTAACAGCATAATCAATGATTAACGGGGTGGGGTGGGGGATAGTGTGAGAAACCTGCTGGACCAAAACAACAAAACAATACCAAAAAAAAAAAAAGAAAAGAAAGAAATAAGAAAAATGGCAAAAGTCCATTAACATTGAAACAGCATCGAAATGCTAAAGAGTAGTCAGATGTCTGACAGATTATTCTGATTGATAATGTATAGTAGATCAATGGATCTCTTAATTAATCAGCCAATGTTACTTTTGCCAAGCCAGTGTCTCCAGTCCATCTGAAATGGACAGAGGAAAGAGAAGCCCTTTCAGCTTCATTTTTATGGAGCCAATTAAAACTGAATGCAGAGACTAAAAGCCTTTTAATTGAACCCTCAGAATGTCCCTGTCTGCACCCACACGTGCCCACTGCCTCAACCCCAAAGTCTCAGGCATACTGCCTTTACAATAAATCCTATTTTTAGCCATTGAAACATGGAAGCTTTTGTCATTTCTATTTGGAGACTGCAGAATGCCAGCTAAATGTCCCATTTTAAATCATCCCTCACCAGACCTGACAGTTGGAAATACTTAGTTCTGCTCTGCTTCCATTGTGTTTCTCAAGTCATTTGAATGATTTAAATCAGAGATAAGTATTTGCAAATGAGCTGAAAAAATAACAATGTGTCTGAAAACTCCAAACAGCCTTGTTAAGATTGTACTTGGTCCTAGTTTAATTCTTTGGAATCTGGTTAATGCTTGTAAATTGCAGTCACACTTATTCCCTGATGATAATATTTTGTGGTTCAACTTTTAAAGATTCACTGCTTTCAAAGTGAACACTTAAAAAAAAAAAAGACTTGCTGAAAGATTCCTTAAGCTCTTCGCCATTAAAGTTGAAAATTATATAAGGGACAGTGTTTTTAATAAAATCACACAATATGTCATCACTAAGCTGGTTATACTACAGAAATGATCTCAGTCCCTAAAATGGTCTAAAAACAGTATCATTAGCCTTGCTTTGCAGGAGAAAAGACTAAGGATTGTAAACACTATGGGATTTGCCCAAAGTGAAAGGAAGACCTAGGATTTAATCTAAAACTTGAGTAAATCTAGTTAAAAAGAAACATGTTTCTTACTTATGCTTGACTTGAGTACCAGATTCCGGTTTGACAGACCAGGGAACTGCAGGTGGCATTTCTGGGGCACATTTTCCTAAATGTCTCTGGGAATCCAACTGGGCCTTCCCAGTCACAATGAATTCATTTCAGATGGAGAGATAATAGTTGGTGTGAAGACCTGTGTGAAACACTGAACCTTGGAGCCTCTACCTTTTTGCTCCTCCTTTTCCAAAAAAATCATTTATTCCCTGCAACCAGTCTCTGAAAAATACAACCCAGTGAATGACATGTCCTATAACCAGAATTGTCTACCAGTTTAATTTTCTCTGTGAGTGTTGAAACTTTGAACAAGAAATGCATTAATCTGAACAAATCCTTAAAAATCTCATCAGACATGGTTGTAAAAGAACCAGCCCTCATTTATGCTCCTGAAGCTCATTCTAGGATCATATCAGCTCACCCTCTCTCACTGCCCCAATTATGAGGGCTCCACATACCGTTGAATCAGTAGCCCATTCCCGTCTTCTTTGTATACAGCTCTATAAAAATAAAGCAAATCACTACACTGGATTAAAAATGAACATTTGAGTACTTCTAATAGTTGCTAAAGGCTAAATATACATTGCAGCACATGAGAGGTGAGAACCCAAATATGAGGAAATAATATAAAAAGCAAGACTTTGTGGCTGTTCTTGAACACCTGGAGTCAAACCGAAAACCAAAATTCACCTTACTTTTTTGCTCGAGCCACTAGAGGGCACTGGTTGTAGTTAGCAGGACTGCTTTATAGAAAGTTGGCTTCTCAGGCATGCCCTGCAGGTGGCTGGAGCTTACTGAGAAAGAGCCTCAGCAGGTTACAGCTGTCAAGGTGAGTCGGTACAATGAAAACTCCACAGTTTTGACCAAGAATTACCTGTGTTTAAGTCCTGATTCTGCCAACTACCATTTTATTTACCCACTTTGAGCCCACTTCTGATCGTGGCACTAATGTTTGCAGAGTTTTTAGAAGATCAGTCAGAACAATATACTTAAAATTCTTGGTGCATATTCAGGGAGCAGTAGCTAACAGAAAAGGCAGCTTTCTGTGGGAAAGAGTTAATGTCTTCAGGAAGGACATGAGGTGCATTAGACTGCTGGAGTTAAGAATGTGGATTCTGGATTTCTGATCCTTACAGGCAAGGGACTGCCTTCTGTGCCTCATCTTTTCTTATGCATAAAATGGAATAATTCCTGTAACCAGGTCACGCAGTTGTAAGGACTACATGAATAATAAGAACACTGTATGCTCCATTGTAAGCACTTGATAAGTACTGACTATTTAATGTTATAGAATGACTAACATTTATGCAGGTGCAAGAGAACACACACACACACACACACACACACACACAAATCATGCTCAGTGAAGAACACTGAAAGTCTCAGAGATGTTTTGCCCAAAAAAGTGATCCCTCAAAGGGACAGTGAGACCTGCCTTCCCTTTGTATTAAAGAGCTATCAAGCACAAGATTTTTGATGCATTGTGTTTGGCCCTCTGGGATAAACCAGCCTCGGTAGATCCTAGCAGCAGGGGATTCATTTCTGCTCAATTGTGAGAATGAATGGAAGCCAGCTGAGCTGCTCAGAGATGAAGCAAGCTGCTTCTGGAAATAGGGAGCTCTGGTAGCACCTGGACAACTTTGGCAGAAACAGCCCCAGTCCAGCACAAACACTAACTGAAGGATGGGCGAGACTGAGCTTTAATGACTGAGAAATAATGGAGCCACCCGAATAGGCAGATGCTCCATAAACCTTGTGTGCCATGTGACAGAGATGCTGACAGAATACCTCCAGGGCAACCAGATTTGGTCCCCACTTTTGATGGGGCCAAGACTGACTGCTGTGTATGTGTACCATTCACCCCCTTCCAGACAAAAGCCTGTGACAGGAGCTTGTTCACTTTTCAGTCTGAGATGATCTTTCAAGAAAACCACAAGAAATGCTATTCATTAAGATGAGAACCTGGCCTTTGATACGCCATTCCATTTTAATTCATGGCTTATTGGCAATCGCTCATCTCCTGCTGGAAATTAATTAAGGCCTGTGTTTGGTAGGAGCTGGTATTTGCTTTGAATCCCAGACTCAACTGCACAAACTCTGAAATAATAGAAACACATCTTCAATTTGGGGCTGGATGAGGCACATTCAAAGAGTCCCCTGTTGTTCTCAGCTATTCTGTCCAGGACAATGTGCTATAAATGTTCTCAGCCACAACGCACAGGGTGGATTTCAGCCACCTGGAAGTTCTTGCTGACTTTACCAAGGGGAAAAAGTGTACCTAGGACTGGACAAAAAGGACCAATTTGAAAGGAAAAAAAATCTAGTATTTCCACTTTTGGGGAATTTTAACATTATCTTCTTTATTGTACTCCTCTAATCTGTTTATGAAAGAAGTAATGTACTATGTAGAAGAGAATTATGACAAGTCACTTAAATAGTATGCACTATCCCAACTAATGAGTTTTCTGTTTATCATGATTTATCACTCATGAATTTATCTCATTTCTCACTCGAGAGCATTAAAAATGTGTATCAGTCTTTGTGGCATTCTTCCAGCTTCCATTATGCTCAGCAGGGTAAGTATAGTCTGGTAGTGTCAAGAAGTAGCAGCAACTCTCACCATAAAAGGATGTGGGTCCCATGACAGAACAACTGCTAAGATAAAATCACGACCTTTACTTTGAAGTCCCAGATCTCTGCAAAGAGTAAGGTAACAAAGAGGGAACAGGAAGCCTCATGCTTTCAAGAGCTGCTCATGAGAGCAGATCATCTATTTCAGAGACACACACAGGATATCTAAAATGGAATCAATGCTTCACCTCTGCTTGACCTCCAGGTACAGACTGCCAGTCTCTGCAAATGCAACAAGCTTTGCAACTGATCCCTACCTCACAGCGTATCAGAAAGTAGAGCCAATGTTAACTGTTGCGATCTTATCTGTTTCAGTTTTCTTCTGATTGTACCAAGCCTGTCGCCCACCACCTACAAAGATCCATCCCAGTTCCCAGATAGTTTACTAAATATATAACATTTAATAAATGAAAATATCCCTTACACAAGAAAAAGTATTAACGTTCCTACTCAAAAAAGGAGACAGAAATAACCGCCTGACATAGTTTGTACATCGGTAAAATAAAGGGGCATGTTTTTAATTCAAAAAGTTAGAAGAATTGGGAGCTGTATTAGAGCATGCAACTTGTAATTTCTAAAGCAGCAGTGATTAGAATGCTCTTTAATCAAAGGAGGATGAAAGCTAGATATTCATATTCTGAACACTCAGTGAAAAGACATCAATGCCTTGCTATTAAATTTCTAATTGAAAGTCAAAGATTTAAATAGCTAACACACAACACTGACTTCTGACATTAGATAAAGTATAATTAAAAGGCTAATTTGACCCAATCAAGCCTCTTTAGATTGATTTGTAGCTAATTTAAATTGGTCATACAGTGGGGCCATATTACTAAGTCCCACAGTTTTGAATAACTGTCGTAACACTTTGCAGATGCCACTATAAAAATGGAGTAGTAGCTCCCATTGAATTACAGAACTGGCATGAATTCCTTTATAAAAGTAAGTACTTTGAGAATTTTTTTTCTGAGAATTCAGTAATTGTTCATTTTATATCAAATTGAGCTAAAACACATTAGTTTAAACATTACTGAGAATACTAAAAAGAGTTTAACCCTCCTTTATAAAATTCATTTATTTGTTCATTCATTCATTTGGTACTTGCAATTAAACCTTGGACCTTTACACTGAATTACATCTCTAGGCCTTTATATTTTTTTATTAGCTATAACTTAGCTAAATTGCTAACTACACAGATTGAGCTTGAATCTGCAATCCCCTTGATTCAGCCTCCCAAAGTGTGAGGATCACAGGCATACCTCACCATTCCCAGCTTAATCCTTCTTTACTTATGAAATGAAATCATGAACAAAGGAAAAATATCTAAAGGCAGAATAAGCACTTACAAGTATACCAAGTTCTTATTGGACACGCGGCACTGTTCAAAGTATATCACATTTATTGACATGTTCAATCTTTCCAATAAATCCAACAGGTAGTTGTTAATATTAACTTTTTATTTTACCTGTGAAGCAACTCAGACAAAACGATTAAGTGATCTGTCCAAGGTCGGACAGTAGGCTAGCAGTCGAGCCATAATTTGGATATTGGCAATCCCACACCAAAGCCACACCCTTGATCAGCAAATCCTAAACTCATGAAAGTGGCATAAATACCGCTAACAGCCTGGCAGATTGCTGTGTGATCTTATGGCAAAATTCTAATTATTTCCTGAGGATAAATCCTTCAAAGCAAATGTAATGGGTCAAATCAGGTGCACACTTTAAAGTAAACCTAGTGCCTAGACATTGTGTTAACCCTGGTCTGTTGGGAATGGTAGGGAAGAAGATTTCAGATGGGGGATACCCCATTAGCAGAAGGGCAATGGTGATCATGGTGCAGCAGCAGCGGGGGCTTCATTTGTTTAGTGTGTAGAAAATAGGATGGACGCACAATGGCAAACCTTGGTAGGGGAGTGACAGAGGCTCTTGCAGCAGTGTTCTGGCTGCCTTTATCTCAAAGAATTTATATTCTTCTGGAATGCATTGCAATTATGTTCAATTGTGCTAATGATGCTTGCATTGGCTATGGAGTAGAACAAGAAAGTATAATGGATTTTTCAGTGCTTCCTGGTTCTTAATGAATTATACTTAAAACCTTTTATAACAGACAACAAATGATTGGAATATTGAATGGTGAGGTAACAAACTCGGCTCTCTGAAAAGAGCCTGTTTTCTCTGCATTATGAGAAAGTTTTACAAACAGTGATGCTACCTTTTGCATGAGACATGATGCTGCAGAACATGCCATTATTAGGGTACACATTGCCTTAGGTTGCATTCCTTGAGAGAGAGTTGAATGTCCAGGCTGGGTGGGAGTGGAATTTCCACAGCTCCTCTGGATTCTGTCATTCCATACAAGAGTCTAATAATCAGAAATAGGCACAGAAGGCTCTTCAGAATAAGATGTTGTAGAACTGACTCCTGCCCCTAATTCTGGTCTACGGCAAGATGCACATCAGAGCCACAGCACTGTAGCCTTGGGCTGTGGTGAGGATTTACCACTTTCACTTGGGCCTCTGCTGTCCTTGCCTGCCCTGCCATCCACTCCACACTGGAGAACACTGACAAAGAGCCAGACACAGTACTAAGCATGAATAAACAAATGCAAATGAATAAATGGAGGGGGCTCTTTCCCTTCCATTCACATTCATAGGACAAGTGCTTGAAATGATCACTTCCAAACACATGGATTTGAAGTAACAGCAAGCGTGCTGGAAGGGAGTGTAGATGGGAAAAAACAAGACTCTAATTTGGGGAGAAAGGCATTTTTGAACCTGCATGAGCTGATTGATGGCTTTAATGATCCCAATTTGCCATCTACCATGTATCTCTGGCCCTCTCCCTGGAAATAGCAGATCTCAGGAAGAAAGTTATCATTTCCTGTCTCTTTGTCCCAAGTTAAGGGATGTGATTTGTTTTAGCCAGAGGAATAAAAGAAGGTGGGGCATATAGAGCACTGAGCAAACACTCTGTGTCTCTCGGTGTGCTTTCTACCATGAAGGCCAGTGCATTCTCACGTGAGTGCACTGGAGCAAAACTGAGTCACCTTGTCTTCCCCACTGCAGCCATTCCAGCCCAGCCTGCAGCTTGCTAATCCCCAGACCTGTGAGGAGCTCAGCCAAACCAGAGCAAACCCCATTCCCAAAATGTGTGAGCAGCAACCGCCTATTGCCTTGTGGACAGAGAGGTTTTGTGGCTTTCACACAGCATTACTGTGGCAAGAGATAACTGATACCTAGGCAATATTAAAGCTGAGCGCTAAGGAAGAGCTGCATAAATCAAGAAGCCCTTTATCCTTGAGAGAAGGTGAAAACAGAGAAGGATGAATTCTAGGAGAACTGTAGATACATAAACACAGCAGTAAATTAGAGAAAAGGTAAGAGTCTCAGAGATACCCAGAGATGACAGGTAGGTGCTCAGCTTGGAAAAAACAGTAGATAGTGATGGATTTCCTTAAAAGGAAGGAAAGAATACAAGAAGTTTGGGGAGTACATGAAAATTGAGGATTTAGTTGCAGAAAAAGATGAGGGCATGGAACACACATGCAAGTGGAAATGTCAGACAGATGACCTGGAACTCAAAGGAGGCACAGGAAAGGAATGGTGATATGAATCTGAGAGCAGACAACAGGTATTATTTCCATCAGAGACTGAATTATACACCCTTCAGCAAGAATATTGGTTGAAAATGGTAGAAAGTATGGGCATAAAAGTAACGAATGTGCGTGATATGCATTTGTAGGCTGAGACACATGATAATGTGTAGGTTTTATTGTGACCTCATCAAAAATAAAAACTAACCAAAAAACTAAAAAGCATTGTTGGAAGGCATAATTATTGAGGTGTATGGCTTATATGTCATTATGTGTTGGTCAGAATAATGGGAAGAGAGTTTAAATTGATTTCCATCAAAAAAGACAGAGAAACATCGTTGGAATTTCTTCCACAAAGAGAACTACAAAGCAGTGGTTGTGCAATACAGCAGGTGGAAAGAAGCTGTTGTCCTGTGAGGGTTTGCCTGAAGATAAATTTTGGAACTTCTGAAGTCTCCATTTGGCTCTCTTGTTTGGTAGAAAGTAAAACAAATGAATAGATCCAGCCTGTCTATTTATCGATCTATCTTCCTACCTATCTACCTACCTATCTATGTATCTACCTATCTATGTATCTGTCTATCTTCCACTTCTATAATCTTAACGAAACACATTCAAGTGGTGTCCTGGATAACATTTCCCACTGGCATAACACATGCTGCACACATCTGTTTGGTTGTGTTTTGGATGCTTCACTAAATTCAAATTCCCACGTGCTGCAGAGCACCATTAGAGCTCTGAACACTAATGAATACTTCTGAAATAAAAGGATACAAGGTTTTTATGAGCACTTATTTGTTTCTGAGTGATAAGCAGATAAATAACACATTTAAACAAAACCAGAAACAAAGAATCGGTCTACACAGTCTCATTCCACATTGACGGGAAACAAAAGCTCAGGTTCCACACTTTGTTCAGTTGATAAATATAAAAGTTAACAAAAAGCTTTTAAAGTACACTGAGTTTGAAGCATATCCCTCTAAACGAATATTAGAAATATGACCAAAGTGAGTTTTTTCAAAAAAATAATGAGTAGCTTGAGGAAGAGGAACCCAAAATTGTTCTCTCACTGCCTGTAGCCACAAGGACGCTTGAAAAGATAATGTAAACATCATCAGTGATTTTTGTGGGTTTCTGGGTTTGGAAACCTGATTGAAGTTCTTGCTTCATTTTATTAGACAGGACAGGCATCTGGTGGGACTGTGATTTAACATGGCAAACAAGAAGCAAAAGCCTGCAGGAGCATGCAGTCAGTTTTGCTAAGCAAACTGAGGAGTAAGCTGCTAAGTTAATCAAGCATCAAGAGAATGCTGAGGTTTGGGGTTGAGGAGTTCCACACAGCACACAGGCAGAACTCACTGAACTCAGCAGCTTTTGATGGAATGGACTACCATGAGCTTTTCTGAAACATGCCTTGCTTTTCTAACAGTGGTGTCCACTCCTCACCTTTAAAAATCCTTCACAGCAGCTGTACGTTAATGATACCACCATCCACAGAGTCCCAAGAAAGCTATGCTGGCTAATCAATACTATCTACTCTCAACCCTCCCTCAGTGGATGACATTACTATTACATGGCAATCAATTCCCTTTTTCCATTTTCTCCAGTTCCCTTTTAGGATTTTTAGCAATAAACAATTAAAAGGTCATGTTATTTAGTGGCTAATACTACTTTAGTATTGGCTGTTTTGGACATTAATGTATAGCTAATTTCTGTAAATTGAACATCATTACTTCTAACAGGGCTAGTCACCTTTTCAAAGTGTGAATTCACCTTTTCTGGAGAGAGGGAGAGTGATAGTTTTCAAATGAAGAAGAAATTCAAATGGTACAGGTGCATAACATGGCTATTTCATCTTCAATTCACATACATATTGACAGAAATACCCATATATGCATGTATACATGTGTGTGTATAAATCTATGCAGGCATATATATGTGTATATATGTATGTGTGTTTCTAAGAGTCTATAGACACACATTGTATAGATCTATACAATTACTCCTACCTCAGCTTTATCCAAGAAAAAAATTATATACTAATATAACACAACCTAATATTGAATAGAAATTATTTTGTAATAATTTCTGATTTATTATTAGAATGTGTTTGTTGATATGTACATAATAATCATTATGAAAAGTTAGTACATGTCTCTAACACATCTTAATTCTTTTTACCTACCCCTTTCCTCTCTACTCTCCCATCTCCCTCCATTTTTAGATCTCTTTACCATTTGTAAAAGATCTCTCTGTTTCCTGTTATCTTTTTTCTTTGTTTTTGTGTTTATACTTTGAGTTTCTCAGGTTAATGAAACAATGCAATATTTCAGCTTGTTTGCCTAATTTCTTCCATTTAAAATTATATTATTAAAGTATACCCATTTTCCTACAAATGACCTAGATTAATCATTCTTTATGGCTGAAGACTCCATTGAGCATATTATATCACATTTTCTTTATCCATTCATCTATGGATGAACCCATAGACTGCTTCTAAGATTTAGTTACTTTGAGTTGTGCTGCTATAACAATAGGCATGCATGTATCACTGTAATATGATGCCTTTAATGTGTTGGAGATAGTGCCTAGAAGAGAAATAGAAAAAAAAATCCAAAAATGTACATGGAATCAGAAGACATGATATAGCAAAAACAATCCTGGGCAATAAGAGCAAAGCAGAAAGGCATCACAATTCCAGATATCAAGTTGCTGCAGTAATAATAACAGCACAATACTGGCACAAAAAAAGACCTGTGGATCGATGAAACAGAACAAAGGATGCAGAAACAACCCAACCGTCTATTCTTTGACCATTCAACCATCTAATCTTTGCCCAAAAGGCCAAAAATATATGCTGGAGAAAAGACAGTCTCTCTCTCTTCTTTTCCCCTGAGACAAAGTCTGACTATATAGTCCAGGCTAGCCTTGAACTCAATATGTAGACTAGAGTGGTCTTGAATTTGCAGTGATCCTTCTGCCTTAGCCTCCTGAGTGCTAGGATTATAGGCATGCCCCAGCAAGCCTGGTGATAATCTCTTTGACAAATGATCCTGGGAAAACTGGTCATATACATGCAGATGATTGAATTTATACCCTTATCTCTCATCATGTACTAAAATAAAATCAAGATGGATCAAAGGCTAGATAGTAAAAGAGAAATGATAAACTGTTGAACACATAGGCATAGGCAAGGACTTTCTGAATACAACTCCAACAGCACAGGAAATAACTGAGAATCAACAAATGGGATCATATCAAATTAAAAAGCTTCTGCACACCAAAGTGAAAAGACAGCCTACAAAATGGGGGAAAAATTGCCAGCTATTCCTCAGACAGAGAACTAATATCTAGAATATTCAAATACTTCAAAAAATTAGACCCTACAATAGTTCAATCAAAGATCCAATCAAAAATAAACAAGAGGGAAAGAAGACAAGATGGCTGACCAGTGAGCAACAAAATACAAACTCTCCTGGGAGAAACAACTCATGTACCAGAATAAAACATCCTGGAGAGAACCAGACAGAAGGAGATGGATCCTCTTGACACAGTAAGAAATTAAAACATGAAAAAGCTCGTCAAACACGTCAGGACTACAACTGAAACACCTAAAAACTATGGGAAACAGCATTTTCCCTGTGACCCACCAAGTTTGAGGTGGCCAGAATTTGTGCCAGCTTGAATCTGCACCAGCCAGCAGAGCCACCAAAATTCTTTCCCACTGCTACACAGGAACCACAGCAGCACTGAAGTCAGAGGTTGGTGAGCCTAACAGAGAGTGGAGCCGGCGAAGGAACCTTCATTAATCCATGGTCAGTGCTGGAAATGAGACCCCCCCCATGGGAAGGGCGCGACCAAATGGGCAACATGTTGGAATCAGGCAGGAGGAGACTGAACTGGGAGCAACAGTGACTTCAGTTGGTTGCTACTTCCCCCAGAGCAGATACATAGGATTTACTTGGACTGGGCCGTGCCCCTGAGCAGGACACAATGAGTTGTCCCAAATCAATTCTCTGCACCTAGCACACACTAACCAGATGAAGGCACCTGAAGTTTGGCTAGCCCACTGGGGAGGGGCAGTCAGGAGAGGGTAGAGGTTGCTCGACAGAGTGCTTCAGAGGAACCATGGCCAACAGGGAAGGGGGCTGGGACCTGCACTGTAACCTCTGTGGAGGAAGCCAGGACAATGATAGGAGAGAGAGGCAAGAGGAGCCCCCCAGCCCAGAACCCTGAGAGCCCTGATCCAGGAGAAGGAAAGACAAGGGAGACTGAGGGCGGCAAACACGCAACATCAGACATGGCTTCAATGGACATTAAGAGGTATCTTCGGGACCTTGTAGACGAGCTCAAAACTGAAATATTAAATCAGGTAAAGTAAGATATGAGTAGAGTAATAAAAGAAATGCTCTCAGGAAGCATCTCTCAGGAAGATACAGATGGAAGAAGGGAGGAATACAAAAAAAGGAGAGAAACATTCGATAAAGAATATAAAGAAAATATAGAATACATGAGGCAGATTCAAAGAGACTACCAGGAAATTAAAAACTCCACTGAAAGCTGGCAAAATGCCTTAAAAGAAACTAAGGATAGACTATCAAAACTTGAAGACAAGTTTGCAATGTGTGATCATGAAAGGAAAGATCTCTTAAAAATAACAAGGAAACAGGAAGTAACAATACAAAGGCTAGAAGATGACAAGAGAATCTACAATTTAAGAATAAGAAATGTGAACGAAGAAGCAGGAATACATACAGGCTAATTACAAAGGCTATTCATGGAAATAATTAAGGAAAACTTCCCAAGCATGGGAAAAGAAAAATGACATTTGGTTATGCGAGGAATGCAGAACTCCAGCCACCTACAACCAAAACAGATCTACACCCAGACATATAATAATCAAGATACTAGAAATTCAATATAAAACACAATATTAAAAGCCATCAGAGAAAAGAAACAGATTACCTATAAAGGTAAGCGCATCAGGGTCACAGCTGACTTCTTGACACAGACCATCAAGAAGAGCTTGGAGCGAAGTATTCCAAGCCCTGAAAGAAAATAACCTCCAGCCCAGATTGATGTACCCTGCAAAACTGTCACTAGAAATTAATGGAGAAACAAGATGCTTCCATGACAAAGAGGAACTGGGGAAGTTTGTGACCACCAACCCAACCCTACAGAGAATACTGAAGGACATTCTCTAGAGAGAGAGAGAAAAAAAATACCAGGATTTTAGGAACAGTGGCAGAAAGGCCTCAATGAGTTGGGCAGGCAGTAGAATGAAGGAGAAAACTAGACAAGCAAAGGTAGAAAAATAGTGAGGCAGAGAAGGATGGTTAGAATCTCTTCAGGTGTCTTCACCCGGTTAGTGCGTGCTAGGTGCAGGGAATTGATTTGGGATGGCTCATTGGTTTCTGGCTAGGGGTGTGGCCCAGTCCAAGAAAATCCCAGGAATCTGTTGTGGGAAAGTCACTGTTGCTTCCAGTTCAGGCTCCTCCTGCCTGATTCCAACATGTTGCCCATTTGGTCACACCCTTCCCATGGTGGGGGGTCTCATTCCCAGCACTGACCATGGATTAATGAAAGTCCCTTTTCTGGCTCTGCTCTCCATTTGGCTCACCAACCCCTGACTTGAGCGCTGCTGTCATTCCTGTGAGTGACAGCGGGAAGGAGTTTGGGTGGCTCTGATGGCCGGCGAGCATTCAAGCTGGTGCAAACTTGGCGGGTCACTGCAAAAATGCTGTGTCCCATAATTTTTAGCTGTTCCAGTTGTAGTCCCAACTTATTTGATGAGCTTTTGCATGTTTTAATTTCTTCCTGTGTCAAGAGGATCCATCTCCCTCTGTCTGGATCTCTCCAGGGTGTTTTATTCTGGCAAATGAGTTGTTTCTCCCAGGAAGCTCTGTATTTTGTTGCTCACTGGTCGGCCATCTTGACTTCTCTCTCCTGTACTAGATTTGAGGGCACAGACAGTAATCCTGAAAATAACAGGATATAGTACGGTAATCATCCTTAATTTCCTATTAATGTAATCTAAAGCTCTGTAAAACCTACACTGTTTTACCACGACTGATAGTAATCGAATCTGGTTTGTTTCACTGTTTTGTATTGATAGACTTTATTCAAAGCTGTTATGATTGATAGTATCAAGTCTGAGAGTATAGGCAACTGCACTTAAGATGACAAGATTCACTAGAATAGCCACTATGGTCTGATTATTACCTGCCTTTGAAGTTTTATACTGTCTATAATGTTTTATTTTTACTAATATTGTTATGTACTGCTATATTCAATTATACTGCTATATTCGATTATGCCTGATGATATAGACAATTCTATTGAAGACAATAAGAAACAACACAGTAACCATTGTAGATCACCTTGTACTGTGATTTTATATGTCTTTTTGGTTTCATGTTTTTATAGGAATTTGTTTTGTTTTGTCTTGCTAGATTTTGTTTTTCCCTCTAATACAGAAAGGATAGAAATACATGGAGAGACTCATGCATGCATAGCTGTTTACACTCTCACTGTTTAACTATCTACTTTGTATGCTTTAATTTTGTAACTTGAACAACCATTTCTAAGAGGACAATATGTAATTTATCAACTAGTGATTTCTTATTGTTTATCCTTTTTTTTTGAAATTCTGTGTTATCTCTACCCTTTACATGCTTTTGTTTCTCTTTAAATAAATTTAAAAAAAAATAAACAAGAGGAATGCATAGACACATCTCATAGTACAAATGGCCAACAAATACATGAAAAACTGTTCAACATCTTTGGCTATTAGAAAAAGTGATTTCTGGGACTCCCATGTTCCATATAAATGGCATTCACTAATGCTATGTGAAGAGCAATGTAGCAATGAAACTACAATGTAGAAAACACCCTGTGCGTCTTCATAACTTCCCCCAAGAGCTGGTCCACATTTTACAAAGATGCATCTCCAGTCCTGCAGAGATCTGCCCACACCGTGCCTTTGGGGGAGGGGCCAACACAGGCCAGGCACGACAATGAAGGCCAAGTGAACACAGCTCCCAGTGGACGGCACATCAGACCTGGAGGGCTACCTCACAAGGACTCGACCACCCACAGTCTGCCGCCCTCTGTTCCCTCCTCAGATCGCCCTTCTCCCTGCTCACGACTGTGAATTAAAGGATGAAGGGGACCTAAAGGATGTGTCGTGGCCAATAGACCTGTGTTCTTACTTCACACAGACAAATACCTAAAGAACTCACAGTTCTTGCTGTGCACACGATTGTTCCTGTTCCCAACTGTTGGGACCTTATTAAAGTTTAAGAGGTACAGAGTGCAACGTGGAAGCCAGAACTCTAGCAATCTGCGTGACTTCCTGGAACACACTGCTGGGGTGAGAAAAGTGACTCCAAGTAACATCAGAGGGTAGACACCACACGCCCAATCCACACACAGGAAGTACGCAGGACAGCTGCAAGTTTCCTAAACCGAGCCACCATGAGGCTCAGTGAAGCAATGAAGCAGGCACATTCAATGGCCACTAGCCACCAGAACACCGGGTATTTACTTTTCAAATGTGATATCGTTTTGACATCTGATCTTAGCATGAAAAAGACTGTACGGCTATCTAAGCACAGGTGTCAAATCCTCCAAGTTATCTGGTTGGGTAAATTTGCTTGATAAATGGAGACAAAATTGGTTTAACAATTTCTCCTTTTATTTTTTCTTTTTAATTTTTAAAAAATTAATTCTATTGGCACATTTTAGATGTGCATAATGATCACACTCATCATGGGGAATCTGTACCTGTACCTGTTAGATTTTGCTTCTTCTCTTTACACCATTACCCTCCTTATTTGCAAAAATTCTGCTTCCATCTTCCTTTCTGTTCTCTTTCTTCCTCTACTCTTCCTTCTTTTTCCTCTCTTCCCTCCCTTGTTCTCCTCCCCATTTGAGCATTTTCTTCCTATTTCATAGTATCTATTATACATTTTGATCTTTACTTACCCTTTCAGTTTCTCACACCACAGAAACAATGCAATATTTATTTGTTTTTTATATTTATTTATTTTTTATTTTATTTTAAAAAGCAAAACAAAAAAAGGACAGAAACAATACAGATTTTCAAAAAATGGTAGGAAATTAACTAAGTTAATATGTTGCACAACATTTTCTTAGAAGCAGATGTTCAAGTTACTAGATTTAGGCATAAAAATGATCTAACAATCAAGCAATGAAAGCACAAACTGTTCTTTTGATGAACAGAGATTAGTAGTACAATTATTTATCTTGTACACACACACAAACATATATATATATATATATATACCTATATGCATATCATCTTTTGCTTTCTTCCATTTCTCCTTTCCCCTGTCACAATTGTTCTTTATTTCCCTTTCATCATCACAATATCTACTGTACATTTTGGATCTTATTAATCTTTCAGGTTTTTTTTACACTAGCAAGACAATACAATATTTACAAATGTGAGTTTGATTTATTTCACTTATGAGTATGGTCTCAAGTTGCCTCCATTTACCCATAAAACCTTCAAAGTTATCCTTCTTTACAGTTGAGTAATATTCCATTGTATAAAAATACCACATCTTTTTATCCATTTCACGATGCATGGGTACTTGGGTTGTTTCCAAAATTTAGCTATTACAAGTTGTGCTGCTATAAACATAGGTACTTATATATCACTATGGCATGATGTTTTCAATTTTTCTGGGAAAATATCCAAAAGAAGAAGAGCTGGACTAAATGGGACTTCTAATCCTAGTTTTCTGAGGAATTTCCTCACTATTTTAAAGGGACTAAACCTTCTCAGTGGAAGAAAGCTTCTTTAATAAATGGTGCTGGAAAAATTGCCTTTCCATGTGCCAAAGACTGAAACTTAACCCATGTCTACACCATGCATTAAAGTCAAAATGGATATAAAATACAAGCACTAAATCTTCTGGAAGACAAGATAGGTAGAAATCTTGAAGACATAGGGGTAGGCAAAGAGTTCATGAACAAAATGTAAACCACATGGAAAGTACTTCAAAGAATCAAGAACTGGGATCTCATCTTATTAAAAAATTTTTGCACTTCAAAACAAATCACCAACAAAATGAAAAGAAAACTCACAGAATAGGAAAGAATTTTAGCCAGCTGTCCCTCAGACAAAGAACTTCTATCCAGAACATACAAAGAACCGAAAAAACATCAGGCCCCCAAATTCAAAGACACAGTACAAAAATGGGCTTCTGAGATGAACAAGCACTTCTCAGATGAAGAAATACAAGTGGCAAATAACATGAAGAAATGTTCACCATCACTGGTCATTCAAGAAATGCAAATTAAAATAATGCTGAGACTCCATCTCACTCCAGAAGGAATGGCTGCCATCAAGAAATCAACCAATAACAAAATATTGGTAGGGCTATGGGGGAAAAGGAACACTTCTCCACTCTTGGTGGGAATGTAGACTGGTACAACAATGTGATAGTTAAATACTTGCATCTTAGTTCACTTAATTACAAAAAAGGAGAGCTCATGCATTGTCTTATCAGACTGGACATATCAAACAAAATTTTTTAAAAAGCTCATTTCTCTTTATTTGTGTATTTCTGTAATACATAATCATCACGTTATTTGTAGTCAATATATAAGATAGATTTTACAAACAAATTTCTTTGACTGAAGATCAAATGACAGCTAATGTACTTGGGTCAAAAACATAACTGGAAAACTAGTAAATTATCTTGCCTGTAGACCAATTCAGAAAGTAGATTATATTTATTCATTTATTTTGATTCATTCTTTTTAGTTAGGCAACATAGACTTAATGAATAATATAGTCTAGAGATTCCTTTTTTTAAAGCAAAATTAGTAAAACAACATTTTTTTTACCCTGGAAGCCCTCATAACTTATCAGAAGATACATATTTCTAGTACCTATGAAAGATATAAAAGTTGCTAAATCTTGAGATCATTGCTTAACATGAAAGCTTTTCCTATTATATTTTAATGTTTTTTGTTATAAAGTAATAGTACATAAAACTATGAATATCATACATGTATTACATACATCTAACTCTTCATAATAAAATAAAAATCTATTAACCTATTTCCTTCCTAAAATGTAGGCTATCAATATCATTCTGTTTACTTAAATATTCCTCCTATGGCATCTCTTTTTGTTTATATATCCACACCTAGAGCAAGCATGTATTTACAATTATGTTTGCTTTGAAAGTTAATATGTTAAACTGCATAGTTTTTCTGGAGTATCTTTTCCTCATTTAAGCTTGTATCTTTATGATTTTGCGATGTTACTGCATGTAGCAGTAGCTCATCTGGATCCCCTGCAGTATACTATATCCCATTGCACTACTATACTACTATTGCCTGGATGGCCATTTGCATTATAACCCTCTCCATTTTTTATCATGAACACACTACTATCTATTTTCTTGGCATGCATATGCTAGATTTTCAGTAGGATATATTGCTAAAGTTGTCTGGATTACAGGGAGTATGTCTAATTTCACAGGATGATGTGAAATCATTTTCCAAGTAGTGGTGTTAACTTAATCTCCCACCTAACAGAGTATAAAACACTTGATAAGCCAATGTCATCCTCAACCCTTGGTCAGAACTTCTAATTTCCACTAGACTATTAGATACACATCATTCTATGAAATTATATTTGCATTTCATTAATTTGAAAACCTTAGAATCATTGTGTGTATCACTCTGACCAAGGATAAAGTATGTAATGCTGAGGAAACAGGAAGGGAGAGTATCATCTTTGGTAAACTAGAACACCTTGTTAATGTCTTATATTTTATTAGGTTCATAATTTTTTCAAATATGTAATTTAGAGTATTCTCTAAACAAATTTACTATGAAAATGACTGCTGCAAAAAGAGAACTAAAAATATGCCTGTTGTTCCTAGCACACAGTGATCATCTATAAACAGTCTTTTAATCAGCAATTGCATAATAATTCCTAAAATTAGGAATTCACACAGGACATCATCTAGATGTATCCTGTGCCTTAATGCAACTAATCTTTTCTACCACAGATCTATTATTGTCTGGGTCTCTTCCTTCTTTGCAATGGCATCCCACTTTCTTAGACTGGGAAAGCAAGTCATTCTGGACTCTTTCCCTTTCTGCCTTCCTTCATCAACAGCGGAGCCTGCCAGTTTCACCTCTCAGTGATTCTCACAGCACGGTCCACAGATCCCTGAGGTTCCCCCAGATCCTTTTCAGAGTGTCCCAAAAGTCATAATTATTTCAAAACATCACTATCAGGTTATTACTTTTTTTAAAATATGATGACATTTGCACACTGCACAAGGGCAATGGTATAAAATAATACAGGCATCTTCACAGACATCAAGACAAAGGCACCGGACCTCCAAAATGGAAGTCACTAGATAATTCATTCTCATACACTCCGTGCTAAAAAGGAATATGCTTTAACAATATATTTTTTCTAGTACTGAGGATTGAACCCAAGGCCTCTGCACTAAGCTACATTCTAGCCCTTTCTGTGAATTTATTTTATATATCTATATATATAAACAGGTTGTTAGTAAATTGCTAAACTGGCCAGGCTGGAACCACACTTGTGATCCTCCTGCTTTGGCTACCTGGAGTGCTGGGATTACAAGTGTGTGCAACCATACCTGGCAAAGATATCCTTGGAGCAGGAAAGAAAATATTAATTTTATTACATATTGAGTCCTGAGAACATGATTTTTTAATACGCAGTGTGGCAAGCTGGAAAGAATGCACAAAATATTTCTGTGGTCTACTGACTCCCTTGCAGGAATCAGCTTTGAGCTGAATTCATCATGCCTGGTACCATTTTTACTTGAAAGATTGACTGATGGACCAAAAAGGGTTTTCAGACTTTGGTATGTGGTAGATATTTTTTTTGGAAAATGAAAGAAATGAGTCTGTCACTTCAAGGTAAATAACTGACAGTCTTTGTCACCAATGATAAAATTCAGGCTGCTAAACCTCAACCAGAATTCTTTAAAGCTTGTATTTACTACCTTGAGCATGATGGTTTTTTAATCCTTACAGTTTTCTGGTGAGGTCTCTGGTGATGTTAATGAACATGACAGCAGAGGAAACCTATGTATATGATGAAAAAAAATATTTCTTTGGATCCACAGAATCAACCAAAAAATAACTCTTTAATATAAAAACTTATTCCCTACTGTGTCCAATCATAGTCCTAACACCAATTTAACAAATGTTTATTATTTAATATGTGCTAGGTTCTAGGATAGATAAATTACAACAGGCAAAAATCTCACACACTGTCCTGGAACTCACGCTCACATTCCTTAATTTATAGCTAACAATAATGTTATGAGAAGAGTAACATCAACTTTGTTTTGTAGTGACCCTTATTACGTCCCTCTACAGTGGCAGGATTGAGAATCCTCTAGACCACATTAGACTCCCTAATGATAAGAACATTGGACATTTACAGCATCATTGCTAAGTGTCAGACATCCTTCAACTGTTTTCATAGGAATTAATTCTCACACTGACTTTATAAAGTAGGGAGTGATTATGTAGTCTAATTTATACATAAGAAACCTGAGGTTCAAGTGCTTTTGTGACTCAACAGCATTAAATATCTAAGGAGAGACTCAGAGTCAAACTCAGGCTTTGGCTTCATTTTAAACTGTTTGCTTGTATTTCCTTGAACAGCACAGTGTGCTTAAATAAACAACCTCAAGGTAGTAAATAAACCTATTACCAGGCATTGAGATTAAAGAAGCTTGATGTGAACAAGGAAAGGAATGAACTTCGCAGGCAGGCAAAAACTTTTGATTCATTTACTCAGTCCTCATTCAGTCCTGGAGAGTTGATGGTTATCATACAAACTGCCCCATTTGAAAGTTCTTTTTTTTTTTTTTGTCAGTCTGTGTCGTTCTAAAACTTCAGCATCTTCAGAATCACCACAGAAGGCTATGCACATAAAACTATGCAGCAGCACTTTGGAGGTGTACGAAAGAATTTTCAATAGTATTTTTAGTTCAGTGGCATTTTCTCATCTGTGCTGACCTAACCCAGAAAGAACACAGATCACCCTTTTCATATGCATTGAAAAACATTCCTAGAGCCACCTGGACGAGAAGCAGACAGCAGCTGAAAGATGAGCTCAAGAGTTGAATTTAGTTCATGCATGTTTGTCATCAATTTTAATACCATTTTACGGGAACACCACCATGACAACTTCTTAGTATTTCAATTTCCACATCTATAAAGTGGGATAAAAACAGCATCAACTTCTGGACAAAACTGTGATGATTAGATGAGATTAATTTGCTAAGTACTTAAGATACTGTCTGACATATGGTGAGCACTGTACTTTGCTAAAAAGAAAAAAAGTAAACCAAAATGGAAATGTGTTATTGAGTGAGTGCACAAAGATGGCCACTGTTACCATTTGGATCTGGAATGCCCCTCAGAGGCACATACATTGTGGGTATGGTCCCCAGAAACTGGTACTACTGGGAGACGGTGCAGTGCTTACTAGGTGAGGTTTCATAGGAAGAAGTCAGGCCACTGGGGGAATGACCTTGAAGTGGGTATTGGGACACAAACTCCTTCCTGACTCTTTCATTGCCTCTTAGCCACCATGAGGTAAGCAGCTTCTCTATACCATGCTCCCTGCCATGATGTACTGTCTCACCACAGACCCAAAAGCCACAGTCAAGTAACCATGAACTGAACCCTGGGCATCCAGTGAGCCAAAACAATACTTCCCTCCATATAAGAGATTTATGTCAGGTACTTGGTGTAATAACAGAAAAATGTGAGAGACATACACTCCAAAATCAAGGACAGAGCCTAAAATCATCTTCCTGGTCCTGGTATTCACGTAACTTCTAAAGAAACGCTTAAAGGTAACAGGCTAATAAGAAGTTGTTCCTGTGCCTGTATAAGAAGATTCCTGTGGGGACAACAGGAACGAAGGGGAGAAAGCCTTTCTTGAACCTTGAGCCCAGTCTCAATGACTGTGGTTTCCTTGTTTTGTTTTTCTTCCTTTTGGCAGGAATAAGGCACACAGGTGAGAAAAGAGCAGCTGGGCCTGGGAGGTGGCCCAAAGGGTGCCAGTCAGAAAACCTAAGTGAGGACACCCTGCAGGCAGCAGAACTGGGAAGAGGCCCAACTTACTCTTCACTGGCCTAGGACGCACATTATTTGTCCTCCCTCACCTCTGACAGTGCTCAACTCAAATACAGCACTTTCAAGTTAAATTTTAAGCCCATTAAAAATTACAGCCACATAATCTTCTATTCAGTTTTCAGCTTGGCTGGGCACTTTCTCTTTTTCATTTTTTGCATTCACAAATAATAATAATCCTGAAGATTACCTCCAGATTAAATTATGGTAGAGATTCCAAATAAACCAATAATAAAATAAAATCCAGAAGCACTTTTTATACTCTGCCAATACTCTTGCCAGTAGTTTTCATAATCATAAAATACATAAATGATAACTGTAACTTCTATTCTCCTAAATGGGTGCAGGATTGAATTATAAAATGTAAGATGGAGAAATGTCTCTCAGTAAGGGGGAGTAGGCTAGGAATGGGCTTGGGGATGAAGGGATCCCTGGTACACCGAAGAAGATGAAAAGAATTCATTTTATATTGAGATGTAAGAGATTCTGCAGGTGACCTGTCCACATCCTCTTGGTGTTTACCATTTCTGTGAAAACCCAACACACCAGCTCCATGCACAAACACTCCATGTGCAGGGACTGAGAGTTCTCTGCCCTTGGTTACCACCACACCCCTTGAGGGGCACTCCTCACCCCATGACTGATGGGCTTGGGAATGCACATCCCACCTCACTTGCTCTTTGGTTGACATAACCTAGAAGCACAAGACCTACAGTGTTGTCCAGAGAACTCCAGAGACAGAGCCCTGCTGCCCACAGGGGTAACTCTCTTGGTGAAGCACCCGTAGGTGCCTCCTCTGCCCTCACCCCCTGACTTCTCCATTCCCTAAAAGAGCTTTCTAGCTCTACCTTCTGAAAAGAGACTTGCACTGAAATACTTCTCCCAGAGGCTCCCCCTCGGGGAACCCAGACCCAGACAGAGTGATCTCTTTTCTCCTGCTCAGTTCTAGAGCCTGTTTTCCCCCTTTCCGTCTGGATTCCAACAGCAAAATCAATTTCTATTTACCTACCAAGTCTCAATTTTTCATAAACTGTGATACAGCCACCTTCTAACAGCTTTTAGGAAGCCTCCCGCTCCATTTTAGGGTACACAGAAAAAATTAATTGGACTGAAAGAAGCCAAGAAATCAATTAGAATGAATCAGGCTATAAATCTCCAGCTGCCTGCTGCTTTCCATTACATGTTGAACTATCACAAAAGACAAATCAAATGATCTTTGAGAAATTATAACTGCTGTCACTCACTAGGGTCTGAGGCCCTAGCACTCATTAGTTACTTTTAAGTCACTAAGGAACATTGCAGCCAAATGGTTCCAAGTCAGGAGAGGCTGTAGAAGAAACAGAGGGAACAGGTTTTCGTTGAGTCACCTTGCTCAGTGCATCTCTGAGTGTCTTGGGACTGTGTCATAGCTTAGCTCACATTAAAACCCATTGCAGCAACACAATGACTTACTTATAAGCCTGGTCAACCCTGCATAGATCTGAACAGACCTTACTTTAGGGCATTTCCAAAGACACATTCAAGAGCCAGGATCCCTGGAATCATCTCTTGTTTCTATTTCTTGCCAGCTCTGTATTTAAAGCATATCTTCTATCCATTCTGTACCTCACTTTCTTCATCTACTTGCAAAATGGAAATAACACTAGAAATGACTTCACAGAGCTATGCTGAGCCCCTTGCTAAGAAGTGCACGAGCCTGCACTGCACTTGCACATTTGCTTTTATGGTGAAGTTTTCCACATCTTTCTCAGGAACATGTTGGTGTCACAGATTCAATGTTCCATAAGCAGATCCTGGAATGTTGGGATATAAGCAATGACTTAAAGGAGCTAAGAAGATGCCGTCTCGAGCAAGTCTCAGGCTCAACTTGCAGGAAACTGTTTCCCACCTGAAGGAGAAGGAGCTGGATTTCACAGCCACACCCTCGCAAATCCCTTGCAAAATATCCAGGAAAGTGATGCACAGACCAAGGCTGTGTTCTCAACAAGGAAACCAACCAAGGATAGTGGTCAGGAGTAAAGTAGGGAGAAGCTGAAGAAGGGGCCCTGCAACAAGAAGCCAGCACCTGCAGTAATGCAGAAGGGCACTGAGAGTGTCAACAGAAGAGGCCACTACGTAGCCGCCAAAGATCCCACCTCATCCAGGTCCACCCAGTCACACATGCATTCAGGGACTTGCGCACTGTGTGCTGGGCACCGTTGGTGCAGCCCTGAGGAGAGATGAAGTGTGTGGGATCTGATGGGGAGGAAGTAAATAACAAGCAGCAAATATAAGATAGATGTGCCAAGTGTAAGGCAGGGGGAAAAAAGTCAGGAGCTATAGCCGGTGCTCACAGTCGCACTTGGGACCTTCCTCTGGCCGCAGGGTGCACCCACCCTGCAGATGCTAAAGCTGCTGCTTGCTGAGGACTTGTAAGTTGGCTCTGATCCTGAGGCCTGTTTTTAGTGGAGTTCTGCCTTGGCTGGGGAGGTCTGGACAGTTATCCACACGTCTCCAAGGGGAGAGAAGCAGCAGTTGGCAGTGACTGGAGAAGAATCAGAGCTCAGGCCCCTTGCCTATCTGCAGGACAGCTCTTTATACAGTTCTTTATCTTGGGGGACCTGGCTGAGGCTGGACTTCTACCCATCTGTAGAAAGCTCTATCCCTATTACCTGAACGCTCAGCTCTCCCTCTTTCTCCCGAGACCACGACCTCAATAAATCATTCCTGTGAGAATCTGCCTTCACTCTCCTTTCTTAAGGAAACCGGCTCAGAGAGGAATATTTCTTCTCTTAAAAATGATCTTCTCTACCAGTGCCACAGGGAAAGAGCCCCAGATCCCAAGATAAACAGCCACATCTCATTTCTTTACAGCCTCCAGGCCCCTGAACAAGAAAAAAATGGGGCCTGAGGTTGCTGCTCCATTGTAGAGCACTTGCCTGGCATGGATTGGGCCCTGAGTCTAATTCCCAGCACTTCCAAAAACAAGCACAGTTTAAAGAAGACTAGGAAGCCAAGTACCCAAAAAGGCCATGTCTCAGTTTGCACTAGCCACTGTTTGGCAAAGTAAAATAAGAGGACAGTTCTAAATCATAGATTTGAAGTTCTGCCAATGTACTGGTTATGAAGATCTTTTGCTGCCTGGTTTCTGGTAAGTACTTTGAGTCACAGGGAAGCATACAGACCACAGTTATGCCCTGAACAGAGAAGTCCTCAAGGTTATGGGGCATTAATAAGGTGTTGCTGACTACAAGTACCTACCCTGGTCTTCTCAATGAAGACACTAAAGTCTTTCTTAAGGGTGATGCCAGTATGAGTGCCAGAGGCTTCCAATTCACCGGGTATAGATGTTGACCACCCTCTGTATCTTTAGTTTCTGTAGCATTAATGCAACAAAGATTGTCATGACCATGTAAACACCACAAATTCATTGGGACCAGTAAGCCAAAAGGCTCCATGCTACGTCTCTGTACACCCACCAGCCGGTATGCGAGGATTCTGTTGGCTTAATTATAATACCTTGTTAGATGAATGCAGGGAACATGCTTGCCTTGTCAGCAGCCTCCCAGGGGACTGGTACCAAGTAATTGCTTTCCATTCTGCAATCCCGCAGGTGCCATTGACTTCCAGGCACGGGCACCTTCCAGCTCTCCATCCCTCCCCCACATGCCTCTCCGGGATGGAATGGGGGCTGGGGTGGTATCAGCACCAATGTGCTGGTGACACCTTAGTTCTCCTCTATCAACAACATACCATTTAAATGACTAGATAGCCCTGTGTTAAACAGCTTTACAAACATTTAGATTTGCATTTCAACATTTTATCAGGTAACATAATCTCTAAGATTCAAAAGATGTATTTTATATTATTTATATTTATGCATATATAATACATAAGGTATATCTTACAATTTTTATTTTATATAAATGTAATATATATTAAGGTATATGCTTTACAGTGAGATGCAATCCTATGAGGAACAGGGTAAAGAAACCCATTTCAAAATAGGTAAGAAACATTTAATAGCACTAAAAAATTGATCTGGTTTCTGAAGGAAAATACATTTATGTGAATCTCACTTATCATACAAATTCAAAATAAACTCTTGTTGGCTTAAAAGTAAAATATTAAAATAATCAAGAGATGAGAGATACAGAACTGAGTACTTTACCAGCCTTAGGATGACCTGGGTAGTCTGCTGATATACAAAACAAACAGAAGAAGCACTGTGTACACAAAAGCTCACTGGTAATCTCAGTAGTATTGTGTAAGATCTTCTAGTTTCTCTAGGTAGAAACCTTGAATAGGAAACTAAGGAAGTGTTCTATTACAAACATAACTGACACAGGGTATTTCCTTTAGAAAATCCTCTCAATACAAATACCTGCAAAGGTTTCCCCGAAGGAAATTTCAGATTCAAGAGCTCTAACATGTAACAGACAAAACCTATTTGTCAAATTAATTACTACTTAATTAGCAAAAGGAAACTGAGAAAAGAGCTCACACATACAATGCACATGGCAGGAACCATCAAGGAGAGTCACACCGCACGCTACCCATGTCCTGCCAGGGTCTCTTCCTGGTCACCAGAGCATCTTCCACCTTCCACCAACTCACGGGGGTAGATGGAGAACCTACACCAAGGCTAAGCTCAGCAAATCGCTATTTCTCAAGGGCGGGTGGGGAAGTTATGTACACATATATGGTACTACCAAGATGAATCAGTAGGAAATTATTAAAACTGTTTTGCCACAATATCAGCATAGAAAGATAACCAGCCTGTGATATGAGAGATCAGGAATGAGAACGGTGTACAGCATCTAATTCTAAGTTACTGGCATTAATATATAAACTTGGCACTGTCACAGAAGATGACTGCCTGAGAAAACATCTTGCTCTCTTTTGCTATGCCTCTTGGATCCGTTCTAAAATAAGTGATGGACTACAATATGTAGGAGATAATACATACACCCCAAATGGTACTAAGATTTTAGAAACCTAAAACTTCAGCTAAATATTAGGGAGAGAGGAAACTATCAGAAGGTAAACATGCAAGACCCAATGTGAATAGAAATAGTGGGTGCAGGTGAGGATGGGAGTTGGCTGACCCTGTGAAAGGCTCAGGCTCATGAGATAGTTACGGAGCAAATTTCTCAGCATCTCCCCAACCTGGACTTCCTTCCCATGATACAGCAGGCAGCTGCTCATGGCAGGTCAGGCATGGTCACACTATGCACCCAAAACAGAAAGTTAAGGGAAGTACTCATGGTGTCAAGTACCTGGGTCACTGATTGAGCACCATGAACCTGTGAAATAACCTCAGGTTTGCCAGGTTAAAAATGAGGATTGGGGGAAGGCTGAGACTATATTTATGGTACAATATCATTTCCATTTTAGGGATATCTTCTTGCACAGGGATAAATAAACATGATAAGGAATTAAAGGTTTCAAAACCTTAAACCTTTAAGATACAGTATTATATCCACTATATACAACAAAATAAAAAGCAGGTATTTGGGGGGAAATACTTACCAGAGTAAATGCAAGTAAAACATCTGTTTTATAAGATCAATAAGTTCCTTGAAATAAGAACTTATAAGCAACAAAAACGTAAGAGCAGAGAATGGCATAGACCAGGAGCTAAGACATACACAAAATCGAAAAAATAGCTGGGGAAGGCAATGCTGAAAAGAAAACACCATACCATGTTTATTTGGAAACAGGCACATTATTTTTGGAACAGAAAAATCAAAGTACTGGTTGCAGGTGCAAAGCTTTTAAACTCTTCCAGAATGAAGACACAAAATGACCAAGGGCAATAATGGGAAAGCACACAATAGAAATGAAAAGCAAACCCAAACACAGTAGGAAAAACTGATTTTCCTGAGGAAGAGAACAGAAAGCCCAGGAGACACAAGAATTAAGGACAGCACATGAAAGGAAACATTTCCAAATCTATCCATTCAAAACACTTCTGCAGAATACAAAGAAAAATTATAAAATATTATCAACGTCCACTCATATTGTATTTAAGTGATTTTATTCTTATTTCATCAAGGAAAAACAGCCCTTAGAGCTTCCACAAAGAACGAATAAAAACAGAAGCAAATTCTTATGAAGAAATTTTTAAGAATTTAGGCTCTTCTCATGCCTCATATCATATAACGGAAGATAAGAAAGTCTTGGAAAATGTCTGCAATAAAGAATTCTATACAATACAGTAAATCTGTGAGTAAAGTCAACAGAAATAAATACACGTAATATATTGCACTATATGTATATAAATTTATAGATGTATATAAATTCAGGGATGCTGGAAACACTGAGCTATATCCATAGCTCTTTTTAGTTTTTAATTTTGAGACAGGATCTCACTAAGTTGTCCAGGCTGGCCTCAAATTTGAGATCCTTCTGCCTCAACCTCTAGAGTAACTAACATGATATTCAGATATTCATGAGCAATCAGACCTAATACATTCCCTCTTGAACTTATTAACAAAATATATGCTCTAGTCAATGAACAACCATATGAAAACTAAAAGCTCCAAAGTGGGACTTGATTAAAAGAAGCAAAGACTAGCTAGCCATAATTATTAAAACAATAAAATGTAAGAATAAATCTAATTGCCCACTTTTCTATCTCATTAACAAACATTTATTGATTTCTCACTAGATATAAATAAATACTGTTTGAAAGAGGCCAACTGTCCAAGACATAAATACTTATTGAAACAAAAAACTAACTCCATGCTGAAAAAGTGACAGGAATGGTTTAAAGATAAATTATATACTTATCAGAGAAAGAGGTTTCATAAATTTATAAGTAGAAAAATCAATAAAGGTCCTAGGAAGGAAATTTGAACCAAATGCACAAATTACTAAAGGCTCCCTTTAAAAATTTGTTACTCAAAATCAGACATGTGAATTAAAACAATAATAAGAGACCACTTGTTAACTATGCAGTTAGTCGCCACTATAAACTCATAGGATGGAGAAACAGGAAAGTATTTGTGGGATGAGACTTGGGGACATATGGGCCACTTTTCTGAGCAACAATTTTATAAAATACATTAAAAATTTAGAAATGTGAATTGCATCTCTAAGTATGTTAGATAGCCACTAAAATATTTATAATCACTCATATCTCTAGAACATGGAAAAAATCTTAGTACTCAAAAGTATGAATTTGGCTGAATATATTATTATATATAGAGAGAGAGTATGCAATGCTACACAGTCATAAAATAGTGTTTTAGAGAATGATAAACACTGCGAGACATGTTTGGGGTATCTTATCAAATTAAACAAAAACACTATAATATACAGCGGAATAATGCTTATAAATATTTAATGCGTTGAAGTAATGAATGGAAATATCCCAAAATTTAACAATGACTATTTTAATAGGTGAGTTTATGGATGATATTCATTTTCTCTTTATACTTCCTTTCTTCCGGTGGTAATAGAACCACTGATTTTAGCTTGGCATATGATTACCAAGAATTGAAACATAATATCACAGTTTTCTTTTGTGTGACTGAGTAGTGACTAATGGAGAGGTACAACTTCTGGGAATGTCCAGAGAATGTATTTCTCTTTTATCCTACTTGCTCGGAAGGTGATCATGAAGGTTGGAGTTGAAGCAGCTATCTTAGGTCATGAAGTAGAAGCAATGTTTGAGAACAGCAGTGAAACATGAAAGGCACCCACATTCTTGACACCATGGAGCAGGACACCACTCTTGCTGCTTCTCTCCAAGTGACATGGGAGAGAAAACAACAGGAATCAGAAGACTCTTGGAATTTATTGCAGGGTCTAGATTCACTTTCCTAATGAGTACTTTCCAAAAGTCCCATCACGATCTCTTAAGCACTCTGTGAGTGGATGTATCATGAAAAGAGTTCAACTGCGGGTTTAATTAAAAGTAATTAAAACAAGAACTGGCTTGGAAGGTTCATGATAAAAAGCAAACTACAACTCTGCTGATGGGTAATTTTCCCTTTTCTTGGTGTGCTGATATTGTCAAGTGGACTCCAGGCAAGAAAAGCAGTTTCCTCCCTCAAGTGCACTACTGTCAACACAAAATGAAGATAACTTCATCACCGACTGAAAAATCGGAGCAGAACATGATTCAAAGCTGCATCCTCTGCAAAACCTAAAAGGAACAGAAGCTACCAGTTATATCCTTTCATTATTGCAATGCAAATTTAAAACATGAGATGACTTAAAATCTGGGAAGCGAAGATCCGCTCTTTACTTGAGGCCAGCTGACCTCACCCAGGTTTAATAGCGAGGTCTCCTAACCTCGTCCCTCGGGGAGGCAATAAAAGTCAAAATTAGGTTCATAAGTGGAGGAAACATGAATTATAAGCTTTAGGTCACTCTGCCTCGTCCTTGCACTCTTCGCCCTTGTATTAAAACAAAACTCAGCAGGCAGCGGGACACAAATGTGTGGGGAAGAGCAGATCCTCGTAGTGGTATTACTTGATCTGGGGGAAACGCAGCACATACAGTAGAGAATGGGTCTGACGCTGAGCCCTGGGGACCTGTTCTAAATGCAAGGTGTGACTGACGCCATGAGAGACCTGAGCACTCTAACACAATGAATGTGGTTCCATGTGGATATGTAAAGCGTATATTTATAGATGTATGTTGCTATACTTCTGTATGGAAATACATTTACAGATATATATATATATATCGACAATGCTGATGTCAAATTTTTAAAATATATTACACGTCATATTTTTATAACTTATTCCTTATCCATGCTTTTTCTTTTAATGAAAATATCGATTTGCTGAAAACTACACTCAACTGGGTTATAACCCTAGACTGAAAAAAGTACTGAATAAAAGACAAAATCAAATGTTCCTAAATTTCTGAGTTACTTAGTAACTTAGAACTTAGAGTGATGCCTGTTATTATTCTAGTAAATGTGTTCTACCTTCTTATAGAATTTTAAGGATAAAAATAAAGCAGCCTAAGTAGAAGTGCTGTACCTACTTTTGAATGGGAACCATATCAGCTATTATTGTTAATTTCAAAGAAAAATTAGGGGGAAAAAAGTCAAAGGCAATACTTAAATTACAGCCCTACCAAGGAAATAACACCAAGAAAATCTTCCTATAAATTTGATCTGAAAACTGAAGTATTTTATGCACAAAGTCTCTCTGAGCAGGAGAGAGGGCCATTGCCCTGGGCTGGACTCTCTGTGTGGACCCTTGTTCTTTGATATATAAAGGTTTACTACTAGTACAATGAGTCAGAAAATGTACAGAAATCTCATAAACAAACACCTTGATATTTTTGTTTTGCACTTTAAGAAACCTGATCTTTGCTTCATAATCATCTACCAAATGGCGATCATGGTGCCCACCTTCAAAAGAATTTTTAGAAGTTATTTAATCAAAAAATAGCACAAGAAGAAAGAAGCAGAAAATTCTAGGTTCACTTCCAAGACTTTTACACACACACACACACACACACACACACAGCCAGTAATTTTAAGTGAAAAGCAGCTACCCAAGCAGAAACCATGACCTCCCTAAAATGTAAATTTCCCCAAGAAGAAAATGTCTCTAGCTGCTTTGAAGATTCCCAGTATGACAGTGCTCTGGGTGCTGCATGCATAGTTTTGAAAGAAACATGCTGGCATTGTTTATTCCAGTTCCTTTTCAGTTGGGCAGGTCATCTTACCCATGAATAAGAGTTCAACTTTCAGAATGCTAATGAACATTTGCATGGCTATTAAGACCAACTGAAAAGGATACCCACACCAGACAAGAAGCAGCTGCCCATGGGCCACCGTGGGGCTTTATTCTTGTCCACTAATGCTTCCTGATCCTCCCTGGGGAAATGGCTTTATTCTCAAAGTTAATGTGTTATCCAAACAAGAGTCGTAACATGGGCTGCTGTGAGGCTTTTTTGGGGAGAACTACTTCCCCAGCCCAGGCATTGGCCAGTTTTGAGTTTGAAAAAAGAACAAATAAATCCATTTTCCTTTATAGTTTTTATCTGCAATAATTAAATGTTCAATATTTAATGGCCCAAGCTAAAAAGCAAGGTTTCAAAATATAACAACACAGCATGTTAGGGTATGAAGATAAATCAAACTTAATGCTTCCATTTACAATAGAATCATTTTTATATTTATACCAAACAAGTCTTTGGACTTTGTAGAATCTACATAGAATTAAGATGTAAGATTAAAATTCTGTGCATTTACCTAATCCAGATCATTTGATACTTTCCTGGCCTAGCAATATGATTTGAGAAATTAAATGTAATAAATCTTACAGTTAAAATAATAAAACATGACATAACATTGAATCATGCCTAGCATAGCCAGTTATCCCACTCCCATCCCCACTATATAACCATTTCTTTGCTGTTTATTTTTAAACATTTCATTGTGGTGTATGCATTGCACTTGCATAAAATGCACTAACATGGAAATTGTTATAGAGTGAATAATACCTGGATGAAGAGATTAAACACTTGCAGCACCCCAAAAGAACCTCCAGGTGCTCCCTTAGTCTTCACCCACTCTGTGCTGCAGATAACCCTAAATCTGCTCTGGCTGGGACATGTGGTTTGCATGTCCTCAAGAGCTCCTCTGCAGGGAGACTGGCCCACACTCACTGGGGACAGTTACCCTACCAAGAGACCATGTCGTTTTCAGAGGGCTTTCACTGTTGCAGTGGATATAAAAGCAGGCTTGGCTTCTTTGATGTTTGGCCCCTTCCGTACATGGCTGGCTCCTTTCTGTTTTTTTGCCAAGTTGTCACATGAGAACCTAGCACCATCCTGTTCAGATCTTCTTCCCAGCAGAATGGTCAACCAAGTAAACCTCTTTTCTTTAAAATGGTCACAGATCTTTTGTAATAACAAAAAAGTGTGCTAATACACTTACCTTTCATGGAAGTTCTTTCCTTGCTTTTCTTTTTCCATTGACCGCTTACTTCTGTTGTATATATTCTTGTTTAGTTCTACCTATTTCTCCTTTGTATAAATGGACTTGTCTATATTTAGTAGCATGCATTGTTTCACATGTGGCTTTCTTCACTCACCCTTGCAGTTGAGAGACTGTTTTCAGTGTGCTTCTGGTAGGTATATTTATTTTCATCATGGTATACAGTGGTATACCATGGTACTGTTGCTAACTGGTTCTGAGAAGTGCAATAAATACCATGAACAACAAGTACCAAACAAACTGTTTTTGCTGGAAATGGTTGTGAATCACAAGGCAAGTGCATTCAGTACCAGTCAAATGATTGCTGAGGCAAAGTGTTCACATTAAAATGTGTCGAGTGTCAAATTTGATGAGTTTCCAAGCAGACAAGTACCAAAGAATGCTTCTAATATTATTTTACATGAATATGTTATAATTCACTTTTCATTGTGGCAAACTATGTATGACATAAAATTTAGCAGTTTAACCATTTTAACTATACAATTCAGTGGCATTAAATACATTTCCAACTTTGTGCTACCATCACCACTACTCACTTTACAGTACTTTGATCATCCCAATGTAAACTCTCTACCCATTAAATAATGATTCTCCACTCTCCTTTCCTTGGCCCTTCATATCTTCTATTATCTTTTATTTTTATGAATATGTATATAAGTACCTCATAGAAATAGAATCACATATTTGTCATTTGTTGCTGACTTATCTCAGTGTAATGTTTTCAAGGTTCAATTCAAGCAAACATCAAAACTTCATTCTTTCTAAAACAGAATGCTCCATTACATATGTTTGTGTGTGTGCATATATACGGTTTGTCCATTCATCTGTGGGTGGACACAGTTGTTTCCACATTTTATCGATTGTGAATCACACTGCTGGGTGCTCCAGCAGCACAGAAGTATCTGTTTGAGTTTGTACTCAGTTCTTTTGCATGTGTATCTATGGGTGACAATGTCAGATCATATTGTAAATTCTGTTTAACTGTCTGTTGAATGGCCAAACTGTTTTCCACAGCAGCTACATCATTCCATATTTGCGATATTGATGCCCAAATGTTTTATCTTTTCTAATTCTTTCCAATTCTTGCCTTTTTGTACATTTTTAAAAACATACATATGTTTGTTTTACTGTTACTGGACATTTGGTATATTTTCAGTCTGGGACTATTGTAAGTAATGCCATTAAGAGCAATTTTGGACTATTTGTACTTATATGGAGTATACATTTCCAAAGGGCATATAATTGGCCCTTTAGTGACCAACATTTATGAACAATACTGTGATGAATATATTTGTGTAAAATATTTTTCAAATAAATATGTAGGATAAATTCCACAAGTAGGACTGCTAAGTTAAAAGAGAGACTTTTGATAAGCTAAAATACTGTTAGGAGTTATTCCTATTACCCGCCAACTCCTAGCTCCTAGCAATGCCAATATCTGTTTCTAAATAAACCACAAATATATTATTGTCTCCTTGAATTTTTACTAATCTTTTAGGAGAACAATAATATTTGTTTTAAACTATAGTTTTTCCTTATGAGTTAGAAGCATCCATTTCACATATATAAAAGCTTTATATATATTGTTCTTCAGTGTTACACTTTCTTCTATCAAACAGAGTTTCATCTGTACTGGTACTGTAGCATTAAACACTAGCATATGAATCTGGGTAAGAGCTTGATAAAACTCTGACTCAGTAGTTATGAGTTAGAACCTCCAATTCTGCATATCTAATAGACTTTCAGATAGTGCCACAGCTGCAGGTCTGAGGAATAATATACCTGAGTGACACAGATGGTATAAAATGCTTGCAACAAGTTAAGAAATTCAAAGCCAAGCATCAATTAAAATACCTGTGCATTTCAAAGGGAATCAAATTCTTGGAGAAATGCAAAGCAATGAATGCTGAGACACATAGTGGTGGGGTCAAGACTGAATCAGAACTATGACAATCAAGAGCCTTAATTTCAGTGCTGTTTCCCACAGGAGGCCAAAGACTGTGCTGCTGTAAATGTAGTTTTCTTACTTCCCTGGGCCTGGTGACCAAGGAGAAGACAGTCGGTGCAGATGCATGAAGGATGGGCTTGAGGCTGCTTCCAGGAGAACCCATCAGCGTCAGTTACACACACTTTAACAAACAAGGCATTTTCTACATAAAAGCTTAATTAACATAAAACCAATAAGATCTGTATTTGAAGTAGTATGCAAAAATCTCACTTACAGTACTAATGATTTCAAGGAAAATGTCCAATAGGAGCAAACCCACATGAGAAAGCTTCCTCACCTACAATCCAACTACACCAACAATATTTATTGTGGGCTTCCCAAGTGCTTTCTACATAGTTACTCATTTAATTTTCACAACCCACTTTGAGGCAGATTTCACCAGCAGGACTCTCTCCACAGTAAAGGACAGAGCAGAAGAACCTAATATCACACTCACTCAGTGAACTATGTATACGAGCACTGTACACAAGCAGAAAATGTGAGCAGAGTATGTGAACAGTGTATACAAGCAGAAAAACATCAGTCTTATTCTATTAACAGCATTTGGAAATACAACACGTAACTTTTTAACTGGGGATATCAATCTGATATAATTTTTCAAATGAGGATTATCTTGATGGAACTTCCACATCGGCAAGAATTTTTGCAGGAAAACATTTTGGAAATGAAAATACCTTTATATGCATTTTAATGAGAGTATCTTATTTTAGTTGACTCTTCTATGTTTTGTTTTCAAAACATTAAAGATATTGAATTTTTAAAATAATCTGTATAGTACATTTTATCTGATATATTCTCTCTTTCTCCTTCTCTTTTCTCTCCTCCTCCTCCCTGTCCTTCCCTTCCCTTCCTTTCCCTTTCCATCTCTTCTCCCCCCTCTTTCCCTTTCCATCTCTTCTCCCCGCTCTTTCTCTTTCTCTCTCTCTCTCTCTCTCTCTCTCTCTCTCTAAACCTCTTTAGGGCAAGGAAAATAAGCCAAGAGGAAAAATAACAATTACCCCATAAAAAAGCAAGTCAGTGAGGTGTGAATGTTCTTTCTTATTCAGCTTGTAAGTGGTGATAAAAAGGGTAAAGATGATACTGGACATTGACAAGAGCTAAAAGTAAAAGACAGCAGGTGTTCAGTTAAATACCCTTCTGATTTGCTCCCACATGTGGTTCTACCCTGCCAGACAACTTCCCTACAGGAACAACAAACCACCTTAAAAGGGAACAGGACCAACTTTCTATGCTTAGCCCAAATCTCACGCTGATTTTCAGGTTTAAAACTGAGGGAGGATGAAAACTGTTCCACTTAAATATGGATAAACCAACCATAAAGAAGATGGAACAAACACAAAACAAAGTTTGATCCAATGCAATAACTCTGACAGTTAAGAAAATAGTAGAACTTTTGGGATTGACTCTAACCACTGACCATTCCTCCAAACCAATGATGAACCTAAGCATGCTGAGATTCTTGATCATAACCAGAAACTAAGAGACAGGCAAGTTGAATAATGGTTTTGTACATGTTCTCTTGTCTGGAAAACAGCAGAAATGCTCCCAAGTACGAATAATAGAAGAGAATGATTTTTTTGAAGAGAAGAATGAATCCACCCATAGGTTCAAAGCAAATTAAGAAAACTAAAATCTGAAAATGTTTTCATATATAATGGAAAGTATTACACACACACAAACACTGACATAAACCTTGTATACAATATTAACCAAATGTCACAAGAAAAAATAGACCTAATCTAAGACTGCATGTGACATCTGTAAGTCCCCCAGCTGCCCCTCTCAAGAAAAATGAAAAGAACTTATAATACTCATCTTGCAAACTATAGCCCATGAACAGAAAACTCTGGTCTAAGATAAAGGAAGAAAGTCAAAAAGTCACTAATATTTTATGAGAAAAGACAGAATGTTTGTAAAAGTCTTTCCAAGCAAGATGAGAAAGGGCAAAGCAACTATGCAAAATATCTTACTTCAAAGGAAACTAAAAAAATTGTTTTTTAGTATCCAAGCATAAAAAGCAAATAACTCATCACAGAGAAAGAACAGGTTCTTCTTAAACATCTGCTCAGCAACACTTAGTGCTAGAAGAACATGGAGACATGGTTATAAACGTGACCCAAGAATATTAATACTGTAGCAAGATGTCTTGGCAAACACGAGGGACCTCATAACACACACACACACACACACACACACACACACACACACCCCTATGAGCCCTTTGGTTTGTTTTATTTAAATAGACCCTGACAATGAAAACATAATGATACACATAACAAAATCAAGGCCTAGAGTCAGGGAGAATGAAAGGAGTTCAGCAGGGCATGAAAGTTTTCAGGCACCATAGAGAGGCGATCAATACTGAAACTAGAATGTTCAGGCTTCATATTAAATTAATATCCACAGAAAGATGTCATTTTTCTAAAACTATGCTTTCATGCATACATATATATTTATATATGTATTTAGAAATATAATTGGAATGATGCTAATCAAATATAAATAGCTGTTACTTCTGGGTGGTAGAGTTGAAGGTTAACACTTTTAAAGTTTGATTTTTGTGCCTGTTTAATTATTTCTCAAGGATACATATGTAAAGGTATGTGTTTTTTTTTTAAAGTCATGTTTAGAAAAAAACTGCACACAAATATGACAAATGGCTAATAGCAGATATTCAGCCTTTAAAATAAGTTCTTACACTGAAATTACTCTACCAGTTTCTCTTTTCCCTGGCCATGACATCTACTAATACTAATACAGTAGTTTTTCTTTAGAAGCTCCGTTTCTGTTACTTTGAGCAGTATTTAGGGATAAAGTATATTAGCATCTTTTACGTTGTTCGTCTATAAACTGTTGTGTTCCTGATATTACAGATTAGGGACTAGTTTTTTCCAAATATACCTACTCCTCCACCCCCAAGGCCACCTCAAGTAGCCCAGGAAGGAGGTTAGCCAGGTGCAAATTAAAAAAAGAGGTGAGGCCAGAACCCAGATCCATTCAGGCCGGTGCCCATGTCATTCACACCAGAACATTTGTGGACCAATTTATTTTCACACTTCATTTTTAAAAGCCAATTCATGCAGAAGAGCAATGCCTTTGAAGTTTACAGGGAGTCAATTTCTTCAAGTAAATGAAAATTTTTACAGCTCCTAAAATCCAGTATTTTGAAGGAGCTTTGAAAATTTGGTTCTGAAGGGAACACTTGAGACACAGTTATTTTCATCAACTCAGGCAGTGAGGTTAGACTCCCTGCTCAGATTTCTCAGGTTGGGAGCTTTCAGGGAACAAAGCGTCACTATTTCAAGTCCCCCTCAAATGCCACCAAACTGGCAACTGAGATTCCAATGCAACAGTTTACAGCTGCCCAATTAGCTCCTTTGTAAAATCTAGTGTCTGTCTTCAGACAAATAGATAAAAATTGAATTTAAAGAAGCAATTTCTACCCGCCAATTTCTCTTTTGCGACACTCTGATTTAAATCCACTAGAGTCAGAAGTATGTGCCATTCACATTAATAAAAATTCAAGTCATGACATACCATATAAACACTATGAAATGATTATCCACCAAATGTCTTTAAATACCACCGCAGTTATTTGCCAGTTTCCTCTGCTAAAATATATTTCATACAAGATAGATGATGATTATTTCTAAAGGCTGGAATCTGAGGCAGTTTTCCTCATCTCTTTGACAAATTTTGTTTTTCATTAGTGCCATCTCCTTCCCTGGGATCAGTGAGGGTCTTGGGAGTCACTGTCCATGCTTGTTGTCACTGCTTTACTTATCCTTGTCCTCCTTTTAGTTACAAGATTCTTTCCTGAGTGCAGACTTCCAGGGAAAACAAGAAAGCAGATATGCATTCACCAACAGATAGTTAGCTCTTCGAGGGAGCACAGACCACTCTAGAGCAGCTACATATACATATCAACTGCAGTGGGGAGATGTCGACAATTACACTTTATTTGGCAGGAACATTTTTTTTTTAATTCTTTATTTACTCAAAGTTGTCCTGTCACATTTGAGATAAACAAAAGGCACCAAACTTCTGGTGTCTGATAGAGTTGGTAAGCGAACATTTTGCTTGCTGTCTCGACAAGCTTTAACATTGAAGAAAATAATAGAAAACAATCTAGAAAATTGGTGGGAGTTTAATTCTCAAAGTTGTTTAGTACTCAATTAGCAAATGCACTTCAACAGCAGGAATCACCATTGTTTCAGATTTTATGCTGCAGGAGTGAGAGACAAATTATCAAGATTGCTGAAGTAAAACAGAAGCATCTCTAAGGGTAGTGGTTGGAATGATTCGCCTCTACTAAAACCACCAATCAACATACCAAAGCTCCTTATTACTACCTCATTTTTGCTTTCTCCCCTTTGTACTTTCCTGTGATGCTGTTAGATCAGCAAAACATTCTGTATTCTCTGTAACACTGATAACACTATATTAGTCCGATCCCCTGCCTCATGTATTTCAAGGCACAAAAGATGTGTTCTCTACAGACTTAATCACTCTACATACCAATGCTGAAAACCAGCTTTTCAAATAAACATTCTTAATTAGCTGTTCCTGCTTTCTTTCCCCAGACTCCATTTTTCAAGGGCGAGCACTGGGTCCCAAATCGCTGCACTCATATTTGGTCCTCAAAGCTGGAGTGATCAGACTGCATAGATGGTTAGGCACTAAGCAATGTTCTACATGACACTTCAAAAATTTTTGAAAGGCTAACACAGTGCCTGTATCAAACTGTTCTTAGTCATCATTCCTTAGAAATTCTTCCCTCCCCAGTGCTTCAGTCTTTCTTCAGAGCCTGTGTAGGTGGAATATGTTACTTGATAAATGCAGTCTAATTATATAACCTTGCTTCTTCTTTTAAAAGATGTTTTAACCAGGGTTACCTTATTTTGTCTCAGTTATATAATAGGGTTGTAGAATGCTTAAGCCTATACACCTACATAAATATTAATTTTATTTCTGGCTTGTTTGATTCCAAAAGATTCAGACTCTAATTTTACAAAGTTTTAATAATAACTGTGCCTTTGACAAAGCCTTCTGCCATGCCCCTTTTCTCTGTTATTCAAATGTTTTCTAAGTCTAACTGTCCCATGTCCTTGTGCTTTTTAGAAGCCATACTCCTTGGATGAATTTATGCAGAACTATCTCTACCAAGAGATCAAAAGTCAGAAAGTAATGTCAGAAACAAAGAAAAATTATGAATTTAAAGAAACACAGTTTTCCATAAAATAACTTTAAAATGTTCAATATTTTAAAACATAGACCCTTAACTCTATCAGAAGTGAAAACTGAACAGTGGAATTTTATGATTATATTGGTGAGGGCTGTGGACAGAATTTCACGAAAGCACAGATGGACAGCCATTCCATTCCTCTAGTCAGAGGTCCAACAGCTTGAATTGTGTGACCCACTGCTGAATGCCTTAAATGAAAATACAGAATTAACAAAGCAACATGAGACAAGAATAGTCCCTAAAACAAACAACTGAAGGAAACCAGGGGGTTCTCTTCTCTCCTATCTCTTTTTCATTTCACTTTGACTCTGTGTCTAATGGAATGGTGTCTACACTGTCAAGGAAGCTTACTGTAAAAAACAGTTTAAACAGCAAACAGGACACAGCAGCACAACAATTAGCACACACCCTGGGCTGAAGAATGTTCAGTATTTTCAGCTTGAGTTAATGCACAATAATACATTCCTCTGAGTGGCACGGGGGTTGGTGACGGCTGTGGATAATTTCTTCCATATTTGTGTAGGTTTGCCTTGCTCTATCAGCAAAAGGTTACAAGATGGGACAGAAGCCAGTTATATAATAGCAACTACAGTTTTTTAATGTGATATGCGTGAAACCATTTAATCAAACATTAGATCAATTATTTCACATATTATTCACAGAGATAAACAAAAATCTTTACCAGTTTTCATTTTCTAAAAGTAAAATAACAAAAAGGTCATATTTTAATCATATCAGGATCAATACAAACTTAAGAATTGACATCACATGTTGTTGACATTAAGAGTAAAGATCTTAATATTAAGAATTCTCACTATTAGAAGGTTTTTTTGGCAAAATTCCATGCTGTTTTAATTTTTCCAGAGTAATAAATTTGTTGATTAATCAATCCATTTACCTGTCTCCCAACCCAAATAATGCATGTTGTTTTGTTAAGTAATGAAAATGAACACCCACACAAATGTTGTGTCTAACATTTTCCATTACCCATCACTAGCACTCTTGGGGGCTTTCTTCCTTGTTTATTACATACCCACATTATGTAAATAGTCAGTATCAGCCTGCATGGGATTCTAACTCTGCTAACCCTTTTTCCTTACTTCTAATTTTTCATATACTTGAAGAAAATTTTTACAAAAACTACAAAAAATTATTTAAGGAAGGCAAGAGAACATGTGTTTCAGTAAGCAGAAGGTCAGAAGGAGAAATAAAGGAAGACAAGGCAAAGTTAATAGAAAAGTGACCACAAGAGAGGCTTTGCACACACTGGACCCTGAGCCTGCTCTTGTGAGTCTCAGTCACAGTGCTTTGTTAAATCTCACACCGAAATAGTCCTCCTGGTAGAGCTTGTTTGGTAGCCAGTCTGACCACCCAGCTTAAGAACACTACTTTCAGTTTAACCCTAGACTGACCCAAAATATAGGTGGATTTTTATCACTGATATGATACAACAATTTGCCATTTCCAGCACAAATCTATAGTCTGGAGATCATGATACCCAAAATTTATTAGAGCTCAGTAGAATGCAATAAATTTAGCTGAATTTTTAAAAGAAAATCATCCACATGCCCCATATAATATTTAAATCATTACTCTTCAAACCTTATTAATTTTTAAACTGTCTTTTGCCATATGTCTGAAATAGTATTCACAAGACAAACTCAACACATAATGATAAAATGAAGAGACCATTCTTTGATGATACTATCTGATATAATGAAGGCCAAAAATCTATCTTCATATCCTCTATAGAGATATAAAATTTATAAAAACAGTAATTAGGAAAATCCATTTTTGAAAAAAAGCTAGTAAGCAAAAAATGATTATTATCTCTCTATTCTACTTTAATGGCACTAGTGTTTTATTCACAAATAAAAGTAAATAATCCATAGTCTCTCTCTCTCTCACTCACTCTTCACTTACAAAAAAAAGCAAAACAGAAAAAAGGTAGAAATAATACACAATTTCAAAAACAAAAAACAGTAAGAAATCACTAATTGATAAATTACATATTGTTATCTTAGAAGTAGTTGTTCAAGTCACAAAATCAAAGCATAGAAAGTGGACAATCAAATAGTGACAGTACAAATCATTCTGTTTGAAGAACTAACAAAAACTTAGTAGTAGGGTTATCTATCTTGCACACTTAAACATACATACAGTTATATTCTTTAAAGCACTTTCTTTCCCTTTCATTATCACAATATATATTATGTATTTTGGTTCTTATTACTCCTTCAGTTTTTTATTTTATTTTTATACTAGAGAGACAATACAATATTTACAAATGTGAGTCTGATTTATTTTACTTATGAGGATAGTCTCAAGTTGCCTCCATTTAACTATAAAACCTCAAGATCATCCTTTTTATAGCTAAGTAATATTCCATTGTATAAAAATACCATATTTTTTCATCCATTCTGCAGCTGATGGGCATTTTGGTTGTTTCCAATATTTAGCTTTTACAAATTATGCTGCTATGAACATGAGTGCACATATATTGCTGTGATGTGATCTTTTCAATTTTTCTGGGAAAATACCCAGAAGGGGAATAGCTGGATTGAATTAGACTTCCTATCTAGTCTTCTGAGGAATCTCTATACTGATTTCCACAATGGTTGCACCAATCTACACTCCCACCAACAGTGGAGAAGTGTTCATTTTTCTTCCCAGCCCCGCAAACATGTGTTATCTGTTGATTTCTTGATGGCAGCCACTTTTTCCAGAATGAGATGAAATCTCAATGCTGTTTTAATTTGCATTTCTCGAATAACCAGTGATGGTGAATATTTCTTCATGTGTTTATTTGCTATTTGTATATCTTCATCTGAGAAATGTGTGTTCATCTCAGATGCCCATTTTTGAAGAGGGACTTTGAATTGGTGTGGGTGTTTTTCAATTCTTTCTATGTTCTGGATATAAGACCTTTGTCTGAGGGACTGCTGGCTAAAATTCTTTCCCATTCTGTGGGTTTTCTTTTCATTTTGTTGGTGATTTCTTTTGAAGTGCAAAAACTTTTTAATAAAATGAGACCCCAGTTCTTGATTCTTTGAAGTATTTCCCATGTGGCCTGTGTTTTGTTCATGAATTCTTTGCCTATCCCTCTGTCTCCAAGATTTCTACCTACATTGCCTTCCAGTAGATTCAGGGTTTCTGGTTTAATATTTAGATCTTTGATCCATTTTGACTTTAGTTTAATGCACGGTGATAGACATGAGTCTAGTTTCAGTCTTCGGCATGAAGAGAGCCAATTTTTCCAACACCGATTATTAAAGAGGCTATCCTTCTTCCAGTGTATATATTTAACCCCCTTGTCAAATATATGGTGGCTGAATGTCTTTGTAGTTGTGTTTGCATCTTCTACTCTGTTCCATTGATCCTCAGGTCTATTTCTTTGCCAGTACTATGCTGATTTTATCACTGTAGCTTTAATTCAATAGTAATATAATTTTAAGTCAGGAATTGAGATGCCTCCTACCTTGCTTTTGTTGCCCAGAATTGCCTTTGCTATTCTAGGTTTCTTCTGTTTCCAAATGAATTTTAGGAATGTTTTCTCCAGATTCATAAGGTGTGTTAATGGTATTTTGATTGGAATTGCATTAAATCTATGTAATGGTTTGGGAAGTAGGGCCATTTTCACAATGTTGGTTCTTGCTAACCAAGAGCAAGGAATATCCTTCCATTTTCTAATATCCTCCTCAATCTCCTTTTTTAGAGTAATATAACTTTCAGCATATAGTTCTTTTACAGTCTTGGTTAGGTTGATTCTTAAGTATTTCATTTTTTTAGATGGTATTGTGAAAGGCAATGTTTCCATAATTTCTCTCTCCGTGAGTTTGTTTGTGTACAGGAATGCTATTGATTTTTGAGTGTTGACTTTGCATCCAGATACAGAACTTAACTTGTTTATTAATTCTAGTAGTCATTTAATGGAATTTTGGGGTCTTCTATATAGAGTATCATGTCATCTGCAAATGGTGATAGTTTACTTTCTTCCTTTCCTATCGTTGTTCTTTTTATTTCTCTCTCTTGTCTGATTGTTCTGGTTAATGTTTCCAGAACTATATTGAATAGGAGTGGTAATAGTGGACATCCTTGTCTTGCACCTGATTTTAAAATGAAAGCTTTCAGTTTTTGTCCATTTAGTATAATGTTGGCTGTTGGTTTCTCATATATGACCTGTACCAGATAGTTACTATCTATTCCAGTTTCTGTAGGGTTTTTATCATGAACACGTGTTGGACTTTATCGAAAGCTTTTTCTACATCTACTGAGATGACCATGTGGTTTTTGGTTTTGGCTCTGTTGATGTGGTGTATTACATTTATTGATTTGTGTATGTTAAACCATCCCTGCATTCCTGGAATGAATCCCACTTGCTCATGATGTATAATCCTCTTTATGATTTGCTGCATTCTATTTGCCAGCATTTTATTGTGAATCTTTGCACCAATGTTCATTAGTGAGACTGGCCTAGAGTTCTCCTTTTTGGTTAGGTCTTTCTCTGGTTTTGGTATCAGAGTAATATTTGCCTCCAGGAATGAGTTAGGAAGGATTGTTTCCCTCCCAATTTCATTGAAGAGTTTAAGAAGTACTGGCATTAAATCTCTAAATTTCATGTAGAATTCAGCTCTGAATCCATCAGGACCTGGGCTTTTTATTTCTTGGTAAGTTTTTAATCACGTTTTCAATTTCAATAGCTGATATTAGGTTATTCAAAATTGTTATATCTTCTTGATTGAGCTTTGGTAGTTCCTACACTTCTAGAAATCTGTACATTTCCTCTGTTTTACACCCTATGTGAGTAGAGATTTTCAAAGTAGGTATTCATGATCTTTTGAATTTCCATGGGATCTGTAGTAATTTCTCTCTTTTCATTCCTTATTGCATGAATTTGAGTTCTTTCTTTCTTTTTCTTGATAAGGTTGACTAGAGGTTTATCAATTTTATTTATTCTCTCAAAAAAAACCAGTTCTTTGATTCATTAATTATTTGTATTTTTTTAGTCTCAATTGCATTTATTTCCTCTCTGATCTTTATAATTTCCTCTGTTCTGTGAGGTTTGGGCTTTATTTGCTCTTCTTTTTCTAGAAGCTTGAGATGTAGCATTAGGTTGTTTATTTGTGCTCATTCTGTTTTCTTGATATGACAATTCTTTGCTATATATTTCCCTCTTAGGACCACTTTCATTGCATCCCTAGTAATACATAGTCTCTTAAAAAGCCCTTTGATGTGCATAATCATATTTAACTTAATTTTCAACACTATCATTTTTGAGTATTATTATCATTTTTCTTATGAGTATATTGAGACTCAAGCTCAACCATCTTCCTAAATTCTCAAAGGAAAAAAGTGGCAGAGCCAGGCAAAGTGAGGGTACAAATTCACTTTCTGTAAAATAAAGTGGATATCTTTTCCTCCAAGTCTGCTGAAATGCTTACACATGCAGAGACAATTTGGAAATTAGTCATTTAATAACATATATCTTCAAGAATGTCACTTCATTTCATATCTGAGATGATTTGTATGTTTTTAAGTCAATAAAAAGTTAACACATCCATAGACAAAATGACAGAAAACAGCATCATAAAATGTGTCTTGGGTTGGATTTCCCTGAATCAGAGGCTGAGGCAGGTGGTACATTGAGGGTGATTACCAAGAACAGGGGAAGGAGGCAGGCAGATGGGGTCAGGGACAGAGCTGAATAAGGTTGTGGTCGTAGCTGGATTCTACACTGGGGCTGGTCCTACAGGAGTTAGAGAGTTAGGACTGCACCCTGAGGTGGTCCCATTGGGAGGCAAAATGGTCATGAAGCAAAATACAAGTTATCTCAGACCGTTGGACTAAGAGTTTTCCAAAGAAGGAACTGGGCAAGGAAAAGTGGTTGGAGAGGAGAAGACAGGACAGGACAGGACAGGACAGGACAGGACAGGACAGGGGAGGGGAGGAGAGGAGAGGAGAGGAGAGGAGAGGCAAGGCTTCTCTAGCAGCAGCTAGTGAACCACCAGCCCAGGAGAATCTAGGCATAACACCAGTATCATCCCACAAGGTATGATTATGGTTTGTTGGAAATTGCTAAGTTTCCTCTCTACATCCATGAAATATATCTCTCAGGCATTTCTGGATAAAGGTAAGTAATTCAAAATATCAGTATCATAGATTTTTGGCTTTGCCAACAAGTTGTACTTTTTCTTTAAGATAATAGTAGCAGCAGGCTTATCTCAAATGCACCCATTCCTACAAGGGCACTGCACAAAGATAAGATGATAGGCAAAGCATCAGGAAAGAGAGGCTATTCAAGAAGTCCAGCTGGAGTTATGCACAGTGCTATAAGCCTGTAATCCCAGCTACTTGGGAAGCTAAGCAGATGGATCACAAGTTCAAGGCCAGGTGGGCAAATTAATGAGACTCTGTCTCTAAATGAAAAATACAAAGGGCTGGGGATGTAGCTCAGTGGCAGAACACTTGTCTAGTATGCATGAGGCTGTGGGTTCAGTCTATACACACACATAGAAAAATAAAATAGCAGCTGGAAAATCTTCCACAAAAGTAACAGCTTCTCTGTAAGTGGAAGTGGATCCATTCCATTTGAGGCAGACGGATTTCATTAACAGTCCAGGGAGTAACCTCCTTGTACCCCGTAATTTTGTAGCTCCCGCCTACTCTGGTTCTTGGTTTGCCTATGCACTTGCTTAGAACAATAGGATGTTAGTGACTTCATGCAAGAACAAATTACACCTGAGCATTTCTGCTACACGACTGGCATGCAACTATGATAGGACTAGCTGGAGAAAAAGCCAGAGCTAACCTTCAGGAGGGTAAAGTACCATGGGAACAGAGCTCTGTCTTCTCAGCTGATACCCTGGCCATGTGAGGGTCACCCACATTCAAAGACAGGATCGAGCTAACCCTTTGCAGATGACAAACACATGAATGAGCCTTTCTGAGACCTGCTCAGAACCAACATAACCAGTTGTTTTAAGCCTCAAGTTTTGAGGTGGTTTCTTATACAGTTTTACTTTTGCATAGTTAACAAATAAATTCAGTGTTTTCCCAAAGCCTCAGTATTGACACTGACTGATAAAGAAAAATCCAGAGGTTCTGCAGCAAGTTAACAAAGCATGTGACTAAGTCAAGAAAGGGATGCCAAAAGATTTTTAAGTGATGTCACTTCATTCTAAATAAATATTCAGGTCAATAGAATTATTTTTAAAATAAAAATATCATTCTCCACCCTACTCCAATGATTTATTTCCACAATGGCACTTGGATAATTTCCAAATGGTGATGGTACAAAAAAATAAAAATAATAAAATGATGGTTAACCAATCACTCAATACTGTTTGTTCTCCCCTGGTGTATGGTTCTTATTATTCACTAGAATTTTTTACAATAAAAATAAAGGACTAAGACTTTGTTAATATTATTCTGACTTAGCAAACTTGACTGAAAGACATTCATTTTGCTCCATGATTCTCTAATTTAAAAATGACTTCACTTTATGCAGTGTAGAATCAATAAGCAAGGCTAAGCACAAGCAAACACTGACATATAAACTTGGGTTATAGTCATACTTATAAATGATCATTTTTTTCAAGGCACAAATAAAAAAATAAAAATGTTTATGTAATTTCTGCTTCTACATTCTATCAAAGTTTCCTTCCAGCTAAAAGCCTCAACTTAGAAATGATAATGATATCATTATTTGGATATTAAATAGTTCCCCCACCCTTTGGCAAGTGTTCCATTGTCATTCCCTTGTGGAATGAAAGGCTTTGAATTCAACAATTCTAACAAAATAACTAGCTTAACGTACCATGCATCCAATTCAGAACTAAAAGATTTTATATACATTCATTTATTCAATCCTTAAATTGCCCACTGAAATGCATACAGTTACTGCCATCTAACAGTGAGAAAACTGAGACTATTCTAAATACATAACTAATGACTGATGTTATCGGTAGAGTGAGGACTGAACCCAAGCACACCTGCCACCAGAGTCTATGTTCTTCAACACTGGAATTACATACAATATCAGGCAGATGAAAAGTTATTCTCAACATGGCCATATGCTGGATTGAAGAATAACTTCCTGCTAGAGTTAGAAGCTGGAAAACACAGGTCCTGCTCTCAAGGTTTCTTTGTTAATAATCCTCCCAACCCCCAGAACGTACCACCCACCATTCATGCTGGTGGATGACATGAGTGAAATGTTTCTGTCACTCCAAAATTCCTACATAAAAAGAGGTGGAGCCTTTGAGAGGTAATTGGGTTTTGATTGTCAAGAAGCTGAGAGGCTCATGATGAGATGAAAGTCTTTATGAGAAGAGGAAGACAGATTTCTCAGATTCATTCCTCCTCTTCCCGCTATTCCTCCTCCTCCCCTTCCTCATCTTCCCTCACAAAAGGAAGGTCATGTAAGCTACTTGGCCCACTGCATGAGGGCAACTGATGTACAAGTTAGGAAGTTGGCACTAATCAGGGCCAGATCAGCCAATACATCGCTCTTGGCCTTTTCAGCCTGCACAATGCTGAGAAACAAATGTCCGCCACTCATCCATTTGAGGCTAATTTGTTATAGCTGCCTGACTTAAAGTAGATCACAAATTTGGGGAAGCAATTTAGAATTCTAAAACTGACACTGAGGACTTTGGAATTCTAAAAGAGACTATGATACTGAGAGTTGTCCAGGGGCAGCAGAAAATTTAAAATTCTGTATGACCATATAGAATTGTGAAAATATGTGCAACCATAGACTTTCAACAGGTATTGTCTACGCTTCACAAAATATGCATAAATTTGATAGGTAGAAATTAACAGTGCCTGGCTTGGCATTATTATATTGTAATACAGACCAAAATACTGGTAATTAAAAATTTTAAGAGAGAGAAGACAAGATGGCCGATCAGTGAGCAACAAAATACAAAGCCTTCCGGGAGAAACAATTCATATGCCAGAATAAAACACCCTGGAGAGACCCAGACAGAGGGAGATGGATCCTCTTGACACAGGAAGAAATTAAAACATAAAAAAGTTCGTCAAATACTTCAGGACTACAACTGAAACGGCTGAAAATTACGGGACACAACGTTTTCGTGGTTATCTGCCAACTGTGCATCAGCTTGAATCCGCGCTAGTCGGCAGAGTCGCCCAAACTCGTTCCCACTGCCACTCACAGTACACACAGCAGCGCTGAAGTTGGGGGTTGGTGAGCCCAACAGAGAGCGGAGCCAGCGAAGGGACCTTCATTAATCCGCAGTCAATGCTGGGAATGAGACTCCCCCACACATGGGAAGGGCACGACCAAATGAGCAACATGTTAGAATCGAGCAGGAGGAGCCTGAACTGGGAGTGACAGTGACTTCAGTTGGTTGCTCTCTCCCCATAGCAGATTCCTGGGATTTGCTTGGACTGGGCCACGCCCCTGGCTGGGACCTAATGAGCCATCCCAAATGATTCACTGTGCCTAGCACACACTAACCAGGTAAAGGCACCTGAAGTTTGGTTGGCCCGGTGGGGAGGGGCAGGCAAACACAACTGCTGCTTACACCTCAGTGACAAGAGCAAGCAGGAGAGGGCAGAGGTCCCTCACCAGCGTGCTTCGGAGGAACTGTGGCTGGGGGATCAGGGGGCTGGGACCTACACTGTAACCTGTGTAGAGGAAGGCAAGGCCATGACAGGAGAGAGAGGCAGGAGAAGGCCCCCAGCCCAGAACCCTGAGAACACTGAACCAGGAGAAAGAAAAACAAGGGAGGCTGAGGGCGGCAAACACACAACATCAGACATGGCTTCAATGGACATTAAGAGATATCTTCGGAACCTTGTAGATGAGCTCAAAACTGAAATATTAAATCAGGTAAAGCAGGATATGAGAAGAGTAATAAAAGAAATGCTCTCAGGAAGCATCTCTCAGGATGAAACAGATGGAAGAAGGGAGGAACACAAAAAAAGGAGAGAAACATTCAATAAAGAATATAAAGAAAATATAGAATACATGAAACAGATTCAAAGAGACTACCACGAAATTAAAAACTCCATTGAAAGCTGGCAAAACTCCTTAAAAAAAACTAAGGATAGACTATCAAAACTTGAAGACAAGTTTGCAATGTGTGATCATGAAAGGAAAGATCTCTTAAAAATAACAAGGAAACAGGCAGTAACAATACAAAGGCTAGAAGATGACAAGAGAATCTACAATTTAAGAATAAGAAACGTGAACGAAGAAGCAGGAATACATATAGGGGAATTACAAAGGCTATTCATGGAAATAATTAAGGAAAACTTCCCAAGCATGGGAAAAGAAAATGCCATTTGGTTGTGTGAGGCATACAGAACCCCAGCCTACAACCAAACCTACAACCAAAACAGATCTACACCCAGACATATAATAATCAAGATGCTAGAAATTCAATATTAAAAAAGAATATTTAAAGCTGTCAGAGAAAAAAAACAGATTACCTATAAAGGTAAGCCCATCAGAATCACGGCTGACTTCTCAACACAGACTATCAGATCAAGAGGAGCTTGGAGTGAAGTATTTAAAGCCCTGAAAGAGAATAACTTCCAGCCCAGATTGATGTACCCTGCAACACTGTCACTAGAAGTTGATGGAGAAACAAGATGCTTCCATGACAAAGAGGAACTGGGCGAGTTTGTGACCACCAATCCAACCCTACAGAGAATACTGAAGGACATTCTAGAGAGAGAGAAAAAAAATACCAGGATTTTAGGAACAGTGGCAGAAAGGCCTCAATGAGTGGGGCAGGCAGTACAATGAAGGAGAAAACTAGACAAACAAAGGCAGGAAAATAGCATGGCAGAAATGAGGCAGAGAAGGATAACTAGAAACTCTAACATAATTGGCCTTGATACGCTATATTGCCAATAGTGCACCAGGATTTAAAACCCACATTACTCACACTACTCTGCTTAGATGGATTATATTCTGTTCCATTCATTCTACCCGTACTAGATTTGAGAGCACAGACATTAATCCCAAAAATAACAGGATATAGTATGATAATGACACTTAATTTCCTATTAACTTAATCTAAAGCTCTGTAAAACCTACACTGTTTTACCATGATTGATCGTAATCGAATCTGGTTTGTTTGGATCACAGTTTTGTATTGATAGATTTTATTCAAAGCTGTTATGATTGATAGTATCAAGTCTGAGAGTATAGGCAACTGTACTTAAGATGACAAGATCCACTAGAATATCCACTATGGTTTGATTATTACCTGCTTTTGAAGTTTTATACTATCTACAAGGTTTTACTTTTACTACTATTATTATTTACTGCTATACTCAATTATACTGCTAAATTCAATTATGCCTGATGATGTAGACATTCTATTGAAGATAATAAGAAACAACACAGTAATCATTGTAGATCACCTTGTACTATGGTTTTATACGACTTTTTGGTTTCATTTTTTTATTGGAATTTGTTTTGTTTTGTCTTGCTAGGTTTTGTTTTTCCCTCCAATACAGAAAGTATAGAAATACATATAGAGATTCATGCATGAGTAGCTGTTTACACTCTCACTGTTTGACTATCTACTTTGTATGCTTTAATTTTGTAACTTGAGCAACTATTTCTAAGAGGACAATATGTAATTTATCAACTAGTGATTTCTTATTGTTTATCTTTTTTTTGTAATTCTCTATTACCTCTACCCTTTACATGCTTTTGTTTCTCTTTAAATTAAAAAAAAAATGAGTCTTCAAATCCTCAGACATGATATTTATTTAGGTATTATTTACTTTATCTCAGTAAGATTTTAAAGCTTTAAGTTTATAGAAATACATGTAGAGACTCATGCATGCGTAGCTGTTTACAGTCTCACTGTTTGAATATCTACTTTGTATGCTTTAATTTTGTATCTTGAACAACCATTTCTAAGAGGACAATATGTAATTTATCAACTAGTAATTTCTTACTGTTTATCTTTTTTTAAAATTCTGTATTATCTTTACCCTTTACATGTTTTTTTCTCTTTAAATTAAAAAAATTTAAAAACATATTTTATGTGTTTACTTTTAGCTGTGAAATACCTGCCCAATTTGTGCTCACAACATTAGAATAATGAATGAGAAATGTTTTCTCTTCCAAGGTGATTAATTTAAATTAAACCCATGATAAACTCATTATGGTAATCGGCTAAGTCCAGTGTAGACTTAGTTGTTAAGAATCTAGCACTTCATAAGGAAAGTTTGAACTTGAGACCGATTTCTTCACTGAATGACTGAAATCTCACTTACCAAGCTTTTTCCTAACACATAGCTTACTACTTTCAAAGCAAACATAAATCCCCACAAGACAAGAATGTGACCAAATCAAGAGTAGCAAATTTGTCATAAAGATTTTATGGTTCTGACACAGCTTTTCTCCAAGCAAATTCCATAGCTAATCAACACTTCTCATGGGATCCAAGGATCCACAAAGAGCACTAAATCACTTCTTTTTCTTGGTGGCAAAATTCAGTCAATATTAAATTCGACACATTTTTAGAGGACAATTAGAAATCATCAATTGAAGATTAAAATGTTTAGACACAACATGTGGAAAATACACCACCTTTCTTAGGTGTAATGCACTTTTATATATTACAAGTTCCTTTCAAAAAGCATGCCTTACATAATATCTGGAAACTTCTGGATTCAGAGAAATGTAAAGTAGAAATAAAATTTAGTTGGTCCAGCTAAGCAAGTATATTTTATTTAACATCTTAAAAAGTACATACCTTGGTGTAGTACATTGTGTACATGACACCACTTAACAAAAATGTCTCATGGACATCCTAAATGACTTTCAACTTTTGTATCCCAGTTTTGGAATAATGTCATGATCACTGCAGACTGCATGGTGGGGGTGACCACCCAGGACTTAAGCACACGTGCCTTTGTCTTTTATGTCTTCTAGGCTGCAGTGCACACACACAACATGTGACTTCAAGCAAGTGTGCAGTGAAGTGCTGAGAAGGCATGAAGGTGGAATAAAAAGCAGATGAGATACTGTTAGAGGGACTAACATTTAGCACTTACCGTGTACAACTCCTTATTCAATGTCATCCACATGCACTGACTTACATAATCCTCAGAACAAACTCACAAATTCAAGCCATTATTATCCCTGTTCTACTAGGAGGTATAAAAAGATCAGGCAATGTGAGATACCCAAGTAATGCACGATAGAGCTTAGCTCCAACCCCAGGGGGTCTGTCTCCGCACTTAGCCTTCCTAACCACTTCATGATATTCCCTCAACAAGCATATAAGATTATAAAATCCACAGGACAGATAGGTATCTACAAATCCCATATGTACCTCGATTTTTCCTCACATGATAAGAATAGATATTTATCAGTGCCCTTTTTGGATTTCTTTCTAATTTCCTCTTCCTAATGGTTTCAGCAAGAAACAAAGGATTAACCAAAATATTATTTTAGAACCTGGTTATTTCTTGATGAAACTATTCTCAGCAAATTGCATTCATTTTGTCTTCAAGCTTTAAATGACATTTTAGCCTTTCTGGCCCAAGTTTTGAGCTAAGTATAGCAATTATGTTCTACATGTAAAGGTTGCTTTGGGGAACACTACATCTAAAATGTAGGGCTTTTAGAAACATCTATGAACAGAGAATTCATGTCAAAAAGTACTTTTGAACTTAGGCCTCAGTGTACAACACTTCTTTTAACTTAAAATTAATTCCTAGGAAAGCCTTTGTTCAGTAGAGCAAGCTTCAGACCATTCTCAAAGCAAACACAATCCTTCTGTTAGAAATAATATTGAAGGTATAGCATTTATTATAATCAAATTGAGAGAAAACTCCCCAGTTTAAGTAAATGTTCTATTCATTAACAAATGGATTAGGGATAATTTCCGCATCAATCTTCTCTTTTCTGTGGGTTCAGCTAGAAGCAGGGAGGAATGTTCTTGCAGGGATTGCTTAAAGGATTCCTTCACACTGCTCCTGTGAAAATTGACCAGAAGAAGGGTGTAGCCAGGTTGATAGCATTGATGGTGCTGGTTAATGACTTCCTTGTGTCTCTACCCTTTGCTTTGAGACTTTGACATTTCTCCTGTCAAGAGGTAAGAGAATTTCTCTTGCCTTAAATCTGGGCTAGCTTGGGACTTGCACAGCACAGGGGGATGCAGGCAAAGTGACACTGTACCATTTCTAATTTAGACCTCAACTTGCTTCCGTAGTCCCATTGTCTGTGAGTGCCATCTCTCCCTCTGTACAGGCCTCCATTTGTGTGTGGAGGCCGTGAGATGATCAAGTTGAGACAGCACTAAAGTCCACTCACCAACAGTCAACCCACTCATGATCAGAGTTGCCTGCAGATCCATGGCTGACCAGACACACATGGGACTTAACGGAAAGCAGAACTGCTGGGGAAGCCCATTGTTGAAGGGCAGCCCACAGGGTGGAGTAAACAAGGAGCACTTACATCACTTGTTTAGGGATGATTTGTTACTCAGCAATATTAGCTGGTACAGACTCTGCTATAGGAAATATATGTTAAAAATTCAAATATTTTAAAATATGTAGTATCAACTTTTGAAACATCAACTACTTAGAAAATATTTGTATTCTATAGAGAAATAAAGTTTCTATCATAAAGTATAATCATAAACTCTAAATGAATTTTCCCTCATATTTTTATATAGTCTCAATTCTCAAGAAATATATTGAACATGATATGTGGTTGACTTTAATGGCTCAGTGATTCATATAAAGACTACTGATGGGTAAATCGTTAGGCTTTAATAGACTCAGAAACAATTAGCAGATGATAAGTAAAAGCCTTAACATGTTGTGGGTAAACTTTAAACTTAATATAAAAACCCCTAAGTTTATGGCCTACTATAGTGATCTTAAAATGCTTTAAACAAAGATGAGTGTAACAACATATTATTGGGTCTGCTTTATTTTTGAGCCATGATTCACAAATAGAACATTTTATATTTCTATCCAGTTGTCTCTGGAAGTGTATGTGTACTTACATATGCATATACTTAGAAATTTCAAAACAATACTCATTTTTGCTACCTAATTTTCCAGTATATTCTCTTACATTTTATACTTCTGTTCATTTTCTTAAAATGCTGGTCTCCTACCAATAAACTGATTCATAACTTACTCATGGGTCAAGACCTCTAGTTTGAAAAATACTGGAGTTAATTTCCATCTGCTATGAATCACAGTCATTAGAAAATGTTCTGATGACAAAATACTTGCCTAAGGCCTGAGTTGTTCTCTGCTCACTGTTAAGACTTTTTCTTTTATTCTAAGTGGCCACAGGTAGTTTTTCCAATATAGTAATGACAGCGATTAACAACTTCCTAGTGCTTTTCAAATTACAATGCATTTTTCATATATATTACCTCAAACCTCTGTTGGGTTAATTGCCAAAGGAAATACAATATTGCACAATTAAGTTCAATTCTAGGTAGATGGATAATTTTATTATTCAAGATAAAGTGAACCTTCAGCAACTGTAACATATCACACCTTTTCCAAGCCCTGGTAATTTAGTTAGTTTTGAATGTGTGACATGAAGGGATCTTCTGGGAACAGTGCATGTTATTCAGCCAAAAAGCTTCTTAAAGTTGTATAAAATAAGTTGACCATATTAGATTTCAGTCTTTAAATTATTTATAATTTACTACTTTGAACCATGATCAAAAGAAGTTACAAAACTCAAGACTAGTAGCCAGAAAACAATATTACTAACTTGTATATAGCATCCCTCAGGGAAAAAAAGATCTTAATTTAAAGTCATCCTGACAAAATCACTCATGTACTATTGGTTTTATTAATTACTTTATTTTGGACAACATAATAATGTCTGAGGGGCATATACTGGCCTGACATTATCTCCGTTAATCTTTACCTCCATTAATCTTTGTTTAGAAATGTTGAGAGGCTTACTTGAACTAGTATGCAAGAAAGTTTTTTTTTTTTAAGTGTACCTAGTAAACAGTCTCAGGTAGATACAATCTCACAACCACGAAATGTTGTATTCATTTTAAAGAGGAATTTTAAGGATCACTTTAAAAATCAATACAGTAAGTAGCTCCAGAGATCCAATAATATATATGCAGGCAAAAATCTATCCTAATTTATTTAAATGATACTGCTGTTTGGTTTGAAATTTCCCATTTTTGCACCACACAGCCATTCTCCAATTGCAGTGTCTCAAACAATACAAAGGGAAACTGGAGTATTTGTTCTGTAACTTTCAATAAGATGATTCCAAAAGATGTTCCATTAGTAACAAAGGCCATGTGTCCGACTGCCATATGAAGGTTTGGGGAGGTGTTCCTATGAGATAAACAGGATAAAGCACTATTTATGAAAACATATATCTTATTATAGTATATTAGGTAGTTGGAAGACACTGTTGGTTGTTAATATTCACCTTCCTCTTTGTGAATAAACCCTGCACCAAATTCATTATGCAAGCAATGTCTTTGGCCAAAGTTTGACCATTGTGTATTTATGTAAGTTGGAAAATCTCAATTTGATGGCAAATTACAGTCACCTTGAGGTATTTATGGCATTCTGGTGTTGGTATAGGATAGATCAATGAATCAGAAAAGAGTCCAGAAACAGAACCACATACATAAAGCTACTCAACTTTTTATAAGGATGCAAATAAAATTGAATAAGAAAAGCAATTTTTTCTAAATGAATAGTGCTAGAGCAACTGGACATTGATGGGAAAAATGATATTTTACCACCAATTAAGATTAATCAGCAATAGGTTGAGGGACGCTTTGGGCAGGGGGGAAATAGCCCTGAATCCAAGCTGCCAGAAGAGTGAATGAGGCAAAGCTCTGTGGTTTTAGGAGAGTGCTCTATGTACAATATCATCAGAATGATGTGCACAGACGCATTTGGGAAAGGTTAGTCTGAAGATTATTGAGTAGAATATTCAGAGTATCTGTTATACAAGACTACACAATTTATTTTCCGAATTGAAATACTCTTTGAGAGTTCAAATGTTCACTCTTAAGAATTACACTGAGAAAATAGGCATAAAATCTGGCTGTGTCAGACAGACCTGGACATTTGGTCATCTAAATATAAGCAATGAGAAACAAAACTGAATCATCAATATAAAGCTATTTTATATCAAAGCTACTGAACTGATACTAATAAATTATATCCACAGAAAAATACATGAAATAAAGAATTTTCCCTTTGCAAATCTTCCCATCACACTGAAAGTGGGCCGGTTGGTGAATTCTATGCTCCGTACTCTCCATAGGTGAATGAGAGATAGTGGAAATACTAAGGGGGAATTCAATTTGCCTTGGTGCACTGACAAGGTAATATTGAAAGCAATCTTAGGAACAGTGTGGTCCAGTTGCACTGCTTATGCATAAACAGCTATTTAATAAATTTGAAATTTTCATCAAAGCCCAAATCACATTTATTCTAATGCTATTCAAGATTGCTGGATATAATTAGGCATTGCTAATTTCACAACCTGCTTCTCATCCTCTTTTCCACCATCCCAAAAATGAAGGGTTAAGCACAAGATTGTGCACTATCAAGATGTCTTGATGTGAGCAGCTTTCTGCAACTCTAACACAGGCTTCACCAAACTTCAGGCAGTGATTTCTCAAGTGAAGTCAGCAGTGTTACCCCAAGTTAGAGACCTGGGTGGGTGTGCATTACAGATCAGAAAATCTGCCTTCTCTTGGACTCTGTGACCAGCCACTGCTGATGCCAAGCAGTGACTCCCGGCTGAGAAGCCTGGCCCAAAACTCCCATGTTGCTGGAGAATCTGCATGTGGAGATTCCTAACTTCCCATACTGTGTTCCTTCCTTTTTATCCAGTTTACAACAGATCAACCATCCCAATCCACCTCCTTCACTACTCACATTTCCTTACTACCTACCTTTAGAGTACTGAACATTTGGAGACCTGACTGACCTCTCAGGTATTCATTTCATGCCGAGTCTTTTCCAAGAGCTTACAAAGGGCAGCTGCCAATACTGAGCTACCAGTGATACCATACTAATACCAAGATTCTTAATTTCATACCAATACACTTCTGTACTCCATGCGTATTTTTATCCAATTGTCTTTGCAGCAGCAAACAAGTGATGTCACCACAGACTTTATCATTACACAATCTGCTCCTACTCAGAAGGCTTTGAGAGAAAGCAGATCTGAGTTTGTATCTCACTTACAGCTATATAATCTGTGTTGTTGGAAAATTCCTTTTCCTGTTCTCATCACCATAACAGATGTCTACTAGAAGAGAGTACATGCCTTTCTAATAACCAGCTGGCAGGAAATACAGGAAGCACTTCAAACAGCATATACAGTTTCTTTATGATCGGACACCCACCCAACCATGCGAGTGCCCTTCTCTTTGGCTTACAATTTACTTTCTAAATGATAAATTCTAGAAGTTTTGTCAGGCCTCATGTTTGAATGCCCTTCTCTCTTGATCTTATCCACCTAGCAAGGTCCACTCTGGTCCAAACCGTATCTCTAAGCCTGAGCTTCCTACTGTCGCTAGCAGGAGTGAAGGCTTTTCCCTATAGGGTTTTGCTGCAGTTGACCTAGTCCTCCCTTAGCACTGTAGTCTGAATATTAGTGTCCCCCAAAAGTCATGCTGGAACTGAGTCCCCAGTGAGACATTATTAAGAGATAAGGCCTCAGGGAGCCCTGTAAGACAGGTTTGAGAGCGCCCCTTTGCCCCTTTGCCTTTTGTCCATGTAAAGATGCAGTCCAAACACAACGTCTGTGATGACAGGCTCATCAGCCACTCAATCTGGCACTGCACTTCCCAGCACCCAGGTGTATGAGCAAGAATTCTTATTCTTTATTGATTACCCAGTTGCAGGTATTTTGGGGATAGCCACCGGAACAGCCTCAGATAATCTTATGTCCACTGTATTATTTTGGTTTGTGTAATTTCTAAAAATTCTGTAAATAGAAGGAGCTATCATTCTACCTCTGAATCCCAGTAGTTAGCAAAGTCCCTGGAATTTGTTAGTGCTCAATATTTATGGACTGAGAGTCTCAAAGTGTGATGAAACACACCATGTCTCTTGTCTCCTCACCTGGCAGCCAGTAGTGCCCCTGATATACTGTTGGGACCCAATAAATATTTGTTCACTGATAGACAGAAAGGAAGATGAATTACATGAGATCATGAAATGTTGGACATGGAACCTCTGTAAGCGTACTCCTTGGAAGCTTTTCCCTACTTTAAATTGTGCATTAAGGGATCTAAAAGAACAAACATGTTTTTTAAAAAATCACACAAAGATGGCAACAAAATATGATGAAGCACAACTGCCAATCACCTTGCATGTACAAAATCATTTGAAGCACAAGATGGAATAGAACATAAATAAAAGTTAAAGAAATAAGATGACAAAACTCAGGATATAAGTATTTCTAGCAATAATTTATGGTGCACGATTATTAAATTAGTTTTTTCTTTAATCAGTCTTGCAAAACACTAAATGGGAGACAGGAAAGGAGAAAGACACCCCTTGTTGCATACCTTGAAAGCAGTCTCCTAAACCTGTGTTGCACGTTAGCTGGATCAGACATTCCTAGGTACAAGGTGAAGCCCATCAGATATGGGATGACAGGCTTAAACTTAAATCCCAGTTTTCAGCAGCTCCTTGAGTGTTTGCTTTCCCAGCTGTGTTGGGGGAAATGCACTCCTTTGTAGATAATTCTCCCATAACTGTCCTAAGCCAGGAATTGAAGAGACTCGGCCTGCTGTTAATATTTTGCACCTAAAACAATGACAGTAAATCTCTAGCAGCAGACTTAAGCCTCAGTTCTTCAGGCTTCTAATCCACTGTCCTTATGGTCATAAATTCCACACGGGTAACCCTGGAAGCACAGATAATTAGGGGAGGGCACAGCTATGGTGCTCAGACAATCACATCAGGGAAATGGCAGGGACAGCAATCTGCCAATAATCAAAAGAAACCAATTGAGGCTCGGGGCTTCTGGGTATGGGACCTGCTGGAGTGACACACAGAGACAAGCTGTCTCATCCCTAGCTGCTTCAAGCTGACAACATTCATGAAGATGGGGCTTTGATGGGGGCTTCAATTTCAGAGTGGACGTGACTTCAAATCACAAGGAAGCACAGAGCAAAAAAAAAATCGAGCTCTCCATTTATGATACTTTCTGTCCATCAAAATAGGTCAAAAGATGCTTCAAGAGGCATCATAATTAATTCTGGAATCTTGCCACTACCCACCATTTAAGACTCTGGTTCTGGTTCTCATCCAGCTTCCAGGAAAGTTTCCTTTTCAATTATTTCCAACAGTGGACAGGTCCTTAACCCACATAAAAATAATATAAGAATGGTAACAAGCTATGAAACACAGATGAAATGTTTTATTAACTTATCTCCAAAATATTAAGAATTGTTCATCAGAAATTTCTAATTGCTCAAGAGATTTCAAAATGAGGCACATTAGGAATAACGACACTGAAATAGATCATCGTTTTACAAATATGAATGCCTTTTTAAACATGTCAAAGGCCATTAACAGGTTTTATGGAAATTTACTATTTCTAATAACTTTTTTTCCCTTCTGACTTCTGAAATGCTCCTGAAATTTTCTTTACTTGTTTTCCAAATTGTTCTTTTCCTAAATCTCTAGTTAAGATGCATACAGTATACCTTCTTAGAAGTAAGCCTCTCACTTTAACCATTCACTTGAGAGAAATAGTCCTACATAGCTTGAAAATCGATCCTCAATTATTTCTTCTAAAAGGGATCATATTAAAGTTGATTCCTGTATATCATTTTCCTTTACCCTCTAAAGCTCTAATCAAATACTCTTTTAACTATATTCAGATAGTGTCTGGCAGAACATTACTGAGGAGGCTGACATTTAAGACAGATTTTTGTTTTGTGTAATTGGCCTTCCAAGATGGATCTCATTTGATGAGAATTATTGTTTTGGTAGATGCTCACAACTATAATGGGTGGCTTTGACCTCAGTAGCCAGCTTGCCAGGCCCATGAGAAGGTAACTACTTTAACAAACCATTGTGTTCACCTGGTCTTTATACAGCCTAACAGTATTTAGGGGTAATTTTTGTTGCCACCTCTACTTTTATGGCCAGTACCATTTACCCGTCCCCACCTACTTTCTACACACTTTTTTTCCAACTGTACCTGAGGTCTTCTTCCAAGGTTTCCCTTGGGCACTTGTAGTCTCCCAACAGTATAAAGAGATAGAAGTGTCTAAAAAATTATATTTCACTCATGCTGCTGCAAGAGTCTGAAAGGCAAGTTCCCTTACTGGCAGGCAGTACAAAGTCAGAGGCACCATTTTTATTTCATGTCACCTGCAGGGTTATTTGTACCTGGGACTTCATCTACAATGGAATCTGTATTTGGCTTTTTCCCTTCCGTTGGCCTGTTTCCACCACTCTTTTGCAAGTCTCTCCTGGGAGCCTTCCCCAATAAATTCTCTGGACTCAATGCTTCTCTCAGTTATGATTCTGGGGGACCCAACATAAGACAGGGTTCATTTCAGAGCTGTCCTATTTCCAGGAGGCCAGGGAGTTGAAGGGGAAGAAAGCTAATATTTACAGAGCACTCACTAGGTACCATGCATGTATTAACTCACTGGCTCTCACCCAAGAGATGATCTATGTGCCATCTGGATATTTGGAAGAAAACTCCCAAGCTAAAGAGGAGAAACGACATCTGCATGAGCGACCCTGTCCTCCAGTTATCCCTCCTGATCTGACTGAAGCAGCTCATTTCCTGTGCTACTCACTGTTTTCAAGAGTTATAATAACTATTTCCTGATCACTGACCACTTGCTACTATGTTCCAAGTATTAAGATAATGTGTATCCAGGGGGGATATTAAATTAATTAAAATGCATAAATTCATAGATTTTATAAAGATAGAAATGAAATCTAGGCTAAAGCCTAAAAATTAAGATTTTCATCTACTATGTCATGTGACTAAAAACAAACAAACAAAAAGTAATGGTCCCTGAGGTTTAAATTTAACATGGTTTTCTAAAGCTCTTTAGAAAAAGACATCATCACTTCTATGATACAAGGCCTCCTTTAAAAAAAAAAAAGTGAAGTTGAATGAATAAACTAAAGTATAAATCATCTGAAGTTTTTAAAAGAAAGAGATGGTTTCTAGAAAAATTTGGAACAATCTGAAAATAAAATTAGACAATTTATATGCCTGTAGACCAAGAAATCAGAAATGTAGGAATCTCAGTTGATCAAGCCTAAATACAACTGATAGTTTTTTTTATGTGCCTCATTTTATTCCTCTAATAAATGTGTGCCCTTCTTTAGTACATAAGACACAGATTCTGCAAACTGAGCATACTAAGAAAGAATGCTAAAGTATAATAAGAAAGGTTTTTCTTGAGAAAGGCAGTATGATAAATGTTCCTTTGGAAAATGTTTCATTCCTTAAACAGTCACCTTAGTTAGGAATGGTTTGGAAACCTTGCTATGTAAGCAAAGAGTCCTGCTGACTTGAAAAGTCACAATATAATGCCATGTCTTTGGGTTACCTGAGAAATAAAGATTAAAATCATTGCAGAGCGAGGAACTCCAAGAGCATGAGGGCAGCTCTGATATGTGGAGAGATTCAATTCAGTTTAGATATTCTTAGACATTATTTCTGAGACAGTAAACTGCTATCTCAGAAATAAATGCTTCAGGAAAAGAAAACCAACTGTTTGCACACTCTAGGGTAAATATATTGGAGGCTTTTCCAGCAAAATTCTCATGTGCACACACACTTATATACACACAATAATAAGATACCAGTGCCAACACTGTATGACTTAAATAAAATAAGAAATTTTTTTCTTTGATTTCCATCCTAAATAAAATAGCAATTATTCATCATTCTCTATCTTTGCTTCTGCCATGTGATTTGGCGTTGATTCCACGGTTGAGTGTGGGTTAGCCCCGTGGCTTGTTTTGACTTAAGAGAATGGGTGGGAGTTACCCTGTGCCAGTTGTAATAGGAAGCTCTAGAAATCTGATATGTTTCAGTTCTTTCCCTTGAAACCATATTGATACCACTTGCATAAGCCTGACATTCTCCTTAGAGCCTCTGGTTTGTGGCTTATCCTCCCTGTTATTCCAGCTGACCATCAATCTGGATAGCAGCAGTGACTAGCTGAATCTGCAGTGAATCACAGGCTCGAGGGATCCTGAACCACACAGAAAAAGTCACTATTTTTTAGGATGATTTCATACACAAAAATAGTTATCTGACACACTTCTTGTTTTTTGCCTTTAAATTTTACTACTGTTTGTGATTGATATGTAATTACTGAGTTTTCCCGAAAATCACCCTATTTCATGCTATCAGTGAATCTCATGTATAAAATAATAAATGCAGCGAACTTATTTGAGAGATAATATTGCACAGCACATAAAATCACAGTCACTCAAGTGGGAAAACCAGGATCTGAATCTGAGTTCTGCTGATCTGGTGCAAGTTACCTCAATTTTCTTTACTCACTTATCTGGAAAGAAGGGAAAACATGGCTTAACATGGTTTTCTAAAGCTCCTTAGACAACAAAACTGTCATGTCTATGATACAAAGCCTCTTCAAAAAAATGTAAAGTTAAATAAACAAGTTAAAGTGTAAATCATTTGAAGTCTTTAAAAGAAAGAGATGGTTCCTAGAAAAATTTGGAACAACCTGAAAAATGAGATTAGACAGTTTATATACCTGTAGAGCAAGAGATCAGAAATGTAGGAATCTCAGTTGATCAAGTACCTCATTGCTTGATTGTGGGATTAAGTGAATATACAAGCCCTTACCACAGTGCCCCCACAAAGCAAGCTCTGAACACAAGCAAATCTTGGTCTTCAACTGTAAGTTCTTCTTGACATACCTAACACAGAATCTGATATGCCATTTTCTTCATTTTTTTATAACTGAGTAAAGCCCCTGTGATGCACAGGGGATACCTGAGACTTAAAGTAAATGACAAACCCAGAATGCTGCTTCTGAGCACAAAACTTTCTCACTGCAGAGTACCAAAAACCCATCAGCAAAGTATTGCTGGAGTGAACTATGATATATCCACACTACAGCCACCATCACATGTCCATTTAGCTGCAGGGATTCCCGTGGAATTTCATTGGGTGAAGAAAAGCAAGATGCAGGAAAATTCACATAATATAATAGCACCTTCATAGAACAAAATCAAGGACACTTATCTATGAATGTGAATGAAGGGGGTATCTATGTGCATAACCAAAAGAGCATAGGTGTAGATAATGGCTATGCCCTATTAGGTCAGAACCTGACAACTATGCCAGATACAAGTAGGTTCTCCCAGAGAAAACAATGTGGAGGAGGTAGAAGAAACAGGGAAATCATGGCCAACAAAAGACTGCACTAAAGAAACTCACATCATGCTCTATGATCTCATTTACACAAGAGAATATATGGATATATAGCTATAAATTTTTAAGTAAAAAGTCTTAAAATTGAGACAACTTCATTCTTTCTTTTTCTCTTTATTCTGATATGATATGGCATAAAATATTATTATCTGTTGTACAGAGCCAAAATAAGCCCTCTTCTACACCACACTATTTTACTACTTTCACAAATAAAAACAAATTTACCTCTTTGCAGTAAATGCAGGGAAGTTTGAGTCCTTTTGGGTTTGACTGGGCACTTAAATTGCACCATCCCCTCCCAGCGTGGCCCAGCATCAGCCTTTCGTGCTAGACTTAGCCTGTCTCTTCTCTGTGGAATTGAAAGCGAGACAATTATATGTTGGAAATCATATTGAGGCCCATGACACATACTTCCTACATTTGCAGAGGTGTATCTTATGCATGGTAAGTGCTTTGGCTCAAGTGCACAGATGTGTGAATGCTTAACATCTGTATACATTCTGGGAACTCCCATCCAGACCAAGGCCGAGTTCACACCAGATCCAAAAGGGCCCTCTCCAGGCATTACCCTGCCCAAGAGAAGAGGGTGACTTTGCTATTGTCTATCACCATCAATTAGTTGTGCCTTCCTTGAGCTTCGTATTACAAAAGAATCATATCTATCATCTTTTGTATCCAATTTCTTTAATTCAGCATGACATGAGATGTCATCCAGGCTGCAGTGTGTATTAATAACAGTTCATTTTTTAAATCACTGAGTGGTATTCTGTATTGTGAATATACTACAATCAATCCATCCTCTTTTTGATGGATAACTGAGTCATTTTCAGTTGGGGGCTATTACTAATAAAGCTGTGGGTTTATTGTAACTGTCTTCTGATGGACATCAAAGTTTATTCCTCTTAGGCCCACATGATAGATATATACACAGCATTAATAAACACTAACAAAGTTTTTCAAAGTGATTCTTATCAATCTATATTCCCATCAGCAATGCCTGAGAATATACCTTATGAAAAACCTAGAATTGTCTGTCTTTTAAAATTTTCCTATTCTGGTAGGCAGCAGCTTATTTTTAGAGTGGTCCAGAACATCTGTCATATTAGCTTTTTATATTAACTTTTAAATTTTTATTAGTACATATTTGCAGTATATAATGGTTACATTCATTATAGGGAATTGGTACCTCTACATAACACATCTCAATTCTTAATTTTCCTTTTCCATCTATCCCCTTTTATTTTGCCAGCTGCAGATTTATTTACTTATCTTACACATCATTGTAACAGTAATTGCCATATGTACAGATGAATGACCAGACTAATAGGCCAAAAAGAAATATAAAACCCATAAGATGATTACACTAAATCAAGGTACACTTTTAGATATATTGTCCTTGCTACAAAACTATAATTTTCTTTCTCTTTTTTCCCATTTTTTCATTTCACACTTTATTTATATATTGCATTTTTCACATAAGAGAAACTATGCTATATTTAAACTTGAGTGTCTGATTTACTTCACTTAACATTATGGTACTGTAACAAATGTTCAGATAAAAATGAACATAAATCTGATTTTTACCAGTAAAACACAAGTTTTTTAATTTTTAAAATTAGCAAACCATATTTAATCTTGAAGTAATACATAAAAATGATGAAGAAACTGAAGTTAAGCCATAAAAATATATTACTAACAATGAGTTCCTACTGAATTGTTAGGTAGCATTCGTTTTCAATTCATAAAATCTAAAACAATTACCAAAGGCCTTTAGCATTTGATCTTATCACAAGTTTTGCAGAGATACGTATTCTTGGTTTCTGATCCTTCAGACAAATTCTTATGCATTCTTATGTCTACTGCATACCCTTCAGGAATCAATTAGTTTTTTAGGAATTAAAGTGATTGTAAATCAGATCTAGAGTTGAATAAAATAACCATTGCAAAACATAGCCTGTTTCTTTAAAGGTTCTATTTATATTCATTGGATGACAACCATTAGGAGGAACACAGTTCCCTTAGCTCGAGTTATAGAGGCCTAAAAATACATTTCCTGGCTTCCACCAGGAACTGGCAGGGTCTCAAAAAGACATTTGTGGTTTGGCCAAAACACAATCATTTCTTCAGAACAATGTCGCCTGCATTAAGGGAATGCCTAGGTCCTATCAGTCCAAGAAGAAGAGTTATTTAAACTTGTGCTTGAAATTTTAACCATTTTCTATTTGCATCTGTTGTCTAATGCATGCCTGTGAATCCCTGGCCCTCAGCCTAGCACAGCAGGCTCCAGACTCCATCTTATCCACAGTCAGTGTTTGATTTGCTTCTAGAGTTTCCCTAGTAAAGGACACTCATCTACAGCACTGGGCTTCAGCCTGCCCAAAGATTTATTCTATGCTGTGGTATTGGGGAGGTGTTTCATCACCTGATAACCCATCCTGGCCACCTGGAAATTCATTGAAATCATGTCCCAAACCCAGAATTAAATAGCATGTCCCACAGTGACACAAGTTTGAATGTAAGGCTATAGGCCACAGGCTTCCTGTTTTCACCAGAAGCACCCAGCACAGCCCACATCATCTCATTGCCTCCAATTAACATGACTTCACATCTTACTGGATTCACTCTGCACTTCACTTGTAAATCCACGGTCAGTATTTCCATGCCATAACTAAACCTGAGACAACATTCCCCAAACCAGGCATGCTCTCTCTCTCTCTTAGAAATCAGCTTCCTTCTACCTCTTCTTTATCTCCCAATGGCACACAATCTAATCCCTATACCAGAACTTTCTTTTCCTTATAACATGTCAACAAATTTTGCCGATCTTTTCAGAGCAACTCCTTGCCTTTTCCGCATCACCATTCCTGTGCCACGTCTGCAGTCTGGTTGCCTTCCCTGTACCTATGGTACTGTCTTCATCTCTTTGCTTGACTTCTGCTGCCTAAGGCCCTTCATTCCAAATCTCTTCCCTCCTGGAAACCTTCCTTTCTCAGGTGGAGGTTCAAGCGCAAGTGTTCCCACTGGCCTTTGAGTTACTGCATAAAATGTCTGACTGTACAGACCTCTCATTTCTATGGTTCTTTGTGCTTCAAAGTCTAACTACTTCCTCCTTAGAGAACTTTCCTAAAATATGTCAAAGAACTTGCTTTCAGACCCAGGTAAGTGAGCACTGAAAGCTATTTTCCTCATCATACTGTCAGCTGAGGATGGACATCTGGCCTGTGGAGTCTGGCCCTAAGGCTCACAGAGGCTCGTGCATCTCTGCTCTACCTGGGTTGACCATACCCCAGGCAAAGCAAACAAGGTAGTCTGCAGAGAGGAAATAAAAACAAAAGCATGCAGTAGAAAGGTCAAGAGAAAGAGGGAAGAGATGATGATTTCTTTAGAGAGACAGAAAGTCTTCTGAGCTCGTGTCTCCCAAGCTGCTATTCCTCTTGAAGGCCCATTGAACTTGTTGCCAAAGCTCTTTATCCTTCAAAATTGAATTGTCCAACAGGTAAATATGGTAAACCATATGTGGGCATCACACTTGTTTTCATCTAAGCACCTTTGCAGAGACTCTATCCCCTTCTTAATTGCTGGTCCCTCCTTCTTCTCCTTCTAAATCATGACCTCAGTTTTGGACTTGGCTCAAACTCCACTTCTTCTAAGAAATTTTTTTTTCCAGCTTTCACTGATTTCTACCAAAGTATGATGGTTGACAAGAGGAAAATTAGGAACCTCTGTATTTATAACTGGTGTTATTTTCCCCTCCCTAACACTCCATTTCCTGATAAGGAAAGCAAGTCAAATAAAACTTACTGCACGGGTGTCTTGTAAACAGACATTAGATAACACTTAAACTCTAGCCTAATTCCTTACCTCTACTTGGTGCCCAATGAATATTTCAATTCATTTCTTGTATTTTATGATTCTTAACAGAAATTTACTCACACATCAAGTTGACACTAAGTGGCTACAGAAATATTACTTATCTAAAAATACATATGATTGGGCCCTATTCTTCTCAAATGAGATATTTTAAGGATGCATTCTTCCAGGTCAAGATCTTTCAACCTTGCTTGTACCAAACTAGCAGGTGAGGTTAAGCAAATGTTTCAGCCCAACTCACCACATGTTTATGTCCCAACCTGACCCCCGGGAAATGGAAGAACCCAGAAAGTGAACCCAAATGCCATTAAAATTGTTTATTCCAGAAAGCAAAGGCTTAATTTTTCAAGTATATTACTTACACTTTTAATCAACCCACTATGCATATTTCCTTACATTTGGAAAAACATCAAATGAAGAAATAAAGATGATTCCACTGATAAGTTTATGAAAATGAAATTTCTAAGTCAAGGGAATTTCAATTATTTTAGGAAATACTCCAACCAGAAAAATTTTAGCAGATGTGAGAACATAGATCCCATAATCAAGAAAAACAACTTAAAACAGAAAAGCAAAGAATCTTGTGTTCAGAGTAGTTTCCCATAACCACTAATTTGGTAACAATACTTTTATTATTCTTCAACTTTAAATGACCAAACAGAACTCATTTTCAAAGTCAGAAAAAAAAAAAAAAACAGGAAAAATATAAACCAAATTTCCATGGCAACTAGGTAAACAATATATTCTTTTCTTATTTTACAAATTTGGGGAAAGTGGTATGGGCAATTAGAAGTACATAAAGGGGAAAGGATACTTGAATTTTTATGATACCTAGCAGGATATTAAAATCACCTTCCTCATAAAATTAAGAGGTTGTTAGTGGGATACAGAATTAGTACAATAACTTTAGACAGTATTTTGTAAATGCCTAAAATGTAAAATGTACATACACCCTCTCTATATACCCCAAAGAAACTTAGAATATCTGCCTAATGAGGTTTTGTATCCTAGCATTATTTGTGATGTGGCAAACTATGAAACAAGTCAAATATCTGTTTGAAGAAAATGGTATAAAACAAACTGTAAAGCATTCATATACAGTAAAATATTCAGTATCAGATCAAAATTGTGAATTTTATATTAATCATACTCAGTACTACCTGTTAATATGTACTATTAATATGCAAAGATTTCAAAGACATAACTATAGAAAAACCAAGCTGAAGCTCTCTGTGGTGGCACACAATGTTTAATTCCCAGCACCCCAAGACGCTGAGCAGGAAGAATGCAAGTTCCAGATAAACCTGGGTAATTTTGCAAAATCCTGCCTTAAAATAAAAAATAAAATAGTTGAGGATGTAGCTCAGCATAAAGACCCTGGGTTCAATCTCCAGTACCAAAACAAAACAAAACAAAACCCAAGTTGCAAAAATTCATAGAGGTATTTATTAATCATACAAAACAATATTGCACGTTTTCAGCAGATTTATTTATTTGTTTTTGTCAACATCTATATAAAGTTTGGAAGGTTACACAACAAATGAGTCAGACAGTTAATATGTGTCATGTCCGGGAAACTAAAGTCGTAAAGGTCCTACTGACTTCATCTCTGCTGCCTACTGCTTTCACGTGAGGAAGGCATTCACAAGCTAGGTTTGTACTTGTAGTCAACCTCAAAACCTAGGGGCCCAACCTAGCGAAGTTTCCAGTCCTTTCCCATTTCTATGCTTATTGGGAAAAGATAGATGATTTATATTTGGAAAGTATAATGTCATACCCTTTAGTCTAAAATTTAATCAATACATGCCCGATTTATAAGCAAATCACTGAGAACTACCTATCATTGCAAAAAGAAGTAAAATAAATGTGAAATTGTTTTACAGATTTGTACCAAGCTCATTAGCACTGTGGGCAGAAATCTAACACAGCCTCTACGCTGACACCAATGAAGAGCCTGCTTTACAGTGCATGCGGGGCTAGGGAACTGTGTCTTTTGTGAACTCACTGAAAGAGATCAAAACATATGGCTCTTGCTAGTTCAACCACAAAATCCTAAGGCAGTGAATAGAATGCCATCTTTTCTACTTAGCAGGAAAGATCATATCCGGTATTGTATTTTTCTAAACATTTAATTGATAAACCCTGTATTCAACACTCTGTTCTCAAGAGTTATTTCAGGATATATTCAAACTGACTATCCTTTTTTTAAGTAGCAGATAGAAGACACAGAATACTAAAGCACTATTTGGTAGTACTGAGTACGATTTACTACAGACAAAAATACCACTTCTTCAAGCTGTCACTTGCACTGCCTCCAGTTCAGCCATATCCACCCCGACCTACTTGCAAACATCTCTAAATTGATTCCCCCCATCCTTACCCCTGGTAGTGACTTCACTAAAGCACACAGTGAGCACTGCCTGGCCTGAGACAGGTGACAACTATTTCTGAGGCTAATGTAGGAAGATTAATGACTTTAAAAGTTCATTACAAGGTTCAGTAGACTTCAGGTTTCTCCCTCTACTTCACATTCTAAACAGATTTCAAGTCAGACTGGATGGCTCTCTAGACTGCCCATTTCTCTTCTGCCTGTTCTGCCTTTGAAAAAGCTCATTCTTTCCAGGGCCAATCCTGACCATGCATATTGATCCGGCCCATACAGCTGCTTTCCAGGTTCTGGCTGTCTAATGAGCTGTCCCCTCATTTTTTTGCCTGTTCAATAGTCCCCTCTCCCTTGTTTTGTTTTATTTTGTTTGGTTTTGTTTTGTTTTGTTTTCCTCTCTCCACAGGTACAAGCTCAGGTTTCCCTAAATGAAACAAAAGCCCTTTGATCAGTGATACTACACACACAGCACCTGCTTCTGCTTCCAGAGGCCTCGATCCTTCTTCCCTTCTCAGAGGCTTCAGTTCTCTCCCAGATTTTCCTTTGCTATCCACTTACAGGCACAGGCGGCCTGTCCCACTTTTCACTGCCTCCATTCTGTCTACACCATTTGACACCTTTGCTAAACACTTTCCGAAATCTTGGCCCATATCACTTCCCTTGATTCTGCCCTATTTCGCTCACCATCTGTTACCAGTTGGCTGACTTCTCCCCTTTTCATCTTGCACATGGCGGCCTGAGTCACTGCGCTTCTGTCCAGCTGTCCTGAGAGACATCCTCCACCGTGTGCCACCTTGCATGAGGGCGGGTGGAAGGGGCAGTGTTCACAGCGCAGCATATGTGAGTGATTTGCCCGGGAGTATCACTCCCGAGGACAGAGAGAGAAGAGTGAGTTAGAGCTGTGCAACAGGAGGCTGTGAACTCAGCTGTGACAGTGCTGCAGCTGTCACACTCAGGTAGCTGACTCCTGCATCAGTGGCTTCCTCACTGATAACCCTGATTGCAGGCCCAACTGCACACTGCCAGTGCCTGCTGGAGATCCCTACCTGGGAAACCTGCAGCCCCTCCAATCACCTTCCCCCATCACTGTCTCACCTTAACCATTTCCACAGCCCCGCAAGCCACCTCTCCTTCCGCTAAGTTCCCAGAGAGCACGAATCATTATGCATCACCTCCCTAACTCCTGTGGGGGGAAAAATGAGTGCACAGCTCATGTGGGAGAGACTTTGTTGAATTCTCAAACCCTTTGTTTCCCTTTTGTGATTAATTTTGAATCTTTGGAGAGGAGTTATATCTTGCACTCTGTCCATCTTCCCAAAGAGCTCTTTAATTTGTGCATTCTATATCTTTCCTCAGGACATCATGCCATCTTTTAACCACCACTTGGCAGGATTAATTTTAAAGGTTGGTATTTTATTGTTCTTACAAAGAAAAATACATTCTCTCAAAGAGGTATGGTTATTGAAACCAGGATCTGATTTATGTAATTAGATTGCTAATTAGTCCCATCATTGGTGCCTGATTATACTGTGTATTCTACTTATGTCTACATCAGAGTAAATGAAAAACTAGATTATTCAATTTAGTAGTAATGAAGAAACCAGTGAATAGGTTTCTTCCTCAAACTTTGAATTAATAAATAGTTTTAATCATTCCATTTCTGTTTTCTATTTTTAGAATACAAACATGTCTCATGTATAATAACATAAAATACAATTTTATCATGAGCAATGAAGAAATTAGTGGATGCTCTTTATAGAAAAAACTCTGCTGAACTGAGGCAATTATAAGTGAGCAAACTAAAGCCATTCATAACCTACCAGCCAGAAAAAAACACTATCATTTTAGTGTTTATCTATACAGTTTCTAGGCATTTTCTTCCTTTTAAAAATTAAGATCTTAGCCAGGTGTGAAGGTGCATACCTATAATTTCAACTCTCAGGAGGCTGAACCAGGAGGATTTGTGTGATTTCAAGGCCAGCCTGGGTTATGAAGCAAGTTTGAGAACAGCCTGAACTGCATAGTGAGACCATATCTCAAGAAAATAAAACTTAAGATCTTATTCAACATTTTCCTTCATAGTTTGCATATTTCCTTTGACAGAAGAGCACACATATTTTTATTATTACTTAATTAGGCAATATTTTAACCCAGCATAAGATTCCACTATAGAAATATATTATAATTATTCAACTGATTTTCTATTGTTGAATAGTTTATTTTTTATTTTATTATCCTATTAATCAAGACCTCAGTGAAATTCCTTGAAATATCTGATCATGGCAATATCCTTAGAATAAGGCTTTAAAAGTAAAACTATGAATCAAAGGGCTTGAGTACTTTTATGTTTTTGAAAGATATGCCAAAGTATTGCAGAAGAACTAAACCAATTTGATTACCTGCAAAATAATTGACTCTCAACACTGCTAATGACTGGGTCTCTTAGTTATCAGGAAAAAAGGAAAATTTTATAGATGAAAATAATGATTATTTTAATTCATATTTCTTTGGTTCATAGTGAAGTTATTAATTTGTTATATTTATTTGTGTTTGTGTTTCCTTATTTCTCTTTCTTTTTCTTTCTTTTTTCAGTTCTTCATTCATATTCAGTTATTTACACATTTTCATATTTGTCTTATGCTTAATTTATGCAAATTTGTTTACATAATAAGATTTTAAACCTAAATATTATCTATGCTACAAAAGGAAAAAAATAGAAATCTATTTTGTTCTGCTTTGTCTTTGCAGTTGGTCTTCACTTGTGAACTGTTACATGTAGACTTTTTTTTAATTACAATGAAAAGTTTGTTGGGGCTCACAGTTTTGGTCCAAGGTTGAGGGAACGCATCTAGTGATGGCCTTCCTGCCTGCAGAGTCCCCAGCAGCATGGGCAATGGGTGGAAAAGACAGGGACAATGTGAGTGTCTTGGGCCACTGCACTGAGCTATGGAGCTATCTCCCTCTCTCTCTCTCTCTGTCTCTCTCTCTCTCTGTCTCTCTCTCTCTCTCTCTCTCTCTCTCTCTCTCTCTCTCTCTCTCACATTTTGAGACAGGGTCTCACTAAGTCACTAAGATGCCCAGGCTGGGCTCAAACTTGCAAACCTGCAGCTTCCCAAAATGCTAATCTACACACATGAGTCACCTCGTCCAGTTATTTTTTCCTTCTTTTAATTTTTATTGGTTGTGTATTATTTCTGGGGTACAGGGCAATAATCTGATATGGGTTAAGATGTGATGATCAAGTCAGAGTACTAGACTCATAAATTTATTTTAGAAATATCGACTCTTTGAACTCCTCACTAGGAGGAACATTGAGTTGATCTTATTTTTTCAGGGTACACAATCATGTCATGAAATTATAAAAAGCTTCTCTTTTCTAGTATTTATGATGTCCATTTCATTTTATGGGATAATCCTCAATAAATGGCAGTAGAAACGATTCCTTCTCCATTTTATTGGAAAGGCATAGAATTTTATTACCATGTACAACATCAGTTGTTGATTTGAAATAACATTCCAATAATCAGAATTTGCTAAGATTTTTAAAAATTATTAGGAGTGATCTTTATCATATGTCTTTTTGTCACTTTATCAGTATGATCATATTGTTTCCCTCTTATCTACTGAGATAATCACCATATGGACTACATTTTATAACATTAAAATATACATATCAGGAACAATCTCCACTTTATGATACTTTATTTGCATTATACTGCTATATTTTATCTATATGTACTTTATATCTTGACAAGCCATAGACATGCTATGAAGTATGCCTTAAAAACAGAAAACATGAATTATTTGGTAATAACACACATTATAATCTCATCCTCTCCAAACTCTTCATATATTTCGACATGAGCAGAACAAAGGCTCTGAAATGTTTTCCAAAATAAGGACTAAGAGGTCATATATTAGATGTCCAATAAACAAACCTTAACACAAAAAAAGAAGTTCCAAGAATTTGGTGAGGCAGAATGGCACTCCTTGGTTACCTTTCAGGGAAATGATTTTCAAAAAATAATAATCTCGAAATCACTACATATCAGGTACATATATGATGTGATTCCGAATTCCTCACTTTAAAGTCTTAAAAAGAAACAAATGAGTATTAACCAAAATACTATAAGCAAAAAGGAGCTAAGAAGGCCAGCGTTAGGTTCCAGCGATATTTGACATCATAGTTAAAAAAAAAAAAAGAAAGAAAGAAACAGACACTCACATTGTCTCTTGAGACAGTGACAATCGGCCAAGAGGTCTATTTTTAGTAAAATACTGTTTTTAATCTAGTAATCCTCTGCTCCAAAACAAGTTTTCAACTGTTTTCAGATCTGCAAAGTCAAAACAAAGACAAGAGAGGGAAAAAATCTGGATGTTCAAACAAAAATTTTATGTTCCCTGGATCCATCCATGACAACTCTTCAGTGCTCGGAAAGAGCATTTTGATGCATTATATCCGGCTTTAGGATTAGTATTGAGTGGGATGTGGAAATTTTATAGTTGACCTTCAGTTGGTAGTATGTCGAGAAGGAAGAAGTTCAAAAAGGGCAAAGTGCTACATTCCACAAGTGGCTGGAAGTTTTAGACAAGAATAATGAACACATGACAGGACCTCAAATTCATGCACATAGAGAGGCCAGAAACAACCAGTTTTGGCAGTCATACAATGCACATTTCTGAACAGTTTTCTCTGCATCATCACCACCATTATTATTATTATTTCATGATCATCCCTCTGGAACACTCCTGCCCATTCCTCAGAACTCAGCACTGGATAAAACCACTTTAGGAAAAATACTTGCTAACTTTTAAAGCTGACCATGCATGTTTCCTCTACCAGCAGCGTGTGAGCCAGCTCCCATTCGCTTGTGAGATGACTGTGCACATCTGTGCACATCTCTTCTCTACTCTGTGTCCAAGTGCACAACTCCTTGTCACTCGGTGTTTTTCTCCTGAGCCTTGTGCCAGCAAGGCCTGATTGCATATGTGCAAGAAAAGATGGACACTGAAATATCTGTACCGATGCTATTAATAACGACCTCATACTGGGAACTACACAAGTGCCAGTTACGGTAAAACAGATGAATAAATGTTGGCATTATGACTTGTACCAAGATGTTCTCCTATTCCTCATGGATCACAAGTGGGGCTTTCCAGAGGTGGCTGGATCTTGAGTGTCTGAGGCTGGATGAAGTGTGTGATGCTGTGATCAGAGGTGCATGATTACCGCATTGGTCCTTTGATTGGGTTGACATAGTTCTGGAGTGGGTAATGGGATGCTCTCCCTGATTATGAGTGCTATCCACACTAAGGATTTACAACTTGAATAAAATATAAAGGATGGAAAGAGCTGCTGTGATCTCTTGCTGCTTTCTTCCATGCTTCACTGTGTTCCTGCCTTCTGCCCGCTATGAACTGTTTCTCCTGTGTGATGCCCCTCTGCCATGTGCCAACCTGCCTTGGAGATAGTCAACTATGAACTGAAACCTCTACAAACTGTGAGCCAAAAGAAACCTTCCCTCCTTTGACTTTGGGTGTTGGGTATTTTGTCTCAGCAATGAGAAAAGTAACTAAGACAATTGGCTAGTCTCACAATGAACACTAGGCAGCAATGAGAATTCGAATGGCAGGCAACAATGCGAACCTCTCTTACAAGCATCATGTGGAGCAAAAAAACCAGACACACACACACACACACACACACACAGGATATGCCATATGTTTCTATAAAAGTCAAGGATAAAGCAGGTAAAGCTAATCTATGCCGGTCAAGTCAAGAGATTATCTTTGGGTGGAAAGGAAGCGGTATCCAGAAGGAAGTAACAGGGTGCAATGAAGGGGCTGTGATGACAGGGATTCCGGGGTGCTGGACATGTCCTGCTTCCCATAATGTGGGCATTGCAGTGATGGTTACATGGATGTGCTCAAGTTGTGAAAATTCACTGAGCTGTAGTATTTGTAATTGCACTTTTCTAAATATTTTTTTATAATTCAAGGTAAAGAGGAGGAAAGAGACAAGTGGGAGGAATAAAAGAGGAAGGAAGGAATGAAGGAAGGAAGGAAGGAAGGAAGGAAGGAAGGAAGGAAGGAAGGAAGGAAAGAAAGAAGGAAAGAAGGAAAGAAGGAAAGAAGGAAAGAAGGAAAGAAGGAAAGAAGGAAAGAAGGAAAGAAGGAAAGAAGGAAAGAAGGAAAGAAGGAAAGAAGGAAGGAAGTTATCTTAGTTAAGCCTCAATTCCTAAAGAGAGATTCCCCTGTCTAGGTCATGTGTCCCCCTTACCAAGTGGTTATACGATTTTTAAAAAAATGTAAACTATATAAAAATGCTCAAAGTTTTGCCTAGTATGAAGACATAAAGGTACAAAAATAAATTTATTCTCATCACTCTTCCCTGAGCACCACCGTCATCTGCGTGGCCGCCGCGCACCTTTGGTATCCATGGCCTCTCGGAAGTCACATTTCTTCTTCACCATTGCTGTAACACTACTCCATCTCAGTGGATACCACACTGCTTGGATCCACAAGGGGCTCGGCCAAGTGGTTATTTCATAAATAAATGATGGGACTGAACAAAGGATTGTAACAAAGCTTCCTAACTTTGCAATTAGAAGGGTCTCGGGAGACTTGGTGGTCATCCTCCCCTCCCATCTAGTGGTTGAGTTACAAATGAAGCTGAGAGCCACCACCCAGGGCTGAGACTGGGACAGGGCTGAGGCAGGCACTCTGCAGCCAGAGAGGGGTGGACTCTTCGCAGTTAAGACAGGTTAGGTAGTTCCCCTTTGTTACGGTTTCCCTTCCCACAGGTTCAGTCACCCTCAGTCAACTGCCATCCAAAAACATGAAGCAGAATATTTCAGAAGTAAACAATTCTTACATTTCTAACCATAGGCCATTCTGATGCATGACGAAATCTTACGGCTGCCCCTACGCTCTGCCCATGATGTGCAGCATCCTCTCATCCTGTTTATGCACCACCAAGCCATTTGTCACTTAGGAGCCCTCTTCTTTTTCAGGTCAATTGTGGTGGCACCATAGTACTTATGTTCAAGAGTCTGTATTTTATTCAATATTTGTCCCAAAGCAAAAGAGGAGAGATGCTGGCAAATCAGATATGCCAAAGAGACTACATACATCACTTCCTTTAAAGAGAGAAAAAAGTGTATCCTGATGCTGCTCACACCTATGGAAGAATAAAACAGTGCAGGCAGGATTCAGTACTACTCGAGGATCCATTTATCCACTGGGGGTCTTGGAATGTTTCTGAGGGACAATAGGAACTGTTGTATGTGCACTTCCATGTAGAGCCCAGCCTATAGCCAGCATCAGTGTCACACTGAGATGCCAGCATCAGGGCTCAAAGGGTAGCAGACTCATGCTGCTGGGATCAAACTCTAACAAGGCTTTGAGAAGAGAGTTAAACCAAGGCAAGAGAGAAGATTAACCATCTTGCCTCCAGTCCCATGCAAGTGAACATTTTGAGAATTAGGGCCAGGCATAGAAAGACATTTAAGGAACTTCTGGGCAGTAATCATGACAAGCACAAAGCACAAATAGTATAAGGTCCAGGTTTTCAGAATAAGGAGTGTGGGGAATTGCTTGGCTGAGAGTGCTCTACAAAGAAGGGGAAGAAAAAAAGATTTGAAAGCTTTTTGCAGACTGGAAGGTGGGTAATATCTGGATCTTTGCATGTGGCTGGGAGGGTATGGTAGAGCTGAGCTGGACACTTCCCATAGCCTCTCTAGTGTCAGTGGACTGACAAGTGGGCAGGAGAGCAGAAGATTGCAAAGTTGAGGGTCTGCAATTCAAGTATGACTGTCTCACAAATCTACATTTGATTGGCTTGCCAAAGTGACAGAGCCTCAAAATTCTAGCTTTATTTGAGATGCTAATGATGGGTGAAGTGGGAGCTAACAAGAGTCCATCTGTAAATTAAAAGGAGTCCGTCCGGAATGCTTAAACTTTTAGCGTTTCCCCGGCATGCAAAATCTTTCAGTTCTGTACTGGTGGCTGAAAGGCTGATAGATTTGACAATCATGGTTCATACTTGAAATAATAAAACCAAGTATCACAGAGAAGCTGTCACCTCCAATTTATCTCACTTCTTCCAATTTGGGAGGCTGGTGATTTTGTCTTTCATGTACAGTGAATCAGCCCAATAAACCAAATGCCTTGAGAAAGACATCTGACCAACAGGCACTGTCTCCTGGCAAGAATGCTCACCGAAAAAAACAAATAAGACATGAAAGTGTATTGTTTACCCTGGAAAGAAGCAGGAAGAAAGAAAAGGAAAGGAAAGGAAAGAAAAGAAAAGAAAAGAAAAGAAAAAGAGAGAGAAAGAAGGGAGGGAGGGAGGGAGGGAAGGAAGGAAGGAAGGAAGGAAGGAAGGAAGGAAGGAAGGAAGGAAGGAAGGAAGGAAGAAAAAGACCTGCTGGTGATAGATTTTCCGATCAATCCTTCAGCATTGGTGTCAATGCAGTGCCAACCAGGGGCAACAAGCTGCAAAGCATCATGGATTCAGAGTATTTCATAGTTCTTGAGAGATTCTCCTTATGGAGCCTCAGATTGAAAGCAGTGGTTCTACAACATTGGATATTTGAAAATGTGTGAAAACATTTTTGACAGTCAAGACGAGATGATTGTTAACACCCAGTAGGTAGAGGTCAAGGCTGCTGCTAAATATCCTATGACACTCGGGAAAGCTCCCTGCTTCCCCGACAAAAAGTTATCTGGCCAACATGTCAATAATGTTCAAGTGGGAAAATGCTGGTCTGAAGTGAGAGAATAAATCAGTAACAAAAAATGTGGTATATGCATACATAGATTTTTTTTAGCTAAAAAATGGAGATGATCTAAATCACACGCATGTGTGCATACATGAGTGTGTCTGTGTGTGTGTGTGTGTGTGTGTGTGTGTGTGTGTGTGTGTGTGTGTGTGGTGTGGAAGATGTCTGGGACGATTTTTAGAAAAGATCCTTGGAGCAACTGACCTATGAAGTAGTGTTTCACGTAGAGGTTGACTGAAGACTGGGAGAGGTAAATGAAGTCAGAAGAAGGAAAACGCTATGGTTCAAGCAAAGGAAACAACAGGTGCACAGGCACAGAACTCAATGCCAGGACCCATTCCTGTCAGAGATAAGGATTGCACTGGAGCACCACAGAGCTCAAACTGGAGAGGCAAGTTAGGGCCAGGCGATGTAGCACCTGGGATGCTACCCACAGCCTGTATCAGCCCTGGGCAATGAGTTTCTGAGTGAAAAAAAAAAAAGTTCTGTAGCTGCAATGCCCGATGCAGTGGCCATGAATAGCAGCAAGTGCTAGCTGAGTACTTGACAGGTGCGTGGAGGGACTCAGGAAATAAAGTTCAGTTTTACTTCACTGTAATTAACTAAAATTTAAGTAGTGCTGGTGCTTACCCATTTGGAAAGAGCCTGCATAACTATGGAATGGTTAGCAGGTAGCTTAGTCAGACTTGGGTTTTAGATTGGCATAGAAATACCCAAGGGTAGGGCTTCTAAGCTGAAATTACATCGGGAAGCCTATTAAGACATAGGTTCCACTTCAGTAAGTGTGGGTCTAAGTTCCTACATTTCTAACAGGTTCTGCTGTTGGTCCATGGACTGCACACACAAGGAACCACACAGCAGCACTGCCCGACAGAACTTCCCATGGTAACAGAAATGATCTTCGTGTGCACGGTCCAATACATTAACCATTAGCCGCACGCCGTGAAACACCTGAACTGGGCTAATACACTCAGAATTTGAATTTTTGGTTAATTTAACTGAAAATGACTGAAATGTAAGTTTTCAATGCTACCTGTAGCTACTGACTATGGTGCTGAGCTGTGGAGATCTATAGCCCTACTATGCGAAGTAGGTGAACCGAGCTGTCCTACCAGCTCACAAGGACCTACGAACATAAACCAAAAGTAAATACCTGGGAACTTTCACAGCAGGTGAAAAGAGAAGTTGAGGTCTATTTAATATAATAATCATTTTTATTACTTTTTTGCGATGGGAGTCTTGCTATGTTGTCTAGTCCAGCTTCAAAGGCTTAGGCTGCAGTGATCCTCCTGCATCAATACTGGGACAACAGGAGTGTTATCATGCCCAGTTATCCAACAGTCATTTTAAAAACAGACCTCTACTTTGCAAGTCTGAGGTTTCTCCCATTTGAATTTTCTAGTAATTCATTTGTAGTATGCTTTATTTTTGTATCACAATGAAATGCATTACAACCAACAATACAGAGGAAATGCCAATAGTATTACTTACAGAAAAATCAAGATAGGAATGACACCGAACTTCTCACTGGAAATAATGCTGGACATTGTAGTGTGTTTTATAATCACATTAGGCTATGAGGGATATACAAAAGGAGCGCTTCTTTCCCAGGAGGAGTTGGAAGTGCTGGCTTAGAGGACAAATGTGGGAGTGGGGTGCAAAGAGGACATCCCAGACATGCAGGGGGACAGAAAGAACAGAAAGAGATGCACAGCTTTGAGAAGCAGTAAGGAGTATAACCTGCAGTTTTCGGATATTGAGTGCATGTGTGTGTGGCGGGGTGGATGCTCACATCAGTAATCCCTGCTGCTCAGCACATCCAGCAGCCTTTGATGGAGCAGGCAGGAGTACAAATGGTTACTCAAGTGTTACTCTTAAAAACCTCCAAATTTATCGTTAGACATCATAAGATCTACTCAGATTTACTGAACTCATTAGAATGCACACAATCACTGTTATACATTATCATGTCTCATTAGATATAGTTTAAAATTTGGGTCACCACAGCTTCATCCTCACATTGATACGTCTTCTCTTTGAGCAAGTTATTTTGAGAATTTTGCTAATCCTGTAGGTTGTAGAGTGTTACAGGCAGCTTGATCATTTCTGACTGTCACCCTTATATTTTGTCACCTGCTTCATTTGGGTCCTGGAGTTTTTACTTTTAATACAGATTTCCATGTGTTCTTTCTTGATTGTCAAACCCTATATAAGAAACTGATATTCTTACAATGTGGCTGTAATGACTTTAAACGCAAAAGCAGTTTGAAAAATGGGCCAGGGGCAGCCAGAGTTTGGCTGTCAGACAACTAAAATTTACTCACTGAGACAGCAGGTTGCAAAGGCAGAAGGAAGCCCTGCCTGTGATCATTTATTAAATCAAGGATTGGTTGGCTGAGTACGAGCACTGTGCTAGAGGTTGGAGTGGACTGAAAAGAAACCAGACTTGATTCCTATGATCAAACAGCTAAAAAGCTACCTCACAACTTCACAAATGTCAAGTGGCAACAGCCCCTAGGCTCCTGGAATTAATAAAATGCTAAGGTACACAGCGAAACCTACCACGGTAAGAGTTCAGTTTGTTTTTGCTTCTGCTTTTCCATTGAAATTGTCTGGAGGCTTCCTGGTTTCTGACCTTGCATTTCCTAGCCCTAGGCTGTCCAGTGTGGCAGTCACTGGTCCTGCAACACAGTTGGTCCCAATTGAAGTGTGTGTTAGGTGTAAAATATACACCATGAAGTTAAAAATTCCCCATAACCATTCACAAGAAAAAGAAAAGACAAAATAATGTAAAATATCACAATGTATTTTATATTGAGAAGTTAAAATGATAATACTTCAGTGTGTTGCACTACATAAGGGTCATTTTTAAAGTATTTTAACTTGCTATTTTTACTTCAGTTTAGCAAGTAGAATATTAAATGTTTTCTTTGGAAATGAAACAAAATTACTGAAGAAATCCAGAAGAGTAAAACAAGTCACACAGAAGGAATGAAAAGTTATAATATAAAAGAGACAAAGAAGATAGAGCACAAAAGGTCCTGGTAACTCCTTTGGGGAAAACCTAAAAATATAAGAGAAGCATCCAACTATGGTTAAAGTTGTTTCTGAAAACACTGCAACTGGTCCCTGTTTCTCCATGTGACGCTTGGCGTCAGCACACTACAGATAGTGAAAAGAAAGCACAAAGCATCAATGGAAGATGTGGGTTTTGTGGACAGAACATCTGGAGCAAGCAGCTACAGTGGGTGGTGGGCTTGTGATTAAAGCCCATGATGTAGGAGTAGCAGAATGACCATCAACAGACACACCATTCAGGGCCAGGCATGGTGGCACACACCTGTAATCCCAGCACTCAGGAGGATGAGGCGGGAGGGTCTCCCTGCCTCCAAATGAAAAGAAGAAAACACACACATATACACACACACACACACACACACACACACACTTCTGAAGGATCATAGAAGACATGACTTTGCCATCCATGATACTCTCTATCAAGCAGCAACCACTACAAAGACAAGATGGCACTCCCTTCCCATGAGCCTGGTATCACCCCAGGATGGAGAGGAAATGCATGGTGTGTAAGGAAGCAGAAAATTAACACTGAGAAAGTTCTGAACCAGAAAACACTGGTGGACATTTAACTGGAAATATAAACTGTTATCTGTGAAAAGGAATAAAACTCCTACAAGCAAGATAAAATAGAAGAGAAAACTCATTTGAAGCACCTGATTGTACCAGCTTTCCTGTTACACTCTTGAGGTCACTGGCACCAGTGAGAATCTGGGGACACAAACACCTTGGCTTTCTGTATATAGGTCCCTTCAAGGAACCTGCTTAGGTCTTAGTGATGAATTTACGCAGACAAGGTGAGCTTTGCCTGTCACTTTGCAGAGAATCAAAGGAACCAAGTAGCAAACTGTGGACGCCAAAATATCAATGGCCAAATAACTCAGTAAAAGAGTAGACTGACAGTTCATCTCCAAAGTGCAAAAGAGAGTTGAAGACTTGAAGTATGCTCTTGATTCAAGATACCAGAAAATTAAAAGATACCCTCAGTTTCTAACATTTGAAAATATTGTAAATCCCAACAAAATATGTAACTTGAAAATATGCAAAATTTATTATCTTTATAAAAACTGCAAGAATTGCAGTCCCACACAAATAATTTATATAAATATAAAGCAATTCCCAAGTTTAAAAAGAGATATTTTAAGGAAAGTGTTGCACACTTTAATTCAGACCTTGACATGAACAATTAAAAAAAAGTCTCTTACTAAAGAATGGAGAAATTTTGATCCTGGAAGCATATTGGAATCATGTAATTACTCTTCAGTTTTTAAGTGTGAAAACAATATTCTTTTCTTACTGAGATACACCCTGGAATATTTATGAACGAGAGGACAGGACATAGAATTATGTACCTGTTCAGATGAAACCAAGTATTCTTAAGTTAGGAACGGTTTTAAAAAGTGACAGAAATATTAGCATTTCCATAATAAGTAAGTTTTTGAAAAAGCAATTATTGCACACATGATACAGAACTGTAGAAACCAGACACAAAACAGTACACAGCATATTTCTCCACACATAAAGAGTTTGAAACCAGGCAAAATTAATCCAAGTGGAAGTCAGAAGAGTAAAGTGGTTTTCCACGGCAAGAACGCGGTGTGAGTGGAACAACTACATTTCCCCATCTGTGTGACAGTCACAAGGGGCTATTTGGCTCATGAAAACTATTTTAAATTCTGTGTTTATGTTCCTTATGTTCCATTCTATGCATAACATCATAAAAAGTATTTCTTTTTTAAAGCTGATTATACTGAGTAATGATTATACAGGTATTTTTTTACTATTAAATTCCTTAATGTATACATTTAAGGCTTTTGTATTGTGTGTGTGGCATACATTTTGCAATACAAAGATTTCAAAGTAGAGTCTCAATATTTCAACACCAGTAAGAGAACAGCAAAACCTAAAAGTATCAGTCATTAACAATACACTTTCAGTTTTTGGTCTTGTCTATTCTCGAAATATTTCCTGAAGACCCACTGGGTGACTGCTGAATTGCTAACTCTCTGACCCACCCTTACAAATAGATATTAACATTTCTTATTTATGTAAAAGAAGAGTGTGGGTCAGAAGAGTTAAAACGCAGAGGTAGAGAACCAGAACTCATACCCCCACCTACCTGGTTCAGAAGCCTGTGTGAGTGACTATTTCTATCTTACCACAAAGCTTTCCAAAACAGGCAACCAATAAATACGCAAATGAAGTTACATGTTTGTTTTACATTAAGCAGATTGTCTTGTTTAAATTTTGATCTCTGTTTTTAACAAAATACCTCAAAATGAAAACAATTTGAAATTTCAAGCAACAATTTACTGTGAAAAATTCCATTAACCTCACATGTGCCAAATCTGGTTATAATTCAACCACTGATTCTATCGCTCCTACATTTTCTAGAGCATAATTGCATCTCCTCAAGCAAGGGCTTTGGGGTCATGCTAATTCTCCCACTTGCACAAAAAGTACACACTACTCTGGAAGAATGAGAGTTCTTGGCAGCAGGTTGAGAAAACCCATTTTCAAAACTATCAATTTATGCTATCTCCTTGAAGATGAGGTTTCATCAACCTGCATATGTCTGAAGGGAGCCACTCTTAAGAATGTATGCTCTTTCTGAATCCTGCAAGCGTTTGACTGAATGTTTATATATCCAGAACACAATCCATTCCCATGGAATTTAACCAAGATTTTATGCCCTGGGAAATGAAGAGACCTGGACTTAATTCAACAAAAGCAAATGTACACAGTAAAACAAGTTTCATGCTCAATTGCTAAATTTCAAACATTGATAGATGTTACAATCAATAGCAAGCAGTCATGGTTCTATTTTTAGAAACAAGACAGAGAAACAGAAAAGAAGGGAGGGAGGGAGGGAGGGAGGGAGGGAGGGAGGGAGGGAGGGAAGGAAGAAGACAGGGTGGGATGGAAAGAGACAGAGAGAAGGAGGAGGAAGAAGGAAGGAGGAGAGAGACAGAGAGACAGAGAGACTCTAGAACATCAGTGTCGGGATTTTACCAAGTCTTCAGGCCTGACTGTTCAATTTGGGATCCTCCAAGTGGCTGGCTTCCAGGGTATTTGCCAATGTGCTGGTAAGAATGAGTCTTCAGTCTTGCTCAGGACAGAAAGGTCTTATAGCCTGTTCTAAATACAGCTCTGAGGCAGTACAAATGTTCGAAGCAGGCCTGGGTTGTGGTAATTTATTGAAGCACAAATTTCCTAACAGTGTGAGACTCCTTAGCACTGCACTATGTTTTTTTTTTTATACTAGAAAAGCAGCCAAGTCCTTATATGGGACCTAGATGGAGGAATTTAATGATGCTGGCACAGAAATAAAATTTTACTCAAAAGAGGCACTGCCAAGAGCTACAGTAAGGATGAGGCATCTACCTGGCAGTGGAAGCTTGATCATTGTAACTGGACAAAGCTGTTTGATTGAAAACTCTCAACAGATCCATGAAGACATGTATATCACTAACGAGTAAAGGAGTAATTCGGCTAATGAAACCCTGTAGCCCTGCCAGGTTAGATAAGCATTTTGTTAGACATTTGATCAGTAGTCATTTTTTCAAACAGCCATCCAAAATATAAAGTGATGGTCTTGATTTACTTTCGACACTGCTAAACCTTGAGAAAGCCAATTTATTTATATGTGATTACAGCATTAAAGTTGTATATTCAATGAAATTATTTAGGTTAACCTCAAGAGAGAGAATATAAATGTCAAGAATACATATAACTGAAATTCCAAAAAGAAAGAAGAGAGACAGAAAGTATTTGTTAAACAGTTTGATAAAGGATGTGAATTTACAGATTTAAGCCACTCAGCAAAAGTTCCTTTATTTCACATAAATTTAAAAATTGTTTCAAGATGCTTCATAGTCTAATTGCTAAACATAGAAGATGAAGAGAGAATTCTGAGAGTCAGTAGAGCAAAATAAGTTCTTCCTTACAGATGAGAAATGAACTTCAGGGGACTTTGACAATGAGGACAAGAAATAGGCAAATACATTTAAGGGGTGAAAAGAAAATAAATATTGTCACCCCAGAATTCTATATCCAGGAAAACTGTCCTTCAGAATTTTTCAGAGACATTTTCAAACAGAGTAAAAGAAAGAAAGTCTTTCTCTGGAAGCTAAGTACAGCAGCAACAGCTAAAGGAATTCATTCAGCCTGCAGGAAAATGAAACTTGGATTCTCAGCAATGAATTACAAGCAATGAAAGCGGTAAATATGTGGGTAAATTTTTATAAAAAGATGATTTCCCTTTGGAAAGCTTGGCCAGAAGGACCAGCCTGAACAACTTAGCTGCTTAAAGAGAACTTGTTTCAAAACAAAGATTACAAAGAGGGCTGGGGATGGAACTCGGTGACAAGTTCCTGGACTCAAAGCCCAGGGGCAGAATGACAAATTTTTAATAAAATAAAATAAAATTTTAAAAGATGATTTTGCTCTTAAAATGTTTAAAATGCATCCCACTGTTTAAAGCAAAATTATAACTCTGTCTTGCGGGGTGAAAATATATTTACATGTAATTAACATACACCATACCATGGAACCAAGGCACAGGTAAATGATTTTGACATGGTGAGGCGCTTTAGTACTATGTTGAAAACTTTAATAACAAACTACTTGAAAAATAATTAAAAGTTTAAACCTAAATTTTCAGACTTTTTCATCATTTTATTCAATTAATCTAAGAACTTATACCAGGAAGCACCTGAGAAGTATAGTTAAATGCAGAATTGTATCAAATACAGAATTTTCCAATCTGTTTAAATACTGAAACCCTTTGTGAAATTTACCTTTGACCTTGAGCTTCTCTCTGAATGTCTCTCATAATATCTCTTTGTTGTTATTGCTGTTGTTCGTGTATCTAGGCAGTTATTTGAGACTTTAAACCCAGTGGAGAATTCTTCCTTGACTGGCCATAGGAGAGCTCAGCCTGACCTCAGAGAGGGTGGTGACCACGTGGGAAGAGTCTGGTGAGTTTGTCTCCCAGCTGCACACACTGGGAAAGAGCCAGTCTAGAATCTGCCTGAGACAGCTGACATCTAAAACCTCACCTCTCTTTTGAAGCCTATGTAAGTCTATAAACCAATTCTAGGGCTGAAACACTTCATCACTTTCCATTTCTGCACCTGAATCAGAACTGTCAAAAAGCTACATTTAGCTTTAAAAAAGTAGAAAGACCTCTAGTAGGAGACGGCAAGCCAGCCAAGTGAGGTCCATTGATAAAGTTTCAGTTCTTGTTGTCACAACAAAGGCAAATTCAGATGCTCTAACAAAGAGGTGATGGAGAGCTCTAAATCAAAATGGAAAAATAATTTTAAGTTCTCACTCAGAGTTTCATAAAGTAGAACTATCCAAAAAGTGGAGTATGGTTTATAGTCCTCATTTATAGTAATAATCAGTCACCTTTAGAAGACTCTCAAACAAACTGTGCACACAGAATCAAGGTACATACATCGCTTCATTAAATTTTCAAAGCAACAAAGACACTAGATGCAGCTCTGCTGAGCTGGCGTTTACAGGTGAGACGGAGCATGTCCAGCCTCCCAGAGTGCTGATGTGACAACACCCATGCCTGTCTCAAAAGTTGCAGCTTTTTTAAGCTGACTCTAGCTGCTTCCCTTTGCACAAAGAAGGTCCAGCTAGGGGTAATCATGCCAGGACAGCAGGCACATTTCACCCTGAGTGAAAGCATTATTTCATCTCTGAGCATTTATCACTTGCATGTGTTTCCTAAGGCCATTAATTTACTTCTCACAGTTCTAGGAGCTACAAGTTGAAACAGGTTGTCAGCAGAGCCCTGTTCTCTCTTTAGGCTCTAGGAGTGAGTTCCTCGTGGTCTCTTTCCTGCTTCTGGTGGCTCCCGGCAGCCCTTAGCTTGCTGTGGCTGGTAGCTGTATCACCCCCTTTTCAGCCTCCTTCATCACATGGCACCTGCTTCGTGTCTACCTGCATGTCTTTTCCTCATCTACAAGGATCTGGTCATGAGATTTAGGGCCAACCAAATGCAGCACAACTGTATCTTAATTGCATCTGTAGAAACCATACTTCTCACTACGGTGACACGCTGGGGTGCCAGGTAGATGTGAACCTGGAAGATACACTCTCCAAGAGCCCACATGAGCACATCATCCTCTCTGAGTGAGGCCAGCCTGATTTTACACACTTTGTAGGTTATTTATTCACTTATTTATTTATGCAGTACTGAGTATCAGACCCAGAACTTTGTATATGAGAGGCAAGTGCTCTACCCCTGAGCTAAACTCCCAATCCCTGTAGGAATTGAATCTTGAATTTTGATCTCCAGTAGTTTAATCTGTCTCCTCTCTTTTTAACAATGTTATATGTAAACTAGGTGTGGGCTATTTAAGCCCATTTGGGGGAAGTGATGAAACAAGATTTTTAAATCAGTCATCCAAGTTGAAAATACAGTGAAAGGTGGATTTGGAAACAGAATCTAGAATGTGTGACTTCAGCTCAGTTTACTTTTCCAGCCACCCAGAGACATGCATCAGGGTTCCTTCATTCATCAAAGATGCACGGTGTTCTGTGTGTGTGTGCGCGTGTGTGTGTCTTTAATGACTTGTTTTTTTAAATTTTTTTTTATTAAAAGAGAAACAAAAGCATGTAAAGGGTAGAGATAATACAGAATTTGAAAAAAAAGATAATAAGAAATCACTAGTTCATAAATTACATACTGTCCTCTTAGAAATAGTTGTTCAAGTTACAAAATTAGAGCACACAAAGTAGATATTCAAACAGTGAGAGTGTAAACAGCTATGCATGCATGAATCTCTACATGTATTTCTATCCTTTCTGTATGAGAGGGAAAAACAAAACTTCGCAAGACAAAATACAACTTAGCAAAACAAAACAAATTTCTATAAAAACATGAAACCAAGAAGTCGTATAAAACCACAGTACAAGGTGTTCTACAATGATTACTGTGTTGTTTCTTATTATCTTCAACAGAATTGTCTATATCATCAGGCATAAATGAATATAGCAATATAATTGAATAAAGCAGTACATAACAATATTAGTAAAAATAAAACATTGTAGACAGTATAAAACTTCAAAGGCAGGTAATAATCAGACCATAGTGGCTATTCTAGTGAATCTTGTCATCTTAAGTGCAGTTGCCTATACTCTCAGACTTGATACTATCAATCATAACAGCTTTGAATAAAATCTATCAATACAAAACAGTGATCCAACAAACCAGATTCAATTACGGTCAGTCATGGTAAAACACTGTAGGTTTTACAGAGCTTTAAATTATGTTAATAGGAAATTAAGGATGATTACTGTACTACATCCTATTATTTTTGGCATTACTGTCTGTGCCTTCAAATCTAGTACATGTAGAATGACTGGAACAGAATATAATACATCTAAGCAGAGTAGTGTAAGTAATATGGGTTTTAAATCCTGGTGCACTATTAACAATATAGTGTATCAAGGCCATCTATGTTAGAGATTCTAGCCATCCTTCTCTGTCTCATTTCTGCTATGCTATTTTCCTGCCTTTGTTTGTCTAGTTTTCTCCTTCATTCTACTGCCTGCCCCACTCATTGAGGCCTTTCTGCCACTGTTCCTAAAATCCCAGTATTTTTTTCCTCTCTCTCTAGAATGTCCTTCAGCATTCTCTGTAGGGTTAGGTTGGTGGTCATAAACTCCCCCGGTTCCTCTTTGTCATGGAAGCATCTTGTTTCTCCATTAATTTCTAGTGACAGTTTTGCAGGGTACATCAATCTGGGCTGGAGATTATTTCAGGGCTTGGAATATTTCACTCCAAGCTCTTCCTGATCTGATGGTTTGTGTCGAGAAGTCAGCCATGATCCTGATGGGCTTACCTTTATAGGTAATCTTTTTCTTTTCTCTGACGGCTTTTAATATTCTGTTTTATATTGAATTTCTGGTATCTTGATTATTATATGTCTGAGTGTAGATCTGTTTTGATTGTAGGTGGCTGAAGTTCTGTATGCCTCACACAACTGAATGTCATTTTCTTTTCCCATGCTTGGGAAGTTTTCCTTAATTATTTCCTTGAATAACCTTTGTAATTCACCTGTATGTATTCCTGCTTCTTCATTCACATTTCTTATTCTTAAATTGTAGATTCTCTTGTCATCTTCTAGCCTTTGTATTGTTACTGCCTGTTTCCCTGTTGTTTTTAAGAGATCTTTCCTTTCATGATCACACATTGCAAACTTGTCTTCAAGTTTTGATAGTCTATCCTTAGTTTCTTTTAAGGCATTATGCCAGCTTTCAGTGGAGTTTTTAATTTCCTGGTAGTCTCTTTGAATCTGCTTCATGTATTCTATATTTTCTTTATATTCTTTATTGAATGTTTCTCTCCTTTTTTTGTGTTCCTCCCTTCTTCCATCTGTAGCTTTTTGAGAGATGCTTCCTGAGAGCATTTCTTTTATTACTCTGCTCATATCTTGCTTTACCTGATTTAATATTTCAGTTTTGAGCTCATCTACAAGGTTCCGAAGATATCTCTTAATGTCAGTTGAAGCCATGTCTGATGTTGCGTGTTTGCCGCCCTCAGTCTCCCTTGTTTTTCCGTCTTCTGGATCAGAGCTCTCAGTGTTCTGGGCTGGGGGCCTCCTCCTGCCTCTCTCTCCTGTCATGGTCCTGGCTTCCTCCACACAGGTGTACAGTGCAGGTCCCAGCCCCCTTCCCTGTTGGCCACGTTTCCTCCAAAGCACACTGGTGAGAGACCTCTGCCCTCTCCTGACTGCTCTTGTCACTGAGGTGTAAGCAGCAGCTGTATTTGCCTGCCCCTCCCCACCGGCCAGCCAAACTTCAGGGCCTTCACTGGGTTAGTGCGTGCTAGGCGCAGGGAACTGATTTGGGATGGCTTATTGGGTCCCGGCCAGGGGCGTGGCCCAGTCCAAGAAAATCCCAAAAATCTTCTCTGGGGAGAGAGGAACCAACTGAAGTCACTGTCGCTCCCAGTTCAGGCTCCTCTTGCCTGTTTCCAACATGTCGCACCCTTCCTGTAGGGGAGGGTCTCATTCCCAGCACTGACTGTGAATTAATGAAGGTCCCTTTGCAGGCTCTGCTGTCTGGTGGGCTCACCAACCCGAGACTTCAGTGCTGCTGGACTTCCTGTGAATGGCAGCAGGAACAAGTTTGAGTGGCTCTGCCAGTCAGCACGGATTCAGGCCTTTGCAAACTTGGCAGGTCACCGCAAATGAAAATGGTGTGTCCTATAATTTTTAGCTGTTTCAATTGTAGTCCCAATGTATTTGACCAGCTTTTTTACGTTTTAATTTCTTCCTGTGTCAGGAGGATCCATCTCCCTCTGTCTGGGTCTCTCCAGTGTGTTTTATTCTGGCAAATGAGTTGTTTCTCCTGGGAGGCTTTGTATTTTGTTGCTCACTGATCAGCCATCTTGACTTCTCTGCACGGTGTTCTTATTCCAGGTCAGGTACTGATTTAGACAAAGGGACAGCAGTGATATTCAAAACTAGTTACACTTCCACAAAGTTTTTAATCTAGGAAAAAAGTGATGAGTAACTATGTACCAAACCTGTGGAAGAGTAACTTTTAAATGCAAGATAGTAACATAAAATGCAGTTCTAATTGTAAACATATGTCATAATTCTTGTCTGTTGGTCTAATGATATTGCTGTCATGTACAAGAAGAAGGACTCCAAGAATAAACACTCTACTGCAAGCCATTGAGCTGCACTCCTGAAGTGTGAGAAAAAGAATGGACTCGGACATCAGTTTAAGCTACTGGTTCAGACACGTTGAATGTGTTCCATTAACTTCTACCTTGTCCATGAACATTTAAAGGGGAGCATCCACAGCCTCAGTAGATCAGAGCTTGGCAAGCAGAGACTCTGCCATACTAAATGCCTAAGGTGATGTCTATTCTGGTGTGAAGATTTGCTCTCTGGTGGAAAGCAGCCAGTAGAGAATCACTATAAACTGCCTGGGAGCTTCACCTCTGACTGACACCTGCCCTAGGACCTCTGCTTCTACTGGCAATCCCACCCATTCCAGTTCCAAGCCTGCCACTAACAAATACATGTTGTAAAGAAAAATTCACTGGCAAAGTAACCATATAGTCTTAAGATCCAACAACATGCACACACTAAATAAAAAGCAAGAAAATCACCCCAACATCATTGTCATCCTAATATATTAGGGTTTGGCCAGCATTTCACTAGAAAAAATGTGGTCTTCAGGTGCTTGTATGGTAAGGACAGTCACACCACATGCTGCACACTGACAGAGGTCATTACCTCGGACATAAATGCCTGGACTGGTGTTTGATCTGTGACATCCTGAAGTAACTGGTCCTTGGTAACATTTGGAACAAACTGAAGTATGATTATTTTTCAATCTACAAAGCAATTGCATTTTGGAAATGCAATGTATGTAATAAAACCCTAGTATGTCTAACTCAATAAAACTCCACAACACCTAGTTACATGTAAGATGGAATGATACATAGCTTCGGATCATTTTAAATATACTCTCCCCTGCCTACATGAATGTCTACTAGGAGATCTGAAACGTGCCAAAATGTAATTCCCCAATCACAGAAAAAATAAAAACCTCTGTGAAATTCTAAAATATACTTTACAAAGTGCTATGACCTCCAAATCAAGATACACTAGTTTTTGTTCGTGGTTCTTTATTGCATTCTGGATATGGCCTATCTAACTTCCTGTTTTTATTTATCAGTGCTTACAGAGTACTTACCATATGCCAAGACATTTTATTAACATTTAATCTTCAAAATAACTCTGCAAAGGAGATTCTGTTATTTTTACTCTTAGTTGAGTGAAAAGGAAGCTGAGAGATAAAAACTTTTTCCTAAAGTCACAGAATTAGTACCCAGCCAATTTGAACCCAGCCAATCTGGCTCCAGAATCAGCCCTCTACTGGGAATCAAGGCTTTTTGCTTTTAACATGCAGAGATAGTCACACTCCAGTGATGTAGATGCTACCCATTTGTGAACCAGACTTGGAATAGCAAGGTCCCACGTTATATTCCACACTGATTAAAACAAGGACCATATCTCCCTGCAGATGTGCCTAACACAGCACTGAATACATATTTTATAAAAAATAGTGTCAATATTGTGGATAGTTAGACAGAGAAATGTGAAATAGGAAGCCCATCCCTTTTCAAGTTGACTAAAGAGCCTCAGCTCCACACGTCTTTGTGATTAGAAGATCTCTGTATTCCCACCTTGAAAGAAAGCTTAAAAGTCACGGACACCAAATTCCTAAACACATCTTCCCAAAACTTCCATGAGATTATTGCAAAGCCCTATCCTTTTCTCCACCTGCATGTTCCTCTACACTATTTTCTCTCTTTCTATCCTCAGGGAGACAGAGGTATTAATCTCATCTCTTCTCTTCCTTAATCCCTTCCTTTTCTCTTGAGCTTTCTTTCTTTCAGGTTAATTAGCCTTTCCGTTAACACACCATCCCCAGAAACTTTGACCCAGACTCTTCACATGCTTTGTAGGAAGACCTTCCTAGACCCTAGCTCAGAAATGGTAACACTGGCTTCTCTGTCAAGGCTCCACTTCATAAAGGAGATGCATGGATGGGATGTGTCCTGGGAATGACTGGCAAATAATGTCACCTGTGGTAAACTGGGTTCCAGACAAGGTTCAGGAAAAGTGAAGGAAGGATTCAAAATAACCCCTTGCCTGCCAGTAGACTGAAATCAGATGCAAGCAGGAAGTGAGTTGAGTCACCTTGATGATGAGTCACTGGTGCACAAGCAGGAGAACAGGGTGCTCTCACACCAGCTGAATTCTGTTGGGGAAATAGATTTGTAACATTACCCTGTGGGTTTGGTCAGGATTCTGAATGCTTCATAAGCAGCAGACTTGGGTTTCTATATAGCTGCTGTGGATGACAAATATTTCTTATATCCATATGTAGTGAAAGAAATATTCTGCATTTCTCTTTTATGCTGTATTTTCTATGGTTCTGTAATTGATATCTAAACATGAGTATTGGGGGCCCTTTCTCTGCCCCCTTGGAGGACAGGACCTTGTACTTCTCAGAAAACAAACTTTAGCTGAGTAGATGCTGTGAATCATGGTTAGATTTCTATTTCTACTTAAATATACCACTCTTTAGCTTTACCTATAATTGCATTTTAAAGTCAAATTCATTTCTGAACTGTGTTTCAGAAGGCTCTCTCAGTGGACACCAAAAGAAAGCATAACAAACTCTGTCTTGGCTCTGTGGAAGAGAACTTCAAAATCCTTTGACAGACCCAAATTTGGGTTTCTTTTTAGCCTAGGAGTGATTTTGACAGCCTGGTGTACAGTTGAGATCCACAATGACCTTCAGTCTGTATTTATGCTCTTGAGTTTTCCCAAATCTAAAGCTCTATGTTGCTCAATAGCTCTGCTAAATTCATTCTGTGACTGTAAGTCCACACACCAAGTATAATGGGTAATTCTATTATAAAGACTTCTCTAAGTGAAAAACATATAGTTTATATAAAACCGTGCCAAGAACTCCCAAATATGGCAGCCTTTTAACTGTGAGAGCTTTCCAGTTTCTCTGAACTTAAGTCCCCATGTCCTATAATCATGTAAAATGTCAAAACGGACCTTAAAATATCAGCTAATTTTAACCAACTCCCCAAAATCATATAAATAGCCTTTATAAATGAAAAACAAAGAACTAAGGTGTTATCACAACAACTGCAGATAACACTCTTATTTATGGCATGTGTACAGCTCTCTTCTGTGAGTTAGACATATGCAAAAAATGCACAAACAAATAAAATTTAAAATATGACAGATCGTCCAATATTTTGCCCCATTAGAGCACTTTCAAAGTTCTTCAGGCTGTCTTCTGAGGCTAATCTACTCATGCAAGTTTTGGATCCAAGCCCAGAACACTTGGTCTACATAACCAAAACAATGCTGATGGTCAGAGAGCATCCCATGAATTCAAATTTGTCAAGTCAGATCAAAATCTTCAATGTTCACAAGCTAACCTCAGCCTCAAACTAGGACTTTTGAGGAAGAATTCCCAACAGGTTGCATCATTTCTAGCTGCTGCACTCCAAGATGGCAGACATCCTGAAAGCTAAGATCTTCAAAGGGCAGAAACATGGCATTTACCACCTTCCATAAACATACAATGGCTCCTAACTGACCCTAATCCAAAGCTGTCCTGTGTCTTGCTAGGCAACATAACCACTGCTGTTTCTAATCCCTCATCAAACAACTATCATGTTCCCCAAACATCCTCACTTAGAAGTCATTCAAGAATTTGTTCTCTTTCCCCATTGGCTAATTAAATTTTCAGGGTTTTATTAAGATTCACAAATTGATTGCAAAGTATGAGGAGAATACTTGAATTGGGGGCTCTGGGTTGCCTTTGTTTATAGTGTTGGAGGTGGGACGCAGAAGGGCTGATGGGAGTTTACAAGAGGTCAAAGGATCGAAAAAAGACAAAATCTTCCAAGAAGCCTCAACTTCAGAGCTTGAGGCAATTCTCATTTGTAAATTAGACCTTAAAAAGCCAGTGTGGATGTGGGTTTTTTTAGCCAGTAGCCTATAACGGAATAAGATGGCAGGGGCCATAACTGCACCATTTACAAATAAGCTTGGCTTTTCAATAATCTTAGCTGCCCAACAGACACAACTCCATAAGCAAGAAAGTACAAACAACCCTCCAAATAACTAGAGGGGAGTGCCTGGTTCCTTTTTCTATTCTAGAGCGAAAAACTGAAAGTTAAAGAGCACACACCCTCAACCACCAGCCTGAACCCCATGATTGCTTAATGAGCAGCTCGAAAGGCCACATCAAAGGATATTGTCACATGCAAAAGGAATGAGGCAACATCAGTTCTTGATACAAAAGACAGCAGTCAGTATTCCTAAGTGGGAGGAGAGCAAGGCAACAAAATGCAGTCCAAGGCACATTTTAGCAGCTGCTAACAAAGAAGCAACTCCTTTTATCAGCCTGTCCTGGACCCATTTCTGCAAAGCTGTTTGTAAACTGTTCCCAAAGCTGAAACCTTACATCTAAACCTGCTCTTTATTTCAATCTCCTTTATTTAATTTTTGCTTTGTTAGCTGCCTTAACTAGAAGGATTTTCAAAACACAGTTTTCTAGTGCCCCTGTGTTGGTAAAGTAGCTAAGGATTAAATGACAGGAAAACTGTTTGTTGCAGATGCTAAATTGGACTGGGGCTCTCTGCCCTGTAGGAAAATGACTATTAGTATTTCTTTGCTGAATGCTGGAAAATAACTTCATTATTGAAGAGAATTACCTCCTAAGGAATTATAGACTATCTTCCTCCATGGGTAACTGGTACAAGATAAGCAAGATTATAATTTTCAAAAATCTAAACATTCTTCTTGTTAGGTTTCTTCTCAGCACAGTAGAGAAGCAAAAGTAGAAAAAGAAGAGCCCAAAAAAAGGACTAATGTGGGCATGGGAGGGCTGCAGAAGAGTGCAAGATCCCTTCGAGACAGACAAGCCACTGGCTTTTAATTGGTTTGATAGGGGTGGAGTTCGAAGGGGTGGGCAGTAAGACATATTGATAGTTGATTGGGGAAATGTTGGTATGCCAAACAAGAAACAGGAAGTTCAATTTCACTTTGGAAGGAGAAGGCAGAAGTTAGCATTGAAGGGACTCACTGTCTTCTTTAGGGTCCAGTGCCACATTGGACAGGCATCACGCTGAGCCTGGCAGAGCTTCACAGGAGCAGAACCCAACAGTTTTCATGTGTCAGTTTTTGTTAATGACCACCCAGCCATGAGGCTTCCTTCAGGCACATGTATGTATACACACACCACCACCACCACCATCATCATCCTTATTTCTACCTTTGTTTCTATTGTTCACCAGCTTTCTATTTATTGCACTTCAAATATAATCAAACCTGGAAAAGTGAGAAGGCTTTATCTTAACCCCTGTCCTCCAAACTTGATCTTTGACTAAACTTCACCTTGCATCCTGCCTTCAGTCTCAAGGCCCTCAGAAAGTCTCCCGCTGCAGGACTTGGCATGCTCAATCTCTTCTTCCTGGCACACTTACTCCATCCATTACTCTGGGCAATTACCTTAGTTATCTGCAGAGCTGAGGTCCTTTCTCTGTGTCTTCCCACTGCCCTCCACTGTGTCAGGCCCTTCTGTACCTAACACAGGACCTTGTTCAGTTTACAAACGCACATGATCTAGATCAATGAACATTTTTGTGACCAGCCAAACCTCCAGCTCTGTTAAGTATTTGTTTACCATCATATCCTCAGGCTCCAGAGCAACCCCCAACTTCTCAAATGAATTAGTAAACATCCCTTTAATCATCATCTAGTTTTGAAATGATAAAGTGTGGAGTTCTAACAGGAAGCATGGGGTACAATCTAATAGGTCTCTGCAGAGATTTTTACAGCTTTGTGGCAATTCACAAAGGCCAAAGGCCCAAGGAAGTGAGATCTTGTTCTCAAATATACAAAATTGTAAGGAAATAAGGAAAATCTAAGGTGCCCATGCTTAATATAGCTTTTATGGTAGGAAAGGTGAAACTTTAAATGCTTACATACTTGATGCAATGTTTTCATACACAAATTCTAAATACAAGTACTCTTTGTGAGTTTCTGCAGATGAAATAGAACAGAAACTTCAAAGTGTTCCAAATGTCCCATACAAATTATGTAAGCAACAGTACACTCAAGCCAAGGTGTACTTTCTGCTATCAGCAAACAGTAAACAGTGCTTCTGACAAAGGTTTGAAATTTCACGTGTCAATTTTACTTTTTGATGAAGCCATATGTATCCATTAGGATAATGATGCAAAATTTCAACTTCTGTGAACATACTAAACTGAGATCTCATTTAATTATGTTGACAAGTTTTCTATTTTCTGAAAAAAATAAAGCAAAACAATTTTTTTTTTTTAAGGCAGGGTCTCACTGTGTAATTCAGGCTGGCCTGAACTTGCAGCAATCCTCTTGCCTCAGCCTCTCAAGTTCTGAGATTACAGGCATACACCACTATACCCAGCAAATCTGGGCTTTTCTAAATGTATTGCTAATGACCTCATGAAAAATCATGAGCTGCTTGCAATTAAAGTCATAAAAAACAGACACATTCCTGACCAGATGCAAAGTAAAAAAATAGGTATGGTTCAGTACATATAGATATGTTGGGTATGTTCTTTGTGTCTAAATGTGATGAACTGTTGACACTGGAGCAAAATGTCATTAAAAAGAAATCAACATATCAATTAATACTGGAAATAACAACATTTATGTTTCAGCTACCTGCAGTTGCTAATAAAGGAAATTAAAATATGAAAAGGATATTAATAGCTTAATGAAGATTGACCTAGAAAACAAGATTTTTATTTTAACCCAGGATAGAATGATAGATAATGAACTGCTTTTAATGGTTTATTTTAGGAAAATTGATACACTGAGAGAGTTTTGCAATTTGTTCCAACCCTAGTTTAGAGAACTGCAATAATTCCACAGGAAGTGGAGTTAAAACTATCTTCCACTCTAAAATATGAAACTAAGTAAAAGTTAAGGAATCAGCAGCCAGAAACAATATGGTTAATATTCTCCTATTTGTCTTCATCATTAATACCTATAATTTTGCATCCATTCCTCTTCTCAAAGGCTTTTATAATCCATACCTCTACAATTTTGTGTCAATACATATATCCAAACACTTGCAATTTTTGGACCTTACAATGGTGCACAAGTCCCAAACATTCAGTAGAATCAGAAGCTACAAATTTTGAATTTTGATTTTTGAACATGCTGGCAATATGTGGTCCAACCTTCTATCACAATGCTGCAGGGTCTAGGCAGCCTCACTGCCCCCAGGAGGAAACAGCTGCACTCTACAATATGCATATGCTCTGTTTTGAAGGTCTGATGTACAGTGGGTAAGGTGAACTGGATGAATATTCAACCGAGAATATTTTTAATTGACAATGGTTTTATCAAGGTGTGATCTCATCACAAATTAAGAAGCAGAAGTATGATTATGCATGGAAAATTTAGAAGTTCAAATTCATTTAAAACTGTAAACAGTCACTGTTGGCATTTTTCTCTTAGTAACTAACTAACTGTTCCACCAAAATCATCTACAATGGTATTATCCAATCGGACATAGCAGCTCATACTAAAACTTTCCAAAAGAAACTTGACTGTGAAGAGTTGTAAGGCAATGAAATTCTAGAAAGGTTTCAGTCTCACCAACCTGGAAAGATTTTTCCGGGCCCTCTAGCTGTTTCCTCTCCTTTCACTGGTGCCCTTTTCCAGCGAGAGGAAAGTCAGGCCACCTACCGAACTAGAATCTTGGTAAAGGGCATTGGCTCGGGAAAAGAATCCTCCAGGGCACCAAACAGAGGGGTATGGTAATCCCCGTTCACCTAAGACACCAGGAGCCTGTAGCCTTCCCAAGTTCAGAGTTAGCTTCAAAACAATAGAAAAGCTCGCAATCTTCATTTAGCAAACTTGGCTCTTCTGACCTTCTCTTCCAAAGTTGAACGTGTCTATGCTGAGGGGAGGCCCCAGAAAGACAAAAGGGAAGCAGGAGGAAAACAAGGAGCAGAGAGTCACTGAACCACATCAAAAACACTTGGCAGGATTTGCGACTCTTCACTGATATATGCAGAATTCAGAAACGAAATGCGGATCATAGCAATGCATACCTATATTTACAGAATTGAAAGATAAAATCAGACTTTTTCTAGCAAAGAAGCTAAGGTTTCCAGTTTATGTCCAGAACACGTCCTGCAAGTTGAATGAGTGGAAACTACAGCTCCAAGGTATAGACAAACATCACTTTATGAAAAAACACAAAGCTGATCACAATGATAACATCTGGGGGGCTCAGAGATTAGATATAACTATGTGTTTTGTATTCCACACACCTATTCAGAAGTAAAACACATTGAACACTTTCACACAAGCAAGTACTATTTTTGTAATTTAAAAATAAACAACCAAAATTAAAGTTTAGGGAATTAAAAGAACCCTTTGAGACAATATACTATACCACAGTAAAATTATCATAAGATTACACATTTTTTCATTTCCTAAATTACACTATACATGCATTCATTATTTGAAGACAATAAGTAACTCCTCTGAGAGAATAAATTCTCCAAGAAAAGTTGTTTCCTACTTCCACTTACAAGGTAAAAGTTATTCAGTTATTGAAGTAAAAAGCTGCAGACTGGTTTGTTCTGACTGTTGACAAATTCCAAGGTTAAACACATTGTATAACCTCAATACATATTTTGAGGAGAAAAAAAAAAGAGTCCTCTTTCTCCTGCCCTCGAGTTTAATTAAAAGAGTAGACAGAGTTCCAACGGTCATGGTGGCCATCCCTGAAAGGCCTTAGTTTTCTTCAATGTTATCTCTACCACTATTAATCATCCTCTCCAAAAAGAACTGCCAGGGAAGATTTTTTTTTTTTTTTTTTTAGAAACAAACACACAAACACATTACCACCATCTTGACTCTGATCAGCAACTTCAGTATGAGAATCAAGAAAACAACTGAGCAAAATGTTACTATTATTCACAATAGAAACTTCTTCTCATCTTTATTTTATTTAACAAAATGATTTGTAGCTTTGGTTTTAAGAGTTCATTATTGAAATAGGTATTCTGTATGCTATTCTGTACATTATTCTGTTATTTTAAAATAACAATTTCTTTTTTATTAAATTACTTTCAAAATCATGAAGTAAAAAAAACACTATTTTAGTCTTCATTTGAAAATTCGATTTACAAACTTCCTTGTATTAGTACATGTGCACTCAAAGGTGTTCATAAACACCTGGGGAATGGACCCTATCATTAAACTCCAAGATCATGCCACATGGCATCTACCAAACAGGTGTAAGGACACGTCACAGATCTCCATGTTTTATTAGACTTCTGTGTGCTTAGTGTGATAAGGTCTGTTAAACCCCTTGATTAACCTGAAAAAATACATTATATAAACAAGAGATAGGATACTATGTGCTTCTCAGGAACAATATCCCAGCACTGGAACAAACCAAACATATCTATGGTTTGTTGATACATATAAAAATGACTACCTCCTCCCTTCAGCTTCCATTGCTGGCCCTTACCAAAGGTTCTGTCCATTATTTCCTTTATTTTTGTTTTATTTTTTGCCCTATTTCCATTTTAAAAGCAGCCAGCACTTCATTGTTACTTATTTCAGCTTAATTATACAGAAGAAAGAAAGAAAGAAAGAAAGAAAGAAAGAAAGAAAGAAAGAAAGACCACTCAATCTAGTCATGTGAGTCTTTTCTTTTGGTTCCAGATTCCCAAGAATTTATTTGAGTCTATGGACCAAATTACTGGGACCATATGATAAGACCTGTAGCATGTCTAATAAAAAGAGAAAAAGAAAAAATTAAATTAGTTACCAAAAGGTTATTCCAAATGTCTTTTACTCATTGAGATTCTAACAATAGGAAGCAAATATCCAGATGTTCTGAAAATGCCTTCCAGTGCAGGTAACCCTTAGCAAAAAACCAGACTCATTCCCCCATGCCTCCTCCTACTAGCAGAACCCAGAACTTCGGAAGAGCAAGACTCCAGGTTAGCTCTTGACCACACTTACCTGCAATTTAAAAGTTCTAATACAGGTGAAGAACGAAGCAGCTATCAAAACAATAGCTCAATATATAGAGGTAAAATACCCTGTAGAAGAAAGTACTATTTTGGAGAAGCATCATATTTACAAGTACAGCACCATATTTATAAGGGTGTCCCTTCAGGCTTTCCAGAGTTTTCAGTAAGTGACTATCTGAGGCCAGCACTGGACAGGACACTGCACGAAGCTCATTCTCTTCATGATACATAGAGAGTGAGCGTGGAGGATTTACTGCACCATTTCTCTTCTCTGTTGAAGGAGAACAGAGCCATGAGATGCCCTGCATTACCTAGCACAACACAAACAATGCTTTAAAATATTTTGCAGTCATTGCAATTCATTCATTGCATTTATTAGGTTTAATCACGACTTAGTCTTCCATATTCTTCCCCTCTAGAACAGTGTTTCTCAATATTATTAGTTTTTCAGGGTCAAATTAATTTTTTATTCTCCAAACTTTTTAGGAACATTTCATCAATAACACTGCAAGAGCAGAAAGAAATTTTAAAGAAAAAAAAATCACCCTCAATACTCAGATTAATGCAACAGCTGGCTTCAGCTTTGAATATCTTCTTCCAGTCTTTATCTAAAAGCTAGCATATTTTGCATAATTACTAGCAGAGTAAAGGCACAGTGTTTTAATCTGCTTGTATGTTGCTAATTTTGTACCCACATATTTTCATACTGCTTCATTTTTCAACTTTTCTTCTCATGGCAGTTCAATAATTCACGTCGCTGAAACACCACGATTTACCTATTCACTTTTTGTGACATTTTACAATTTCGCTCATGTCTAATTGTTTCAGTCCTGAAAATACTATAGTGACTATCTTTGCACACATTTTTTTTTCTTCTTTTGCAATATTTTCTCAGGGTATGTCCGTATGATTCAACATAGAGATTCTAATGATTCTTGACATTTACTGTTTATAGGGATAAAAATAATTAAGAACTCACTGTGTTACCTAAGGTAAAATAAGTACTTTATGCTTCCTATTAGTTTTAGCAGAAACAAATCTAGATGCACATCCAAAAAATGATTTTTATTAATTTTACCATATTATTATATGAAAAACTGTAATGAGTTCAAAGACACATCGAGGGCATTTTCTTTAAAAATGTAACAATGACGACAATGCCCTCAAACTCCAATATTAAATCACTTAATAGTCTGATTCATTTTATTGGATCTTGCAGTTCTGGAACTAAATAAAGCTGAGGGGTGCTTCCTTTTAGTCATCTTATTAAAAATGTTGCCAATATACACCAATGATTAAAATTTAAATACAGGTAATAGGCAGATGGAAGAAGAACAGAAAACGTTTGAAGAATTTTCATTACAAATAAAGAAAACCCAAGGTATGAACATCTACACAAGTCATAGGTAAAGGCAAAAAGCATGCAGAAATGAGGATTTTTTTTTTCACATTTTCTTCTTTGAGCAAAGGTCAGGTGTACAATTGCAAAGAAAAGCTTATCCTAAGATGATTTTAAGTAATTCCTGAACTGGCTCAACCTTACTTCTTTGAAATAAGTGAATTTAAGAAGCCATGCTCTTACATGACAAAAGAGATTTTTAATAGAAAAATAAATTTCATCTTGTTTGCACACTACAAGCAACATAATTACGTATTTTTAAAAGTAACTTATCTGTTTCTATCATGTATAATTTTCAATATGCATAAAAGTAAACAGAATAGTATAATGATTACTCAAAGTCATAAACCAGCCTGAAAAATCATCCTCCTCATGGCTCCCGTCCTCTTCTACATGGCCTCTTTCTCCTTCTCCCCAAATTCATTTGAATCAAGCACAAGACAAAATATAATTCTATCTCTAGATAATTTAGACTGTATCTATAAAGGTATGTTTTTCTTCTTCCTAAAATAAACAAAATACCTTTAAAAATTAATAATGCCTAAATGTCATCCACAACTCAGGATTCAATTATTTTATGTGTTGTAATACTTTGTTTTAAAATTTCAGTCTAAAAATGTTATCAATTGCAAGTGACTGAAATGGTGTGTCTGCATTCTAAACTATAGCTTCTCATTTTGTCTTATTTTCTCTTGCAATGTATATGTTAACTACACTTAGTTAACTGTCCCAAAGTGTTCCCAGTCCCCTATTTCCTATGAGATAGACAAGCCCAATTACATTCTGTATTGTTTGGTAACAAATTTCTCTTCTCAATATTTTCAATAAATCAGTAATTAGATCAAGAAGCTTGGTAAATTTCAAATTTGATTTTTTTCTTTTTAGCAAGAATCTTTTAGATTTTTTTTATCTAGAAGACCTTCAATTACATTAATATACACGTACAAATAAAGATAGAAGCCACAGAAGAATCAGATAAGAAAATCAGACAAGAAAAAAAAATCAACATTATTCTTTATTTTAGCAAGTTCTAGAGCAGTAATTACCTCTTCAAGATCCCTACTATATTTCATAGCAGTATTATGAAATTATCTATTTTAATTTCTTTACTTTGTCTTTCCTGAATATTTTGCTCAATGGATTGTACTACAAAGAATTTAAGGAATAATATTGAGTTTAAATTCAAAAATCATTTCTAGGATAACAATTTACTACCACAGACAGCAAAAGCAAAGTAAACTAAGTTCAATATGAGAGAGCAAACCAGTGCTATTAAGTAAACAACCAAGGAGACAAAATGGTAGAAGGAAACCCTGACATTTATGACAGAACATTAGGAGGATGACACATTATATATGTGTCTAATAAATACGTGTTGAATGAATAATGACAACAGATTTAGGCTGAATGGGCTATCCGGGATGCTTCTGAAGTAGTGTATGTCCTGTAAACAATTCCATCTCTTTCCTTAAGAAGTGCCCGAGAATGATCACACTGCATCACAAATATTATGGACCCTCATTCCAATTCCTCCTTCACAGGTCAGCCAATGAACAGTCCTTATTCATCCAATTCCAACTCCAACTCTTTAGTTCCTCTGGCATTGTGTGGCTCACAGGATGAGTGATCTTTAATCTTTCAATTCTATCTCCTTTAGTTCTTAGAGAACCATTATGGTTTACTTCTTTCTCTACATCACTTCCAAATTTACTCTTCCCACAATTCATCCTTCTAACCCATTATATTCTTAGGAGGAAAACAACCATGATAACAACAAACTTTCACTTGTGTTTGGTTTGTTTCACCCCAGAGGTAAGACTGTGATGAAAATCCAGGATTTAGCAGGATTTAAATCTTGCTTGGATTTAAATCCAAGCAGGTTATCCCAGGAAGCACTCAGAGGGAGAATTCAACAGACGAAGGAAATGGAAGGCAATAAGGAATGTGAGAATGACCAGGCTACTCCGTTTGGGCAAGAAAGGCTGAGTCCTGCAAGACTACGGCACTTACTTCACCACTGTACAGTGGAAGGACGAAGAAGTTAGGGTACTTACCGAACAAGTCCTATCCTTAATCTGTGAACATCTGTCCCTCTGTTTCCAAGAGGCTCTCATCCAAGTTGTCTCCTACATTACAATGATTACGAGGATGAACCCTCCCACTGTACCTTTCACAAATTTATGTTTATCAACCTGTGTATCTCTGTCCAGACAAACAGCCTCTCCCTGTCTCTACTCCTCGGGCATGTCCTAGTGATACTTGGTGGCATCTACTCCCCACCCTTTTCTGTGTTCCAAACTCATTTTCCCTGTACAGACTGACATTTCACCTAAATACCTCTTTCTGCAGGTTCCTCAAATACGGTTTTTGCAAAACCAAATTCACTATCATTTTCTCATCACCATACTGCAAATCACTATAAAAACAAAGAATTTATTCATCCTAATTCCCTGTTCCATTAAGGAATCACCTTCCATCTGGTTATACAAACTAGGCCATTCTATATCATCTTTGTGTCTTTATCTTCCTTATTTCCTACATTAAATAGGTCATCAATTCTTTCTCATTCTTGTCTCTTGCCCATGTTCATATTACTCCTAACAATGTTCAGATCCTGAGCTGCACTCTCAACTCTATAAAGGACATTATGTCTCCTTATTGTAGGTGATTTTCCATGCTTCTTCCAGGTTAATTTACATGAGAAACAGGACTGATAAACCATTCCAGTGCAGTCCTTCCCCCAACACTCACCACATACTGTTTTTCTCCATTCTCCAAAGACACAAAAAGCTCTCATGATTCAGTGCTTTGGCCTCCTTCTACCTAAAATACACTTCTGTTCAAGACCTAAAGCCTTTATTCCTCATTTCTGCCTCCACATTGATTCCTGAATCCTTGCCAAACTAACTGCTTCCTTCTCTGTGCTCCCTCTACACATGGTTTATGATCAATGGAACATCAATCATCCCCTTTTCTGATATGATTATTATTGATGTGCCATCTTCATATCCTTTCAGGAAGTCTTTATTCCCATTTGAAACCCTGGGACATAGTGTATTGCCTGGTATGCACTGTTCTCTGAATATGCACTATTCAACTAAATGAAACACAAGCAGCCTCTTACATGTAGTATTGGAACTATATAGAGCAATCCAACAAGTATACGAATGCCTCTTTCATTTGGATGTTGTATATCTACCATCAGTATCCAAAGAGCACTGTAGAAAGAGACCATGTATTGAGTTCAAGCATGGACATGCAAACACACAACATATTCACTGGTAAAGTTTTAAACAGCGTAATATTCATGCTAACAAGAATAAAAACATAAGTAACTAAATGCCAAGAAGGAAAGCACAACATTCAAATACAGCCTTCCTGAATATACTAGCTAGTGAAAAAGCGTAATACTAAGATAAATGAATGTTAGAAACTTTCATTCAAAAATATGTATTAAGTGTAAGTAGGAATAAAGGAGCTCCAACACAGGCAGCAATGCCATGTGCCTTTATACATGCTGCAGGAAAACTGTATTCTTCAAGACTTTGTTCACTTAAAAACATTAACTTTTCCTTTAAGTTTATTCAATATTGATTTTAAAATCACACTATTGGCAGAATCATTCATTGCAAAGCTAAAAGAAGAAACTTTGCACCAGAGGTAGATGCTATAAAATATCGCTTTTTTCCTCAGGCTAGCCATAATTTGTTTCAGCATGCTTTGGAATTCCAACTGCTATGGCTATGCAATAGCGTGTATGAGCTGAAAAGATTCTCAGATTAAATTTTCTTGTCTAGTTATATTTGGATGTAAAGGCTTACTTCTGTATTAAGGACAAAATTATGTTGTTGAATTAGGTAGAATCTTGGGTTTGTATTAAACCTGAAACCTATAGCAATTCTCTTGGTTACTTCAGCTGGGTCCATTAAAAATATGCTTGAGATTTTTGTTAAAAACAGCCTGGGATCTTTTTCCCTCTGGTTTTAAACTAAAAATTCTATAATCTCATCATCATCATATATATGGTACAGCCAGTGTTATTTATTTAAGATTTAAAGGTTAAAACTTGATTATATTAGTGTGGCCATATAGTGGTGCTGACAGATGTTCACAGATTAAAAACTAAAACTTTCAAAATACAAGAAAAAAAGGATGTAACAATTTTTATAATATTGAGAAAGAAACCATTTCTTGAGAAGTATAATAAACAAGACAGGGGTAACTCTTGTGTCTGTTTTTGTCTGACTTGTAGACAAAGATTTACAGACAAGTGAACAAAAAATAAATCATTTTTTCCAACCTAGAACTTATTGCTCAGTGTAAGGAGAACTATTACTACTGCCAGGCACGGTGCCACATGCCTGTGATCCTAGCACTCCAAAGGCTGAGGCAAGAGGAGAAAAAGTTTAAGGCCAGCCCAGACTACAGAGTGAGACCCTGCTCAGAAAACAAAACAAAAACAAAAAATCATTATACTGAATACAGATTAAAGTGATGGGGATTGATAAACATTAAGGTTGGTTCCCAGACTGTAAGTTAATAATTACACAGCATAGGACAGGGGCAAGTCTCAGCTTTATTGAGTCAGTATTCCAATTTTCAGGTTGTGACATGTGAACATAGCTTCCCTCCTCCTCCTTACAGGCTTCTGTCTTGAGAATGTTGGGGTCTGGAGTTGAAGATATGTCTTATTGTGAGTGTTTGGATAATGTTTGTTCAGATGTCATAAGTAGCACATTACCAGATTAAAATTACCAAAAGGCTTTAATAACAAAAAGACAAAGACTGAAGATAAATATTTGAGAACTGAAAACTGTCCAAAATTAAATAATAAAGAAAAACATAATTTCTCGCCAATTTATATTGTGAAGGTAGGGAATATTGAACATTTCATATATATATATATATATATATATATATATATATATATATATTGTGAAGGTAGGGGATATTGAATATTTCTTATATATATTTCTTTTATATAAGAAAATAATAATCCAGGAACTGTGTCACCTCTGAAGATGACAGCAAAATAAAATATTAACAAGCAGATTGCAGAAGGCTGCTATTGGCAAATAGCCTAACATATGAGAGGAAAAAAAGTTTATGTCAACATATTCAGAAGAGTCATTTGATAAAGCTTAACACTCATATAATTTTTCTAAAGCCCTTACCAAAATCATTATAAAAAAGAACTTCCTTATTCTGTTCAGGAATATCTTCAAAAATCTAAAACATATTTCCATGTTTAATATTAAAACATGGGAAGTACCTCATCTAAAATCACACAGGTCCAAGTAGGTCTGCCTTTATTTAATACAACATGAGAGGCATGATTCAAGATGACAAGAGGAAAGTTAAATGGTAAAAGTGTTTGAAAAAATATACAATCATATATAAATTATAAATAGGTCCCTTTTCTACAAAGTCCAAGATAATCTTCAGAAAGAACTATTAAATTACAAAAGTTAGTTGATCAAAGTTACTGATGAGATCAACATTCCTGCACACTAGGATAAACAATTTGAAAAAGTAATAAACAAAAAGATTTCATTTTCTGTAATAATAAAATTTCAAAAGAACCCAGAAGAAAATTAAATATGAAAGTCAAAGCCTTAATAAAGCGAAGGATACAGCTCAGTGACACAGACGCTGCCTGGCAAGTGCGAGGTCGTGAGTTTGATTCCTGGTACAAAAAAAAAGCCCTAATAAAATTAATAAATATTGCTGAGGTGATATATTTTCTATAATCAGGTATGTAATATAAAGCTCTTATCTCACACAAAACAGAGAAATCAATTCCATGTAATTTCATGCTCTGAATGTGAAAATTTCATTTAAGATTTGTGGAAAGAAATGCTGGTGTCTATCTTTTTTGGCACAACAGTAAGAGTCAATTAATTAAGTATATTTGTGAAAAAAAATGCAAGAAAAACACTGAAAAACTTGATTATATTAGTGTGGCCATATAGTGGTGCTGACAGACTTGTGTGTGCTAAAAGAAAGCCTTAGAAAATCCTCCCAGAGAGAAGACATTTGCAGTGCAAATTCTTTGACAGAGTATTAATGTTCAAAATAAAGATCAATAATCAAATGCAGCAGTAAATGCATACATTCTAAAGCACATTTCCTGCCTTTGAATTAGTTTCTCCATGCAGCAGCTATGTGAACTTAAGCAATGCATTCAGCTGCCCTCATGTATCTGCACACAAGAAAAAAATCTCTCCAAGTCGAGATGACATCAGGACATACTGCACACAATGAACACAGAAAGAGAGACCCATTACCTACTTTTGGCAAATCAAAGTTCATTTTATTAATAAATATGTATAGGTACATACATAATGAAATTAAACTGTAATTACATTCCCAAATTTAATGCTGATTTCCAGATAGTGAATCCCAGTGCACATGCATATGTGTGTGCGTGTGTGTGTGTGTGTGTGTGTCCGTTTATCTATTTGTCTCTTTAGATATTTTAGGGCAACGTTATGCAGTATTTACCATATCATCATAAAATTAAAAATGTGTGGAAAATATAGATGACCTCTCGGTTCTTCACATGTGAAAAACAGTTGAGGGACCAGCGACTGTGATCACTGTCAAACTGCTCTGAAATAAGCCCTTCTGACGGAGAAACAGCTCCATGCATTCACTTTCTGAAGCAATAAGTGAAAGGCAAAGACAGACACAAGGAGTAAGAACCTCTGCACTCTCTTCCTAGCACAGGAGTTAGGAGCTAAAGCTCATCGGGACACAGGTAAGAGAATCCCTTGGCCATTGCTTTTCCTTGGGTACCACAGCCTCCAACAGTCTGCAACAGGGGAGAGACTTCTCAGAAAAGCAGCAAAGGAAGCTTGCAGGACACCTTTAGTCCCGAAGGGAGATCACTCTCCTAACTCCACTGCAGTCCAACAGCTTCACTGCCTTCCTAACTCAGCTTCTAAGAACACCTGTAACATTCAGATGTAAAACTCCAACTGCACTTTCTAAATATGCAGGAGAAAAGCATCAGACTAAATGGCAGAAAGAATTTCATGCTTCTCCCCTTATTTTATGCCTTTATGAGCAATATGGAGAATGAGCACCTAAAATTCCAACTCACCAAATGCTTACTCAGTAATGATGCAAAGCTCGAGTTAGAGACAAATCAAAGAGCCAGCTGCCAAAAGGTACTTCAAAATATTTCTTCATGATACAATGCACTGAGAAGGGCAAAGAATTACTTCTACTGTCTTCACCAAAACTGTAGAAACCCAATCTATTCAAGGGAAAACATCAGACAAACCCAAGAGGAAAGAGAATTCTTCAAAATCACTGACCCATACATAAAGGACAGGGGAAGACCGAAGAATTTTCATAGGTTTCAAGAGACTAAGAAATAGGACAGCTAATGTAAGGTGGAATACTGGATTGGATACTGGGAAAAAAATAAATCCTCTAAGAAAGGGGTAATGTTCAGTTTAGATCTGGCTTTTAGCTCTTAGTTTGTACCAAGGCTAATTTCTTGGTTTTTAAAACCATTCTGTGATCATGTAAGATGGTAATATTAGGAAAAACTGGTTAAACATGATTGCAGTTGCCTATATCTTTGCACTTAACACATAAATCTAAAGTTATTTCAAAACAAAAGATTAAGAAATATTACTTTCTGGTCATTGTGATAATGACCAAAATAAACTTATCCAACCCCTCATCCATTCCTGTGGAGTTTATTTTCCTCAAATACATTGGGTTTTTGTTTTTGTTTGTCATCTCTTCCATCCTCCATCCTTTCTCCCACTTCAACTCACATTGGTTAGTCTCTTCGCTAGTTTCCAGCATCCACTCTGCTGTGACTCTTGTTTTTCCCAGTCCTGTGGCTGCCAAACCTTTCCATGGCTTCCCACAGACCAGAAGCTAAAGAAGAGAATCCTTAGGGCTTCTCACCTTCCCACCTTCCTCTCCTATCACCTCTCTTGTCCTTTCCCCTTGCTTTCTGGGTTGCATGTTCACTGGTCTCACTTTGTAAAACTATAACTGGGAGAGAAGATACTTGCTCACACGGCGGAGCTTTACAGGACTTGTATACTTAGAGCACCAGGCATCTTCACACTTTATTAGAATTCATCTACTCCTTGCTCCTGGCTGTTGGGACTCTCTGGAGCCAGTGTGCATCTGGATCCTTCACGCCACACTCTCCAGACTGGCCTGCTGCCCTTTTCCATGGCTCCTATCTCAGCTTTTGTTAGCAGAATCTATTCATTATAAGGCTCCCTTACAAAGCTATATGACATCGGGGATCAACTGTTGTCTCCAGCTCCATGAGTCTAGCACAAAACACATGAAGTCAGTCCATGTGGACTACTCAAAAATGGAGTATCTTGGATATCTTATAAACAACAGGAATTTCTTCCTTTCAGTGCCGGAACTTGGGAAGTCCAAAATCCAAGCACCAAGTAAATGTGGTATCAGGTAAGGGCCACATTCTGATTCTGTCGAAGGTCCTCTTTGTCTGTGTCTTCACATGGCAAGAAACAAGAGAGCTTATGGAGCCTTTTTTTCTAAAGGTATACATTCTGTTCATGAGGGTGGAGCCCAAATGGTGCCGATTCAAAACATCATTGCATGGGGATTTGTTTCAGTGACTAAATTTGGGGACACAGAAACATTCGGTCAATAGCAGAACTGTATTTTGAGCAACATAAAGACAAATCATTGCTGTGTCTTCTAAGCTCTTTAAAAATATTATAGTAAGTCCCCAACTTACAAACATTCCAATCTTGAAGTTTCACAGATAGGAACAGACCTAGCATTACAAACAATGTAAGTGCAAACAAATTGCAAGAGTAGTTCACATGCCTACCTCATTGTTTTAAGGCAAGAAAACTGATTTATTTATAGTTGTACACTATTTTAAGTTAACTGTAAATGTAAAAATAGCTTATTTACAGTATTTGTGTGTAAAGAAATAAGTGAGTTGTTGGAAAGTGAGTAAGGAGCAGTAGTGAGTTCACACTCTACATTGTATATTTGTATCAAAAGTGTACAAACTCACTTTGTGGACTTACAAAGGAATCTTACATAGGAATGTTCTCCCAGAATAAAACTTGTTCGTAAGTTGAGGACTTATAGCAGTTTCCTTTGGAATGGTTTTTCTTTTGCTTTCCTAAAACATTTTTCCACTAATAGCATGTGTGAAAGCCCATCTCCAAATGGTAGAATAGTTATGTAAAAACTGTTCCAGAATATGAATTTTATTTAATGCAGTGCAAGGCAGCTATATTGAGTATGTGAATTAGAATCCATACCAGAGACCCTAAAGAAGTCATCCCCAGTTGGAAAGAAATTCTATGTTATTAAACACGTCATATTTATTTGCTCTTTCAGTCTATTAAAATTGCTTCACAGTAGAATTATTACATTCTTTTCAGTGAGTAACGTTGATTTAGGGAGATTCTTAAAGTAAGACAGATGTACTGGTATGACCACTGATAGAATTCCTTTTGCTCTGTTAATGTGAGAGAGTACAAATCTTCCAGCCATGAGAAAATGACACACCTTTTAATACCAAATCTTTTTGAGAAAAACAGGCTGTTTGCTTAGTAGATATTCATCACAGTCACATTAACAGATGTTTTGAATGCAAATACATCAGTCCTCCTCATTACCAGCCCAGCTGACCTCTCATAAACTTTGAAAGTGCATTTCATATATTCCAATTCTTTTTCCTACTACTCATTATCTTTCTTCGTTTTGTGTGAATTATAAATGTGGTAATAAAACTGATGTGCATCTTTTCTAAAATCAATGCAATGGCTGCATCCCTAATTTCATGATTGAAAATCTGAAAATTTATCTTGACACAAGGAATATGGTTGCTTTAACTGCTTATAAGTTATTAAAAGTTAAACTATACATCCATTTTAAGAAGGAAAAAAGACAAGATGCCTTTATGAGAATTTTTTCAACATGAGCACTTTGAACTATAAGACGCCATGACAGATAAAAGTCATCTCTCATGATTGTCCAGCAATACATATTAGAAGCCATCATCACACCAACCCAAAGATTTGAAGAAGTAAGGGAAAAATAAAAGTAAATGCCCAGAAAAATTTTATAAAAGAAAAAATCTTAATGGAAAATATGATTGAAATTAGGAGTCAATACTGGATTCGATTCCAGCTTCTAATCAGCACCCTAAGTATCAAAATAAGAATGTTGCACACAAGAAAACTGTTTCTCTTTCACGAAAGAAAAACCAGAAACTGGCCAGTAGGGTGGTCCCATCCTGTCAGCAGAAATCAGGTTTCTACCTTTCTTCTCTGCCCTCCTAGTCTATAGCTCCCAATGTCAAAGTTCCCTCATTGCCCAAGATGTTTGTGACTCTCAACATTAAATCCATATTCAGGAGGAAGAAAGCAAGGCCAAAAGGCCCTTATGGCTTAAAGATCCATTTAAAAACACTAAGATGCACCACAGAACACTTCCCATTGTGTATCACTGGCCTCACAGCTATTTTTAGCTGCAATGGAAGCTATGAAAGTATTATTTTAAATCCAGAGGACAATGTTCCAGTTTAAATTGAAACCACTAGGAGAATAGATGTTGGAGTAGAAAATTAGCAGTCTTTTCCATTCCTGTAAGAACATAATGGTCCTCTTTTCCATCTTTTTTTTTTCATTAACTAGTACATGAACACAGTTTCAGATTTTTAAAGTATAAAAAGGTTTACCAGCGAAAACTTTCACACCCACCCCTGTCTCCATCTGTCAGTTTCCACCCACCACAAAACACTTTTATTCATTTTTCATAAGTTCTTTTGGTTTCTTTAAGGCAAATTTATGCAAAAGAGATTATTCTTGCCTTCCCCCTAGAAGACATTTCCAAATCAGCAATACAGTATATCCCTCCTCCTTCTCTTCCTCTTCTTCCTTCTGCTCCTTTTCTTCCATCTCATCTTCTTTTTAATTTTGCTTTTACAGTTGCATAGTATTCCATGGCTGGATCTAATAGGGTTTATTGACTGAGTTCTACTTTAAAATAGTTATCTTAGATTTCGAAGTTCTGCTTTTACCATACTGTATAAAAGTGAGTTGGTAGGATAAATTACAGAAGCACTTCGAGGGCAAAGTGCATATTTATAAATGTGACAGACATCAACCAATTTACTCTCCATGTGAGTTACAATGACTTACACTCCCATGGGCAAACACCAACAAACACACTTATTTACACACAAATACATAACAAGTTAGCAGTCTTCTTTCTTCTTGATGTTCTTTGTCAGCCTTTAATTGTAGACCATTACACATGTCATAAATTCTATATACAAAGGCAGAAATTCTTGGGCTGGATTTCATTACAGTAAGATGTGCAGTACACAGTGAATGACTTAGCATTACATGTAACTGGATACCCACTAGGGGCAGCCTGCTCTACTAAGTGAATGTCAGAGACCTTGGCTTTGGTGTGGTTCTTATTTTCATGGAAACTGGAACAGACTGGACACCGCTGACACACATGCCAGACCCACTCCCTGTCATATAGATCAGCATTCAGCAGCTCTCTGCTTCTCTGCAGCTATATATTTTTATTTACACAATTACTTTTCTCTTCCTTCCCAACTCCACCTCCAATTCTTCATGAGTCTTCTCTATTTGTCTCCAATATACTATCTCCAGCTTCTGAGTTCTTGAGTACTGACACTTGTGCCGCTTAGGTGACATTTACTTCTTTTAAGTGATACAAGCACAGTCCTACCTCCATTACTGGTTTAGGTAGGATGCCCATCCAGCCTCCACTGACCTGAGAGTACGGGGGATGATCTTTTCACTTTTTCAGAACTCTCAGTGCTGTCATGGTTCCTTTAAAGCCAAGATGCTCGGGTGGGGAGGCTAGGGACACTCTCCTGCCACACTACTACACACATCCCATCCTCTCAGAAAAGCCATGTACTACCTCACCCGCCTTTTGTGTGAATGTGCCAGTGTTCACCTTAAACAACCACTTAGCTGACCATAGTTCACTCCATGAATGGCTTTTGAGTTGGCTTTGTGGGCAAAAGAATTCCTAGCTGACCTAGCAACTTCTCTGGAAACACAGACTCCCCTGTAAAGATGAATGTGGGATTATCTGACAACACACAATCGTCCTGGGCAGGCATGCTTTTGGCATATGCAGGAGGAAGGGTTTAACCATCCAAATTATTGCTACAGTACTCTCCCTCCCTGAAAATAAGACCTAACTGGAAAATAACCAGCCTTAAAGATAAGAGTTCAGAACTGCCCATCATGCTCAGCCCTCCTTGCCTTACCTGCCATCACTACCGTCTCTCTCAGGCTCTACTCTGGAAGGCAGGAAGGCAAGGACGGGCGGGCCGACTGCAACTGAAGTTCTGATCTCTAGTTTCTGAGGCAGTTAGTTTCCAGTTAGGTCTTATTGTCAGGGAAACGTGGCAGCATGCTATTGGAAAGTCTGAGTAAATGGATAGCATTTTAAAAATAAAATCAATAATATATTTTATCTTTATTTCACACTACTACACTGACATTGTAAAGTGTGTTAACAGTTCTCATTAGTTTGGATGTACTTTGTCAGACTTTGATTGTATTTTAGTTATATTTATACTAAATTCCATGTATAAAACAGGAAATTTAACACAGTAAAGAAGTGGAATACTGAGTCCTAAAAATTGTTCTAACGCAATTAATCTATAGAATTTGGAATTATAATCACTCACTTTCATTTTCTTAGAAACAAGAAAATTAAACACATACAATTTGATAATGGTATGTGTATACCATTATTAAATTTTCTGATTTTGATATTTATGCACCGTGGCTATGTAAAAATTATTTACTGTTCTTAGCATACATGTATGTACATGGAATTATTCAGAGTTTAAGAGATATCATGTTTGTGATTTATCCTCATATGGTTCAGAAAAAAAACTGTACAGACTAAAAGTTTGTTAGATAGGCAGATAAAGCAAATAGGAGAAATTAGAAATAGTGAATTTATATGAATGTGAGTTATTTTTGCTTTTGTCTTAGAAATGTTCTGTAAATTTGAAATTATATCCAAATTAAAAGTCACAAAAATTCATAAAGTCATTCATGCATTTGATATCCTTACTACACTCTTAAGTAATGAAGTTGTTTTATAACAGTGCAGATGTATTCTGGCTTTTCTAATCTCCTATTACATTTGTTGACCAGCTTTTCTTGGCAGAATATACATACTATGAACTTGATTAGCTTACTATGTACTGACCGGCAACAAATAACAAGTCAGCCTGCTTCTGTACTGGACCAGGGTCACTTACTTAGGAAAGGACATTAAATATTTGAAACACACAATGACCTTTAATGAACTGCACCAATACCAAAAGCGAGGCACTTAGAGGAATACATGATCATCTCCAGACCTCTAGTTACTCATTAAATGGTTCCCTGGTGACCCATGAGAGTTAATGCTTGCCCTGAAATACCCAACTTATACCAGCAAGTGACCGGTGCTGAGACTCAAAGGCAATCTGGACCATTATGTACTTAACATGTGTGTAGATGTCTCAACATCCGGCCTGCTTTGCCTGCAAACACGGCAGCCTGCCAATTTGGTGGCCTAGCTGCCAAGATAATTGCCTGAAATCTTCACTTTGCCATGCCATTACAAACACACAGTTATATGAAGGCACTAAGCTGCCTAATTACAAAATCTCACTTGTCTCAGAGAAGGTGAAGGCATTTCCAACATCCAAATCACAGTATAGACATTTACAAAAATTAGGCTATTTTAAAATATCAAATGGAACACTTTTGCATAATCAAACAAAAATAACACTAAGTCCTTCTAACAGCAAGTACAAAAAGAGATATCAAGAAGCTTTTTATCTCAGCATTTCAGGTGGTTCATACCCTCTGACAGGCTTAATAATTAACCAGGTTTAGGGAAAAGGGCAGTGGGAATGCATACAATGGGCAAAGTGGGTGAATACAAAACATACTTCAATAACACACCTGTGCTGGTGTCACCTGGCATTTGAATTTAACTTTTCAGAGATTAAGACTGAGTTACATAAAAACTCTGGCTTCGGTCACCACAGAGAATTTCTATTTGTCATGTTTTTACATAGCAGTCTATGAGAAACAAAAAACCAGTGACAACACACGTTCACTATCAACCTGGGACATGCTAGGAGCACAACTGCCCAGCTTTGCCTCGTGACCTCGGTCTTGATTTACTCTATGAAAACTACTCTTCTCTCCTGTCTCTCCTTCCTCAGTGCTGCAACTATTTTCCAAGTAACACATTCTATAAGTGCTGAGCTTTCTAAGAACTCGTGCAGATGACAAATAGAAAAGAGGCGGGAAGTTGTCAGTTCTTAAAATCTTCCAAGTCGAAAGGGATACGTTCGTTGGAAGAATCTCATCATGCATAATACAGCTGTACAAAATTTGAGCGGCTGAAGACTAAAGACATTGCCATATCCATGCTTAAGAATAGATGTATGAGGAATATGTTACAGTTCTGATAAATTTGGAATGTGATCGAAAATCCTATTAAATTCAACCATGTTGCACCTCCTATGACTGGATGACACTCAGCTTGCCAACACCTGGGCTGTAAAGGCAGAAGTCATCCATATCACGTGTTTAATATCTTTGCTTCTATATAAAATTCTAACGAAAATGTCATGAGTCTCTATACACCGGGAAACTCCTCCTAACAACGACAAAGTAAACATGCATCGTGCTTATTTAGGTAGCACCATTTTAAAATAAAATTTACTGTATTTGCTTAAGGCATACAACATGATATTGTGAGACACAAACATAAGGCGCACATGGTTACTATGGTGAAACGAATTAACATGTCCTGTGCCTCACACTTCATCACCCCCTCCCCCAGGACAGGCACAGCTACAATCAACCCACTTAAGAAAAATCCTAAACACAATACCCAGAAGACAGAATGCTGTGAAATAACCCAGAAAAATAAAATATTGCATAGTCTCAAATAATTAATATAATTACACAGAAATAGAGAACAAAACAGTGGTTATGTGGAAAAGTTAGGCAATATTAAATTTATATGTTACAGTTATTTACCACACTCATTTCAACCTCAAAACCACTGGATTCATAGAACTCTTTTTCTCTGAAACACTTAAAATATTTGACTGACAAATCACAGTCTCACCAGTCACATACTAATCACTGCAGTCCACTGCACAATGCCTTCAGAATTATAAGCTTATATTCTGGGATTCCATTTCTTGATATACTTGACACTTACGTGTTAATGCTTGCCTAACATAGTTGATTAAGACTCATTTTGAAAGTGTGAAATGTCACATCACACCTCACTCTTCAGAAGGGTCAGGCATTGCCAGTGTGAATGGAATGGCAATTCCCAGGAAACTGCCACAAGATCTGCAGAAGTTGTTTATAAGTTGTTGGCCACTCTTATCAGAGTATTACTACAAAGTATGCATCACATCAGTAGGAGAGTCAATTGCCTGCCTTTCCACTATAGAACACTCATAACCCAGAGGAAGGTAATGGAAAGAGCTAAGGAAATTAACATCACTGTCATGGTACTTGCTTCTAAAGCAAGGACAAAACTTCAGGTTGCTCTTATATTTCATTAATGTACTTACAAAAAAACTATAAATAATTTCAGAGAGAGAAAAATAAAACTTTCAGGAGTTAAAATGTCTCCCTGAATATATATTCTGATGGAAAATTAGAAGTGAGGGTAACACTAACAAAACAGTACACTGTTCAGAAATAGTATAAAAAGACATCCAACCTGTAGGGTATGATTAGCATGTATAAGCCATTTCTAGTAAACTCTTCTGCCTTAAAAAAAAAAAATAAGCAGAGAGCAAAAACTTCTACTTTGTGTTGAAAATGCAGGAATCCCATTCTAGAAGATAGTGGGGGAATGCTAACAAAATTTGAGGTAGAAAAAATAAAACCAAACAACTTTAACATTTTGCAAGTGAGGCGCCACATCCAAAATTGTGATAGATATTTTCATTTATGTAGCAATTTAAGAAATAGAAAATTCATGAATCCTCTGTCAATGTTAACTAGATGACAATCCCACTAACCAAAAAATGAACCAAATTTTGAAAACTATGAATGGGGAGCTTGAGGCAGAAGGGTGCACTTGACACCTGAATCCGCTTAATGTTTTAACTTTCTTTGTGGAACAAAAACTGACTGCTGAACAATAAATACGAAAGGACATCGTGAGCAGTGCATTGGTCCTCTTTCAGTCCTGTTCCCTTCCACACTAGGCAAATACTTTCACTAAGGTCGTGTGTATGCTTTTTTATGCAAATATATTTTATTAATTCCTTTTATTGCACACTTTCTAGACATAATTTTTTCATTGTTTTTATTGTTATTAGGACATGTTTACAGTACACAATGGTTATATTCATCATGGGGAGTTGATACATGCATATCTCACATCTTAATTCTTTTCATCTCTTCTCCTCTCTTCCTTTATTGATCAATATATCTCAGGGATCTTTTTACATAAACACAGAGAGCTTTTGATTCTCTTTCTCAACTCTCCTCCTGCTTCCCCTAAGCTGCAAATTATTTCGTTGTATGAATATTTCATCATTTATCCAACCAGTCCCCTATGGATGGATACCTATGTTGCTTCTAAATTAGACTTTTACAAGCAGCTCTGAAATGACTCACTTTGTACATATGTCATTTATACACATACAGGCATAGACAAGATGGTAAACAAACAAAAGAGAAACTGCTGGGTCAAAAGCTAAGTGTATTTATACTTCTGGTAGATACCACTAAATTACCCTCAATAAGAGAGAGCTAATTGCACTTTTCCCGGCAATCTATGATAATGCTTGTTTCCCAGCCTTAGGGTAGAAGGTGTGGTCAAAGTTTCAGCTCTTTGACGATCCCATAGGTAAGAAACAGAAGTCAGTACCATAATACTTTGCATTTCTACTATTAAGAATGGGTTTGCATTTCTCTTTTCTACCTAAGGACTTCCTGAATTTGAGTTACACTTTTGATAACTAAAGACTTTCTGAAGTGTGCATTTTCATTGGTTTTCTAGATTTCTGGTTGAGTTAACTCTAAAATCACTTCAGGAATGATAACCTAAGATCATCATGGTAGAAGCCTTACAAATGCAAAAGCAATACGATAACTAACAAATTGAGGCAGGGATGAGAGAGAAAATTTTAAAAAAGAAAGCCTATACAATCTTTCTTCATCTTTCACAGCAGCAGTTACTTACAGACATGGGCAAAATTTTAGTTACATAAATAATGACTTAACCTTCATTCAAGTTTTTCATATCTTGAATCTTATCTTTTAGAAGGATCCTTTAGAAACATTTTATCCTGCAAAAAAACTGTTATCTGGAATTCACTGAGGTTATACTCAGCTTGTTCTATACACTTGATTCAAGTAAAATTAAATTTTAAAATGTTAATTAAATGACCTCACATTGTATGTGTCAGTTGTTTTAAAAGTATTCCTATATCAACATTATCTTCCTACATATACACAGGCTGACATTTGAAATTTTATCTTTAAAAGTTATAGTGAGTGTTTCTGGATAAAGATTTCTGGATTCACTTTTTTAAAATTCATTTTGTGTTACAAATTTTATAATGATTACATATGAATATTACAAAAAGAACCATTATTTTAAAACTAGGAATAGTCATCTTGCCAGGTGAGAGGTCACACACCTGTGTACAGCTGAGTCAGGAGGATTGTTACATGTTCAAGGTCAGCCTGCGCTACATAGTGAATTCAGGGCAATCTGAACTGTACAGTGAGAACCTGTTTCAAAAAACAAAAACAAATAATAATAATGACAATATAAATAAATAAAAGGAGAGTTTTAATTAAAAAAAGAAATAGTCATCTTTTTCAAGATGATCTACACAAAAAATGCAATTTACAGCCAAGTGGTGTAAACATTCTTCTCTCACAAAAGATGAAAATAAATGAATATTATACATAATTATTCAAATAATAAGATATTTAATGATATCAAGAATCAACTTTAATTTCAGTAGCTGCAAATATGGTAGTTTTGAATGCTGATGAGACTTTATCTGAAAACTTGTCCTTCATTTCACAGTCATACACGATGAAACAAAGGTGAAATGCACTTAAATAAAGACGATTCATAATTAATTATCTTTTTTGTTCAGGTCATTACTCAATTAGAGTGGTGACTTTTTTTCCATGGTATGCTGGTTTCACTTCTGCTGTGCCTAAAGATTGAACTGTGTACCTGGCATTCTCAAACTAAAATGTGATCCCAAATAAGTCAAAAGTTGTTCTGCTCTCAGGTCCACTTTTGAGCCATTTGACAAAAACTAACAACTTTTCTCCTCCAGCTAGTCTCACATTCGCTACAGATGTGTCACGGGACACAGAACTGTTTGTTTGTAGGTTTCATTTAGTAGCTATCAGATCAAGTACACTGTACAAGCTATTATAAAGCAGGGACAGACTTGAGGGCTTGGGTTCTTGTTCTTTAGACTGGTTGGTTTTTGTTTGTTTGTTTTCTGTTTGTTCATTTTGTATTAGGATGTGTCTGCAGCACGTAAAGTTTACATTCTTCTGAGTATTTAACATACTTAATATATCTTATTTTTTCTCCTCTCTTTTCCCCATCCTTTTACCTCCTTCCATCTCTGGATCTATCTACCTGTTTCCTATTGCCTATCTTTTATTTTGCGTTTTGAAAGTAATTTATAATGTGGGCTTCTCATACAAGAAATTGTGAAATAACTGTGCATTGGATTTATGTCACTTAACGTTTGGTCTCAAACTCCATCTATTTTCCTATGAGTGACTCAACTGTACCCTTCTTCGTGGGTGAGTAGAACTCCATTATTTAGTACTTCACAATTTGCTTCACAAACAGAAGCATTCAGCAAAATTAAGCTTCCGTTGACCAGCTCTGCATCAGATGACAAATGGGACTGCAGCCATCTTCCCCAGAATTGAGGAACAAATTAAGTTCATGAATCTAGGAACCACTGCACCATATTTTCTTATCCATTCATCTGCTCATGAATACACAGGCTACTTCTAAACTTTACCTATTACGAGTTGTGCTGCTACATTTGCTTGCTTATTTTGCAGTGCTGAGGAGAACTCAGGGGCATTCTATCTCTGAGCTACACCTCCAAAGTCTTTTAAATTTTTAATTTGATACAAGGTCTTTCTAAATTACCCAGACTTGTCTTGAGCTTGCAATCCTCCTGATTCAGCCTCCTGGTAAATGGGATTGTAAACACACACACACTTCTTCTGACTAAGAAAGCTTTATGTTAACCTAAATTGGCACTGGACATTACAATGACTAAATTTACAAATGTTTTATATCACTCTAGCTATGCACAGGAGAGGGCACCATGGGGCCACCAGCTTCCCACAGCAGACTCAGAAAGCTGCTGTGCTCTAGCACAGTATTTTTTTTGCATTTTACATTTGCCACACTGAGACATTAAAGTCACACAGATAGTTAAGTGAAAAACAAGGATTTGAACCCAGAAGGCTCCATAGACAGACAACTACTTTCTCTAAAATAGACGAAGCAGGTTGTATCAGTTTTTTATGGCTATAATAGTGCTGTGTAACAAACAACTATAAAACCTTAGTGTGAGTCATAACTGTAAGGCCTCAGTCTACGGGTCAGAGCAGTGGCTCTGCTGATCTGGGCCGGAATGGGCTGCACTCAGCATGGCTCACTCACACATGGAATCAGCTTCAGGTCAGGTGGGAGCTGACAGCGTGCACTGACTCCTGCCGCTGCACAGTGTTGAATTTTGCCAGGCCTGGCAGAGCTCTCAGCCTGCACAGTGGTGAGGTCCACTGGCAGACAGAGCACAGGAGGCTGGCTGAGGTCTGGACTCAGCCTTGACACTGCCACCTCTCCCACCTTCTTTTGGACAGAGATTATCACAACCCAGCCCAGGCTCAAGGAGTAATAGAGCTGACTAAGGAAGCAGCCTCCTGACTCTGCCGGGAGACCTGCAAGGTCACATTGCCAAAAGCTGTGCACAGGGGAGGGCACCATGGGGCCACCAGCCTCCCACAGCAGATTCAGCGAGCTGCACACCTGGCCCGGGCAGTTTCATTTCTCCTAGAATTGCCAACCATCAATAGCTTTGGATGTGAGTTTCAGGTGAAAATAAACTAAATCCCATGACTGTTGTTGCTGCTCTGTGTCACAGAAATGTCATGAAAAGGAAATAAGATGTTGACTTTGTTATAGGGACACACAAGGCAGTGCTCTTAGACATCAGCACCAGCGGCAGGCAACAGCTGCGCTGAGGACTGCTCCTACCTGAATAGCTATTCTCCTTGCTCCAATCACAGACAGTCCTTGCAGGTGCTACCAGAAACTCAGGGCTGAGCTCTGAATGGTACTGGCTTGCAATCCCAGCATGCCTCTTGATTTTTTGGGCGGGAATCTGAAGCATATTTCTATATCAGTTCTAGCTTTCTTTCTCAGCTTTTTTGTTTTGGTCATATCCTCTTTTTTCTTTGTTCTAACTTATTTTCAAAAATATCTCTCCTCTCTGTGTGCTTCCGCTCAGTATTATCTTCCACTTTTAAAATAATATTAAGTCATCACAACAAAATTTGAATATATATAACAGTATAAAAATAATAAACTCTACCTATATTCTTACTATTACCCGGAACATGTATTAACATTGTGACATATATTCTCCCAGTCTTTTTATTTCTTTGTTTTGTGCAAATACTCCGGTCATACCATCCTGAATGCACCCGATCTCATCTGTTTTGTGCAAATACATGTACACTTACCACACACACATGTAGCTTTACAATGTGGATATACGTACAAAATGAAAATCTGTTTTCTAATGTATCACAAACTTTTTTCTCATGGTACTAAAGAATCATGTATAGATGACTTTTTTAGGGATATAAGCTTGGATGGACCCAATTACACCAATTTCAGCTGAGAGTTTTACCTTCATTTATTGTTATCCTAGATACCAAAATTCTTTTGAGTTACCTCAAGTGCTAATTTGGGATAAAGAATAAAATTAATGTTTTGGCAGTACTAGAAATTGAACCCAGGGGACTTTATACTGAGCTACATCCTCTGCCCATTTTTTATTTACTATTTTATTTGGAGACAGAGTCTTCTTAAGTCACTAAGTGACCCAGGTGGGGCTCAAACATTTGATCCTTTGGGCTATGCTACCAGGCCCCGCTACTGAAATTTTTAACGACCTGCATATCAGATTTCAGCAAGTTTATCACATGGCCCTGTATTTTTCCCTTTGGACCTGTTACTTAACCTTCCTTTGTGTTTCCAAATTCCACCAGACTACAAAGTTTCTACTGTAATTCTAGGGATGTATATTTATGTATCATTTCACACTTGTCAAAGATTTTATTCTGATTCAGTCTTCTTACAGGGACAAATATTACCATCACCGTAGTAGTCTCAAAAGAAATATCTGGGCAGTGCACGACATTTTTTTTTTTAATCAGTAGAGGGTCAATTTGCTGATCTCTGGCCAGAACAGGAACAAGGAGCAGTCAAACCAGATTGTCAAAAAAACGGTTACATCTGTCAGTCATTTGCAATTAATGTGAAATTCTTTTAATTTGATCAGAGCAACTAACATTCATTGATACACTACCATGGACCCAATATTACTGAGTATTGATTGGGATGACAGACACTGGAACACTCCCAGTAAACACAGACTCACTCTACTGTTCCTGTAAGAGACATACCAAGGCCAGGGATGCTACTCAGAAACAAGGGCTACCCTGGGGGTCACTGCGGTTTACTGACATTTTGTTGTGACCCGCACACTGTTGCACAAAGTAATCCACAGAGAGCCTCTGTGCTCTTTATCCAGGTTCTCCTCATGACAATCTCGTTACAAAACTACAGAACAACATCACAACAAGGACGTGACACTCACGTTGACACTCATTTGTGTGCGTGTGTGTGTGTGTGCGTGTGCGCGTGTGTGCGCGTAATTCTTTACTATTGTAAAGAATCAAGTGCTCCCCAATACAGTCAAGACACAGGGCAGTTGCTTTCATGTTGCCCTTTTACATCTATGTCACCTCTCCTTGCTTACACTTATGTCTGGCACCCACAACCATTTAACCATTTATAAAGTTTGTCATTTCAAAACTCTGCTTTAAGTGGAGCCAAGCAGCACAAAATATTTTGGGCTTGGACTTTTTGCCTCAAGATTCATCCTGGTTGTGTGTTTTCATAGTTTATTCCTTTTTATTAAGGAGCAGCACTGCATAGGATCGATGCACGTCCTTTATTCAGCTCGTTGAAGAACATCTGAACTGTCTTTGGCTTTCAGAAATTAAGCCACCTTTTGCATACTGTATTTTTTATGAACATACTCTTCAATATTTCTGGAATATATGCTTAAGAGTAGAACTGCTGTGTCATATGGTAACTACACGTTCAGTTCTGTAAGGAACTGTCAAACTGCTTTCCAGAGTTCTGTATCATTTCACATTCTCACTAGCAATAGACCAGTGATCTGGTTTCTCCACATCTCTGCCAGCACTAGATAATGTCACCACCTTAATTTTAGACATTTCCATAGGTGTGAAGCAGTATCTCACTGGTATTTTAATTTGAATTTCCCTAATGGCTGGAGATGTTGTGTTACATGCTATCTGCATATGTTCTTCGGTGGATTGTCTATTTTTACCTTGTGACATATTTTTTTGCCTTCTTATGGATTACCTGAGCAATTTATAGGATTGTATTTTGATTTCTTTATATTTTTAAAAACATATTTTCATATAAAATCTGTAGTAACTGGTCTGGCTTTTACAATATACATATGCAACTTTTTACAGTCTGTCGGTAGCAGCATTTTAGTATTTCACTTGAAGTGTGGAACTTAATTTATATCTACTTGGGCCCATGAACCCTCCCCTAACTTTAAATCAAATTGTCTTGAATATCACACAGGGACATAATTTTATTTCAACCACCAAATATGATTTACAAAACTGAAAAGCCAAAGAATTCTGCTATTTCTGTTGTTTCCTCTCTCTTCTGGAAGCTTTTCTTACAAAAATGAAAAGTGTGTCATTGTCTTTTGTCCTCCATGTTTTTCAATCAGAAATCCATTGTCTTGAATCAGTGTTTCTTTATATTTAATGCATCATTTTTCTTGGGCTGCTTTCAATATTTTTTTCTTTGCTTAGCTTTTTTTAGAAGTGTTAAGTGTGCCATATCTTAACTGAGACTTCCTTAGTGAATCCTGTTTGAGATTTTCTCAGATTCCTGAATTGACAGGTTTGTATCTTTTACCAAGTTTGGGAAAGTTTTCAGACATTATTTCTTTGGATACATTTCAGTCTAACTTTCTTAGGCCTCTTTAGATTGGGTTGCTGAGCCTCTGTCCTTGTTTTTTTAATTGATTCTATAGACTGAATAAATTCCATCAATCTATATGCAGTTCACAGACACTATCTCCTGTCATCTTCTATGAACTCCAAGCAATAAGGCATTTTATTTTGGATACTGCATTTTTTTTCAGCTTTAGCCTTTTTATTTGTTTCATTTTTAAACTTTCCATTTCTGTATTAAGGTCGTTTATTTTTGCATTTGTTTCAAGTGATTTGTAACTGACTGTTGAAGGGTTGTCTTTTAATAGTGGCTGCTTTAAAACCTTTTTAGAAAACTTCAACATCAGATGACATTGCTTTATTGTCAGGTGACAGTCTTTTCTCACTAAAATTAATGTTTTCCTGGTTCTTGGCTGGACGAACAGTTTTCATTTGTATCCTAGACCTTTTGTCTGCTATGTTAGAAGATTCTATTTAAATTTTTATTTTAGCAGACGATTTAGGATTTTTGCATGACTCTTGGTTGACTTTTGTAGGCTTCCATTCCAAGGACAGTTTCATTTCCAGGGCCTTTGCTGTGTTTCTTTGGTCTGCTTGGTTTAGACGATGCAGCTGTTACCTCCACAGGTCTCCTCACCTGAGGCACAGTCTGGAGATGTAAGAAAGTCTCAGGTTCGTAGAGGGACCAGCAAGGTTCCTCAACCAAGGGCTTGTAGCAGTGGAGTCCATCTTGCTGATGGTACACAGCAGTCCCCATTAGCTGAGCAGGGGACAGGAGTCTCAGGTCTGTGGGGACAAGAGATGTCCTGAGCCAGCCTCCTTGTGGTGCTGGGCTTCCTTCTGCCGGTGCAATCTGGCAAGCATGTTGTGTCTCCCCTCCATGGGAGAATTCACCGGGCTCCCCAACGGCTCTTTTGAGCAGGGCAATCCTGGGTGACACAGGGTGGACTCTGTTAGCCTCATGAAAGAAGGAGCTTCTCTGAGCTATGTCAGGGACTGTGAAGTGACAGGCATGGGTCTCTTCTGTTGGCTATGGACAGGCAGAATGGCCAATGCATGCCTCCTATAGTTCTTATATCTCTAAGCAATATACCTTCTTCTCAGCACCTTTCACAGCTCTCCCTGGCTGCCTAGGCCATTACTTCCAGGGTCTGTCACAGAGAAGGATGACTCTGTGCTTTCTCATCTGGATTGACACTGTGGGTGACCCTTATTGATTTATTTTGGTGGTACTAGAAACTAGAGCCTAGGGCTTTGCACTGAGCTACATCCTCTGAACCATGTTTTTTTTATTTTTTTATTTTGAGATAAGGTCTTATTAAGTCACTAAGTTACCATGGCTGGGTTTGATCTTGCAATTCCTCCTGTCTGAGCCTTCCTGAGTGTTTGGGAGTATACCCATGCTCTACCACACCATGCTATCCCAGTCAGTTCATATTATACCTTTGTTCAAAATCTCAGAATGGCTTCAAATTTCATTTGCACAACAATTAAAGTCCTGACATTGCTTGAAAAAAAGGCAAAATTTGCCCTTGACTTCCATTGAGCAACCTGACCTCATCGCCTCTTACGGCTCCCAGTCCCCATGGCTCTGTACCAACGAAACAGCTGCTCTGCTGTGCACCAGACCATCCCAGAAGTCACACGGTTTCATACTCCTCAGTTCTTTCACCTGGAACATTCTCCCTCCGATAGCCACACAGCTGGACCCTGGCACCTTTAGGCCTCTGCTCAAAGATCAGCTTATCAGAAGCACCTTCCCTGAGCACCTATAGGAAACAGCCACCCCCACTCAGGCTCAGCTCTTCCCACCCTCTTATCACAAGGCAGGCAGGCAGCAGGCATCTGACTTGCCTGTGCTCAGGCAGTGAATTTTGTCTGCTCTATACCTGATGAAGAAGAGCGCCTGACCCCTAGTAGGGGCTCCGTAGAAGAACCGTGTGGAGAACAATGGATGAATCACATTCAGTGCTCTCCTGTACACAAACCCAGCTGCCCCCGTACCAAGCCTTTGGATAGTGATTCCAGACTGCTACTTGGGAAAGAACACATCTGCCAAGAAACTTCACTGGAGCATGAGAAGGTCAACAGCAGATGGGATGGTTCCCAGGAGTACTTTATTCCCCAGCCAGTCCTTGCAAACCGTGAACTGATAAAGAAAGTCTCACCCTGTAGGATCACCAGGATGAAGTGGGCTGGAAATTGACCCAGAGACACCACCAGATGAACCGTGGAATCAGTATGGTTTCTCACGGTAAAAGAGTAGGAGTCATTCTCCAGTTGGCCTGAGTACACAAGGTTCATCAGGTAGATTATAATGAAAAATAGTAATTGGAAGCACACAGTGCCTCCAACGTGATAAGCACTGATTGAAAGACATTATAATATTTCATGTAATCTCCACCACAATTTTGCCAAGAAGCACTATCATTATTCTCCTTTCATACAGGTGAAACTTATGGTACAAATAAATTGTACCTCAGCCGGGCATGGTGGCTCACACCCGTAGTCCCAGCACTCGGAAGGCTGAGGCAGAAGGATTGTTGTGAGTTCAAGACCAGCCTGGGCTACAAAGTGAGCTCAAGGCCAGCCTGAACTGCATAGAGACCCTGTCTCAAAAAGACAAAAAAAGAAAAGAAAAGAAAAGAAAAGAAAAGAAAAGAAAAGAAAAGAAAAGAAAGGAAAAGAAAAGAAATTGTACCTCAAAGCCACATAGCTAGGAAATGACAGAACTGGTATTCAAACAATGGCAGATAAAAGTTTGTACTTTAACTACCACCCTATGCTGCAAAAGAAATTGGTTTTTGTCCTACATCACAAGAAGAAGGAAAGTAACTCACACACATATAAAATCAAAACTACATGAGATATTACTTTTGGGCTCATTATCCCAACCGCCAGCTTGAAGATGAACATAAAGCCCCAGTTGCATTTCCACTGGCTTAAATGTGTATAAATAAACAGAAGCCTACACAGAGCCTCCAAAGAAACATAGTCCCTAGCATTATTTATAAAATGTAGCACCAATGTTCAGAGCGAAATCATAGCCATTAATAACAGAGGAGTTAATGCATGTTTAACACATCGACGTCAGGTTCTAAACTGCTACCGTTAGACGGTCAATTTAGCAAAAGTAACACTGCTACCCTTTCAGAATAAGTGCATTGTTGAACTCTTATCAAATTGCCTGTATTTGTCCATTTTTGACCTATAATTATAGCAATTTCATATGGCTCATCCTAACTGACTCAGTCTGCTCTTTTTATTGTTGTTGTTCTTAGCATCAGTCTTTCCTATCTGTGATTTTTATGTTTCTATTAAGTCAGAGATTAAAGGCCACTTCAGTTCTATGTGCCAAGTGAACCCTTTTAATATAATACGCTTCCTCCAGGTCAAAAGGCAGAAACCAAATAATGCCCACTTCACAGCTTATTTCCTACAACTTTTTATTTTCCTAAGAAGCTATAAGATATGATACTCTTTTCCAACCCAGTCCTTGTAAACCTAAAAGTTCAGGTATGGTGCCGAGGCTCACGGAGTACTTGCCTAATGTGTCCAAAGCTCTGGCCATGAAAAAGGGAAAAAAAAACTTGAAATATGATTCAAATCTGTTAATGCCATTCTTCCTTATCTGAATGTCCCTACTTACTTTTAAATAAATCTGAGTCATTCCAAAGTTATACTTTCAATTATTTACTCCATTTTATGTTTTCATTTTTAATTTTAATTTGCATTACTACATGTTTGAGTACATAATGATAACATTCATCAAGCGGAGTTGGTCCACATAAAGAGCACATCTTAATTCTTTTTACCTCCAGTTTTCCACAATAGCTTATTAGAGGTGTTTTGTAAACAGCCAAAGGCAGCAACTTTAGCCTTTGCAATCTTTTAGGAAAAAATAAGATTTTCTGTTTGTCCTGAAAAGAGATTAAAACACTTGATTAATATGAGCAGATGTATCCTGGAAGAGCTCTCAGATACAATAGTGACGACCACTATGGGGGAGGAGTTGGGAGGGCAGCTGGGAGGAACAGTGACACTCACAGAGGAAGAGGGACTACAGCAGCATTCTGCACCCAGTGCCTCAAGCCATTCTGATGCAGTCCCTACTTCCATTCTTTTTATATAAGATGCCTTGCTCACAGCTGTCAGAGACATGCGCAGGCATCAGACATGGTAAGTGTTTGCAAAAGGGTAAATATTTAATCTCATTCTCTGGGGTCAACCCAGCACATGGGTGCTGCAGGTCACAGCACAGAGGTTTGGACACAAAAGACATTCTCCCACTCAGGCCTCCTTTGCTAAGGATCATGGGTCAGAACCAACAGCAGACAGGTCACAGGCACCAGACCCTCTCTGAGTTCAGCATCCTGGATCTGTACTCCGGCCTTCCTGGGAGGCTGACTGGACACACTAACCTGCTCGCCCTCCAATCTTGCAGTACATCTGCAGAGCTTGGGAGGATATCTGCAAGCTGTGATATTGCCATCCCTTTGAGATACAAATTTTTCAATTGATTTGGGTACAAAGAGATGCAGAAGGTGAACCAGAAATAGCTGTCAAAGTTTAAATTCACACAATGCATATTCAAATTCACTAAAATTAGCTAGCAGGTATGGAACACTTCCTCTGTGTGCTCTGCCAACTGTTTCAATGTGTTACCTCATTCAATTCTCACAAGACTCCTCTGAATAGATTTGCTATTCCCATTTTGCAGAACAAAAAACTAAAGCCCAAGCTGGCTAAATATTTTCAGAGCGCCACATGCCATATTTGAGCAAGGTTCTGGGCCCAGGATGTGGAATTTCAGAGTCACACCCTACATGAAGTATCTTACAAAGGAACAAGGATGGAGGTCATGAATTAACTCTATGCAGCACCGAGTGAAGAGATGACAGTAAACTGAACTTTTCAACCTCTGTTGTTCCCCACTCACCACATGTGCCCAGATAGCGGCCTCCTTTCCCTTTTACCACATGCCCCTTTGGCTCAGTTAGATATAAATATGCTGATGCCAGTATCTTCGCTGAGCACAGTTTTAAGAGATGATCTCAGAGGAAGGACTGATGCCTCCTCATGTTTCATTTACAAAAACTACTGAACTCACTCTCCAGTAGACTCATGTTTCTCATTCCAGAAAAATGAATGGTGTGAGCCTGACCTAGAAGAGGTCTGGAATGATTTCTACCTCTCTACTATGGAAAATTCCCTATGATCATTTTTCAGTAGTGGAGAGTCCTGAGGTTTAATTGCTACTTTCCCCCTATTCTTACAGATGTTGAAATATTTCCATGTTCTCATCACACACAAACACACACACACACACACACACACACACTCATTCACAGGCACCAAAAAGAAGAGAAAAAATGAGTTCAAAATCATTAAAGGAGAGAAAAGAAGAGTATAACAAGGCAAGACATTGATGACCACTGCTACCATTTAGATTTTAATGTTTCCAGGAGCTCACAGAAGTGAGTTCACCTAACCATGGACTGGAACTCCAAAACTGTGAGCCCAAGCAAACCCTCTGCCTTCATAAAGTGACTACCTGAGGCACTTGTGATACTATAGGAAAACTAGCTAACACTGTCAACACCATTGCCCACAGAGATAAATTATGGTTTCCCTCTCTTGTTGCAAGTCTCCCTGTCCTGCTTCATTCCTCAGTGAATAGAAATCATTCCATGATTTTAGGAGCTGTTGCTTAGAGGATGCTACCAGGGCACTAGGTTGGGGTATGGTGTTAGTTCCCTATTACTTCATGGGGAGCATGTCTTTTCAGAGCATCAAATGAGGTCTTCAAAGCCCAGGGAAGGAAGAGATCCCTCCACCTCGCAGCAGTATAAGTCCTCTAGAGTTGGTATACACAATTAACACAGTTTCCTGGGTGGGATGTCATATTGTCTCAATAATTCCAGAAGATGAGGAAGCCATTGATCAGCCCTGTTCCACTGAAACTCCAGTGTCACAGAGGGAACATTCTATTGACTTGAAGAAAAAATCTTTTCCTGTATTTGATTACAAAACTAGTCACAAATTATTCTTCCCTGTGTATCCATGTGACTTTCTTACATGTGACTTTGTAGGCTTGTCATCAATAGATGATAGGTCTTTTTTACCACCTCATGATTTGTTTTGGCACATAAAATACAGCAAAGGCACCCATGTGGACATTCTGTTTCCAAGGCTTTGCAACTTCTGTTCTCCCTCAGAACTCGGCTAACACCCCACAAGAACAAGCTGGACTGGCCTGTTGGAGGAGGAGATGCCACATGGGCCATAGGCACAGCCCATAAAGCCTCAGACTGAGGGCTCAGCCCTGTCAGCAGAATCACATGTCCATCCACAGCCAAGTGCAGTAGCCAGGAGAGCCCAACCGAGATCAGAACATGACCCACTAGAGCCCACAACAGACTGTCACCCAAAGGAAGCATGACCTCAGTGGGTGCCTGTTGTTGTCTAAGGCTCAGAAAAAGCTGATTAACATCCTGGTTCCATAAAGAACTACATCAAAAAAATCAGGAAGAGGGGAACATGAGAGAAGCAATCCCTCTTAACAGATAACACGTACTTTTAAAAGAAGTGACCAGATATTACTTTCAAGAGGAATGATCAGTTATTACTTTTTCTCTTGTGAAGCATATTTATTTATATGTTCAACCACATCATTACCTAATAATACAACCTGGATTCAATCAGGTTGTTTAAAAGATAGTTTAGGGAGTGTTTTAGGAGATGACGGAATACCATAGTAGAAGGAGTGTTGGATGGAGACTAAGAGGGGTGCGTTTTAAATTTGGACTCTTTTAACCAGCTAGCTCTTGGATTGTGGCAGAGCCAATGATCAGATCTCATTTCTAAGAGAGAAAAGTGAAGAGAATGGATAACATAAACTCTGAGACCTGATTCAATTCTTTTTTTTTTTTTTTTTTTCAGTACCAGGGATTGAACTCACGACCTTGTGCTTGCCAGACAGGCACTTATGCCACTGAGCTAAATCCCCAGCCCCTGATTCAATTCTAAAAGGAAGAATCTTATGTCATTTTTGTCTGAAACATTAGCATATTTAACCACCTTTCTAGATGGAATAAACACATTGCATGTATCCCTCCCACTAGTAACCACTGGGTACCCACAATAAACCAAGTGCTGACCTGAACTGTAAGAACACAGTAGTGAAGAGGACAGATGTGTGTGCCCAAAGGATGCCCTGGAGTGAGTTTGTGAGTTACGGAACCAGTGTGCCCTTTGCTTCCCAAATCCATGCTCAGTGCCAATGCATTGGTAGCATAAAATCAGACATTTTGGAAAAATTTACACCACAGAAACTGACAAATGTTGAAAATCACTTTTCCCAGTATGAGGGAACTTATTGCATACTGATCAGGATGAACTGGACTGTGCACTGGAATGAATCAACAGCCTCATGGGGGAGTTAGATAATACATAACTGTGCAAAAATATTCAATTATAACTGTGAATATGTAGCAAGCAAAAGAAGGGCTAATGTGGCAGAAGTGATAATATATGGGATGTGATTGAAAAACATGGTGTGTGCTTAAATAAGAAATTCTTATAATAAAAGATACATAGTCATTAATCTTCCTCCAAATACCCCCATTGCTTGAAATGCTCATCCCATCATCCTTTCTGCTTTCTAAAGCAGTTCTGGAAGTGCTTTTTCATGAGAGTCTTTAGTTGCACTATTGTGGCTGACCTGAGGCTCTCAATGGATTCAAACCATTTACCTTTCCTGTCATTTTAGCTCTGGGGAAGAGCGGGAAGTTGTGCAGTGCCCTATTTAGTGAATAAGGTGGGTGAGGACACACAGTATGCTTTTATAAACGTTCTCTTCCATTGGCTGGCACTTTGCAGCAGTATTTACTGTGTTTCTTTTTTTCTTTTTCAAATCACTAGTAAATATATGAAAAAGGACCTGCAGAACTGTTCCAGAAAGTGGCAAGAACAATGGAATAAATATGTTTGAAGGAAGGAGGAATATTCTGTGGGGATTAATGGCAATATATCTTTTACTCATACTGATTTTTTAACATAAACACCATAGTTCTCAATCATCCCTGTATATGCAAGAGAGAAATTGTTGTGAAGACTTCAAGCAGAAAGGAATGTACCACATCTGGAGAAATGGAGAAAAGCGTAGTATAGTTTCTGTGGTCTGCGCACAAAAGCCAAGGACCTGAAAGCTTGAGAGGAAGTAGAGAAAAAGGAGGGATCAGGACTGTGAAGCTTTGGAAAAGGTGGTACCCAAGAAGGTATGGCAGGACAAATCTAGTGTGACAGGAGAAAGGTCACAATAGCAATCTTGGAAATGCATGTTTCAATTATCTTGGAGACAAAGCACTGGAAAATCGTAAAACTAAGTGTCTGGTACTCAGAAGGTACGTGAAGCTACAAGTGCAGATAAGACTCCCTGAAAAGTGTGTAAAGAAAGCTACAGAGTGGACTGAGATGAATAGTGGGGGAGCTGGAGAAAAATGTGAGTGCAAAGAAGCCAAGAGACAAAAATGTTTCAAGGAAAATGGAGGTGATCAATGCTTCTGCTAAAAGACCAAGCATGAGAGAACAAAAAGATCAATAGGTTTTGAAATGTGAAAGTCACTGGTGGCTTTAAAAAGAGTAATTTGGAAGAGGGAAGCAAACCAGATTCAGGAGCAAGTGAAAGGCAAGACTGCAAAGAGCTTAGGCAAGTCTTTCTATAAGTTTGCTGAGAATAAAAGGAGAAGAAAGGAAAGCAACTATCAGGGTCAAAGGCGTGTACATGGTTTACTTTTAGTATGGAAGAGACATGTCATGTTTCATACTGAGAATGTGGAGCTAGCTAGGGGAGAGTACTGATGATGCAAAGTGTAAGGAATAAATGAAATAATTGAGAAGCCAGGGTGCAGGGCCAAGAATCGCCTGGGAAAGAGAAGCCAGACAGGAGAAGAGCTCTCCTGAAGGCGAAGGGGGCCCGCCAGGGCTGAGGGCAGAGAACAGATGGAGATGCCCTACGGTGATTTCCGTCTTCTCCAGGAGGTAGGCCGTCACATGTCTCCTTGGAGACAGGCAGCTGAAATTGAAACCAGGAGGCTTTCATGAGTGAGGAACAGTAGGAAACAGCACTAGTTTCAAAGGCTGGAAGATCTGACTTTCCACCACTTGTTAATCTGCAACCTCAGACAAGTCGCATAGCCTTTCTATGTCTCACTCATGTGACAAACATTGATTGAGCAATTAGTGAATACTAGCGGTATCTGAGAAATGCCAAGCAAATGTCCCTGAATCCAAAGACTGCATCATCTTATAGGCAAGTAAGAGGAGCCAGACAAAATTAATACAGCATTAAAAGTGCTAAGATGAAGGAAGATGAGGTATTCTAAGAGCCTAAAAGACTCCAAGAACCTTGACTGCAAAAGTTAGAGATAGTTTCCTAAGCAAAGAACTACCCTTTCTATAACCTCGTTTCCCTAAAGACAAATGAGAAAAGTAAACCAAAAGATAAGGCTATGGTAGTCCATGTACAGCACATTGGTACACTGTCTACAGGTTTATCCATAATTCTACTCTCCTTCCCTATAGATCATCTAGTAAAACTGAGATTTTTAGGTTAATATACAAAATTTCCAAAATCATATTTGCTGCACAGTTTTCACTTGCCCTTATTTCTCAAGACACCTCCTTTCCTCCTGATGGCTAGAAGCTGAAAAAGTTATCCTTGATAGCTAAAGTGCAAATTAGAAAAACATGACAACTAACAATATAGAGGGAGCTGTAGCCATCACATACATACAGGTTTCACAAACCCCACCTCCTCCTTTATTTCTCTCATGGGGCAGATATAGCTGAATCCTTCATAAATGAGTCTCTGCCTTCCTTCAAATTCACGAGTGTCTCATGCATCAGTTGGTTGGGAAGGGACAAATGCTCCATCTTAAATGGGCTTGGATAATGAAAGGATTAACTTAAGGAGTTGAAGTGGGTAAGCTGGTATCTCAAATGATATCACCAAGGATTTGGTTCTTCATTGTTACTATGGTGGGGACATGGTTCAAATGTGGCCCCTGAAAGCTCATGGGCTGGAAGCTTGGTCCCACTGTAGCAGTGTTCAATGGCAGAATATTTAATAGGAGTAGCCTAAAGCAAGGTAAGTAGGTCCTCAGGGGCATCGCCGTGGGAAGGGATTGGTGTAGGTCTGGCAGGATTGGGTTAGTTCTCACAAAAACTATTATAAAGTAAGTCTCCAGGCGCCTGGTGCACTTAACCCCTTGCACATGCCAACAATTCCATTTCTCCACCACATTGGGCTGCAGTGGGGGGCCTGTGTCAAGACACTAGTGCCATGTCATCCAAAACCCCTAGCCACAAGAATTGTGAGTCAAATAAATCTCTTTATAAAGGGTCTAGACTCAGTATCTTGTTACAGCAACATAACACAAAGACAGCTAGTGTATCCTCTACAAAGTTAGCTTCACCTTTGACTCCCCAACATGGTATGCAAACAAAACCAATTATTTTCTTTCACAGAAACCAAATACCAAAGGCAGGTCCAGATATTCTATACTTGCAGCACATGACCCAGCAAAAGAAAGAAATATTCTTTTCCCTCAAATCCAAGGGAATTTTTTTTATTGCAAGCAAACATTGCACTGGCTCCAACCTTCACACGATGAGGTCCCACAGAATTTTCTGCCATGATGGAAAAGTTGTACAACTGCACCTGTCTACAGATGCTTAACCAGAACATGGAATATAGATATTGCAACTGTCTTCGTAAAACTTTATTTTAATTAACTAAAATTCAAACACGCAAACCCACGTCTGTCCAGAGGCTGTGATGTGAGGCAACTCAGCTCTCTGCTGAGAAAGGCTGGGCTACACTAGTTGGCGAAACATCAACGCTCTTTGCCTAGACTTGAGGATGGAGTTAATCCCCTTCACCCCACAAAGGGAAGACATCCAGGTTGGTGTCCTGGGGAGGGCAATTCTTACTTCCTTTAGATTAATGGCCAAATTAAACTTGAAATCCTTTGCCAAGGAGTCAAATGTATAAATCTTACCTAACACAATACCACGTGAAAGTCACTTTGGAATAATAGCCTTTTAAAGAAGACAGGGACTCTGGGCTCATACACTTCAAATCCACAATTCACAGAGAAGTGGTCTTGGGGCCTCAATGTCTTTGCTTGAGGTACTTCTGAGTGGAACCAGGATACAATGGGCTTTGTCCATTTCTTCCACTGCAAAATTCAGTCTTTATGCCACTGTGCTCTGAGAGGCCCCCTATGGCAGAACTAACTGCCTTCCACATGAGCCCTCATAATCATTAGCTTCTTGAAGCTTCCAGTATCAAATGGCAGATAGATTATCACATGCCCAGGCAGCCACTATGCTGTTCCACTCAAATGTGGCTATGGGGACAGGCTGGCCAGTGATTTTCTGATTGGTTTTTTTTTGGAGAAATCTAGATTTCTATATGAAAGTCCCAGATTTGGAAATGCTAAAAGCTTGTGTTTATGGGTTTAAGGCACTATGCAAACTGAGTAAGATCTGCATATAATGGGCCAGCTCCAATTTACATCCTGGGATACTCATGCATAAAGTCTGATTTACTGAAAATTAAAGCCCCCAGCACATCCATCGCTGGTGATGTCCGTGTATCCCCCCACATGCCAGCTGACAGCTTCCAACATGAAATGAGTCTAGAGCTTTCTTGAAGCCTGGGGCTTGCTTGCCCAGAGCTCCTTGAGCCACCAAATAAAACCTGGTGGAAGAGCTGAGGAAACACCCCTGGAGAAGCTGACCTCAGTCAGCCACTAATGGGAACCCATGGATAAGCTATAGCTCACGCTGTGCTTTGCCATGTAGGGCTCCACTACGGAATGGAGCTTCTTTGATCTGGGCTGTCTGCCTTGCTCTTCATCCTTCTCCACTGCCTGGCCCTTGCTTCCTAGGGTCACTTCTGAATAGACTGCGTAAGCTTGGGGTCAGCAGCTGGAGGAACTCAAACTACAAAAACCAAAATTTGCCCTGGTATTTGTTTTTGTTGTTTTATTTTTTTTTCCTTTCTCTAGTTATGAACAATGTCAGGGATTGAACTTATGAAAAAGTCACAACACATCTAAGATCGCATCTACTCTAGTATTCTAATATCTCTATATTCACAATATAGCACGGAAACTGCTGTCCTCTTGCATAATGAAGCCATCCAAGAGGAACAAATGCTCATCTAAAAATAGAATCCATTATGTATAGCAGCACAGTCATTAGTTTCTTAGTATAGCAACTAGTTCTGCCCCATAAAACTTTTTAATGAAGCATTTATTTCACACAGGTGCACTGTTTGCCATGATGCAACACGAATTCCAAACTGCAGCCCCTGAGGAAGTGTGAGTTTTGCACAATGCTGGAGAGAAATCTCATGCAAAATCATTCTCATCACAATCTGTATTCCCTGCAGAAGACAGGGTGGAAACCAGCCATTCTAATGGGAGTGACATGAACGTCACATTTCTCACCTGTATTTTGTAGAGGTGACTAAATGGCAGGCTTCCTACCACACCTGCAAATTATCTGACTTTCTCTGGTTTCCCTGGTACGGAGTATGTGTCAATAAAGGAAAGGTTCCTACAGACAGATAAGAAATGACACAGTGTTGCAATTTAATAAGATAACATCTGCCTTTGTAGTCATAAGTAAAAATTTAGGTATAAAAATGAAATAAGTATATAAGCCTTTATTTATTTATTTTGCACTGATTGGACCCTGGGCCTTGTGCACACTCAGCAAGCACTTTACCACTGAGCTATTCCCTCAGCCCATTAAGGTCATTCTTAATATCATATCTCATTCAAAAGTGCAGCTAACATAATTAAATACGGCATTTAAACAGCACCTTGATCTAATGAGGAATCAAAAAAACCAAACGTGAAGGTTCATAAACAGGGCTTGAATGTTGATGGTGTGTTTGTAAGGCCAGAACAAATAGCTCATACCTGGCGCAGTCGGTGAATGGGAAGTTACATGAATTTTAATAAACTTACAATGAGCAAAAAATCTATTTTGATTCACTCTTGGATATTAAGAATCACTCTAAAAAATGCTTGTCATTTCCTGCCCTATCAAATGCAGTACAGGGAAGAGTGTCCAATCATAGTCCAATAATGCAGAGTCTGGCAGGATCTGTGAGTGCTCACATGGAAGATTAGTCCTGCTGGAATGTGGAGCCCATGCTACAGCCAGGACAGGAGCAGATTGGACAGGACTAGACAGGATTGGACTGGACAGAACAGAACCAGACAGGACAGGATGGGGCCAGACTGGACAGGACAAGACCAGAGAGTGCACACTCGGGAAGGTTGCTGAATGAATTGAGGATGTTAGTTTGCTTCCTATCAATGCTTGCTTTGGCTGCATGTCAGTCATCAACCTAAGGAGCCTCAGGCTTCCCACCAAGCCCATTATCCCCACTGCACACCAGCCCCTGAGGTCCGACTCTGGGGGCCCCAGCAGCACATTCTGCAAATCTCCCGGTGGAATTCGAGGTACAGGCAGTTTGAGAAGCCCTTCCTCATTCGTTTTGCCTCTTCTGGGCAAAGGTACTATGCCGATGGAAGTTTCTTCTCCAAACTAATCAAAGGAAAAATCCTTCAGGTAGACTGAACTTTATATATTAAGCAGGTATTAAAAAGAAGAAAAGTTAAGAGTCAGGACATACAGTCAGACTGCCATGACTTAGTTCTACTCCTGATCTGTCTTTAATAAAGTGTATGACTGAGGTGAGTATACAACTTCCAGATGCACTCCTGTCGTTCACTTACATATGTCCTCTAGGGACTCACAGAAGTGACTGAATATATTACAGGTGCAGTACAGTACTGTCCTATTCCACAGTGCACTCATGTAAACACACCAGTGCACGTACTACAGTATGCACATATAGAACACAATATGTGTATTTTATACATATGCACACTTTATATGCTATGTGTATCATAATACATACTACAGCCAGGGATATAGCTCAGTGGTATAAGCCCCTGTGTGGCAAGTATGAGGTTGTGAGTTCAAGCCTAAGAATCAAAAACAAAAAAAAAAGTACGTACCATAAATATACTCTATACATATCAAGTATTTAGAATGTATGAATATATATCATAAATATGCATACTGTTAGTATATATAAATATTAGGACAATGCTTGGCATGTAAAAAATACTATATCTGTGTTCCTTGTTATTTACTTAATGATTACAATAATAAAATGATATAGACAAACCTAGTGAATATCAAATCTTTCCCTGAACTTGAGGAAATTATTTATATATGATTACTGATGACTTCCCAAAAACTTAGTTGGACAAAATTTGGGTATTTTGCCTTTTCAAGTTACTTAAATAAAATAAACAATAATAAAATAAAATAATTATGTTCTTTACTCTGTACGTGTGTATTAAATGCTTATGTAATTCAGTTGTTGATCTACATTTGTTTTACTAAAAATCAAAAATAGTTTGATTAAATACAGAAAGACTTGACAGGACCCTATCATTAGTATCAAACAATCTGCATTAGGCAAAACGAACTAAACAAGAGATCAACCAGAAACATCCACTATAACCACAGTATCTGTAATTCAAACAAGGGAGCATGACTTCATGTCAATAGCAAGTATCTGGAATTCCACTCTGAACAAAGGACAACAGATTTTCCCCCAACAGGAAATAAAAATTATAAACAATATATAAATGAATGTCTTCCTCATATTCTTCTAACTCACGCTTCAAACCATTTTTGATATCAAGAAGTACAAACATTCCCCTTATAACAATTTCATCACTTAGAAAATATCCAGTGTATTTTCTCTTACAAGACCGGGAAGAGCTAAATATAAGCAATTCGTGAAGAAGACACATAATTTTTTAATTAATTATGATAGAAGTGTTAAGTTTTGAATTAAAGCTATGGTACATTCATATGTTTCTAAAGTCTAGTTACAATGCCTCAAAATGAGCTTTTGTATTGTTATTTTCATGATGAAGTTTCCACTGCTAATTGATAGTGACATAAAAATCATATTGATGCATTTATATTTGAAAAATGATTGCAAAGAAAGTTATATAATGTCATTATATGACTATTAGATTTTTCTTAAAATCCTCTAAAAAGCTATACTTCAATTACAAAACCTATCAAAAACATGAGTAAACTCCCTCAAGAATGTGTAAAACAATGGGCATGGTGGCACATGCCAATAATCCCAGCACTAGGGAGGCTGAGATGGGAGGACTACTATGAGTTCAAGGCCAGCCTGGGCTACCCAAGTGAATTCAAGGCCAACCTGCATTACATGGTGAGACCCTGTGTCAAAAAAAGGAATATGTAAAAGATTCCATTTTAATAACATTTCTTTCCAACTTACATCTACATAGGCTAAGTCATCAGAACATTTGGTCATCCTATACTAGCCAGAGTTTATAGAAATAAAAACTGGGGGTCATGGTGGTAAATAAAAAAAGTTAGTATTTTTAAAAAAGAATTTAATCCAAAAGTTCAATTGATGAGTAGAAACTTGTTTCTAACAACACAACCCATCACTGGCTATCCAAACGATATCAAAAACACTAAAAGTTTAATTTCCAAGTATCTAGTCAGTGTGGAGAAGGAGCTGCCTGATGCCAATGTAACAATAATTCTAAAGCAATTATTTTAAGAGAAAAAGACATAGACAACCATGGTGGCATTCAATTTTTCTTGTATCATTTTCTCCCATCCCAGCCCTTTACATTATGTTAAACCTTATTTAATAAAATGCTTTAGATTCCCAATGGTCTAAGAAACTCTCAGCAATGATGGAGTATTTATTAGCAAATTATTCTCAGAGGAAAAGTCTTTCAAGCAATAAATCCCTTCTACTGCCTTCCATGGCTCTGTTCCCAAACTACTATTAAATATATAAATAAACATCTTATTTAACCAAACCAAGCTTCAATGCTTTATATCAAAAAACCATAATAATCTAAACAGAAAACAGGTCACTGTTGCCTCAAAGAAGGAGAAAAATATACGCACAAGTAAATGGTCACTTGGTTTCCAAACTAGCAAATTTGCGATCCCTAACCATTAAATAGGGATAACTGTTTAGTTAGAAATTGTTTATTATATAGCAATACTGACAGCCATCACAAAGGACTGAAGTGTTTACAAAGTAGTCAGCATTAATATAAGACAATTCATTTTTCACGTCAAACCCTCAGAACAACTCTGAGAAAATAGTATCTGTCTTACAGAAGAGAAAACCACAACGTGTAGATTGTTGAAGTGATTTGCAGGCAGTGACTCATTAAATATACAGCAGACCTGGAAGTCCAGCCCACATCTACTGCAACAGCTTCATAGCTAGAGCTGGTTCTGTAAGCAGCTTCAGACTTCCCAAGTTGGAACAGTTTGAGGAAGACCAACCCCAACCTAAAACATTCACCCAGTATGGTCCAGTGCCTCTTAGCTAGGAGATTGTTTCACACCCTTAATGAGGTATCTACCATAAATTTTTATGTATCTGTATTAAGAAGTTCCAAGATAAGAATTGTAGTAAAAGCAGTTTATTTTAGAGGTAGTCTTAAAACACATAGGAACAAGAAAGAGAGACTGGAAGGGAAGCAGAACATACAGCTATGTTTGCAGGCCAGTCATTTACCACACACAAGAAAAGTTAACATTATTATCTCTGTAGAATACACTGGACAAGCGTGTCTCAAAGAGGAAGCTCCGTTGCTAAATGGTCATTCATGAGAGATATGCCAAGTAGTTCTTTACAGTGGCCAGGGAACTTTTCAGATACAAAATCACTAGACTTTCTTGTAGAGGTTTATGCTACAACATACAAAATATTCTTGACTCATTAAACACTGAACTCATGCTGAAAAATGTCACTGTGGCTTATGTAAATACTTAACTTTTAAACTTTGATATTGAACTCTGTATAGAAATCTAAGTTTATCATTACAGAAGGCTATCTATACTAGCCATTTATAGAAATTTAATAATCACTTTATACAAGGGTCCCAGTGGTGTCTCATGCAAAATCACAAAGCAGAACAGGACAGCAGATGAGCCAGATGGTTGAACCAATCCCTCCTGCCCAGAGTTCCTAGAAATGACTAAACATGCAGGTATAAATGTATGTCTTTAATTGAAGACCATGGGTGAACAAAAACAGTTTCTCATGTTAAACCAGAAAGTATGAAAGGCAGACAATAAAGAAAAATTAAGTAGGGACCTGTTATGATATTGTACATATGTAATCCCAGCACTTGAGAGGCAGGAGAACTGCAATTTCACAGTTACCCTGAACTATATACCTCAATCTTGTTTTAAGAAAAATGAAGTAGAAAACTACAACCAAGAAGTCCACAGTTTAAAATATAAGGAGGAAGGAACCTATATATCATCCAAATTAAGGAGTGGAAGTGCTAGGCCCAAGAGTGACAAGGGAGGGTTAGTCTGAACCTGGAATGTTCCCCAAAGGTTCCTGTATTGAAGTTGTGGCCCCAGCTGATGGTGCTATCCGAAAGTAGTGAGAACTCTAGCAGATGGAGCCTTGCTAGCCAAAACAGGTGGGCAGGTGGGGGTTACCTTTGAAGGGTATAGTTGTGCCCACCATTCCCACTCTCTTTGCTTTGGAGCCACCAAGAGTTATAAAGCTTTGTTCCACCCCTCCCTGTAGGTCCAGAACTAATGGAGCAAGGTGAGCAGAGACATAAGCCTCTGAAACTTTTGAGGCAAAATGTTTTCTCCTTTTTAAGGTGATTTTAGCCAGCATTTGTCACAGCTGTAGAAAGCTGACTAACACAGGCAACATCAACTCTGGCCCACCTGCAATTGCTGACCCCAACTCGAAGATCCTTCTCACACTGAGCTGCGAAGAAAACCACAATGAAGAGGCGACAGCAGGGTGCTGCCATCGCTAGCTACAGTCAAAAAAGAACAGAAAGTCACCAAACCAAAGAGCTATCTGTTTGAAGAAATTAAATTTCGAGCTCCACCTCAAGTCAGTCCTCAAAATACATCATGCATGAATTTAAAACCTAGATTTATAAGACAGAAAAGGAAACAAAGGTTGAAAGATGACTACATCAAAGATGAAGACTTTAACTCATCTTGTGCCACGCACAAATTAGATGTTAAGAAATGCAAGACAAGCCACAGACAGGAAGAATGTATTTGTGGCATCTAAAACATCTAAAGGATTAATTTGTAGAATACCAAATCAACCAGCAACACAAAGGCAGGGATACAGGCAGGTAATTCATGGAAGAAAAAGGAGGAATGACCAAGAAATTGTATGCAAATATACACAGCTTACCAGCAACTCAGCCTTGGACAGATTAAAATAGATAAAATGGTTGCATCAGATTAGCAAAAATTAAAATGTTTCCTAACAGTGCTGGTTGGGGCTTGAGCAAACAGTTCCTCCCACATAACACTGGTGGGTTCATATGATCCCATGACCAGTAACTGAAAATTAGGATTTAAATAGCATCCAATCAGCAATTGTGTTTCAAAGTATTTCCTTTAGGGAACCCCATATATCCATAGAGATACATAAGGCAGACTACTGCTCTCTACTGAAGGGAGGGTTAGTGTGAACCTGGAATGTTCCCCAAAGGTTCCTGTATTGAAGATGCGGTCCCAGATGATGGCGCTATTGGAAAGTAACGTAACTTCTAGAAGATGGGGCCTTGGAGCTGTAGCTCTCAAATTAAAAACACACTGAGCGTCCATCAATGAGCATCTGTTTTATTATTAGATAAATTTCAGCAACCTGTTCTTTGGCATACACAAGAGAGCAATTTAAAAGAATGAGGTAGATACACACACAGAAAGTTGTCTAAGATATATTGTGCAAAGTAATTGTAGAAGAGTAATAACATAATAGCTGTTAGGATAAAAATGGACATAAACAGAACAAAATAAAACATTTCCATAGTTATACATGTCCAAAGTCATTAAAAAGAGGACAAGAAGAAACCGGGAAGTTATTACCCTTAGTTGACTCCAGACAAAGGATTAGGATTGGGGTCTTTGGAAGAGAGGACTTAGGAACATTTATATTGCTTTACTCTCTTTCAAAAAAAATTAGGTATCACCTACCAAACTAAAAATAAAATGGCTGTAACAAAATAGAAAGAGTCTGTCATTGAAAATGTGTGTTTTTTCCTCACATTTTTTTTAAGTTCATTATATGTTCCCCCAAACTTCTGTTTTAGGGGTACAAGGAAGTGATCGTTTACTATCTTGAAGTTCTTGGATCTGAACTCGTAGCGGCTAGTTTTATTTTTACACCAACCTTGGCACAGAAGCAGGGCGTCAAGTTGCAAGGCAACTGTCTATTTCATAGTCATGCAAAACAGTTTTTTGCGGGCTCTTTCAGGTTGTCCCTTTTTCCTTCTTTAGCCTTTCACAATTGTGGCGCAGCTTCTGGTAATCACATGACTTTCATGGTTAACGTGTCCTCTTAAGGCATAGACCCAAAGAAAAGTCCTAATCTTAATGTAGGCAAACCCTTCAGTACTCAGGCTGGGCAGGAGTTCCTCTGCCTCTGTGGCTTAGAAATAAACTTTTCTCTTCACACAATCTACATTTGCAACAGAAAAGCCACCGTGCTTAAAATAGCTGTATTCAAACATTTGTTTTTGCTAATTATATTCAATATGATTTACAGAGTCAACAATAAGCAGAAAGAAGTGTCAAAATAAGTCCAGAGCTGGTACAAAGTTTGAAGATTTATCCCTAAAATGATATTCGTATTTATCTGCTTCCACCAACCTGAAACATTCTGTCAATGTTTCACTAAAACACATTTAAGCTACGTAAAAATGTTCTGCTAGGTCTATTTTTTTTTAATTCTCGACTCTATCATATTTGCTGTCTGTCTTCTTCGTCACCTATCATTTCTATAGTGATGGATCAAAGGAGGGGCTGAGGAGGATGTGTGGCACTGTCTACAGAGACAAAAGCCACTGAGTTGACATTTCTGGCTCAGGGATAACACAGTCATGACAGGCAAACTACATGGGTCAGACACTGTAAAATGTGAGGATTTTCTTTCAATGCTATCAAAAAGAAAGTGCTTAGCAAGGATGGTCAAATGCATCTGTAATACCAGGATTTAGGGAAGCTGAGGCAGAAAGATACAAGTGTCAGTCTCATTGCAACAACCTAGCAAGACCCTAGCTTAAAAAATAAAAAACATCAAAGTGTTGGGAATGTAGCTCAGCAAAGGCTCTGAATTTGAGCCCCAGTGCCATGAAAAGAGGAAGGAAGGAAGGAAGGAAGGAAGGAAGGAAGGAAGGAAGGAAGGAAGGAAGGAAGGAAGGAAGGAAAGGAACTCTTGTGCTAATCCTCTTGCTCAATCCTCTGTTCACACAGGAGGCTTCAGGGATTTCTAGTCAGTGTGCTCCAGTACAAGTTCGTGGACCAAAGGGGAAATATGTTAGGAAAACCCAAGGGAGAAGACAAGAGAGGTTATTAGAATAATTAACGATGCCAGCATCTCAGCCAATGGAAAACAAGTGTATAAAAATCAGAGTAAACTTAAAAGAGTCCTATATTGTCCTTTGAGATAAGATCTCTATACTACATGCAAGATTCTTAAGACTTAATGCCAGGAAACAAAACATTTTACAGAAAGTAGTCCTCTAAGTAGCATCATGATTCCACCATAGAGTCACATACCTTTAGATGATCTTATGCCAAAACACCGACTAAAAGGTCACCATGCTTTCCCTGCATGCCCTGTATTCTCAGCCTGCAGTTGCTCTAATGCATCATTAATCCAGCCCCTAAAAGTGTGTGCATCACTCATTCTGCTTTCAGCACCAGGCTTCAAGCCAGAAAGAAAATGACAAATTTGAAATCATGGTAAATTTAATTTTTTCCTTAAATCCTCTCATCTTTAAGATTCTAAGATATATAATCATTGACTAAAAAATAAACTTCCTAGATGATAAATGACTGAGGGATGATTTAGATAGCAAAAAAGCAAAATTGTAAAATTTATTATCTCTTGGATAGTACCCTAAGATTACCATCCATGAAAAGAAGAGCAATAAAGAAATAAAAGTACTTGCTGTCCCACTACTTGTTTCAATTAGGCATAAACAGCATCATTACCAAGAGAGATAAAGGTTGGCATAAAAGAATAAAAGAAAATTTTTAAGCATGGGTCAAAATATTGGGTTCACAGAACAATAGAGATGCATCAAAGACCCTTTGGTTCTAAACCTTTTCTCTTCCTAAAGCAAAGAAATATTTATGATTGGTCTTCAAGGAGAGCTTAACTGAGCTGCCATGAATTATTTAAAAACCCCAAAATATCTTCTGTTGCTTTTATAGAAGCTTGATTTACAAGTTGAAAAATCAGACTGACAGTTTGGTCTCTTGTACAAATATCCAACCTTTAGAAAAGCTCTAGGCAATATAAATATCTTTCACTAATATAGCTTCAACAGTTCTAAAAATAGCCTTTAGGAGGAGGAAAAACATGAAAAACAAACCTTCTTTCAAGCCATTGTTTTACACATAACAGCAGGAAACCAAACAGAATGTCTAAGCCAAAGTGATTAACACACCCAGTAATAAACATGGACATTAAGAATGAAATCTTACACATAATTTTTGACATTCATGTAGCCTATGATTTATTCCCACATCTATAGTATAGTCACAGATGTTTCCAGGACATTCATAGAGTCGAATAAAGCAACTACAGCACCACAAGACTGGGATTTGTCTTTGGAGTAGTGTGCAAGTCCTGCTCCTGGCATCAGACACAGCTTTTCACTACACTGAAACCTTCCACCAGGATTCACATCATCCCTCGCCACGCCATCACATAGTACCATTTCCACATCACTGCTCATGGGGGTAACTGAAATTGCCCCAAAGGCAGAAGGTGGAATTCACAACGACAGGAACTTTGGATACCAGAAATCTAACACGGAATTTTGAAAGAGCTAATAATTTGAAACTCCTTCCACAGTAATTGTGGAGCTCCCGGCCATTCTAATGGCTTTCTATTGCTAGTCTATTGGTGTCAAAATATATTTAGCACTCTGCATCATCCCTACCCCACATCTCCAAATATCAGAAGTTACAGAACCAAAGCACTGTGTATTCTAGACCTCTCAGATTCAGTGGCCAGTGCCAGTGAAACTTGAAGTAACAGCCACTTTCAATGAATATTCCTGTCTAACTGAGCATTAAACCCCAAATGAATCTTACAATCCGCAGACATTCCACTTTTTAATAATTCAAGATGGAATCATCAATTGGTTTCATAATAAATTAGGTACTAAATTCATGGGATTGTGGGTAGAAAGCTAATATGGGAAGATTCCTAAAATCTGAAAGAGAAGTTTAAAGGAATCATGTCCTCTATTTTCAACATGAGCAATTATCAAGGTCAAATTCCTGTTGATGCTGAGAGAATCCTTAATGGCAGCACTGGGGAGAAGGAACAGGGAAAAACAAAAAGCCAATTGTATGGTCATTGGGTCATTTTCCATCCTTTCTTATGAGTGGGGACTTAAATCAGTGATAGATTTTAATTATGTTCTATACTAAATGTAATTCTCATGTCCATATTTTTTTCCAAACAAATAGAAGCCGAATAGAAAAATGCCAATTATTCCAGGATTTCGTGAAGGTACTATTTCAAATAGTATCCTTGAGAAGACTTATGACTTTGGCCTTAGATGTTCTGTAAAATAAAATCTTTAAATACATTGCAAAAGGTCATCTGTGAAGTGAATATATTTATAGAGTTAATATTAAAATGTTGCAAACCAGTGAGCAACAGGAAAACATAAGAAAGAAATATTTCATTTCTTACCTTATTTTGATCTGTCCAGTAAAAGAAAAATCCCTGAGGGTCAGTCCTCAAAATAATTGGAGTAACAATAGTGGAGTCCTAAAAATGAGAAAAACCACATATATATGAGCACATAACAATGAGAAAATCGTAACCTACTACTGTACTAAAGAAATAGTAACTGATAAGATATTCTTAGATCTCATCAATTACTAAGAAGGTTTTTAAAATTAGACATGGCAGCTTTTAACTTCATAAGATTATTAACCATATAACTGAGGTACTTTATCAATAATCAGAATATTTGTAAATAACTTATAAAAGAAAAGGCCAGTAATGCACTTATTGATTTAGACATGTTTTTTATAGCACAAATGTTTTATATAAAAAACTATTTTTAGCTTTTGAAATAATTTTAATACTATCATCATTATATATTTCACATGATTGAAGTTAATTAAAATCCATGCTTGCGGATAATATTTTAAATTACATTTGCTCCATAAAATGGTTTTTAATTGTGCTAAGGAGAGTAATCATAGCACTTGGGTATTGCTGTTTCCAAGGTAACGGTAAATAAGGCCATCTCCTACATATTTGGAAAGAAATACACAATATTCTTGCAAATTTAAATTTAACATGCTAAAATAAAGCATTATAGACAAAGCCTTCTGAGTTTAATGCATACATTGTGATTATACTATCAGACATTTCCACAATACGTGTTCCTTTCTTTTAACAATTTTCAGAAAGACATACTATCTGCACAATAAAAAACATATTGCCAGGTATGGATTTTGATACAGAAATACGGAGGCCTTCGAAGAAACTGCCACTTGGCCTCCACTTTTTCATGTATACCATATGTCAAACCCATTATGTGGCCAAATGAACTTGTAATGAAAATCAGAACTTGCAGGGTCAGTTCTGGAATTTGAGATTTCTGCTTCCTTCCTGATCAGTAGAGCAGTCGTAACTGTTTTAATCTACTCCTTAGGTTTCACTGTAAACAAGCAGCTCTGGTAGCTGTCCTCTTGGGTTCAAACTCCTGCCTGTCCTTTCGTGGGGCCTCATGTTAAACAACTGATAAAAGAGGAAGGAAGATAATAATAGTGTCTACCAAAGAGGAAAGATGAATGCTGTGAAATTAAACTGGATAATTTGAATAAAGCACCTACATACATGCTTGCCACATAAAGACATTCATTATTATTATTATTACTACAGTTGATTATATTTTAAATAGATTGCTTAACATATTACATTAAAGTTTATTTTCATATGCTTTTATATCACAGGAAAACATATAAAATATGGATCATTAAATGTATCATTATCTATCTCCAGAACTTGTTCATCTTTGCAAATTGAAGCTCCATCAAACAGTAATTCCTCCACTCTCCGCACAGCCTCTGCAAACCACCATGCTAATTTCTGTTGCTGTGCATTTGACCATTCTGTGTGACACAGACTAGTGGAATCATACAAACTTGTTCTTTTGTGTCTGGCTTATTTTATTTAGCATGTTCTCAAAGTTCACCCACATAGTAGCAAACATCAAATACCCTTCATTTTCAATGGTGTATAATGTTTCATTTCATGCATATACCATATTTTCTTGATCCATTCTTCTGTTCTAGGACATTGGAGTGGTTATTACCTTCTGGTAATTGTGATGGAAGGTAGTGAGTAAATAACTTCTTAAGGCTGTGGATTACTTTTAGTACATAATTAAAAAGAGAATCACTGGATCATATGATAGTTGTGTTTAATTTTTTGAGAAACTGTTGTCCTGTTTTACCTGATAGTCTTAGCATACACTCTTCAGGTACAGTCTGAAAAGTACCCTTCACAAGGAAGCTGTTGTATGGAACTTCAGCTCAGGTTTTTAATTTTTAAGATTACTTTTAAGTGTAAAAAAAGAAGACATTTGGAAACAAGTTAGATAGAAAGAAAGAATAATTTTGGGGCTTTTAATGTGAGATTACTTTCATAACAGTTTACAGTAATATTTCCAATAAATCACAACAATATTTTCAGTTCTTTTCCTCCACCTACTCCAAAGGTGGGCAAAATAAAAGCTCCAAAAAGCTACACACAGCACATATTCTCATTTGCAGGTGAACTGGAATTCACCTGTAGGTGTAACTTATCACTGTCCGGTCAGCTCTTTTTCTTACCAAAGACCAGAGCTCCTGACAAGATACTAATCAAAACCTCGGTGGCGATTCACTACAAAGATCCCAGGTCATCAAATATTTAAGTTAGCAGAGCAAAAGTGCTTAAAGTTAGATTTTGGAATTTACCATATGGGTTGCCTCCTTTGTTTCAGATATTGCAATTCTATCTTATTTCTTTTCCTTGTTCAAAATTAAAGCTCCTTTGTTCAATATTTTCTTGACCTCATCCTTCTGGCCACATTTTGCCTGTTAAATGATCATTTATCTCGGCTCCCTACTGATTTCCTCCATAATCCCCTATAAAATTCCAAGATCAGCTGGAACTTGGCATTCTTGACATGCAAGACAAGATTTGACCCAGAAATACACCAATCTCCATTTTCAACTCCACCTGCTTTGTTCCTACCTCCCTCATATCTTCAAAAGTCTATGTATTCTACCCATACCAAAGTTGCCACTCAAACCAGAAGTCAAGTATTTGTAACTGTCAAAACATATTGCCTGAGGGAAGCCTGAAATACATAAGCACCCTTCCTTACAAAGGGAGATGCAAATGGGTTACACTCTTGCAGCAATTTACTACAGAACAATGGAATCAGCCCTCAGAGGGTCTATTATTTTTCTGTCAATATCAATAAGACATGTATTCCATGCAATGGTGGTTTTGAAATTTTCAGGTGTATCAGATTTACTGAATGAATGTTGAACCAGATTACTGGGCTCCATCCATGGAGTCTTTTGATGATCATGTCTCTGATGAAGTCTGAGAATCTAAACTTCCAATAAGCTCACAACAATGCTGAGGTAACTGCCCTTGAGACCACACCTTGAAAACCACTGCTATGGGCTTACAATGGGCAAGGTTCTAGGTCAAGACCATATTGATGCAAAGGTGTTAGGAGTACCACTTAACATAGGATTTAAGCAAAGCTGTATTTCATAAGCATGATGCCTCTACCTAAGAATTTGAACTCTTACTTACTTACTTAAACATATAAGATATTCATCCCCAAAAAAAAACAGCCTTTAAAAAAAAGAAAACAGAACTAAACATACCAGCCTTCACTTAGTTATCTTGTTTGGTGTACAGTAAATTTCCATTTATTCCTCTTTATTTAATAGAAATACTCTCGCTCCTGTTGTATTGTTAGTAAAGACTCAAGATGTAAAGAAGCCAATGTTTTATAACTTACATGAAACTTCACAAAGTCTTTAGGACCAATAAAGGTCAATCAAGGAACAAAGCAAAGAAACTCCACAAAACCTTAATGTTCAGAAAAATGAGAAACATTTCAGCAAGGAGATGAGTCATTGGCTTCAAATTAACATCATTAAGTCCTATGACTCTTGAAAAATAATAATTTGTTTATTAATGAGATGAGGTAACTCAGTTATGAATCCTAAAGTATTCATTTTTCAGGGTACTCGTTATGAGAGGAAATGATAGAGGTACCAACAGCCCAAATTACCTTCCAATAGCAGAACGTCATCTTAAAATGTCTTGGAGAGAATATTAATGTGCGCTTGTGCAACATTTGATGTGAGCTAATAATGTGCAAAAATCACATGGATTTTCTCTTTTAAGACAGTCTTGTGTTCTATAACAATGTAATGGTCAACAATAGACCACATAAATGCCATAGGTCCCATAAGAGTAACACAGAACAGAAAAACTCCTACTGCTTGGCATTTTTACTATACTTCCATTTTGTTCACGTTTAGATACACAGATAATTACCACTGTGTCACAGTCCAGTCACCTACAGTATTTAGTACAGTGTGACATGCTCTACAGGTTGTAGCCCAGGACCAACAGGTTACACCAAATAGCCCAGGTAGGCCCTATTACTCTCCTCATTTTACAGATAAACTGAACAAGGCTTAGGTTAAACTATTGCCAAAAGGAAACCCAGATAAGCTAGTAAGAGAATCCTTGGAAATTAATCCTTCAAATACACCATTGCTTCTAAAAAAATTTTCCATATCGTCCAACTAAGATTTGACATTACATTCCTAATGTAAATTCCTAGGGAATTCTCACATGACAGATAGATATCCTGAGTATCTGTTCCTCTGCTGTCATGCAAACTTGGAATTTACATGAAAAAGAGACTTAGAGTGTTGCTTTTGTTTTTGTCCCCCAAGAACCACTTTTCATTTCCTGGCATTGATATGGATCTCACCAAGAATGTGGACTCTGCCCCTTTCTCTGTCCAGTACAAAGCAGCTCCCAGTGGCAATGGGGTATGTGAGATGTGCCTATGGTGACCAAGGTGTACTACTAGACTTTAGAAGAGTACAAAGAAAACAAGACTACAACATAGTTCCTCAAGTATTTTTATATGACTACACATCAGAATGGATATACTGGGTTAAATAGAATACACTATTAAAATAACTTCGTTGTTTCTTTTTTTTGTTTTGTTTTTTGTTTTTACTTTTTTACATATTCCCTCTCCTCATGTTGGTCTAGGTCCTACTTGTAACCTTAAGTCTGTTTATAAGCAAAATCGCTCCAAGGAAAGCCACACATTTCTTAAAATTGCTTGCACTTTTTTGTTTCTGTAGCACTTGCCACGGTTATAATAAAATACTTTTACCTGTATTTGTTTAGCACCTTTCTCTTTCAGTAGAAAACAGACTCCATGAAAATAGGAGCCAAATCATTTATCATCCCAAATCTACCACTCTAGCACAATTTATTATAAAAATTCAATAGATTTTTCAAGTATGAATACTATATGTATTGGTCAGGTTGCCTGTTGCTGGTACAAAACACCCAACACCCAACACCCAAAACCCAAAAGAGGAGAGGTTTAATTTGGCCAATGATTTCAGAAGTTTCTTTTCATGAAGGACTAGTCTCAAGGGAAGAACATCTTAGCAGAATAGCGTGACAGAACAAAGCTGCTCAGTTCATGGCAGGCAGGAAGAAGAGCACAGGAGAAAAGCAGCAGAAAAACATACCCTTCAGCGGTGTCTCCCACACTCTGACATTTTCTGCTATGTGTTTAGCACACTGTGACCCAATCGCCTCTCCAGGAATCCCTTCATCCATCCAAGTTAACAGTTGAGCTTAACAATCACAATTACTGAATAGACCAGTGGATGGATGGAAGGATATGGTAGGAAAAGAAGCCACATAGACTTGGAAAAATATAAACTAGGGTTGGTAGCTAGCAAGTTGCCAAACAGCCTGGTGAAAGATTTCAAAGCAGTGGTGAGGGAAAAGCAAGGTCTTGGAGGCCTGATGAGTACATGGGTGAGGAAGAAAGGGAGACACTTTCATTGTGGAGGGAAAAATATAGAAGGGAGAGCAGAAATTAAAAGAAGAAAGGTAGGGAGAATCATTCTGATATTCATGAGATTTCACCCTTTTGGATTTGGTTGGCCTGGGATTTTGGCAGCAATGAAGATTGAACCCAGGGCCTTTTTCCTAAGCCACATCTCAGCCTTTTATTCTAATTTTATTTTTGAAATAAGGTCTCTCTTTAAGTTGCTAATTTGTCCAAGCTGGCCTTGAACTTGCAAATCTCCTGCCACAGCTTTCCAGAGTGTTGGGATTATAGGCACCATACCTGGATCACACTGAGATTTTTATGACCAAATGCATTCCTATGGTTTGGATCTTAAGTGTTCCCAGAAAGCCTACAGGTTAAAATCTGGATCCTTAGAGGAGAGCTACTACTGGGAGATGGCAAACCTTTCAAAGGTGAGGGATACTGGGAGGTCTTTAGGTCACTGGGGATGGGTCTGATGGGGAGTGTAGGATCTTGGTCTCTTCCTTCCTGTTTTTTGCTTTCTAATCACAAAGTGATTGGTTTGGGTTAGCCATGCACTCCTGCCACAATGTGCTGCTTTGCTAAACCAATGGGACCAATCCCTCATGGACTGAAACCTCTAAAGCTGTGAACCAATGCAAAACTTTTCACAAGTTGATTAGCTCAGGCATTTGTCACAGTAATAGAAAACTGACACATGCAGGATATCAGTATAGTCCACGAAGAGCTTCAAAAGAGGAGAAACTTACACAGATATTGCAGGATGATGGATAATAATGAAGCCAGGACCCAAAGATGCCAGAAAGATGTCAGATGGGTTACAGAATATAAATGAAGTAAGGAGGTGCAATATCAGGGACGGGGTAAAGATGAAACTGGCCAAAGTATGTGGAATTGGATGTGGGAAAAGGGGAAGTGAAGAGTTTTGTAACAGTGACTTCCACTGTTTCTGTACAGAAGGAATAATATGGATGAATTTATTATAAATCATTATTTTACAACTATAGGCTTTTATTTGCTGTTTTTCTCATTTTTAGCAATAAAGGTAGCAATACCTACTTTTGTATTTATAAACCATTACTGTGATAGAGAAAATGTTTTCACACTGATCAGTCTCCCAACACTTCTGAATTCCTTGAAGGGTAATTTTCATAGATGCATATATGAGCATGTTTTTTTCAAACAAAACAACACAAAAAAGGGACACTGGTTGCACTTAGAATAAGAGATATAAATACATTTACATTAAACACCATAATTTTCAACTGGTACTGAATCACAGTTGTGTATACACTCAACGTTAAGCCATGGTTATAAGGGAAGTTAGCTCTGTGCTGCCAAGAAACACTTCACTTCTCAAAATCACATGGACAAACCCTATTTCAGCCCATAGCATGCTGGTAGATTTCAGAAAGAATGGAAAGCCATATAGCAGAGCTTTCTAGCAAAAGCAGCATGAAGGTCTCCTGGGAACAGGACTACCATCCAGGTCTGCTTCAAGGCTGCACAATCCTCTGTGAGAACCACTGTTAGCCAGATACATGACAACCTTCTTCATCCCAAAGATGATCCCTGAGCATCAGCACCTACAAAGTGCCAAGCCAATGCTCTCTCCTAGGGAAAGCAGATAAATAATATAAAGCTAGAACACCCCTAGAAGCCATAGTCTAGTTGTAACATACAAGGCATATTTATGCTGCACTGGTAATCTAGATCTTTTCTCTTAGTGACATTGCCTATTTATACTCCAAGCCAGTCTACATCTTGCTGGAGAACAAGTTATTGGCCCTTTTCACTTCTTTTGTGCCCTAACCTTTCATGGTCCACCATTTCCATGAGAAGCCACAAGACACAACCAGCTGTAGGGAAATCTAGCAGAAGACAACAATATTGCAAGTGTGTTGAGAAGATAAAAGACAGCTGGAGCACATGTAAGAGTCTTTCTGGACACAAAAATGTCACTCATTAGGCAATGGGCAGAGATGAACTTTATTTTAACACCATTCTCCAATATCTATTTCTCCATACACATGGCCCACACAGAGTGATTGATATAGGAGGTCTGCAAAGAATCTGGAGCACACTTTGACCTCTGTACCTTAAGCAAGCAATGGACCTTGTTATGGCTTGTGTTTAAATGTCCCCCCAAAGTCTCACATAGTCATGAGGGGAAGGGGCTTTTTGAAGATGGCTGAGTCTAGTGTTTGTGATTGGTTCATTGTCTAGTTCTGGGATTGGTGGGGTGAGTGCTGTTCCAACCCAAGGACAAATAGACAACATACAATATAAGGGAGGGAAGGAAGTGTGCTTTTCCCTTTTGCTCTTTCATGCTTGTCACTTGCAGCTGCCATGAATGGTTTCCTCTTATCCATGCCACCCTGCCTTGCAGCCAGCTGAGTATGACTGAAATCTCCACAAACAATAAGCTAAATAAACCTTTTCTTTCCTAATTTTGAAGGTCAGGTATTTTGTCTCAGCAATGAGAAAAAAGTAATCAAGACAGAATTTGGTACCAGTAGAGTGGGGTCATTGATGTGACTATGACTGACCATGTGGTTCAAGAACCTTTGGAAATGATTTGGGGGAAAAGTTTGGAAAGGTTTGTAGATGTCACCTGAAAGGATTGAGCTGCAATGGTTTAGACTGATCCATATGGAAGATTCTGGTCAGAGCTCAGAAGACCAGACAACCAGTAAAAACTAGGCTTAGGAAGTTTTTGCTGGGAAAAAGGACTACACTTGCTGTTACACTCAGACAATGTGTATTATGGCTTGGCTGAAAGTTTCTCTGCATTTTGCTCATGTCAAGAGACTGCCTGAGACTGAGGATAAGGGCAGCAGACTAATTAATTTAATTTCAAGACAACAAATTTTGAGGTGGTAGCATGGCTATTGGGGGCTTTTATCCAGATTTATATTGCAAATCAAGAGCAAATAGCCTAGCAGGATGATTTAAAACACTGTGAGTTTAGCGAGAGAAAAAACTCCAGTAAGCTGTGGACTACAAAGATAGAGCTGAGAACTCTATTGTTGAGACAGAATAAAAGAATTAAAAAGATGGCCTGAGGGCATCACAAGAAGCAGCATGTCTCCACCCTTTGCAGCCTCCAAACTGCAAAAGTGAAAGATTTTGCTTTGAGGAGAAAGCTGCAGAGTGCTATGTTTGAGAATGGCAGGGGCAGTCATGAGAGGTTCCAAAATGGCAGGAGTCACAACAAGTTCCAGAATGGCTTCAGTGTAGAGAATCTGTTCCTTACAGTCAGTTTCAGAGTGTCCATGGATCCAGGCACTTGATCTCTACAGCCAATAAAGAGGAAAGCCTGGCTACTGCTCCAGCTGGTAGTAGACCTTGGCATCATCCATGTGGCACTGGTTTTAGGCATGTGCAGAACACAAGAGTTCTGATGTTGAAAAGGCTTCCTTCCCAATTTCAGAAGGCCTAGAGGCCAGGCAGTGTGGCCATAAGAAGGCAGCATGCGAGACTGTGAGTGTGAAGCCAAAGGTGCAGTGGAGACCCCAGAAGTCTCGAAAAAACAGGAGCGTGTATCACTTAAGGAAACTACAAAGAGGGAGCAAAGCCAGCTCAAGAGAGAAGCTGTGGGAGCTACAACTATCAGAAGTGTCACAGAGGTAGAGTCACTCAAATCTTTTGGAGCTTGCAATCAGATTGCTTCATATGCTGAACGTGGAACTCTAGGACTTAACATTTGCCTTGCTAGATTTTGGACTTCTTTTGGTCCCACTCCTTTGTATCCCTGTTTGTACCCTTTGGAATGGTAATGTTTATCTTGTACCACTGAATATTGGAAGTGTTTAACTTTGTTTTGATTTGTATAGGAGCTCACAGCTAAGAGTTTGCCTTAGACCTCAGAAGAGACTTGGGACTCGGACTTTTTAGCAATGCTGAAACTATTAGGACTTTGGCAACTCTTGGAGATGGACTAAATGTCTTCTGCATAAAGGACAAACATGAGTCTCTGGGGGGCGAGGGGTGGAATGTTATGGTTTGTGTTTAAATGCCCCCCCAAAGCCTCATGCAGTCAAGGTGGGGTGGGCCTTTCAAAGGTGGCTGAGTCTAGCATTTGTGATTGGTTCATTATCTAGTGATGGGACTAGCAGTGTGATTACTGTACCCACCCAGAGGCAGGTAGCCAGCATACAATGTAAGAGAGGGAAGGAGACGTGCTCTTCCCCTTTTGCTCTTTTTGCTTGAGACCTCCATGATGGTTGCTCTTTAGCCATGCCACCCTGACTTGGAGCCAGCTGAGTACAGACTGAAACCTCAAAAAAAAAAAAAAAAAAACCTGTGAGCTAAATAAACTTTTCCTTCCTTCATTTTGGGGATCAGATATTTTGTCTCAGCCATGATAAAAAATTAACTAAGACAGACCTTTTCCATATTGCCATCTGCTGCATTGTGTAGGCACAAATGGTTTTTGTAGATATACCATGGAGAGTTATTTTCAATACACTAACTGTGATGTTTAAGCTTAATTTTCAACTTGATTGGCTCAGGAACCATCTAGATTAGTAAAGCACATTTCTGGGTGCTTCTGGGTGGGTGATGGAGCTGTGCTTTGGTCCCTGATACCTTCCTCTCTAGTGCTGTTCCCCTACTTTGCGCTCTTGGCTGTGCAGTGCCACCATGAAGTGAGCAACCTTGCTCCACCATGCCCTTCCACCATGCTGTTTCTGTCTTAGAGCCAACTGAAATATGGACTGAAACCTCTGAAACTGTAAGCCTAGTAAACCAAAAACTCCTTTATACTGTAGACAGAGTATTTTTGTCCAGCAGTAGAAAAGCTAAGTGTATTGCTATACATTAACCAAAAGCAAAGCATTGGTAGGTGTTTAAGCTTCATGTCTATGAATCCTAAAATCAGGATTCTTTAGAAAAATTAAATTCTTTCACCTTGTATTCATTTGAACACTATTAAAAGTTTTAATAAAGCTTTGGCTCCATCACATCTAGCAAGGTGAGAAATCCAGAAGCAACTACTGGATTCCAAGCATAACATTTTAGCTATAGACAAGGAATGGGTCAGTGGAGGTCAGGAAGTGGCCACAGTCACCACTGCCTCTCCTTCCCTCTCTTATAATGCATGCTAGCTACCTGCCTCTGGGTGGGTACAGTAATCACACTGCTAGTCCCAGCACTAGATAATGAACCTGAAAAACTACCCTAGGAGATGCCACTCCTTCAGTGTCTCACGTATCTGCAGAAACACCCAAACGATGTGGAAAGTATCCTCTTCCACATTCTACTAGCCAGTTTCATTCATGTGAGTCTATTTAGTGGAACTTAATTCATTACCAAAATATTATTTTCAAAGCAGTCTGACAAACATAGCTTTAGATGTCCCAACCTATGTAACAGAAAGTCCTACTAAAAGGACATAGGGTTGGATGCTGAGCCTCAAATACATCCAACACATTTCAATAAGAGCATCAGGAGCCTCCTTAATTTTTTTAATCAACTAGACCAACTATGGACTTGTTTGATGTGCTTCATTTCTAGTTCATATGGCTTCCATTAAAAAATCAAAATATTAACTTTCCAGTACCTGTATTTCATAGGCAAGATGCACAGGGAAAAAAATTGTTGTCTGCAGTGCTGAGGATGGACTGCTCAGTGTCATTTGCATGCTAGGCAGGTACTTAAGCACTGAGCTATATTCCCAGTCCCAAGTTTGTTTTTCAGTGGCAACATAATCTCTTAATCTTCTAGTTAACAGTGCTGTATACTGACATTTACCATGACTAGGTCAGGTAAAATTGTTTCTTTTGTTAACGAACTCCTTCTTCCAAAAACTTGCCTGTAAAACTTCAATGCAAAAAAGAAATGCAATACTATGAACTAAAAAACAAAAAATGCCCCAAATGAAAAACACATGAAGGGTGTTTTTCATTCTATATGAATACAAAATATTTCTTTTTCACATTTTATACAGTAATCCATTTCCCAATTACAATAATTTTGTTTCTTGATAAATGCATAGGTTTAGTCAACATCAATTAACATATATACCTACACATTTTCCAGAACATAAATTAAAATAAAAATTTCTAACTTTAACATACGGCATAGAGAAAATCAAATATTGTATCTTGAGAGACAATGGGTCAGGGGACCAGATAGACTTGCAAAGAGCCTAATGATCCCGTATATTCTATTTTGACTAGTTTTTTTCACAAGAATTGATGACCTTTTTAGGATCACATGGGTAAATGACCTCAGAAATATGTCTCTAGTTCTTTGCCTACTGAGACAGGGGTGCATGGCTCTGAGAAGAAGATTGGATGTGGATCAGATAGAGAAAGAATTAGATGAAAAATATGTCTGAGCTTATAGAGCTACAGGCAGGGACTTTATATTAGCTCAGGTAACAGGAAAACTAACATTTCCAGTTACCAAGAATTTGCTTTTTAAGTGGAAACCCGCAGCTTTAGTCAACAATTCACAATCAATCCCAGTCCATTTCTCCTGGTACTTATTGCTCATAAGACAAAAAAAATTCTGACAAGAAACATTTAACTACAGGTTATCAAGCTCATCATAAGAAGTAAAATGTTCCTGCTCCATCTGAATCTCACTGGAGGTAAATATAATTTGTAGCTATTTGTTGATAGGCTAAACTTTCACACAGTCAAGACATGCTATTAGCCAGAGCAAATTATCTTATTGCACCATCGGCAGAAAATGTCTGCATCAGGTGTTTTGGAGCCGGATAAGGACTTTATTAGTATAACATTGTAAGTGTACAGGATGCCACTAAATTTGTTACTTTAAAATGGCTAATTTTGTGTCAGGTGAATTTCATCTCCATTTTTACCATGTCAAAATAAAATAAAATGTTTTAAATATATATATTTTTTAAAAAAGAGCTCTGGGGTTGTAACACAGTGATGGAAACACATGTGGAAGGAAGGAAGGAAGGGAGGAGACTCGTTAGGAAGAAAACCCGTGTGTGTATATATATATATATATATATATATATATATATATATATATATTACAGCAAGAGCATTGTAGGAGTCTGCTCTTCAGACCAATAACAGCCTGTAGACATTACAATCTCTTGCTAAATTATTAGAGCTTTGTTTAACTGTTTCCTCCTCAGGAACATTTGCCATACCTGTTGCACTTCCTACACTAAGCCTTAGGACAAAGACTTAATCAAGCACCACTGAAACTGAAAATTAATCAGTTTTGTTGTTATTGTTCAAGGGTGTCAATTCAGCAGTGTACAAAAATGCTTTAGGCTGAAGAGATCTGGTTTAGTTTTCATTCAAAATAAAAACAGCTCTATTAGAAGAGGCAAGAGGACTCCACGATGGAGTTAGACATCAGGTGATGGGGGGGTGGAGGAGTAGGCACTGGAAAGGACTTCCAGGGTGGGGATACTGCTTCATGGTCTTCTTGACCTTGTGTTGGTGAAAGCAAAGCTCACTTTGTGAAAACTGATCCATCTAGATTCACACTCAGTGTATGCTTGCTCCACTCTGGTAAAAGGCTTAACATACCTACGTTGTCTCAAATAGAGAAAGCTGTATGCTTACATTTAGATCACAGTAATTACTGCCAATATGAAATCCACAGAGCGGTGGATATATTTCAGTGGCTCTTTAAGGGGCACACACTAGACTTCCAGTCAAAACTCCTCCTTTGTGGACACCGCAATCTGGATCCACCTGCTACTGTCAACTCAGGCTGATTGCTCTGTTTCCCACGACCTCTCCAAAAGGAATCCTGCAGAGCACCCATCCCATATGCCCTTGCCCTCTTCTCCTCCATCCATCTTTCAGGGTCATCCTGTCATCATTTTGGAAACCAGAACTGCAGATTCCATGTAAGGCGAATGTTCTAACAAAGCTGTCATGTAGGCTGCTGTCTTAACTGGGGTTTTCTAGCAGGTAGGAAAGGGGGTAAATGAGAGCTTTACTTGTTTCAAATCCACAAAGTTTTCATGTAAAACCCAAACCTATGAGCTTCCTCAACTTATTAAACAATTCAGTGTAGTAATTATGACTTTTGAATTATAGATTATGCTTGCAAAAAGGATGCACGATTCAAGATTATTTATACATGGGTATAGTGTAAGTAGAATTCAAACTTCTGGGTGATTTTTAAATTGACTTGTTTTAGTGATAATAGGTCCTAGTTTGAAATGTATAGATTCATTTTCTTTGAAGTATCTGAAATCTTAAAAGGAGTAAAAACAGATATTTTTCCTCTCTAATTCAGAAAATATAATATCATAATACATTAAATGGGATGGATAAAGAGTCTGTATCTTCTCACTTGCAGAATAATGAGCCACCTAACTCATAATGACGACCCTGGTAAGATTCATGCCCTTTTTACTAATGGGAGACTATTTCATTGTGCATTTCCTGTGTGTCCAACTCTCTCCAAAGTGCACACACATCTGCTCTCTAACTTCTCATTAACTGCTGTTCTATGAGGTAAAAACATATTACAATCTGCACGTTGAAGCTGAGGAAACTGAGGTTAGAATACATTGAGCAACCTGCCCACAATGAGATCTGAATTTGGAAGCTAAAAGTGAAAAATAAAAAAAGATGTACAAATAAATGAAAATCTTCCCATCCCCAGAACTTGTAGGACAGAGAAAGGCTCCTGGGCATGAAAACTGGGCAAATCCAGGGGGTGGCAGAGCTACTATTTTTTATCCTTCCCCTTTTCCTCTATCCTGCCTAACACAGAACAAAGCCAAGGTCCAGAAGAGGGTAGGAATGTCTCTTATTGTCCCAGCTCCCTCGCTGAGGTGGAAAAAGTAACTCTCTCTCTCCACTGTCTACCTAACCAGAGTTCTCTCATCATGTCCACAGTCCTTCATATAGGCCTGCCACAACCACAGACTGATAATGCAAAATAATGCATACAGTTGCTTCTTTAATGCCATTAATGAATCAAGAAGCCGTGGTAGGTCAGTTATTTATCTGCCAGTCAAGAGGACACATTTATCCTTGATGTTGATGCTATATACAGCATTAACAATGTTAAAACAATCCCCACCCCATCAGGCAGCAAAAGGGTTAATGCCTGGCCTGAGGCAATGAAATGTGCCCAGGACCCTGCTTCCCCTCTTGGCCTCCTGCTGTCTCTGTGATTACTTAGTGCCTATATGAAAGCTTTGAGTACCACCCTTAGAGCATGCCACAGCCTCACCAAGACTTCCACAGGAAGCCAACAAATTAGGCATGGCATGGCACTCTCTGGCTGACATCTTCCATTGCATACGGTGATTGATCCAGACAAAAAGACTGGTGATTGTGGTGTTTTGGTCACTTAAGGAAAAACAAATGTCACATCCTTAATATCCAAACATCACTAAGAATCTGTTTTCATGAGTTTGCCCACCATCCCTCTAGTAAACCAAAAAGCAGGAGTCTCCAGTTTTTAAGTGAAATCAGATTTATGAAAGAGCTTTAAGTTATTCCCAACATTTGCTTTCCTCCCAGACAAGCAGAGAGGGATGTATCTCTGGGTGGGGAGCAGCAGATGATTCTTCAAGTCAGAGCCAAAGGGAAAGTCAAAACTTAGATTCAATGATGCAAAATCAAACTCTCAAAAAAACTCTTTCTCCTCTCCCCTTTTCAGCAAGTGAAAATTTTTTTAAATGTTTTTCCTTTACCATCAACTGAAAAGAAATCTATAAAGATGATTTAATCCAGCCTGAGCAACAGACACACTTAATACAATATTTCAGAAGTTCTAAAAAGACTATCCACTATCATGTCATTGAATGAACTGAAGGAACTTCTCCGCATACAAACATGAAATTGGTACCATGTATGTCAACACCACAGTTTTGCACAAGAAGCAACAAAGGTTCAGAGAGAAGTTGTTCACCTAAGTTCACACAGCAGAGGGGCAGGAGACCCCACAAGTGAGCCAGATCTGCCACTCAAGTGCTAGTTCTCTTTGCTTTCACTGCAGGATCTTGGGGAGATGCAGTAACACTAGTAAGACTAAGCTGGCTTGACTGTAGAAGGGCAAACAGGAACTGCAAAGAGTTGAGGGAATGACATGAGGGGAGAATAAAGGCAATTAAGAAAATCTGCGCTCTCCTTGGTCCACAGATCCTGGACAGCCTGGGCTCCAAGACGCCTGCTGGATGGTCATCATGGTCCATGTGACCTGTCTCCTGTGTCCAGCCTGGGCATTCTCCATGAAGGCCCGAGAATCTAAGGGCTGCCTTCGTAAGTGTCCACATCCTTCCCTGGGACTTCTTCAGAAACTTGGGGCTGCAGCTCTCAGAGGCAGTTGTTCCTTTCACCTACACCTTCTTCTCATGCTGTCTCATGTCTCAGTGCTTCACTCATAAGCTCTTTCTCTTTGGAGTTTTTGATCTCTCTCTTTTTTTTTCCTCTTTCACCTAGCATGAAAGGTCTGTGACGGCAGGGAGTCTGTCTACTTTCTTCACTATCCCAGGATGTAGTTAGTCCAGGAATAGCACTAATAAGTGTGCAAGAATATTTGTTACATAAATTCACATCAAACAAATCACCTGTCCTGCTATCACCATACATATTTTCATAGAAGACTTTCACTCTCTAAGTGGCATTGGCTATTTTCTCCCAAAAATATATTATGCATAATTCTTCAAAATGTAGTCACCACTGTAAAGAAATCCAGCTCTTATGCTGAACCTCCTCTTCCCCTTCTGCAAAGTCTCTTCCTCTCTCTTCTCTGCCTTTCTCTCTTTTTCAGTAAATCCATCATCACATTAGCTCACTTTGTAAGAATCTCAAAATCCGTAAGACAGTATTACTTGTTAACTTGCATTTTCTTTTTTCTCTCCCCCTTGAGACAAGGTATTTATTGTTTAGATTCTATTCCATTCACAAAACATCCATTCCAACTAAACTGGGGCAGAGAGGAGAAAAGTGCAAAGTCCATAGTAGGAAGATGCAGGTTTACATCCTTGCCTACAGCACTAAATAATTGGCATGAGCTTTCAAGGAAGCTGGAGCTCATACTGCAAGTTCCGTTTGTGCGTCCAACTGGACAAAATATAGATACAGACGCACTCAGCTAAGTAATTGGATTCACTACCTGGAATATTTAAATTGTTTTCAGACAGTGGAAATTGGCTTAAGAAGATTAAAGAAAAATACCCTGGAGGATAACAGGCTATAATTTACTAGGTGGAAAAGCTTTTCAGCAAAAAGAACGCCTCATTCTCCTATAATTCCCCTTGATTAAGAGATGTATTAGTCATTTGGACCTAAATATCCTTCGATCCTGACAGCTCCTCGGGTTCATTACAGCAAGTTGTTCTTATCCAAAACCCTTTGAATGGCTCTCTGGACTTAAAATTTATATCATAACGTGCATCCCCAAATTTGCGTGTTATCGGCCAGGTTTATGAATTTTAATATTTAAAGGGCAACTGGGATGAAAAGGAAAAAGTCTTTGGAAGTCCTGGAGTTTGACCTGCATGTGAAGGGGCTAGGTTCTGCCCTACCTGGCAGAAGATGCAGGTAAATGGTAGGGGAGCCTCTTGAAGTGTCTGTTTCAGACGGAAGAATCCAGGGAGCTGGATTCTCAAAAGTCAGCCCTCCCCACCTATCTGCAGGCCCACAATGTCGTCCCATCCCTTCAAGAGCCCGGTCTGCTTATTGAGTCTCCCCAGGGGTGTCCTCCCCAGCCCTCCTCTGTGCTCCTCACTCGGAGCTAGGCGCTAAAGTTTGGCATCCAAGACCACCTGTCGCTGGACCGCTGCGTCCTCTGCCGCGTGGCTCTCACAAAAGCGCCGAGAGGTGCTGTGATGCACAGTTTCGGACTTGGGGTCATTCCTTGTTGAATTGGAGGGAAAGAGGTGGTCACAAGGATGCGCTTGCAGGCAGAGGGGCACGTTCGGTTCCCACCTGGCGCTTGACAGCTGGTCCTAACTTCACACTCCCCACTTCGCAAAGTCGAGCAGGACCTGTCCCCCGGGCCAAGCCCGCCTCTCTGTCCCCAGTGGTCCAAGGGACTGAAGACTCTCAGGGGGCGCGTGTCGGAGCCAGCTGGGCTGTCACCCTCGCCTCTGAGGACGCCGGGGCGCGCGCGGAGCTCCTGCACTCCGCCACCCGCCTCACCTCGCAGATGCCCCCCTTGCGCCCCAGGCCGCCCCTGCCCGCTCCCGTGCGCCCATTGCATAACGCGCCCCTCGCCCCACCCCCACGCGGCCTGCCCCGCCAGTGCCCGGCCAGCACCCCGCGCCGGCCGCCCCGGTACTTACATCATCCCACTTGACGAATTTGGTGCCCTTCTTGAGGCTATCGGACACGCACACGGGCTTGAGTTGCAAGGCGTGCACTCCGGGCTGAGCCCCAGCCATCTGGGCTCATCGGGGCTCCGGGCGGCCCGGGCGAGCGCGGCAGGGTCGGGGCGCGGGGCGCGGGCTCCCTTCTCCGCGCCGAGGCGCACGGCTCCGCTCCCCGCCGGCCTCGCCGGGTCTCCGCACCTCCCTCGGCGCCGCTCAGCAGGCGGGGCGCGCGGGGGCGCAGCGCCGGGCCATGCCCCGGGCGGGACGCGGGGTTGGACGCCCGCGGCGGCGGATGCGGAGCCTCGGACGCTGAGGAGAAGCCGAGCCGGGCAGCCACGGCCGCCAGCCTCCGCCGGATCCTGCTCCTCCTCCGCCGCCGCCGCCGCCGCCTCAAAGCGCACCATTCAGCACATCCTCCGTGCCCGGGAGAGGAGTGACACGCGCCCCCTCCCCCTCCCCCCGCTCCCCGCCCCTCTCCCCGCCACCCGCGCGCCGCTCGGTCCTTCCTCCCCAGCTCCCTGCCCAACTTTGCGCGCTGGGTCAGGCGCCGCCAAGCGGGGACGCAGCGGCACCTCCCGGCTCGCGGGCCCCACTGCAGCCGCCGCCTGCGCCTCCGCGCACGCAGAGCAGGCCCGCGACCTGGGCCGGGGTGCAGGCTGTCCGCGCCGCCGTCCTCGGGGTGTCTGCCAAATTTGGGCGCCAGCCCAGGAGCATCTTTGCCACCTGACCGGGTAGGAAAAGGGGAACTTTGAGAGGAAGCAGAGGGAACCCACAGCTCTTGGTTCTAGCTGGCGCTCTCCGGCTTTTTCTTTTTTTCCAAAGAGGGATTATTATTTATTAGCAGAGAAGAGAGCAGTGGAGAGGTTTGGAGTGGAGCTCTTTGCAGAAAGCTCGCCGTGCCTGAGAGTTGGAAGCGCGCTGGTCTTGAAGCCGGACAGTTAAGTTGGGTTTTTGAGAGTAAAAAGCCCATTTTGAGGGAAGCGAAAGTTTTATTTCCCAAAGAAAATGAACGTCTCTTCATCTCTCCTTGAGTGTGTGTGTGTGTGTGTGTGTGTGTGTGTGTGTGTGTGAGAGAGAGAGAGAGAGAGAGAGAGAGAGAGAGAGAGAGAGAGAGAGTTTTTGACCGAAAATTTGTTCATTCAGGAAAATAGGTCCAGGAATATTTGTCTTAGCATCTTCAAAAAACACTCACTGATAGTCAGATGAAAGCTGGAGACAAGACTGGACAAGGTTTTAAAGACTGATAATATCAAGTGTTTAAGGGAATGTGGAGCAACTGGAACTCTTAACCATTGCTGGAGGGAATATAAAGTGGTAAATCCAATGGGGAGGACAGTTTCTTACAAAGGTAAACTTTTTTTTTTTTTATAATCCAGAGTTTCCACTCTTAGGTTTCTGTTAAAGAGAAATGAAAATATGTCCACACAGCCGTGTATAACAATGTTAATAGTTTTCTTCGTAATAGCCCCAAACCGGAAGGTGTAAATAAATGTCAGTCAATAGGTGGGTGTATAAACAAATGGTGGAATTTCCAAATAATGGAATGCCATTCTGCTATGAAAAAGAATGAGCATGCCAGGACATGAGTGAATTATACTTTAAAAGCTTAATGAAAAACCCACACAATAGACTGCATGCTACATAATTCCATTTGTAGGAATTCTAGAGGAGGCAAACTTTCCATGTTGACAGCATACCATTGTTTACCTGGGCCCAGGGGCTGGCAAAGATTGGCAAAGAAGGGAATTTCTGAGTGTGATAGAAACCTTCTATAGCAAGTGTGTTTATATTTATCAGAACTCTTAAAACTGGACACAGAAGTGGGTGCATTTTCTTGTAATTATATCTCATAAAAGGTTGAAAAAACAAACAATGGTCAAGGGGAAAAAAAGGAGAGAAATGTTTAAGTCACTTTATTCTATTTTGTGCCCTCCAGAGTCTCTAAGAGGCAACATTCATAAATTCAATCAAAAGATTATCAAATATACAGTCATGAAATTTGCAATTAAGTATTTTAGTGCATTCAAAAAATGGGTTTTGATCACCAGCTCTACATTTAGCACTCATAATGAGCACAGGCACCTTTGGCAGACAAGAGCCCTGACCTCTGCTGTCTTTTGGGAGGCTGGAGCCTTGTCCCTTGTGAGCCAGTCGCCTCAAAGAATTTGTTTAAAGATTGAATTGTTTCGTTTTGATTAATGTCACTAAAGCAAAACCTGAATCTATTTTCTGTAGTCCCAACCAGTAACCTTGGCTTGCAAAGTACCCCACAGAAGGGAATGGTCTCACATTGATCTTCTTTACTTTGTGGGTGCATCAATAGAAGCCTGATTCCAGGACTCTGAGGCTTCTCAATTGTTCTTTCAACTGATATTTTTAGGTGGTTCTGTTCATCCACTATCCCATCCCACCCTTCATTACTTTGTTATCCATTGGACAGACTGTTGGACAAATTGGTTTTACCTATCAGAGTGGATAGGAAGACAAGATAGGTCCAAGCTGTGCCCATTAAAGTGGAATTTGGAGGATTACACATGGGCTGTTAACAAAATGAGATGGTACATCAGCTCTTCATATCCCTTTTCTCTATCCCTTCCCCATCCCTGTGTCCATGAATTTTGCCTGTGATCCTATAATTTTCAGTAAGTCACCTGTGTATTCACTCCCCACTAATGTCAAACAATGAGACTTACTTAGACCAATGGAGTGTCAGAAGATGCAATAAGAACAAAGACCTGAAATATACTGTGCAGTAGGGCTTGCATCTTTAGGCAGTCTATAATCAAGAAGACAAATGCAGCAGACTCACCCCCCACTAGCAGGTGGGGAACAAATCCAAGGGAACCCATTTAGATCTGGCAAATCCTAGCCAGCCCATGATAATGACAATGAATGCTCATCTTTGAATACTGCTGAGCTGGGGAATCATATGTTATGCACCATTATCAAAGTAATGGATGGCTGCCTTTTTCATCAGGCATTCTTTATCCTTCCCAACTATTGGTATGAATGTGGATGCAAAAAAGGAGAGTAAAGCTGTAGAATTCTGAACAGAGATTGTCTTCAAAACAAACTCCAGCAAGAACTTTTTATACCAGCAAAATGGTGCAGCTCGATGGAAGAGGGCTGAAGAATAAATCCCATCATCTTGTGGAGAAGACTTGAAGTTGCTTGGTTGGACTCCTTCATTTTCCACACCTTTTGTTAGGGATTGAAGATAGAAACTTTTTTTTTTAGTATGGGGATTTTTTGCCCTGCAAAGGAAATTGCAATACCATCCAAAATAATGTGAGCTAGGTCTGTGATACATCAAGTTCAGTGCTGTTTTTTTGAAACAATAGGAAGGTCTGTGTTTTGTGAGAGCACAGAATGGCCCTCTGGAATGTTGGCCTCAGGAAATTGGCAAAGATAACTTTTATTGAGCACTGACCTTAGCCTAGAGCACCCAGCTAAGCACTTTCCAAAAAAATATAACCCTTACTATTGATCAGCACTTCCCACCTTCTTCATCTTATAAGCACAGCTAGATTTTGGTTAGCTATCAGCTATGCTTAGGAAAGTGGGACTTTCCAGGGGATGAACTACCATTGGTTTAAATCAATTATAGCAGTTCTGTTCTCCTCTGTCTGTATACTAGTTTAGAAGGCACATAAGGGACCCAGATCTGACCAATGAGCTGGGTGGGAGTGTCTGGCAAAAATATCTCCTTTTTCTCCTCTTCTCTCCTCCCCTCCCCTTCTCTCTCCTCTCTCAGTCACTCCCTCCCATTTTCCTTCTCTTCCTCTCCTGTATAAAATAGAAAGCTAAATAGAAAGATACAAAGGGCCTGTCCCTCCCAGGGATCTTAACCCTTAACCTCTAGACTTCCTAATGCGTTCCTTAATGAATATCTTTACCAGTTAAGCCTTAGTGTTACTCTTAGTTGATCAGATTGATAAATTATTACACTTTGTTTTTACTGATTATGAAGCTGAGGCTTGGAGAAATAAATTAACCTCAAGGTCAGGCAACTAGGAACTGAGATTGAGGCCTAGGAGCTATGAGTTTAGAACCATGACTCACCATCACAGTAATCACTTCTAGAAATTACAGCACAGATCTGAATAGTTTCTCCAAACTTTTAGCCTGAATATGGCACAATTACTCTAAGTTCTTTGAAAAACAAGTGTACTTGGCTCAGTCTTATCAGCTCTTCATTCATTTGAGGTCTGCTTCGCAGCAGGAAGGACAAGTGCTTTGATTTGAACGGATGTACCTTTTCACAACCAGTTCTACCTATACTAACTCTGTGACTTTGGGAAAGTCTCTTACCCTTTTTGAAATACAGTATTTTCATATATCTAAATGGAAAAAATAGTAATAATGAAAGCTTATCATGTCCCTGCAACTGTTTTGAGAATTTTGTTCTTTTAATGCTCTAATCTTTACATTAACCCTAAGAATAGGTTTACTATTACTATGTTTTTTACTTTTGAAAAGCTGAGTCAGAAAAAGGTTAAATATTTACCCCCAATTTCTAGCTAGTAAATCAAAAGACCAAAATTGGAACCCAGATAGTTTGGCCACCTAACCTGCAAATTTAATAAGTATGCTAAACTATTTTGAAGAATGATTATAAAGATCAAATAAAATCATGTATGTAAGTCCCTATCACATAGTTAGTGCTAATCAATAGTAGTTAAGACACTTATAATTATCTAAAATTATACCTTATTGCCTTTACGAGGCCTAAAATAACTGTTTCAGTCTTCAAAGATAGGATCCTAATTCTGTAGTCTGGGATTTAGTCAACTTCTTTCTGCCTGCATTGAGTCTACAAACTTTAATCATATCCATTTTTATCTCTAACTTTCTAAAATTGAAAGACTGTTCTCCGTCATGAATAAATGAGTTCTAATTGTGTCTAAGGATTAGGATTTCTCTGTCTTTTTTTATGTAATAGAGAGATACAAAGAAAACCCACCCGGAATCAGCTTTATAATAATGACATCTGGGTTACAGAAAATAGTCTTTGGTGCATTAAGACATCTGTGTCTGTTCCCTGATATTCCTGCCTGATTTCCTGGGATGAAGATGATCACCATGTGACCTTTGGAGCCATGTTATAGAGAAAGCAAAGCCTGTGTTAGCCTGAGCCCCTGAATAACTATGGAAGAAGGTCACTCTGATGACTTCCTCACTTGGCCCGTGCAGATAAGTAAAGAAGAAATATATTTTTAGAGTATTTGAGCCAAAGAAATAAATGTCATTGACATCATGATTATCATTACATCTCCTATTAATATAAGAGAGAGCATTTACACATCTCCAGTGGTAAATAAGAAAATGTATCCTGATGAAATTGCCAAGATCTGACTCAGTGAGTTCTCTTATCCATTGAAATACTGAGACAGGCAGATCCCCAAAAGAAGACAACTTGAAATTATCGCCAGCACATTGGAAAAAAGCCATACTTTTCCTTCCCTGGAGACTCTTGTTTGAACCCTTTCTTAATAGCACAATATATTTCACTGAATTTTATCAGACAAAAGAAAAAAGGTTTCATATTTCTTTAGTTATGTTACAAAAAGTTTATTTTTTTCTCTTGAAAAATGACCTTACATTCATTTAAGCTCTACTTTACCCTTCATTTAAAGCAAAGGCTTTCACTGAAATCTGGCTGATTGCCTTAAACACCATTTCAAAAAAAAGAATTTGGAAGCTCAGATCCAAAATTATTTAAGGAGAGACATTCTGGGCAGACTCTGAATTTCACAGACAAAAAACATGTCTTAGGGAAGAAGACTGGTGGGGAATACTCCCCTCACGGGGTCTACCTCCTGGCCATCTCTGAACCCTTGGACATAGTGACAGAGATGCACAAGTATCAAATCACAATCCTCATGAGTTTGTTTCTTTTCTATGTGTCTTCCTTGTTCTATAATAAAACACCTCAATATGCCCCAAATTGTCTCTCACTTCAAATAAAACCAACAGGTGTTGGGGGTCCAGTGATATGTGTAGTTGAAGGGAACAAAATCTAAAGATTTCTTTTTAGTTCCATGCTTTTGAGCAGAATGTATGGTTTCACATTTAAAAAAAAAAAAAAAACTTTTGCCTTTTGGTTTGTTTGGAGTAATAGTTCTCTTCTACGTTAAGCTGAAGTTAGATTCTACACATCTGAATCAACTGTTCGTATCTAGAATTTCTAATTGCCATTACTGATACAATATTAGCTATAAAATACGGAAAACTTCCATTGGAATTCTTCCATGGATTTTGGCAACTTTCATATGACTTATTCTTCCATTTTATAATTGTCCCACTTTAGGGACCTGAGAGTAGCCTCTGGCTGTTATCGTTTGTTAAAATGATTCATTTTATTCTTTAAAACATACAAAGGAGGTAAAGAAAAGTCACTTTCCAAAGAAGCTCTGTTGGAAACTTCTAGACGCCATCCAGTGTCAATTCTACTAGTGTCCATTAGTAGCAGGACTCCACTTTAATTAAGAATAGCAAATGCACATTGTTCACCTTTCCCATTTTTTCCTTTCTGTTGCCCAAAACGCTCCAGCCATGAGGTGACCTTGACAATGGAAGTTGAGGGAAAGACTAGTAGAGCAGAGAGGTACCATTGGATCTTTCAACCACCATGCCACACTGGATTACCCAGACTCTGAATGAAAGAAGTGTGGCATGTTGACATGTAACTGTAACCCCAGTACTCTGGGAGGAAGGTGAGTTTCAGCCCACCCCAAACAACTTGTTTGAGATCATATCTGAAAAATTTTAAAAATTTCATGCAAAGGCCTCAGGTTGCATCTCTAATGCCTTAACAACAGTGATAACTGCAACAGCCAAAATTTGGGAGTTTCCATCCTGTGCAGCCACAATTAACCCTGAATTGACATAGACCTGCACACCAGGCACCAAATATTGGTAGCTTCTAGTACCATCGCTTTGTTCCACAAATTCTGTAAATGCTTTTCAATGCTCTATACCAGCAGGTTAGGAAAATAAAAAAATTTAATGTATTTTCCAAGGGCTCTGTTCTAAAATAAATTGTTGGTTCTCAATCATTCTACCAAAATTTGAATTAACTTTGCTCTGGTCTGCCCATGGTCAGTACAGAAACACTGGTTTTTATGGAGGGGAAGTGCAGAGAGGATAGGTAATGAGGGAGCTAGCGCGGTTGATGTATTTCATTAAAAATCACTCCCAGTGCTGCTGTAACAGCTATGTAGTAAGAGTAGATATCACCATTTAAGTCAATCTGTGGTGATTTACAGGCACTATGAAGTTGTGCTTTTTCTCACTTGAATTCCTCGTCTTTTATGTTAATGTTGATAATGTAATATGCTAGCGAACTGACAGAGCAAGGCTTTGGACAATTTAATTCTTCATCTAACTAAATGCAATGATGGAAAAGAAATAAATCTGTTCTGTTTTTCCTCATATTTAAAAGACTGAAATAAACAAATCATCTCACATCAGTTTTGTGATACCAAACCAAGTTATGTAGGTAAGAAATAATGTTGAGGTGGGATTTTGTAGTCTCAAAATGTGGTACAAAATTGGTCATTTAAAGCGCTCAATTTTTGAGTCAGTTGAATTGAAATAAATTTGTACATGTGTGTGTTGAGTAAGTAAAAATATTTTACACAAGTATATGCATTTTCCCTGTTGTACATTATCCTTACTAATACCTATTTAATATAAGATATATGAACAAAAAGCAGGAAAGAACAGGTAAGCCAAGTAACAGATGACAGTTATTATGTTACAAGAGAAAAATAAAAAAATCCTGGAGAATGATTTACTCAACAATTATGACAAAAATTTAAATCATCCTATGAAATCAACAAAATACCCACTTTTTCTTGCTTCCACAGAAAATAATGGGAACCGCTTTAAAATGTAGTTGATTATCTTGTATGGTCCTAGTTTAAAAAATAGTTTACAAAAAAGAAATCCTTCTCTAACAAATTTGACATTCTTGTTGAGTCCATGTTGCCACTGTGTCTTCCAGAGTGAAAAATCTCCAGTCATCCTATGGTATAATTATCTTATTTTTAATTTTACCAAGCAAAGATTATAATGCTAGCTCCTGGTACCTTTTCAACCTAATGTATCAGAAAGAAAATAATCTCTAGTTAAATGGCAGGAATGGGCAACCATTTTGGGTAAGAGAAGAAATAGTTCAGTCTTTGTAAGCCCAAAAATCGTCTCTGTCACAACTACTCAACTCCACTGCTGTAGACCAAATGGCCATAGACAATATGTAAATGGAGACTTGTGTCCATGACCCAAAAATACTTTACTTGCAACCAAAGTTGGCAAACTGGATTTGGCTCATGTGGGATATATCTGCCAAGCCTGATTTGTGGGAAAAAGTAACTTCAAGATTTCTTGAGATTTTCAATGTCTCCCTTAAAACAATGGAGTATTTATTGTGTCTTAAATGCATTATTTCTCTGTGGTGTAAAATATATAGTTTTGATTAACTTTGTTAGTATGCTACAAACAACTAAACCTACATAATGCAACATATCTGAAACAGGATTTGATGGACAGATGGTCAGATAGATAGATAGACAGATAGAAAACTGACTAAACTAGGACAAGATAAGTCAATATAAAACTGACATAACAACCATGTAGCAACAAGAAAAGTCTGGCAACAGCAAAATTATCAATAAAGAAAATTTAAGGAAATCACCTTGAAAAATGCATGCTCCTCAGAAAATAATGTCTGAGTTTTCAGAGTTAAAACTGTACAAATTAATCCTCACCAGAAATACTTGAGATATTCAGTCATTAAAATCTTGCTTCTCATTAACATTGTTTGCATAATTGAAACACAAAACTGCATTAAGCATATATAGAATATAACCTAGCTCTTATTAAATATGGCTAAGACTCTTTGTCTTGGTATTATTAAAGCATAGTACTTTTCCAGAGATAACAATCACTGAAAATATTTTGAGTTCCTACTGTGTGACAGGCAGCCTGTGTACTCTTAATGGACTACTTTTTCATGCTGTTATGGTTTAGATCTGGAGTATCTCTGTGTGTTTGGAAAGCAATTGGATCATGGGGACACTATTCTCATTACTAGATTCATCCACTAATGAGTTCAGCAGCTGAGTGTGCTTTCAGGAGGTTGGACTTGGTTAAAGATGATCACTGAGATGATAACCCGGAAGGACATCATCTCCATCCTGAGCAACTCCCTTCGCTCTCTGCTTCTTGGCTGCCATTATATAAGCAGCATTCCCCTGAAAGAGCCCTTTACCATGTTGTTTCTGCCTTGGAAGCAGCTGACCAGGGACTGCAACTGTGAGCCAAGATGAACCTCTCTCCTCCTTTAAGTTGTGGGTGTTGGGAATTGTGTCCCAGCAATGAGAAATGAGTACATGAGCAATGAGAAATGAGTACACAGAGTAGCAGCATTGGTGATACTTGGAAGAATTTTGGCCCAGCCCAGGCTACCCTACTAGAAGGTGCACTTTAGCCAGGGCCCCTGGAGATTGCCATACAAACTAGGAGAAAAGCACCTGTGCCCGTTGGTGCTATGGTCAGGTAGAATGATTCCCCAGTATTGCAGAGTCCTGCTTTCCATTCATTAGCACCTAGTTCCTTACAAAGGTATATCTTGCCATTAAAGAGAATTCATTTTTTATCATACATAAAATAATCATAGTACCCTGTAGACAAGTTTCTTAAGCCTCATTTCCTGAGATGTTTATCTTTGACAGAATAGCTGAGGGTAACACTGTGCAATGGAGTAACATGCTGAGCTTTGATGGACTACTGAAGATTGGTAAAAATCCATGTCTATACCACATTCCATCGCCCCATTACCCATATTAGGATATATTTTCCTGTGTTGTGGTGGGTAATCAAAATTAAACCACAGGAGGAAACTAACATATTGCTTAATTTTTGTACTCAGAAAACTAATCCAGCCTAATGCCTTTCTTCTTCTTCATCCCTAAATGTTTAGAGAATTGTTTTTATCCTCATAGCACACTGACTGGTGCTATATTGCAAAGAGCTCCACATGATTATAAATTGCTATCACTTGATATCTGAACCTTTAAATATGATTAACCATTTACATAATTATTTGTCTCCTTTGTATGTGTTAGTTTTTGATCCCTTATTTAGTCAAAAGCTTTTATAAATTTTAATGAGACCAATTATTATCTTGTTCTCTTTTTAGAAGCATAATGCTTTTTAGTAATAAAGTATGTCATTTATTTTTATTCTGTTTTTCATTCTGGGTAAGGAGACAGAAGGAGAAAATGGTCACTGCTTTGTTGTTGACTAGCCTTTGCTATGAAGTTACTTAACATGTTAGGGTTCTTAAGAATGTGTGATAAAATGTACAGATAAAGGTTAACAAAGAACTGCAGTACTCACAGCAAAAATATGCTTTCCATCTAGAAAATACTTGCTTGAAGATGGGGGTGATGTCAGGATGTGTGTAAGCACACATGTGACTGTGTGTTCATGTTTAGAAGCTCCCACAAATCTGTTTATTTTGAGAATCATTTTTCTTTGTTTTTCAAAGCACTCAACCCATAAGTAATGCCATAGATATATTATTTTTACCATTTGGATTTTATTTTCATCAAATTATAGAACCACTTATTTTAAAGATCAAATAAATCTGCAAAGCTTCTTAGAATAGAATCAGCTTCCTGTCCTACTCTCACCTAATTTCCCTCTCTTCAGACCTAAGTACTACAATTTCAATTACTTAATTAGGTTTTCTGGCACTTAGACCCATAGCATGAAATATCATATTTATATTTGTACTCACTGATTCACTCCATTCATTGGGTATTGACTTTGCAACACTGAAAATAAGAAAATGTGTGTGTGTGTGTGTGTGTGTGTACACGTGTGCATGCATGTGCCTGTGCACACATTAGAGGACAAGGACCCCAGGTCCTTTTCTCTGAGCTACATCTAAACCCTTTAATTTTTTTTTTTTTATTTTTTTGATACAGAGTTTTTCTAAGTCATGAAGTTGCCAGACTGAGCTGGAATTTGATATCCTTGCCGGCTCAGCCTCCTGGGGTGCTGGTATCACAGGTGTGATGCATTTTTCATTGTCCTCTCCTCATCCTTCCCCTACCCTCACTATCCCACAATAATTTTAGTTAGCTTGAAATTTCAGGCTTATATTGTTGTTATTGTATTTTCTAAAGGCCATATAACGTAATTGCAAGATTTTATATATATTTATGTAGTTGTGTTTGAGTCTGAACTATGCAACTTCCACAACTACTTTTCATTTCCTGCACAATGTTTGGTTCTGTGCACCTTGTTTTATCATTTGATCAGTTTGGTTGGTTAATTCAAGACAGAAATGGCCTCAGTTTTTGAAAGCCCCTTGCAACTTGTGCAGACATGATGCTTATTTTCTCAACCTGTTCTTGAAAAGGACTTTTCTGGAGAATTCTGCTGTTCTAATTGAACTCTGTACCACTTAGGGAGTTTTCCCTTCACCACCAGTCTGCTAGTTCCCTTTACCCCAGTCCCAGTGTTGGATCTCTGAATTCACATCTTCTTTATTTTGATTGATCCTCTTGCTTTTGAGATTTTTATCTTTTATTCCTCTGCATTGAGAACTGACATGTATGCAAATATCTTTATTCTGCCTTTATTGAGTGATTGAAAGATTTCTAAACTAGATCAGCAGTCAGAATGTCTTAGAATGTGGAAGGTTTGCTGTTTCTCACTGTCTTTTAACAGTATTGCATTTAGGAAATCTGATTGTCTTTCTTGATCCTCCACATGGAAACTATCTGTCTTGTTCTGTTTTTTTTCCTCCTGGAAATTTGTGGAACTGGCATATCATTTCCAGTATTCTGCATCTATATGAGTTTTTGCAATGTTCTTTTTATTCTTTGCTTTTTCACTATTTTGTGTGTGTGTGTGTGTGTGTGTCTGTGTCTGTGTGTCTGTGTGTGTTTATTTGCATCTTTATTTTGCAATCTGTCGTTAGGGTTCCCAGTTTTCCCCTCAGAGAAAAAGAAGGGCAAGCAAAGAAGATTTTGGGTTCAAAGTGTAATGGTGTGCATGAGATTCACTCCACTTCCTCTTTTTCTCTAACAGACTCATCGCCCAGCACATGTTTAGGGTCACACATGAGATCGTCGGGGTTGGGCCGCTGTCTTCCTGTCCAGAGAAAATCAAATGAGTTCTACATAAGAGAGAGAATGATAATTAAAGATGTGCCATGAAAACAAAACAAAAGTCCCAGGAAACAGAAAACGTAAAGCAACAATGGAAAACAAAAGGAAGGAAAAAAAAACAATAACAACTAAAAAGCACAACACAACAAAACAAAAACAACCAGGACACCTTCTGGGGGCTGGGGGTTAAGCTCAGCAGCACAAGCCCTTGTCCTGAGGTGGAGTCCCCATATCAAAGAAACCATGCTTGACAAATAAAAGGAAGATACCGCAAAGAAACACACAACTTCATGGAAACAAAAAGTAAAACAAAAAGAGAAAACAAACACAAAAAACGAAACAGACAAAGAAACAAAATCCAGTCAACGAAAAAACAAAAACAACCCAAAGCACAATATGGTAGCTGGGAATCGACCTCAGCAGCAGGGCACAAGTGAAGAAGAAGAAGGAGAGGAAGAAGGAGGAAGGGGGGGGGGGGGAGAAGAAGAAGAGGAGGAGGAGGATGAAGAGGAGAAGGAGGAGGAGGAAGAGGAGGATGAGGAAGAGGAAAGAAGATGACAACAACAACATCACCCAGAAAACAATAGAAAGAAAAAAGAACAGAGTGGCTGGGGTATGCAGGAGGGAAAAGAAAAGAATAAGTACAACTAAAGATAAAAGAGACAAAGACAGGGACAGAGACAGAGACAGAAAACCTTTTTCACTATTTTTTGTTCACTCATTAGGCTTTTTTTTTTAATTTAGAAAATTATGCCTTATTATTCTGAGAAATGTTCTAGTGTTATATCACTGATTATGTCTTTATTTTAACTCATGAAACAAATTATGTTTTGGAAATTAGGCCTTCTAGGATGGTCCTTTAATTTTTGTCTTTGTGTCTATCTTTTTTGGATTTTTTAACTTTGGAATTTTCTAAATTTTCCTTCAATTTTTTCTCATTTTTTTTCTATCCTCTTGGTCTTGACTTTGAAGAGCTCTTTTTATTCTCTGAATAATTATTTATATAGCATCCTGATCTCATTTTCAATCTTTCATAGTATCTATCTACTTTTCTAAAGTCTTCCAGTGGCTGATCTTTGTTCCTCATCTTTGCTTTTTCATGTTTGCTTTGTCTCTGTTTTTCATGTCAGATACTGTCCACAACACTTTTGGTTGCCAATTTAACATGTGGAACAAGAAAAAAAAATTGCTCTTTGTGCCTGTACATGGGCAGAGCTTAATAAGTGTGGCTCAATCTGCAGAGTGATCGCACTCAGCTGTTTAGTAGGCAACCGCAGAATTAATATTTTTAATCTTTTCGCTTATACTGATTGTATAGCACCCCCCAAAAATTTCCACAGATCAAGCTATTTATGACTTTTATCATTATTTACAAATTGATTACTACAAGTTTATTTTATACTCATTACCACCTGTATAGTTACAACTATCCTGAGGTAAGTAACATTATTATCCCCAATTTAAAAATAAGGAAAGTGGGATTATGAGCTACTCACTTATCAGTATCATGTCATTAGTAAGGTAAAACTCAGGATTTGAATCCTGATTCATATTTATTTAACAGGATTTAACAATGACTATTACCTTAAAATGTCACGGATACTCCACTGAAGTAAACAAATGAATTTAGTGAATAATCTGTTAAAATGGACACTATTATTGGGCAAATTAAAGCCAAAACCAAACTCTTAAACCTAAGGCTTGCTCAGAAGTTCAATTTTAGCCATGTATGGTGGAGCGTGCCTACAATCCTGGCCTTGTGGGAGGCTGAAGTAGGAGAGGAGCAAACTCAAGTTTATCCTGGGCCATTTAGTGACTTAGTGAGATTCTACCTCAAAATAAAAAAGTAAAAAAAGGCTTCGATTCAAAGGCCCCAGGTTAAAACAAAAACAAACAAGCAAATAAAAACATTAATCTTCACACATAGCATGAAATCAGTGCATGCCTTGGAACTCAAAAGGAATTCAACAAGCCAAAAAGATAAAAACTTGAGAGAAGTTAAGAATTCTAACTGGAAATTTAGGCAACGAACTAGCGGAGTAACAGTTATACCTTTTTATGTAACGTCTACTACAAACAAATTTCTACCATTTTAAATCCCTGCTAGAACTCTTTAAAAACATTACAAGTTGCAGCACATATTAAGTGATTTTCCCAGCTCCTAACTGGTCAAGAAACTGGACTCCTCTGAATGTAGCGCTGCTGCATTTTCTGATCTCCAACCTTGTCATAGGAACAAACATGGCAACAGTTCTACTGAACAGCTGCCTCTGCTGTACCCTAAAATATCTAACAAGCATCAATGGAGTAACAGTTACTCTTAATTATATACATAATTTTGTATTTCATGTCATGGCTTTATTGTAATTACCTATTTTATTTTCCCAATGATATTTTTTAATCCTATTCTTTGTCTATTCAATACTTAAACAAGCAAAACGTTTTATTATTAACCAAGGCCAAGCAAAAATGTTATTGCCTTTAATCTAAATTCCCCCTGGCTCTCTATGTTTAGATACATATATCACCTACAACTGCAGAAGAAAAGAGTTGTAAATACTTTCCCTTACCTGCACTTTATTGTACTGGGAAATATAAGTAATTGTGCCATATAACTACACTTTTCATTAGGACCTACATTTTCAAATATAGGAAAGGAAAGATAACTTTCCTCCTTCCAAAAATATGATAGAAGTGAGATGGAAGCTTTCAGAAAAAATGACATTTGTTCTGCAAATTAAACCCAATATACAAACTAACTCGAGAATCATCCTGTTAAAAGTATGGCTGGGCAAGAGGTCACACCACTAGTTACTGCATCTAATTTGATTGCTTGAGCAGCACAAATGGGATGTTTCAGCTATTAGGAAACATAGTCAGCCAAACTTGTACATTCATAAAAATAGTTGGCATGTCTTATAGATCCCTGTAAGTACAAATTTGGCTTGCTTGTTGTAGTGACATGCTAGTGTAGCAATGTCCAACTTTCTGAAGCTTCCCAGATGTTTGTAAGCCTTTTAGTATTGCTTGTAAGGAAATTCAAGTAAAACACTCTGGTAGGCTGAACACAAAAGAGGTCCCAATTTTCTGCCTCTCTCTATCCACATTCTTTAATTTTTTAGTGTCAGCATTGGAGTCTCTGTCTGCTCCTCCAATCTGAGCTGGTCTTGGGACTAGAAAAATAGTACTGAAGTGAAATATGAAATATGTCTGAGCCTAAGCCTCTCCTGTGCCCAGGCACTGTGAAGTATAATCCACAGCTGTCCTGCTGGAGGGTTAGGAGAAACCAATGCAAAAAAGCTCATCTGTGCACTAAACCCATCCTAGGCCAGCTGGTGGCCACCTACTACAAACAGTTGAAAAGAACTATCCCCAAACCACAAATGACTAGATGTTTGACTGCCTCTGTCCAATACCAAGAAACCTGACCAGCCAGTCCACACATTCATGAGCAGTAATTGATGACAATCATTTAAAACCAGAGAGTTAAATCAATTTACAGTACTATGTTTTTGTGGAAATGATATGAGTATATCCCTGACTATTATATTAAACCAGAGTCTGACTATACTTACAAGAGACTTATTACAGCTTTTAATCAGTTCTTTCATGTTCTTTCTCTTTCCAATCAGGGTTTGATTACACTCAACCCAAATCAGTCAAGTTATACCTTTCATTATTCATTGTAGAAATACTGAAAAATTCCATTTTCACAGATGAAGATTCTGACTCTACTATTAGTCAAGAGTAGCAACACAGCATTTGCGCAGCATGAAAATAAATTGATGTAGCAAATAGTATGAATCATCAACTACACTAACCTCAAGAGAAGCTTTCATATTTATGACATTTGATATTGTTTTCTTTTCTCTGTTTTTCTCTGAGTGCTTCTTCTTTTCCTTTAGTTCCGGAGAAAATTCTAGAGGTAAATACTGTCACTATCCCTGTTTCTCAGATAGGAAAACTGAATCTTGAAACGAGCTTATAAACTGGGTGTAGTGGCACATGCCTACAATTTCAGCTACTCTGGAAGTTGAGGCAGGAAGATCATAATTTTAAGGCCAGCCTGGGAAATTTAGGGAGATCTTATCTCAAGTTAAGTATGAAAATAAAAAACACTAAGGATGTAACTCAGTGATAGAGTGCCCCTGAGTTCAATCCCCATTTCTACAAACCAAAACAAATAACCCAGTCTATATGTATTTCTCCATTTCTGTATCGAATGACAGGTTGAAATGAAAACATTTTTTCTCCAATGAAGTCAAGCATTGAGCTGCCTGAACTATTCTACAGAAAACAAAAGGAAAATATGTACCTTTTTATTGGTTTAATAGAATGTTTATGTTTGGCAAGTATATATTGTATGATTATAATATTTCGTGGTAGGTAGTATCCTGAAGGCATAAGAAGATGAGTTAAATGCCTCTTCGGTTTTTTTGGGCTTTGTTGTTGTTGTTGTTGTTGTTGTTTTGTGCCAGAGATTGAACCCAGAGCCTTGGGCATACTAATGATACACTGTACCATGAGCTATACCCAACAGTATCTTAGATGGAAATATCAAATTCTGAAAGGTTACTGAGTTCACTAGTTTCATGTAATGATGGGACTAGTTCATCCCAGTTTTTAGACACTAATATCAGAAACCCGAGTCTTCTTTACTTGAAAAAGATTTATGCTGGTTATTTCCTTAATATTCTATGTGTCTGTGTTATGCACTAATTCAGCTGAGATTATCATGGCTCCAAGAGGAAAAAAACCAAGCCAACTATTAAAGGAAAGACAACTACTGGCCTAGGAGAGAAAGCAGTGTGGAGAATTTGAAAGTTAGGACTCACTGGGACACACAGAAGAATCCATTCATGAAGAAATAGATGCAAGGGATTCATTGGCTTCTGTTGTGTGTGCGGTTTGGAGTTCATAGTTGGAACAATCTTTGAATCAGTATTTTGTTCTCTAAAAAAGGAGGGTCAAATGCACTGTCACTTTCAATTAATGAAAAATGAAACTCTCAGTGTGGGTAGACTTGGTCCACCCTTACTGGGAAGAGTATGCCAGTTGTTCTTTGGAAGATCTTGGATACTAACTGTAGCCAGCAGCTCTCTTGAACCCAGGACTGTAGCCACACATGGTGACGGTGCACAATGCCAGTGAAGAATTATGCAGTGGATCCATCTGTTTATACTTCCTGACAAGAGCAAGTTTTTCTTCCAAAGATGGGCAGAAGTCCTAAGCACACAAAGTCCTTCTGAGTTGTCACCAGTGAAGTGTAGTCTTAGCAGTCAAGTGAGTTTTCATTTTTATCACTTAAAGCTTGGAGAAGCAGACTGCAGATGCGATGTCTTCTCTTGACCTCTCTGAATCCTTCTCCCTCTCTTTCTACCCTGACGTCTGCCTGGCCTGTGGGACACTAACAGGGGTACATTACTCTCTCTGCTGCTTGACTTTAGTCACAATGAGATGGGAGAAGAGAAAAAAGGTAAAGTCAGGGTGTTTTTTCTGCTGGTCCCCTACCTGTGGTAGCATCTGTAGAGGGCCAGTTCCTGTCGCGCTGTCCCCACTCCTCTCTGTGGTCTGGAATTCACTTCTTATCCCTGCCATTATTCCCAGGACCTTGGTCCTGCATTGTCTCTGGTTTTCCTTCCAATCTCTTGCAATCATTCCTTTATTAACTTTCCTTAATCACCTTTCTTACATATGTCATCTACTTCCTGCTGGGACTCCCCATTCATACCTTGTTGAATAGCATTTCAAGGTCTCCACTCAGGGTTATTGTATTCGCTTATTTAAAAACACCTATGATGTGTTACATTATAATGGGCAATCCATACGCTTGGTTTTTATCTGGGCCATACGGCTTAGCTTTGTGACCAGAGGCAGCAATAGGAGTATTTGTTATTTTTTGTTTTGGGTGTTTTGTTTTGCTTTTTGGTCCAAGCACTACCTAGGATCTATGAGTACAAAAATAAGTGATACAATATATCTCTTCTCAGGTATCTCATAATCCTAACAGGAGAAATATAAATATAAACAGAGTTCTCTAATATAATGTGATAAAAAGCTGTGCAGTATTATGTTTAAATCTATTTACCTACAATGACCAGAGTTTTCTTGTTTTATAAATAGACACAATGATATACATTTTATGATATCAAATACCAAGTGATTACATAAGTTAAGACATTTGGAAATACTTTAAAATATTAAACAACAAAGTATGTTTAGCAGAATATTGCTATCATGTAATTACTATATGTTTTTGATTTACTTATAACTTTTTTAAAATGAATTCATTATGGTGTTTGTTTCTCACTGTTATATTTAGCAACTAAGGTATTATTTTCCAGGAAAAATTTTGCCAATCATGGTCTTAAAAAACTAACAATATATCGAACATCTTATATGATTTTAATCGCATACCAATAGTGTGCTATTTATGACACACTAGAAATTAAGTCACAGAAACAATGAAATCCTGGCCTTTCCTTGGAGCTATAAATAACTGCCCAGATAGAAATATGAAGATACCGCTTTTACTGGTTTAAAAAGCAGTTAATAAAATAGTTAATTGCTTTTATTCAAGTGAATATCTGTAAAGATAGAATCTTTTACATTTTTAATGTGAAATTATAGCTGGTGATGTTTGACTAAAAATAGGAATTGTTTCCCTCAAAACACAAAGAGATCACACATGATGCACAAATTTTACCTCTTTTCTTACAACACTAACACTCTCTATGTTTGGGAGAAGCTTAACCTATGCAGTTTAGGTAATGCTGTTTATCTTTAGCTCTTCCCACTCGGGGACATGAGATTCAAATATGAAAAGAAAAAAATCAGAGAATCCCAAATACCTGACTATAAACTTTGGTTTATGGTTAGTCATGTGACAGTAACCAGGGCAATCAGAATCTTCGTTGAAACTATTCTACCACAATTACTGGAACAAACTTCCAAGTACCACATGTTTGTAAACAGAAAGGAAATCATAGCTTCTTAGCTATTTTGTCAACCATGCAGAGAGTGTCTTCAAAAGCTTAAGAACAAGATATGGAATTCAGCCATAAGTAAAGACAGATGTACCCATGGATTTTTAATTATATCAATAGGAAGAGAACAAAGTCTTTTTTTCCTTATGCTAATTTGATTTAAGTATCTGGCACTGACAACCAAGTCTTGATTATTGTCTATTGCTATATAACTTGAAATGAAAATGACTAAATGAATTAGAAATTAGGCTTCATCTTTTCTTTTAAGAAAATGAAAGAAAAATAACCTAGAATTATTCTAATCACTATTTTCAGCATACTATGAGATGATTTTGCAATAGTAAAAAAAAAGCAGCAAACAAAGAACAACAATTAAAGAAAGAGTTCAAGTTTGAAGCAGACAAATGAAATGTTAAATTGAAAAGAGGTTCAAGAAAAGTGAATCACTTAATTTTCTAGGACATGAAGATATTCAATCTTTCAATGAATATTAATTTAATATGCACCTGATCCTAGTATCATAACTAACTGCTTCAGTTACATTAGTGAAGAACAAAGCAGACACAAAATTCCATTCTCAGAGAGCCGAATTTATAGATTCACGAAACAATAAATACAAGCATAATAAACAAGAGCCAATGTTCGGATCCACAAAGGAAGCAGGGAGATGAACATGGTTCCTCGTGAACTGTGGGAGAAGGCAGGTTTGGGAATTAATGGGACTCTAGAGGCCAAGCCCCCTATGAGAATATCAAGGGAAAGGGGTGTGTGTGTGTGTATGTGTGTGTGTGTGTATGGGGGGGAGGATAATTGGTGTAAAATCCATAGGGTGAGAGTATGTCTAGGGGAATGAAAACAGCGGAGGCTGTGCAGCTAAGTGGAAGAGTGAGAAAGCTCAAGAGTCTTGCAAGTTGAGGTCAGAGAGGCTCCAGAGACAGCTCATATTCTATAGGTGAATGCAAGATAAATTGGAAGATGCAGGCTTGGAGTGAAGAATGCTATGATCTGACTTATGTTAAACCCTGCTCACTCTAGCTCGTGACTTGAGAAGAGACTATGAAATGCCAAAACTGAAAGCACAAATGTAAAGAGAAAGCAGAAGACTAAAGAAGGGTTAAAATCATTAGAGGTCATTGGAGGAACTACAACAGCCACATAATTGAAGTTCCAGAATGAAAAAACAGAATTAAGGATGCAGAATTAAAGTTTGGGAGAAATAACCACAGAAATCATAGCAATAAACTCCTTATTGCTACATTAAAATTCACATGGAAAACTTCTACCCAGAAGTCTCACTGAGAGACTAATAAGTGGCAAATGTTTCACACCTGAAATAAACTCTTTAAGAAAGCACCTGGAACTCTCGAGGAAAAATATCAATATGGTGATTTCCCCAAAATTAGGATGAGCGTGATATCAGATTTTTCATCAGTAACAACAGAGCCAAATTTAGCATATCCCCTAAATGGCTCCTTGTGTTGAAGGCTTGGCTGCTGATGGGCTTTGGGCAACTAACTGTCTTATGAGGGCTCTTACGTTATCAGTGGATTAATCCTCTTATTATTGTAATTAATGACCTTATTAGGAGGTAATGAGGAGGGGGTCCTAATTGAGGACAATGGGTAGATAATGAGGGTGGGACTTTGGGAACTATATCCAATCCCTGCCCCCCTTACTTCCTGGCTGCCATGAGGTGGGAATGTTATTTTACTGTAACCTCCACCCCCCCCATAACATTTTACCTCACGCCAGTCCCACAGAAGTAGAACCAGCAGACCATGAACTGAAGCCTCTGAAACCTTGAGCCAAAATAAATGTTTCTTCCTTTGTGTGTGTCAGCTGTTTTGTCACAGGAGAAAAAAAAAAACAAAACCCTGCTAGCATAAATACTTTCTAAATTTGGAAAGAAAGCTATATTTAGTTAAAATACCATACTCAAACTATCAGTTACATAGATGTCAGGGAAAAATTAAAATATTTTCTAATATGGAGTGATTGAACTAGATTTCCTGAAAATTGTACTTGAGAATGTAATTTAGCCAAATGCAGAGACAATTCAATAATGTTGAGGATACTGAAAGCAATAAAAATAGCAAAAACTGGAGTAAGTACATTATTTAAATTATAATCAATAAAATAACAAAAATTACAACAAACTAGCAAAGGCTGAAGCATTTCAATCACATATAAGTTCCATCTCTCTCTCTCTTTCTGTCTTTCTCTGTCTCTCTCACTGTTAATGGAGGTCAAACCCAGGACCTCGCCTGCTTGATTACACTTATAGTTCTCCACTTATATTTTTTAAATTTAACATTTTATTTAGAATTGTATACTCACATCCAATTTTAAGATATAATATGCAGAACTTCTGTGTGTTCTCTACTTAAATTACCCCAAAGATAAAAACTGGAAAAACAATGAATTATCACAATCAGGATAATGTTACTGATTCAGTAAAAATACAGAATACTCATCACCTCAAGAATCCCTCCTAGTGTTGTTTTGTAGCTACAACCACTTGTCTTTCCTCTGCCTAACTCTGGTAACAATCTGCTCTCCATTTTTATACTTTCATCATTTACACTCAGGAGGTTGAGGCAGGAGGATCATTGTAAGTTTGAGAGCAGCCTGGGTTAAAAAGTGAGCTCAAGGCCAGCCTGAACTGCGTAGTGAGACTCTGTCTCAAAAAGACAAAAAAATTTCATCATTTTAAGAATGTTATACAGGCCCTGAGAATGAAGCTTAGTGGTAGGGATTTGTCTTGCATGCATGAGGGTCTGGGTTTTATTCTCAGCCCTGCAAGTGGAAACAAAACTGTCATAATAAATGGAACCATATGATATGTCATCTTCTGGGACTGACTTAGTTCATGCATGATAATACTGTGGAGATCCATCCAGGTCGTACACGTATCAGCAGTTTGCTTTTATTGCTCAGCATTATTCCACAATATGTATATATAAAAAGTGCTTAGCTGTATACCTGTTGAAGAACATCTGTTTTGTTTCCAGCTTTGCACTATCACAAATACAGCTGTTATAAATAGTTGTGTTCTATTTCTGTGTACATACAATTCCTAATTTCTTTGGGATAAATGTTCAGGAGTGTGGTGATTGCACGTTTAGCTTCTTAAGAAATTGCCAAATTGCTTTCTGGGTGGTTGTAGCATTTGATGTCATGTTTGACAATATATGAGTGATTCAATTGCCCTGAAAATTTGCTGACATTTAGTGCTATCAACATTTTCTTCTTTAGTGATTATGATAGGCATATAATGATGTGTCATTGGGGTTATGATGCCAAGAATCTTCCTATATACATACATCCCATTTTTATATTCTCTTTGGTAACTTTTCATGTCTTCTGACCTTGTTTGTCTTCTATTGCTTTGTATATATATTTAGATACTATTCCTTTGTGACAAATGCCTTGATGTATATGATTGTATGTGATTTTTCTTCCTTAGTCCATTATTAAAGTAAATCTATTTATTTTGGAATGTTGAACTACTCTTGCAGGCCTGGAATAAATACCACTTAGTCATGTTTATAATTATTTTACTATATTGCTGAATTTATTTACTAATATTTTATCAAGGGCTTTTTTGTTTCTCTATATGAACACTTCTCTGCAATTTTCTCTTTTCTAAAAATATCCAATTTTAATATTAGGGCTTCATAAAAAGGAACTAGAAAAGTTCCTTTCATTTTTCTGAAAGACAATGTGCACAATTAGCGTTAGTTCTTTAAATATTTGCTACAATGCTGTGTAGAGACCATCTGGGGCTAGAGTTTTCTGTTTGGAAGTTTTAAAATTACAAATCCAATTTTCTTTATAGTTAACAATTATCTGCTTCATATTGGGTGAGTTTCTGGAGAGAGAGGGAGAGTGCGTGTGCATGTGTGTGTGTGTGTGTATGTGTGTGTGTGTGTATGTGTGTGTGTGTTTGGGAGATTTAATGCATTTTATCTAAGTTATCACATTTGGAGTTATTCATAGCAGTCTCTTACTATCCTTTTCTTGGCCTGCAGGGTCTATAGTGTTATTTAATTTATTCGTAATATTTGTCACTTGTGCTGCTTTCTTTTTTCTTCCTCAGTCTTGTCAGAGATTTGTCAATTTTACTGGTTCATCCACAAAACTAGCTTTTTCTTTCATTGAGTTTTTTCTGTGCTTTTTCTGCTTTGAATTGTATTAGCTTCTGTTTTTGTTTTTATTATTATCTTCCTTCTGTTTGATTTGGGTTTAATTTGCTCTTTATCATCTATAGTCTGGAAGTAGGAACTCAGATTATTCATTTAAGGCTTTATCTTTTTTTCTAGTGCCTGCATGTAGTACTAAAATTTCTCCTTATAGCATTCTTTCACACTTTTGATACATTTTTGTTTTCATTTATCATTGAGTATTTAAATTTTTTCTCTTAAGACTATCTTTTTGAGAATATGTTGTTTAATCTTCAAGTGTTTGGACATTTTTTGTAATCTTTCTGTTAGTGATGTTGTATATAGTTTGATTTTAATGTGCTGGGAGAACATGCTCTATGTTGTTTCAGTTCTTTTAAACTCATTGAATTTTTTGTTAGGGCCCAGGAGATGATCTTATATTGATTTGTTCCCATGTGGAAATGAAAAGAATGTATTCTGCTGTTAGTTGCAATTGCTCTAAAATATTGATTGAATTTTGTTGGTTGACAAGAGATGAATTCTCATATACACTGTATAATTTTCTGTCTGGTTTTTCTCAGTTGTTGAGAGGGATATTAAAGTCTTCAGTTACAACTATGGATTTGTCTATTGTTTCAGTTCTATCAGTTACATATTAATACATTTGGAAGCTCTGTTGTTTGATGCATACACATTTAGGATTTTTATGTCTTTATGGAGACTGGTACTTTTATGACTAAGTAAGAACCCTTTTTGGCTTTGGAAATTTTCTTTGTTCTGGAATCTATTTTATATGGTATGTTATCCCACATCCTAGTTTCCTTTTGTTAATATTTGCATGATACATCTTTTCCCATGTTTTTACAGCTAATCCATTAAAATATTTTATTTAAGGTGAGGTTTTTTGTACATAGCATATGATTAACATGTCATTTAATTGCCAATATCTGTCTTTCAATCACTATATTCAGACCATTTATAGTTATTATAATTATTGATATGTTAGATTTACATTTCTTACTTTATTTTTTGTTTCTTCTTTGTTTTGTTTTATTCATTTGTTTCTCCATTTTCTTTTTCCTGTCTTCATGTAGATTTTTTCTTTTAGAATGTAAATTTGTATTTATTTGTATTTTGACTGTATCTCTTTTGCTTCTTATGTTTTGTGTCTAGGTGTCCCCCAAAGCCTCTTGCAGTCATAAGTGAACCTTTTCAGAGGTGGCTGAATCTACAGTTTGTGATGCTGGGATTAAGGGCATGTGATTACTAAATCAGTCCACTGACTACTTTGGCACCACCTTAATCTTGGCAGCCTAAATACAATATAAAATGGACAGGAAGATGCTGTTAAGGTCCCTTGTTTGCTTGCTGCTTTGCTATCTTCTGCCTACTGTGAACCATTTCTCCTCTGTGATGTCTGTTTGTTATGCTACCCTGCTTTGGAGCCAGCCAATATGGACTGAAACTTCTATAAACTGAGCTAAATAAACCTTTCCTCTCTTAACTGGTGGGTGTTGAGTATTTTGTTCCAGCAATGAGAAAAAGAACTAAAACAGAATTTGATACCCAGAGTGGGGTTGTTGCTAGGACTGTACCTGACCATGTAGTTTAGGAAACTTCAGAGTTGATTTGTGGAAAGGTGAAGAATTTGGAAAGCTTTGGCTATGCCAGATGAAAAACTAGAGTTAGAATGCCTTAGGCTGTACTTGACCAGAGATCTTGTTATAATTCAAAAGACTAGATGGCTGATAGAATTCTTGCTGGTAAAGACCAAGATTGGGAGGTTTCTGTTAGGAAAAAGGACTTCATTGGCCGTTGGACTCCAGATAATATGTGCTATACCTTGGCAGAAAGTTTATCAGCATTTTCTTATGTCCAGAGACATTAGCTGGGACTACGATTAAGGGCAATAAGCTAATTATTCTTACAGAAGAAATTTTAAGACAGTCTAATATTGAGACAGTGGCATGACTACTGTTGTGAGACTTTAGCCAGATTTATATTGAGAATCATGAGCAAAGAGACCAGCAGAGTGATTTAAAACATTGTGAGCTTGGCCAGAAGAAAGCTCCAGTAAAACAGAGCAAAAATGGAACAGAGGATAAATTGGTCACTGAAAAAACTAGCAAGGAAAAACCAGGTATTTTAGAAAATATTACAGAAAAGTTAGTCTGAGGACATCAAAGAACCATCAGCACTGTAGCCTTTGCAGTCACAGAGTTGCTTTGAGAAGAGAGCCCCAGAGCACCATGTTCCAGAATGGCGGTGGCCTAGAGAATTTGCTTCTTGAGATTGGGTTTATAGTGCACAATGATCCAGGGAGCCAGTTGTGGAATGTTATGGTTTGTGTGTAGATGTCCCCCAAAAGCCTCATGCAGTCATAGCTGGGGATTTTTCAGAGGTGGATGGATGTACTGTATGTGATGCTGGGGCTAAGTGTGTGTGATTACTAAATTAGTTCACTGATTGGTTTGGTACTGCCCAAATCTTAATAGCCTAGATATAATATAAAAGAAGCAGAGAGATGCTGTTAAAATCCCTTACTTTGCTACCTTCTGCCCACATGAACTGTTTCTCTTCTGTAATGCTTGTCTGCCATGCTACCCTACCTTGAAGCCAGTCAATTATGGAATGAAAACTCTATAAGCTGTGAGCTAAATAAACCTTTCCTCCATTAACTTGTGGGTATTGGGTGTCTTGTCCCAGCAACAAGAAAAGGAACTAAAATAGTGTGTATTCAAGGTGTCATATCATATATGTACCAGTCTACTAGTGTAACCATTTTACCATTTTGAGTAAAATATAGAAACCTTACCTCTTTCATTTCTCTTCACCTCTTCCATTTTTCATACAACTCTTTTAAACATTTCCTTTGCATTTAGAACCTTCTATGATTTATCATTATTCCTTCATTCATTATGGAAATGTGGAGTTAACATAAAATGTAGTGATAACCAAGATATCCACAAAGATATGTTAGTTCAAAAATATATATGCTGATGTTCATAACAATATTGTTCATGATAGCAGAAGATAAGAAATATCCCACGTTTCTATCAACTAGAAAGTGGACAAACAAAATGCAGTTTATACAAACAACAAAATATTTGATTCAGTCATAAAAATCAGTGAAGGACTGATCCCTGCCAAAGCACAAAAAACCCTTGAATACAGAATCCTAAATGACAGAAGCCAGACACAATATTGTGTTATTCCATTTATACAGGGTGTTCAGAATAGGCAAATTTTTGGAATTAGAAAGCACACTGGTGACTGCCAGAGGTGAGAGGAGAAAGAAGTAGAGAATGACTGTAATTATGTATGGTTTGTTTTTGAACTGATTACATTATTCTGAAAATAGATAATGTTGATAATTGTATAAGTGTGTGACTATATTTTTAAAACACAACCTTGTACACATTTAATGGGGAAGTGTTATGGCATGTGAATTCCATCTCACTTTGGAAGAAGCATACAGGATCCTCAGGGCAAATAGGTCAAGAAAATCCTCACTTGCCAAGATTCTCTTCAGTGCTGCCTCTCTAATCTTCCCCTCCAGTTTAGTAAGGTCATTTACTGGCTTGTGCTTCACTGGCCTGAAGTTTATTCTGGTAAAAAGTACATGGAAGCTGTGGTACCGCACTACTTCATGGTCCAGCTACTTTGGAAGCTGAAGCAGAAGGATCACAGGTTCAAGGTCAAGTTGGTCAATTTAGTGAGACTGTGTCTCACAATGCCTTTGAGTTGGATTCCTAGTACTACTGTATTTAAAGGGAGTAAGAGTAGGAGTAGCCCAGTAGTAGAGTACTTTCTTAGTGTAAGAGAGGCCTCAGGTTCAAGTTTCATTATTAAAAAATGCATAAATAATAATATATCACAGCTCTTGCCAGTAATAGAATTCTGTCTTTGTCCCTAAGTCAACTCAAAGTATGTGAAACCCCTTACCAAATTCTTTACTGAAACCACTGGGTTTGTTCTACCTGAGCTCTGTATAGTTGCTAATTCAAGATTTACTAAATTTGACTTCTGACTACGGGTTTGTACAATACAATGTATTTTCTCTCTGCAGTTGGGCTCTATGCTTGGATAACACCAGATCATCTGGTTTTGTAACTTTCCTATCTTTACCTTTACTTTCTGTTTGCACAGTGATCACTATCCACTGCCTAGCTCAGTGGTCTCCAGATTTCTTGAGACGACATACCATCAGTAAAAGTTATTTTTCATATAACATCACAACATAGACTTATCTGTAAATCAATCATATGCCCTAATGTAATATTGGGTTACTTAGATTTCAAATTATTTGTTGCATTAAAATCCACCAAGAGCATTGGAGATGTACCTCAATGGCAGAGCATTTGCCTAGTGTAAACAAGACCTCTATTATTGCCAAAATAACCTGAACTACATATTGAGACCGTGTCTCAAAAAGGTTAAAAAAAGAAAAAGAAAACTTAGAAATTTGAAACATAGGCATTATCTTATATTGATGTACTTTAAGGGTCAGAAATTTGGGTAAGGGATGGTTTATCTTTGTTCCATAACACCTGAAGCTTCACTGGGAAGTCTCACATAACTGGGAATGACTCAGAATGCAAATATTTGGATTCAGTTGAAGGCTTCCTTCCTCAGGCTGTACTGGGTCTTTCGATCCAGTAGGGCACCTACATGAGGTCTGTCCTCTTAGGCTGAACTGCTACATAACATGATCTCAGGGTATTTGAAGGTAGCATATGACCACTCAAGGTTGCAAGAGCCATTTTGCAACAAATGAGAGAAGACTACATGGCCTTTTATGATGTAGCCTTGGCATTTATCTACTTTTCCTGCTGCCAGGCTCTATTGATGCAATAAATTAAATTTAAAGGAAGGGACATAGTTTTTTGTTTTATGGTTAGTTTTATTTGTTTTTAAAATAAGATCAAACTCAGGGTCTCCTTCAATCTAAGCAAGTGTTCTACTATGAGACTCACTATTTCATAAGAGAAGTGCCCCCAAATTTGGGGATGTATTTCAAAATGCTTGTATGAGGGCTTTACATATACACAAAAGATAGCCTTAGATGCATGACAGAAGTAACTACCAATATAAGATGTAACATTCTCTTTTTGCCTCATTGAGTTATCTTGCTCCTTGATTATGAACCTATATGGGAGAATCACTAACCTAAAGATATGAGATTTAGCTGGGGATATGGCTCAGTGGCATAAGCACCTGCCTGGCAAGCACAAGATTACAAATTTGATTCCTGGTACCCAAATAAGTAAATAAATGAATAAATAAATAAGTGATGTTCAGCATGTCCCTGCTAAATCTTTAATGGTACTTTATTTTCACACATGAAACACACTCTCAACAATACATAATGTTATGCATAATTCTTAACATCCTTGTTGTAACTCTACTGTTTTATTTCCTACTTTGAGTTGTCAAATGACAACTCAAAGAAATGGAAAGGACATTTGTGGGAGTAACTATGAATCTATTCTCAAATAGTAGCAATAAACATTAGGCACAGTTTGTTAGAAATTAATGACTTGTGTCCCATTCCATAACATAATGATATATTAGTTTTGCAACTAAAGCCACAATTATTAATACTGTTATTTATCTCTGATGTTGGTCCCTTTGTCCTGAGATTAAACTCTTCAAAATAATTTGCCTAAGATAATGAGTGATGGACAGATAACCTAGAGAGAGATTGATATAACACCATCCCAGAAGGCCAACGAAATCTAAGAAGTAATTCATCACTAGGACAGATAAATACCAGGTGGATGGATTTTCAAGAATAAAAAGCACAGAACAAGAAATATTTATTTGTAGATATTTGCTCTTCTGTGTTGTAGTGCAACAACCCTCGTCCTGTTGTTACAACCATCTTCTACACTGGTACTCAATGTTCCTCCCCTGAGTGGGCACAGGGTATGAGGAGAGAAGCTCCACAGGATGGCAAGAAATAAACAAGAGAGAAAAGTTCACCAGAGTAGAAAAGTAGAGGGAGAAGTAACCATGGGGATATAAATCTTAGAGAGGGCAAGAAACTTTGCACAGGATTCACTATTGGAATCCAATCCAATCTCATAATCTCAAAGGGCACAATGCAATGTTTTGTTACAACAGCATAAAGTTAGCAAAAGATTTGGCTGGCACCAAACCAAGAGTCTGGTCTGCTCCAGTTCTTATTGGCAAAATAAAGAAGCCTGATTTGGCCATCTATAAAATGAGAATTAAAGAATATGTCACACCACTCAGATGGCCAATTTATAGTCTTAGAACAAAGTAAGAGCAGCTAATAACAGAGCAATGCTAGTCTCTCATGGACTACTTGGCCTCACCCACCGTCACACAAGTTTCAGCAGAAAGAACATCCTATCTTACACAGAATGCACACCAAGGAGTGTGTAAGATAGCATACTGTAACATTGTCAGAAAATTTTATAAGTTCTATTTTCATTTTTTGTTATGTTTCAAAATGTGTGGACTCTGTTAGTATAGAGTACATACATATCATTATGAAATGTAGCTATATTTCGAAGTTGCTATGCACAAGTTTGTTTATTGTTATGGACACTTGGAGTTTAAAATCTTGGGGATGTCACAGATAAGTTGTAGTTTTTGACACGCAGAAAGCAGAAATAGAAATGAATAAGAGCATTTCACTTCAAGACAGGATACCAGGGTCAAGAAATGTGATAAACTTTAGATAAACCATCAAGAACTCCTCTACTTTTTCTGTGTCCCATGGAAGATCTTACTTGTCTTCAGAGCTGTAATAAGTTGAAAAGTACTAAAGTAAATTCCTTGCAAAAAAAAAATCTGTTCAGAGAAATCAAGACTCCTTGTAATAAAAATTGGTTCACATATCACTACAAACTAAAAATCCTGGCAGGTAAATTTGATAGAATCCTGATTTTCCTACCTTTCACAGTTAATAAAATTCAAACTCACAATATGGAATTTATCACAAAAACAGGAAGAACTGATATTTATTATCAAACATTTTACATATGTTGATCCATTTAAGGTTTGTTATGGCTCTATAAAAATAGTTAATATTATTCCCATTTGACAGAAAATGAATCAGAGACTGACAATTGGGCTACTGCCACACAGGTGGGTAGGGAAGATGTGAGAGTCAAATGTCTGTTTCTTGACCCCCCAAATGCCTTGATCTTAGAATATTTCATTCCTTTTCATGTAAATAAAACAGTTCTTTAAAGTCCTCAAGTGTCTGAAAAACATACATATGTGTGTGTGATCTCACACACACACACACACATTTTCTTTTTGTATTTTGGGGGCAAAAGAGAGGTGGCGTTTGCTGGCCTAACATTTTGAAATGGAAAGAGGCACACCAAAGAAATATCAAAATTCCCTTTAAAAGGGAAAATGAGATCACTAAAACTCTAGTCATGCTGTTTAATTGACCCCCGAAGGACTTGTGGAGCTCTCTTTGACACTCAGCAAATGAATGTTGAATTAGAGAAATGATAATTGGAAAAAGTCAATTGTTGTCTTCCTCTCATTAAACCAATTTTGTGAGACAATTCAAGAGAGTGCATTTCCACGCATCATTTGTTTGCTTAGTCATTCAGCCCTGGATACCATTTATTTTTCCATTCAACACAAGTATGTATATGATTAAAAAACTGGGTCTAGAGAAAGGATGGCTGTGAGTCTGATGGAGCAGGTCAGTGGGGGCCTTTTCTTAGCAGTGACACCATTGGACAGAGAGCATATCTCCCCAGAGGATGGATGCGCTTCAAAGCATGCTATTAAATGATAAGAAGGAGGAGCAAAATGTAATTTCTCCAGAATAATTTTTGCAACTTCTGAAATGTCTTTCACAAATGGATGCTCAATTCTTTCCAAAATGAACATTTCTATGGCTCGTGATGAAATGTTTATAATAGCTGAGGACCTGTGTCTCCTGGGAGCTGCAGATAGCAACAACTTGTAACATTTATATTTTGATTGTCTGAAAAGGTGGAGAAAAAGCACGAAAGGCCTACAGATGCGATGGACATACTACAGTGGGTTTGAAAATGAAAATACTGATTGATTGCAAAACAAAATAGTAAACCTCAGTTGAGAAATTTTATGGGAGTTGGTGATATATTTGAGTGTGGTTTATTTTAAAAAACAAACACAGTAAGTAATGCATGTTTACAACAAAAGATTGTCTGAAAATGAATGTGACTGTTTCACTAAAAATGGTTAGCATTTTATATACTCAATTCTTGTTTCAATGATATTGTATAGGTAAAATATTTTTTTTTTGATTGGAAGCTTAGTAAGCAAATTGGAAAGTCACTGGGGTCAACTGGATCACCACTATAATCTTTCTCCATCTTTGGTGATTCCAGCTGTCCTAGTGGCTTTCTCCTAAGCCTGACTTATCATTTCTCCTGAAATACTAATCTCTAAATACAATTACTTTGCCCTTATCTTCCCCAATTCTTTGAAACCTTCAGTTTTGCATCTCACCTCTTGATTTAATAGACTAAAACCTTTTTGAAAATAAAGACTGTCGGTAGAATTAAATGAGATGGTGGTTAACCACAATTTTTGGAAACCTCATAACCTTTAGCAACTTTGGATAAGTTATCAGCTTGACCCTGATCAGAGAAAAATAGTTGCTTATGTTCATTGTGTCATTAACACTTTCTGCCCAATTATTTTTCCTCAGCAGAGGCATAAGTGTTCTGATTCCTGTGCTACATTCTTGTCTCTCATACTTTCTTTTGCTTTACCTGATTCTAACTTATTATCTTTTCATAATGATTTTGTTCCCATCAAATTTGTGTTGTAAAAACTTCAGTCGTGGGCTGGGGATTTAGCTCAGTGGCATAAGCGCCTGCCTGGCAAGCATAAGGTCACAAGTTACAATCCCTGGTACAAAAAAAAAAAAAAAACTTGAGTCGTTGGTTATTAGGCATCTACTCTGTACTTGACTCTATATTAGGTGTTTTACACAAACTAATTCTAATCTCTGTCACCATGGAGGCAGATTGGGCATAAAAAGTGAAACTATTTCAGTATTTTCCCCACTTCAAGATTTGCAATAAACATCACTTTCTGGGCTGCCAAATGCGAAGTATTACCAGGCAGTTGCTACAATTCATGAATTATGGTGAGAATTAATTACATAGAATTATAAGGTTGGAAGGGATTTTAAAATGGTATTTCTAGGATATATATATATATATATATATATATATATGTGCATATATAATCATATATAATGATAACATATACATATATAGTTGAATTTGCTTGCATTTGTTTTGAGAATGGAATATCAAAAAAATATGAAACATATGTCATTTTCCTATTTATTTATTTATTTATTTTGGTTCCAGGGAGCAAACTCATGACCTCGCTCTTGCCAGTTAAGTGCTTATGCCACTGAGCTAAATCCCCAGCCTCCAATTTAAATTGTTATATAATTTTTACATAATCAACTGGGCTTTCTTTTGCTTCATGTCCTGAAAGTGAGCTAATAACATTTCCTATGAATCAGTCTTGATACGGTACATCTTAAGACTGTCAAGAGCGCCTCACTGGAGAGCATTCTTATTACTGTGTGCCTGTACATATGATTCCAATTCTTTGGAATCACAAGTAATGCATCCTAAAGTGTCCCAGAGTAAGAATGTGTTAAAACATAATCTAAATCCATTGTGTTATGATTTAGATTTATATTTTTCATGCTTAAATATATGTATTTGTAACATCTATTTAGTGTCTGTACTCAGATGCTTTTGTCCTTTATGTAAATTAGTTAATGTAATTTAGGGTCTCTTCACTATGTATAAATAATCTGGCCTTTTAAAAAACTTGTGGTTCCATGCAAATTTTTATTTCAATTTAATAACTTTCTTGCTATCAATCATGTCAAAATAAAGAATATTTACGAAGCATTACTGAGACAGCAGGAATTAAAATATGACCTGCATCGAAGGTAAAAAGTAGTGGTAAATGATGAGTGCATTGAGGACCAGAAATTTAGCTCAATGACCTAATTGCATGACTTGTCACAAGTTCGATCCCCAGTACATAGAAAAAAAAAAAGAATGAGTGCATTAGAATCTGGAGATCTTTGTTTATATTCTCACTTTATGGCTTAATAGTGTGACCTGAAGCAAGATACCAGCTGTGTCTCAGTGTATAATGTTATAAAATCAAGATAAAGAATTTTAGGATATTTCAGATTCAAATAATAATGAAGTAATATAAGCTAGATTTTCACCTACAGAATTAATTTAAAAACCAGGCAAAATTTATGAACTATAATTTGTTTTGCCTTTTTTGAGACAGGGTCTCTCTATGTAGTTCAGGCTGGCTTTGAGCTCACTTTGTAGCCTAGGCTAGTCTCAAACTCACAACAATTCTCCTGCCTCAGTTTCCCGAGTGCTGGGATTACAGGCATGAGCCACCACACCCTGCTTAAGAACTATATTTTTTTTTTATTTAAAGAGAAACAAAAGCATGTAAAGGGTAGAGATAATACAGAATTCAAAAAAAAAAAAGATAAACAATAAGAAATCACTAGTTAATAAATTACATAGCAATCTCTTTGAAATAGTTGTTCAAGTTACAAAATTGAAGCATACAAAGTAGATAGTCAAACAGTGAGAGTGTAAACAGCTACGTAAGCATGAATCTCTACATGTAGTTCTATCCTTTCTGTGTTAGAGGGAAAAACAAAACTTAGCAAGACAAAACAAAACAAATTCCTACAAAAACATGAAACCAAAAAGTCATATAAAACCACAGTACAAAGTGATCTACAATGATTACTGTGTTGTTTCTTATTATCTTCAATAGAATTGTCTATATCATCACACATAATTGAATTTGGCAGTATATAACAATATTAGTAAAAATAAAACATTGTAGACAGTATAAAACTTCAAAGGCAGGTAATAATCAAACCAGAGTGGATATTCTAGTGGATCTTGTCATTTTAAGTGCAGTTGCCTATACTCTCAGACTTGATATTACCAATCATAACAGCTTTGAATAAAATCTATCAATACAAAACAGCGATCCAACAAACCAGATTCGATTACAATCAGTCATGGTAAAACCGTGTAGGTTTTACAGAGATTTAGATTAAGTTAATAGGAAATTAAGGATGATTACCATACTATATCCTGTTATTTTCAGGATTACAGTCTGTGTCCTCAAATCTAGTACAGGTAGAATGACTGGAACAGAATATAATACATCTAAGCAGAGTAGTGTGAGTAAGGTGGGTTTTTAAATCTTGGTGCACTATTAACAATATAACGTATCAAGACCATCTATGTAACAGTTTCTAGTTTTCCTTCTCTTCCTCATTTCTGCTATGCTATTTTTCTACCTTTGTTTAATTTTCTCCTTCATTCTACTGCCTGCCTCACTCACTGAGGCCTTTCTGCCACTGTTCCTAAAATCCTGGTATTTTTTTTCTCTCTCTCTAGAATGTCCTTCAGCATTCTCTGCAGGGTTGGATTGGTGGTCACAAGCTCGCCCAGTTCCTCTTTGTCATGGAAGCATCTTGTTTCTCCATTAATTTCTAGTGACAACTTCTAGGGTACATCAATCTGGACTGGAGGCCACCTTCCTTTAGGACTTGGAAGACTTCGCTCCAAGCTCTTCTTGATCTGATGGTCTGTGTCAAGAAGTCAGCCATGATTCTGATAGGCTTACCTTTATAGGTAATCTGTTTCTTTTCTCTGATGGCTTTTAATATTCTGTTTTTATATTGAATTTCTGGCATCTTGATTATTATATGTCTGGGTGTAGATCTGTTTTGGTTGTAGGTGACTGGAGTTCTGCATTCCTCACATAGCCGAATGTCATTTTCTTTTCCCATGCTTGGGAAGTTTTCCTTAATTATTTCCGTGAATAGCCTTTGTAATTCGCCTATATGGATTCCTGCTTCTTCGTTCATGTTTCTTATTCTTAAATTGTAGATTCTCTTGTCATCTTTGTATTGTTACTGCCTGTTTCCTTGTTATTTTTAAGAGATCTTTCCTTTCATGATCACACATTGAAAACTTGTCTTCAAGTTTTGATAGTCTATCCTTAGTTTTTTTTAAGGAGTTTTGCCAGCTTTCAATGGAGTTTTTAATTTCCTGGTAGTCTCTTTGAATCTGCTTCATGTATTCTATATTTTCTTTATATTCTTTATCAACTGTTTCTTTCCTTTTTTTGTGTTCTTCCCTTCTTCTGTCTGTATCATCCTGAGAGATGCTTCCTGAGAGCATTTCTTTTATTACTCTACTCAAATCTTGCTTTACCTGATTTAATATTTCAGTTTTGAGCTCATCTACAAGGTCCTGAAGATATCTCTTAATGTCCATTGAAGCCACGTCTGATATTGTGTATTTGCCACCCTCAGTCTCCCTTGTTTTTCCTTCTCCTGGATCAGGGCTCTCAGAGTTCTGGGCTGGGGGCCTCCTCCTGCCTCTCTCTCTCCTGTCTTGGCCCTGGCTTCCTCCACACAGGTTACAGTGCAGGTCCCAGCCCCCTTCTCTGTTGTCCATGATTCCTCTGAACCACGCTGGCAAGGGAACTCTGCCCTCTCCTGCCTGCTCTTGTCACTGAGGTGTAAGCAGGCTGCATATGCCTGCCCCTCCCCACTGGGCCAGCCAAACTTCAGGTGCCTTCACCCGGTCGGTGCATGCTAGGCACAGGGAATCGATTTGGGACATCTCATTGGGTCCCGGCCAGGGGCGTGGCCCAGTCTAAGCAAATTGCGAATCTGCTCTGGGGAGGGAGAAACCAACCGAGGTCACTGTCACTCCCAGTTCAGGCTCCTCCTGCCCAATTCCAACATGTTGCCCATTTGGTCGCACCCTTCCTGTGGGGGTGGTCTCATTCCTAACACTGATTGTGGATTAATGAAGGTCCCTTCACCGCCTCTGCTCTCTGCTCTCTGCTGGCCTCACCAACCCCTGACTTCAGCACTGCTATGCTTCTTGTGAGTGGAGATGGAAACGAGTTTGGGCAGCTCTGCCTGCCAGCATGGATTCAAGGTGGTGCAAACTTGGTGGGTCATCACAAAAACACTGTGCCCCGTGGTTTTCAGCTGTTTCAGTTGTAGTCCCAAAGTATTTGATGAGCTTTTTTATGTTTTAATTTCTTCCTGTGTCAAGAGGATTCATCTCCCTCTGTCTGGGTCTCTCCAGGGTGTTTTATTGTGGCATATAAATTGTTTCTCCCGGGAGGCTTTGTATTTTGTTGCTCACTGATTCACCCTCTGTCTGCTTCTTGAACTATAATTTTTAAGATGCCATACATCAAATATCCAAGATTGAAAGTTATTCCATGATTGTATGAAACCAAGAATGTGAGCTCTATCATAACCTCAGTTAATTGTAAGGAGGAAATTTCTGTGTTTTGGCACAAAGAATGGGAATTGCAGGGAGAGTTCATCAGGTTTTCTGAGCTGTAAAGAGGGGACTGGGTATGGGAAAACACACTGGTTACTGTGTTCTGGAGGGAGTACTAGAAAAGTGAGGGCTGAAAAGAGAGTGATCTCTAGTAGTATGCAGTGATATTCCTTTGAGAGAGCACTGATTATCACAAGCTTGTAAATGCATTATGTGAGAATAGGGAAAGAATTATCTGAAAAAATTAGAATAAACATTTCCTGGCACTCATGCAGGAATGAGTATAGTACAAGGTCTACCAATTAACTAGAGTATAAAAGCTGCAAATTTATGGACATTGGAAATTAGACAGTGTCCAGAACATAATTAGTAGTATGCCTTAATATTTGGATATTGTTATTCCTAAACTAAATATTCTATGGATTCACTTAATTCTAAAAGCAAGGATCAAACCATTTCCAGGTAATTTCACTCTCTTCCAAGAATAAAACTGAGAGACACTTACAGTAACACAAAAACATTTAGCCCTTGAAATGAGAATTTATAGCCTATGCTAGACATCCAGTCAACAAATTGGAGGCATTAAAGAAGTAGGAAGAAGAATAAATTAGGTGAAAATGATTCAGAACTGGCACACATATTTGGATAAAGAGATAAATGCAATATGAGAGTTCTCATAAATTAAAAAAAGCATAAGTAGAAAAAATGTTTTAAAAGCCCAAAGTAGACATTTAGAAATGAAAACTATCCTGCCTGAGATGAAAAATACACTGGACAGATTGGACATTGTGGTCATGGTTGTAATTCTAGCACTTGAGAGGCTGAGGTAGGAGAATCTCAGGTTCAAGGCCAATCAGTGTTATATAGTAAAACCCTGTATCAAGAATTTAAAACAAAACAAAGAAAAATTTTAAAAGATGGCATTTATGGCAACTTGAACATTGCAGAATTATTAGAAAATATGAAGACAAAAATAAACATTTAAAATGGAATGATAAGAGCTACGGAACAACCGCAGGTGGCTTACCCATCATTTAAATAGCAATGCCAAAAGAAGAGTGATTTTTTAATAAGCAAAAACCGACATTTTCCCTAATTGGTGAATAAAGACCAAAGATTCTGAAAATTTGATAATACCAAACACAAGACATATGAAAAAGTATGCTTTGGTACAGTGTAAACAAACTGCTCAAATCAGTAATAAAAGAAATGTAACAAGGGCAAAAAAGGCATTCTGTACAGAAGTACAAAGGTAAGTATGACAGCAGATATATTGTCAGAAACAGTATAAGAGGGAAAACAGTAGAGTTACTTCTTGAAAACACAGATAATTTCAATATGATTTTGCTTAGTATTCTGACATGATCAGGGTGTGAAAATGATATACAAGCATGAGGTTGGTAAATTTAAAGTAAGTATAAGAGTAATCATTAAATTCTAATTATTCAAACTATAAAGCAAAAAGTGCCATGTTGAAAAATACTCAACTATGTATTATAAAAGAAACAAGCTGTAAATTTATTAAGAAATAAATAACTTACAAGTAAAAAGATGATAAAATTGTATCATGCTTATGATAAACAGAAAAGCTGAAACAGCCATATTAACCTGGAAGGAGATATTATGGTAAATAAATGATAGGTATAAAGAAGAACACTTCATAATGGTATGCATCAATGCATCATGAGGCCATAATCCTAATTATGTATGCACCAAATAATAATGTATAAACATGTAAGAATGAAAACTGATAGCAATGCTGAAAAATTCCTCAATGATAGTCAGAAATTTCATTATTCCACTCTCAGAAAATGATAGAGCAAAAGAAACAATATATTAGAAGAATATTTATTTGAATAACATGATGATGCAACTTAGTTTAATTGAAATTTGCAGAACTGCCTGACCAGCAAGAGATGTATACATGTGCTTGTCAAATACACATAAATGTTTACTCAGCTAGAAAATATTCTAGGGTATAAAATAAGTCTCTTTTAACTTAAATGTATTTTGCTGGGGATTTAGCTTGGTGGCATAAGCTTCTGCCTGTCAAACACGAGGTCGTGAGTTCGATCCCCAGTACCAAAAATAAATAAATAAATAAATAAATAAACAAAAATAATAATTTAAAAATAAAAATAATTTAAATGTATTTATATCATTCCAAATACATTCTCTGCCAACAACAGTGGAAATAGAATTCATTAATATGAAAATGTCTGAAAAATTCTCAATTCTTTGATAATTAAATAGCATTTCTAGGAAGTCATTAATTGAAGAAATCAAAATTTAAATTAGACAACACTTTAAACTGAATGAAAGCAAAAACTTCTCAAAATTATTTTTGAGGTCCCTGAATGCCTTAATTAATTGTAACTCTTTTGGACTCAAATCTTGTTTTATAAAACAAGATAACTCTCACTCTGGTCAAACACTTTAACTGCCATGTTAAGAAACTAGAAACAAACAAACAAAAAAAGATGGAACTCAAAGCAAGGAAGAAGAAAATAGTAAACAATAAAACTGGAAATGAATGGAGTGAAAGAAAAAGAACAACAGATTTAAATGTGCAACTGCCAGATACGCTATTTGCAGCAGAACCTGTGACTTCATGTAGGTGATCTCAGGAACAGAAACAATTACAGGAAAATACTAGTAGTGAAGCAGGGAAACAGGTAAAAGAGAGGTCAAGCAAGAAAGGTTATATTATGCAGTACTTAGCACTATGGGCAACTGCTGTTTACATGTGATGCACAGGCTCTGGGAGAGAATGTAGAGCATGCATTAAAGTTTTACTAACAGAGCTGCACAGAGGATGGTGTCTTTATCTTCCACTTTCCTTTCCAACATTGATTGAAGTTTGCATCTAGATTATTATCTTCCCTCTAGCAATGCTGGTATTCCCTGTGCATGGATCAGAATTAAAACTGAGAACAGCAGGTGTTTGCAATAAGCAGATTTCATAATGTAGAGATGAGCCCCAGGGGATCAGAGTGAGCTATCAATAGCCCCAGCTAGTATAATTCATCCAGGAATGCACTAATTATTCAGTGGTTCTTGCCAGTTAAATTATCTTTAGAGTCTGTTTAAGCTGACCAGTCTTTCACAGCTGCTATTGAATGGATTGCTTCATCTCATTTGAGTGGATGACTTCAGTTTGATAGTAATGCAGTTGGGAAATACAGTGGGATTCCAAGACGCACTGCAGCTGTCCCATGCTTGCTATTAACAAAGAGCAGTTCATAAAGTAATTTTATGAGCTGGATTATCGTTGTGAAGGTTCGCTTCCTAAAAAAGTCAAATCACTGACTTGTCTATGCGATTTGTCATATGTGTTTTATCATTAAAACATTTCTTGTGGCTATTTATTACAAAAGCAATGACAATTCAATTTTCACTCATTATCACAGTCTCAGAGCACAATTATGTTAACATTTCCCATTTCAGTTTTATGAGATGATATGTTTTACTTAGGAAACTAGACTATGAAAAGGGTCATTAGATCAGGAAAAGTTCTAACATAAAACCTTTTTTTCTTTCCATCAGTTTTAACCAATAGCATATTTCCTATCCAAGTTGAGAAATAAACACTAATCAAAGTTGATCACAGACATGAAAAGTCATCACTAATGTGAGTGAACACTATTAAGGACATTTCCAAACCCACCTGAAAATTAACTGTGAAAGTACACTGTGGAAGTTATTTAAGTATAACTTGGCCATAAAGTCAATGGTCTAGTTTAATGGGGCATGGATTTGATTAATTTTAAAGTCTCCTCCTATCTCAAAATTCTGCAATTCACACAGAATGTTGTGCTATGAGCTAGCATGTATCATACTTTATGTGCTGGATAACAAGCTATCAAAACTTATTAGCTCTAAATACATTTTTTAATATCTCTAAGATTTCAATGAGTCAGGAATCTGAGTGTCACTTGGCTGTATCTTGTTTTAATGCTTTTCATAAGGCTGCAGTCAACCTAGACTGAAGCTAACTTACAGCTCCATTAAAGACAAATTCCCTGAGGTGGTCATGGACAGGGATTCATTTACTCACTGGCTGTCGGACTGAGTTCTCCTTGAGTTCATTTTCCTGTGGACCACTCTGTAGCACAGTTTACAATATGGCAGTTGGCTTGCCTTAATTAAAATTAAAAAGAGGGAACCAGAGAAATTAAGTAAGTCTTTTGTAGTCTAATCTTGGAAACACTATCTCATTGTCTTTGGCATCTACTCTGCATTGGTCACAACTCATTAAATCCATCCCACACTTAAGAAGAGATTACACGAATGAAATCCCAGTGGGAAGACTCACTGAAAGTCTACCACAGAAGCTAAAGCTTTTGCTGAGACACAGATATCCCTTCTCTCATTCCACCCTAGAAACCAAAGTTTTCACATAATTTAGAGATCAGATTTTTTTGTTTCCTAACCCTCTTCAGCAAACTGTGTTAATGTAAATATGTTTCACTGGACAAGTATATGCAAAATCACCTTTAATAATGTACCATGGATGAGTAGATTCATTGTATGTGTGGCAGAAGCTATTTCATTTTTTTAATGAGGGTTAAGAGGTATAGAAGAATAGCATTTTGGGGGTGTTCTAACTACCAATGTATTCCTGGAGGAAAAAGTCCACAATATAAGCCACTGGCCCATTGGGGAGGAGAGGACAGGAAAGGACAGTGAAGATTTTGTCTAGAGCAGTCTTCTGTTCTGGGTTTCCAGGACCATTGATGCACTAAAACCATAGATGGACTGTGCTCTCTGCTGCTTAAATGTTTTCTTTTGACTTGCCTTCATGTCTACAGTCATGTAGTCAGTCTTGTTAATTATTTAAAGTCATCTCAGAGTTCAATCTAGACTACTTTTCCTTCTGATACACCAATGACACATCCTTTTTTTCCATTTTAGTAAAACTGACAAAAGGAATTGAGAAATTACCCTACTCAAATATAACATGCCTTTCTGTGTGCGCTTATTTGCATTTCCATAACTACAACCAGTCTCGCTCAATCTATCCACATTAGGACAACCTGGGTCGGTTTGCTCTTTGCTCCCTAGCAAGCCTTAAAATAGTGTCACTGGCACATGGTAGACAATCAGGAAACATTGTCAAGTGAAAGAAGTTCATGATTAATTGATCCTAGTAAGAGCTACATTTCTGATGTTGACACATGGTGGAAATTTTAAAAATGAGATGGGGAAAACTAGAAAATCAAGAATACAAGTATATCTGTTAGACTTTCATATGTAAGTAAAATAGAATCTCTCATCAGTGGAGAAATGGGGCATGCACTACATGGTGCCACAGCAATATATTTTCCAAATGGGAAACAAAAGGTTGAACCTTATCTTACACTCACCACTAAAAACATTATTTCCAGATGGATTAGCATCTAATTATATTTTTTAAAAAAGAAATGGAATTATGTGTATAACTTTGGAAAAGATCTGGGAATGCTATGTTGAAACAGATACATTGAAATTATATAATTTTAAAATTTTATATTGTAAAAAATATATGATTTTATATTACAAAAGTATCCTTATTAAAGTTAAAAACTGATAAAATAGGAAAAACCACATATGAAACAAATTAGATATTCGAGACATAAATTGTTCAATGTGACAAGGAAATATTTTCACAAAATTCAGCTAATAGACAGATTTGAAAAAACTTGTGTTTAACAGTTTATGCCTATAACCCCAACATTCTGGGATCCTGTGATGGGATTACCACAAACTAGAGCCCAATTTGGGTAACATAATGACAGAGATGTTAGCTCGAAATAAAAAAAAATATATAAATAGGACCATGGATGTAGCTCAGTAGGAGGCCCTGACTTCACTCCCTAGTACCACACAAACAAAAAAAATAAAAAAATAATGCTATAACTCAATATAATCATTGTATTCTTTCATTTAAACTTTAGAAAGAAAATTAAAGGTAAGAAATGCAACTGACCAATAGCTATAAAGAAAATATGTTCAGTTGTACTTATTTTCCAGGGAACTAAAAATTTGAAAAAATTTCATGCAGTAATTTGCATTGGTTTGGCCAAAAGTGTTGGCAAGGTTGGAAGATACAAGTTTTCACACATGTCTGGTGGGAATAATTTGGTACAGCCATTCTGAAAGATAATTTGGCAGAATTTCCTTAAAATTAGAATTAAAATATGTATCTCTTTTGACTGAACCATTTTACATCTGGCTACATTATAAAAATCTGTCATATGTTCAAAGAAACAAAAGAGAACTTTTAAATAAATCTTGTTAAATTTCCTTTATGTAATATCTACCCAGTAGTTAAAGCAATTGGTGATTCTCTTTGTTGTGCCAAGGAAAGAGTACTAAAACTTTCCTAGATGACTAGTACAGTGATGCAATCATATGAAACCACTCACAGACTAAAAATCCATAGACAAGGCCAAATAAAACAAATTTTTTATGTGTTTAAATTAAAAAATTGTTACACTAAAAGACACATTGGCATTAATCACCTTCAAAATATTCTCTCTTGCTTTGAACACATCCACCCATTGTTGTTGCCAGTTTCTGAAGCGTTTCTGGAAGTCCTCTTTCATGAGTGTCTTTATGAGGTGTGATTAGAAACACAGGGAATGCCGCCTGTGAATACCATCCAGTGGAAAGGAAGGCTTGTAAACATTACAGTGTGCCCTCATCCACCTTTGTCACTGGACCTGGCACCGTGTGACCTCTGGCTCTTCCCTCAAGTCAAGATGACCATGAAAGGTAATGGATTCTGAATATCGAGGCAGCCATGACAGTGCAAATAAAGACACACATATATGTATGTGTCTTTCGGTTCATCATTTAAATTTCATAGACAGGAAATTCATGGAGAAGGAAATATACCTGGCCAAACTATATGGAAACTTATGACCTATATTTTTATTCAATGTACGAACTGATCCACATCCATCTACTCATAAATGGCCACCTATCTACCTTGAAGGGATGAAGAGATACAAGTAGCGGGAAGGAGCTGGGATGACAGATCATTCAAGAACCCCTCAGTTTTATTTACCTTTTTGGAATCAAATCAGGCAATAGAATCCATGCATAAACCCAGGTAAAAAAAATAAGTAAAATTAATTTAAAAGCCATGCAGAGAATACAAATGAAAAATTGACTGCATTTAAGGCTCTTCATAACTGTCTGTTCATGATTCTGTCTTCACTTAGTGATTTTCTGGGAAGTGACAGACACAAGACTGCAACCACCTGACTTTTCTGAGGGTCAAAGGCTTTCATGACTGGTATCCCCCAGCAGAACTTGTATCCAGTAACTAAGTAGAAAACTGATCAATTTAGGAAAAGAATAGAGCTGCCATTCTTCCAACTGAAGGTCTATTTTTTAAAACTTTCTATAGTAAAGACATGTCTTTTTGATTAATGACAAAAATTCAGTCTTAGTAATAATTAAATATGCAATATCCTTATTGATGGCTAGGAAAAGCACATAAAAACTAATGTTTTCATCCTAGAAAATGATCACATTAATTTTTTAAGAGTTTTTAAAAAAAATACTTTAAAGCATGTGTTCAAAGCCCTTCTAGAAATGTTGCCTGCTCAGAATTCCAAAAGTTGGTGTTTTTCCTGACCACAGAAAGGTGCCCATGTTTGGCTGTATTGAATTATTATCACTTTTGCCAAAATGATTATTAATTATTGGAGACTGAATTGTACCAATGTCCAAATCCTTGAGTGTGTGAAATCAGTTCCTTGCATGTTGAAAAATGATTCTGCTTTATGACCAACCTTCTTCGATAATGTCTCCTACTTTCTGAAAGCGCTGGGCATATGCTTTTAAAATTTACTGCTCCGCTCAGGCCTTTCCAACAGTGAGAGTGGATTCTTTTCATATTTCAAGGGTCACTCTAGTTAGTGGGAATAAAAGATAATTTTTCTAATATTATCAAAGAATAAAACCCTTTTCCACCTCTACACTCTGAATAGGATAGTCATTTTCTCTCTTCTCTCTCTTTTCTCTCTCTCTCTATTTCTCTCTCTCTCTCTCTCTCTCTCTCTCTCTCTGTCTATGTCTTCTTTTTCCCTTCTTTGCTGGTACTTCTCTTTCTTTAAGTCTGAGTAGGAATCACAGAAATTTATGTTACCCTATGTTTCACATTCTTGAAACTGAAATAATGTGCTAATGCCCAGTTTGTCTCTGTAGTTATTAAGTGGTATTAAAGTCAAATCATTAATGGGGAAAAGAGAAGAAATTATTTAACAATCCTTTTAGGCCTGACTGTAGAATTAATTTAATATCTCATAATTATTCATACAGGGAATTGTCAAAAATATAATTTAGAAAAGGCACAACCCATGAAAATTCAGAAACAAGTATCACTGCTAAACTCAAATTCTGCTTTTTCTCCAAAATGGCTGCTTCAAAACAATATTTATAACATTTGCCATTGCAGAAGTTGTAAAGCTTACACTTCATGATAAAGAAAATGTGTTTCAGCAAAAGCCCTGTTGGCCATTTATAACTTTGGCAAAATCACACTCATCTGAGTTATATCAAAAGGAAAAGCCAGGAACTGACTAACCTTGCTTATCTTTTCCAAATATGTAATAGGCCTACTTCCGATGAATTTGTCTTGAAATTTTTATTTAAAGAACCTGAAAAAGGTCTAAATACTGTTCTTTTGTGTGACTTGGCACATAGATTATCTATTTTTTAAGATGAGCTCTAATAACATAAAACGTGTGTTTATACAAAATTATAAAGAATATACTGATAATAAAAATACGTGTAACAACTTAATTGTTTTAACTTTCCCTGTCCCCTTCCCCCTCCCCTCTCCCGGTATCTCTATATTCCTCTCTCATCTGAAAAAGATCTACCTTCTTATTTCTTATAATCTATCCCCTGTTTTGCTCTTTAAATTATTTACACTTTGCATTTCTCTTATCAAAAATAACCTGTATATGTAGCCTGGCAAATCTGATTTATTTTATTTAGCATATGGTCTCAAAAAACAGCAAAAGAAACAACTAACAGAGAGAAGAGACATTCTACAAAGTAGGGGAAAAAATAAACATTGACAGATACTCATCAGACAAATGACTAATATCCAAAATATACCAACAATCCTCATAAATTAGACCCTCAAAAATAAAATGGCCCTATCTAAAATGGGTAATTGAAACAGACATTTCTAGGAAGAAGTGCAAATGGTCAATGAGTCTATGAAAAAATGTTCAGCATCTTTGACCATTAGAGAAATGCAAATAGAAACCTGGTGTGATTTTTAAAAGATATCTTTAAAAATGTGTGTTAAATGATCATCATTTGGGCAAATTTTAAATGCTCAGTGGAATATGCTGCAGAAAGCAGTTGCTTGGCTGTCAGAGTTAGTCTCAGATGCAGGAAGGAAACTGATTTGGGTCATGGAGATCTTTCTGAATAGAAGGAATTTAACTATTTTCTGCTAAAAGAAGTTCAGAATTGGAGCAACACAAAAGCTGAATTACAGTGACAGCCACTAAGATCCAGTGGCAGAGAAAGGCTTCACGAAAGTTGAGGTGAAGTTACAAGCCTGGAGAGAAATAGGTTCCAAGATCATTTCCAATATTTAACTTTAGCAGAGGACAGTGGAGGTATCTAACATTTCTGAACTAGTAGAGTCAGGTCTGCCTCAAACTAAATCACTACCTATGAAACGAAAGGGCTGGTTGCTGAGGATTCTAACAGCCAGGATTTGTGTCTCTTCTCAGTTGATTCTAACAAACCAAGAGTATTTTCAGCTATTGCTTTGATGGTAGCTTGTGTCTTTCCTTACAGGTTTCTCCCCAGCCAGCAACTATCCTCTTCCTTTGTATTTTTGAGGTGCATTTCAGAAACACATAATGATCACATTCATCATAAGGAATTTGTACCTGTATATGATAGTTTTTGCACTTCCTTATTTTCCCATTCCCCTCTGCTCCCTTCAGCCTTCTTCTCTTCCTTATTTACAAAAACTTTGTTTCTATTTTTTTCTTCTATTCTTGCTTTGTTCTTTTTGCTTGCTTGCTTCCTTCCTTCCTTCCTTCCTTCCTTCCTTCCTTCCTTCCTTCCTTCCACTCTCCTCCCTCCCTTGTTCCCTTTCCCATTAGAATGTTTTCTTTCTATTTCACAATATCTGTTATACATTTTGGTCCTTATTTACTCTTTTAGTTTCTCACACACACAAAAAAAATCTTGCCTCCCTTCAGGACAACCTTCAGGAAAAGGGTATCAAACTACAATGGCCTCTGGAGGCTCCAATATACTGCAGCTCAAGTCTTTAAAGAGCGACCAATGGCAGACTGCTTCCTTTTGTCCTTATTAGCACCCAGAATAAGTGTATGACCAAGGATCTAAAGAATACTAGCCTTCTCCTCAAAGCATCAGTTTAACCCTGAGAGGTACCCACCAGGTAATATGCCACCCTACCATCCAAAGATGCTTTAGAATTAGGAGTTGACAACTTCTCTTGCAACTCTAAGTCTGGAAGGTCACAATGCACCGGACTGCTTGCCTATACCTGAAAGCTCATTGGCTCCTGTTCTCTGATAGAATGAGTTTTATGTGGAGCTGCGTTAACTCACTTTCAATGCTTCCAGTACGGACAAATGGGGAATAAAATATAGCAACATAAGGACTGCTTAAAGAATGTTATTTGTACCAAAAACAATACAGTCACCAATGCAATAATATTATGAAGGTTTCCAAGATGAGCCAACCTAGAAAAGCTAATGACAAAATGATAACAAAAACCACGACTGATTATAAGTATGGTAAATTGTTTGTGTTAATAACCCCCATTTGTCATGCCTCCTGGATATCTACATACTGCTGGCACCATCCTTGCTCTGATTCTGACCTTGGCTAGGTGGTTTGCCTCTACACGCTTTGACAAAGCACTTGGGTATTTCTACTTTTTCTTAGATTCCTGACACTAACCCAAAATGTTTGGATTAGCCTGAAGGAGAGTAAGAGACATGTGGACAGGACTCTAAATAATTTTAGGAAGCCATGCTGGATCACCCATCCCAGCCCATCCCAAGCTGACACTAAGCTGAACGACTAAGCTGAGCTGTTTACTGAGGAGAACTGGCAACTGGTTGTGATTTGAAACCACTGGAATTTGGGGTAGTTTGTTACATAATTATAAGTGATACAGCATATAACCATAATTAGAGCAATGAAATATGAGGTTGTGATTTAAATGAAGTTGAATGATAGAATTATCTGTCTCCAAATCTATTTGCATAAAAAAAAATGACTATATCCATCCCAAAACAGCAAACACATACCACATTTATGGTCTGATATGTGCTATGTGATAAGATTTTCAAGCAAGATTTTCTTACAGATGTTTGTATTGATATAACTACAAATGTTGCCATAATCATTTTAGGCAGTTTTCTGGACATTCCCTGTGACTCTTTTGAGCAACACCCATTGTAATGAAGAAAATAATTGCCACACACAAATGTTTTTATTTTTAACATGATTTTTATTTTGGAAAATAATACCCCATAAAAAATAGGGATAACAAAATCTGAATGTGTTTATATTTTGCATAGATAATTATAATTAATTTGAAAGAATAAATAAAAATAGATATAAAAACAAAATAATTACATTTGTTTTCCTCCTGGAATATTATCCCAATTCCTTTCCAAAGGTAAGGATCATGACAAATTTGGATTTTTTGCAAATAATAAAAACAACCGTGTTTTTATTTTTTAAAATTTTATTTTAGAGAGAATTATACCAAGCAAAATAAAACAAGCCAATTAAATAAAAGTAATAAAGAATAAATCCAATTAAAACAAGGCAATGTAAGTGACACAGGATTTCAAAACAAGGTAATAGGAAATCAACAGTGGTTACCATAATGCCTCTTGTTGTCTTCAAAATAGCTGCCCATACCTTCAAACATAGTAAAATCAATCCAATTAGAAGCAGAATAGAACCAATAAAGAAACAATGAATGCAATATAAGACTTCAACATAAGATAATAGTAAATTCAAAATGGCTACTATAATATCTTGTTATCTTTGAAATAACTGTCCATGCTATCAGATACAACAAAATCAAACAAGATAAAACAGAATAAAACCCAACCAAACAAATTTCAAAACAAGATAATAGGGAATTCACAATGGTCATCACCTTCAGAAGGAAATCCCCCATGTATGCTACATAGCTTACTGTTATCCTCTGAATAGATGATCAGACTACCTGCTTTAGGCCTGCAAATTCAGTGAAACACTAAACCCTACAGGCAGTAAGCTGTATTTTACCTCATTAGCTATCATCACGCCTGTGTTTCTGCAGATCAGCTGGTCACTTCTGGGATTGGGGGCCGGGGAACATGGCTCTTCTTGTCTCCCTGCCTGTGTGCCAGAAGGGGCTGGCATCTGGTTCTCCCCCAGTCAGCCCACATGGCGCTAACTCACAGTATGTCTTAGCTTATTATTGACTTCTTGTTCTACCCCACAGTCCATGAATGGTGCCACTCACAGGAGAGGGCTGGCGTTCAGCCCTCCCACAATCAGCCCCTCCAACATGATATTAAAAGATTACATGAGTATTATAATGCCATGCATTGTGAAGTTTAATTAGTTTTTTTCTTCTATCTAAATATTACAGTTCTGAAAATTATTTTATTTTTCAGAACTGTAATATTCATGAACATTCAGAGCAAATAGTCCAAGGTCTTTGAGGAGGTCTGAAGTGTCAAAAAGTAACCCTTCATATTCTTTTTTTCCTTATACATTCCTACTTATGCTAAGCTTTAATTTTAAATTAGGCATAGTAAAAGACTCACAACTATAACTAAAATAAAACAGAAAAATCATAGTAATATAATAACAGTTATTTAAAATTTGCCAATTGATATTTTTAGAATTTCCCCTTAAAATTTTCAGGTCACATATCACCTCAGGTAACTGAAATCGCAGAGAACAATACTATTATAAAAAAAGTACAACTAGATAAAGATATATTTGTCAAGTTCTCTGATAAATTTTGTTGGCCACTGGAATTAAATATAGTTGCTATTATGGAAGAGAAATGGCATTTTTTCATTTAGGATATGATGTACCTTTCCATTTATTCAGGCCCTGATCTTGGTTCTTCAAAAGATTTTAAAAACAATTTGTCTCCTAAAAGGGCTTGCACAGATTCATTCTTAGGTACCGGGTTGTTACAGTTTAGATCTAACATGTCCCCTCAAAGTCTCATGTGTTTGGAAGTTGATTTGATTCTAGTGGGGGCCTTGAGGGGTCAGGAGCTGATTGTGCTTTCTGCAGGTAGGGCCTGGTTGGCAGTGGGTCACTGGGAATGTGACCTAGAAGGATGTGTTCTCTCTCTCTCTTTTTCTCTCTCTCTCTCTGGCTCTGTCTTCTCTCTCTCTCTCTCTCTCTCTCTCTCTCTCTCTCTCTCACTCTTGCTCTCTCTCTGCTACAAAATGTGCCCATTTTCCAGATGTCCTCCTTTGCCTTGCTGATTCTGTTGATCCAGGCTGTGTTGGCATTCTCCTAGTACTGCAAAGGCCTATGCTCAGACTGAACTCAGGATCCTTTAGCTTAGGCCTCCAAAGAATCATGAGAGCCAGTTCTCACCAAAGTCCCTATTAGAAATCTCTAAACATCTTTTTCTATCTGTTCAATGAGAAACAGAGAAATGACACTATTTTCTCTTTCTCATATCCACTTTATTTTTATTGGTTGATTGATTGATTGATTGATTGATTTTTAGAGTTTGTTAGAATCCCATCAAACTTCAAAGCATGATCTGGTGGCCGAAAGGAACAAGATTCCCTTTCTGTGTACTAAAAACATGTTCACCTTTCCCAAAGCAGCCCTCATCCTTTTTTAATTTTTTTTTTATTTTAAAGAGAATAAAACAAAAGAGGACAGATCTAAGCAGATCAGAACAGAACAATGTAAGCAACATAGCACTTCACAACAAGACAATAGGATATTAACAGTAGCTATCATAATGTCTCTTTCTTTGAAATAGTTGAGCTTAGCTTTACACACAATAATGTCAAACATAATAAAATAGAATAAAACCACTCAAGAGAATGAAAGTATTGCAAGGCATTCTGAACCAAATAACCAAAGATGAACAATGGCTACTGTATTATCACATTTTCCATAAAAAATTTTATACTATCATACATATTAAAATCCAATAAGATACAACATGATAGAACCAATGAATAGAAAAACAAAAGCATGGTAGGACTTCAGAGCAAGATGATATTAAATCAACAATGGCTGCCATATTGTCTTTTCTTCAAAATAACTATTCATACCATCACATATGTTAAGATCAAACAAAACAGAATAAAACCATTCCAACCAATGAATGAAAACATAAGACTTTAAAGCAATATAATGGTGAACCACAATTACCATAAAATCTTCTATACTCTTACCATTTCATACACTAGGGAGACTATATGGTATTTATACATGTGAGTTTGATTTATTTCACTTATGAGTATGGATTCAAGTTGCATCTCTTTATTTATAAATATCTCAATGTGATCAGTCTTTATAGCTGAGTAGTACTCCATTGTTTAAAAGTACCACAATTTTTTTATATATCCATTCCTCAGTTGATGGGCACTTAGGTTGTTTCCAAGATCTGGCTATTACAAATTGTGCTACTATAAACATGGGTGCACATATATCACTGTGATAAGATGTTTTCAGTTCTTCTGGCAATCCTCATCCTTGATGATTCACATTTCCTCACTTCAGATCTTCAACCCAGAAGCAAGTGTGCACTGAGAGCTTCTTGCTACAACACATGCACACACACACACACACACACACACACACACACAAGAATTCACAAACTGGGATCTTACTGCATCTTATAATATGGTTTTATTTTTCTCCATTCCCACTGATACATGATTCAAAACATTTTAGAAAGAAATCTTAAAAATATTCACAATTAGCATGAAATTTAGGAGACTAAAATCCAGAGAATTCTTCTGTGTCTCATTTGTTTTTTCTTCTACTGAATTGGCCAATACCTCCAATATAATTGGTTAAAATAATGATGGTAGTGATCCTTATAGTTTAAAAAATATTTAATGTTTATTTACAGTATTAATTGATTTTTAAAAGACTTAAAATTTCCTTCTACTTTTAATTTAATGAAAGTTTAAAATTCATAAATAGATATAGATTTTACAAGTGCTTATCATGAGCTGGCCGTGTGGCTTAGTGGTAGAGTATTTGCCTAGTATGGATAGAACCTGGGTTCAATCCTCTTACTTATTTTGAGCCAATTTGTACATGTGTTGTTTAACATATTGTCATCTCAAATAAGAGTCAATTGGGTTGTGTGAGTTTTCAATATTAATCTTTTATGCATTTAAACAATGCTGCTAGACATGGAGCCAGGCATGGAGTTTCTTCCTCAAATCCCCATACACTGAGAGGCTGATGTGGTGGGATAGTAAATTTGAGTGTAACCTGGGTAACTTATTGATTTAATGAGACTCTGTCTCAAAACCAAATCAAACCATAAAAAGGGATGTGGGGAGAGCTGGGAACATAACTCAATGCATAGACTTTGGTTAAGTCTTCAATAATGAAAAAAAAATGAAAAAAAAGAGTCCTATAAACAAAGGGTTATGCAGTCACTTCAGTACAAAAATTTTTATATTGTTATCATCCTTCTTGTACAATGTTCATTAATAATAAAAAGTCCTAAAATACAATGACTGTATATAATTCTGTTTCCAATGTGGCTCTCAGAACTTTTTTTTTTCCTTCTTTCTGTTAAAAGTGCTAAGAAAGAAAAAATGTAGGTGTTGTCCAGTGTGGACAACTATATCTAAAAGTTTACCCTCACTTATTACAATTGTCTTAATTTTTTTATGTTCTTTGGCCTATCAATCTGTTTTTCAATCCATCTATATGATAATTAACTTTATAAGGTCTTATAAGATAAATGAATCTGATGCTGAAAAAATAACAGGGGAGTGGAGGGAAGAGGTAAAAAAAGAAATGTGCTATGAACATCTGCCAGTTCCCCACAGTGAATGCAATCATTATGTACTGCAAAAACTACTAGAAAAACTTTTTAAAACTGAGGGAAAAAAGTGTTGGGAAATGCTGAGTTAATGGAAAGAAAAAAGTTTAAAGGAAAATAGAAAGAATAATTTGAGTTATATGGACTGAATTTCCATTTTTGGTACTACAGGCAACACCTAAAAACTGGGATAAAAGAGTAAGTTTACCCTATATTAGTCCACACAACAAATTTGGAAGCTCAGTGTTAAGAGCAATACTGGTGCATAGAAAATTCGTGTTATTCCATTAGTCTTAGTCTGGGATCATCAAACCGCAGCCAGCTCAGAGCTTGGGCCATATTCATCCTATTTTGCAATCAGATAGTCACACTGATTTCTTATTTAACAGGGACAGTTGACTAATGGAGCACAAAATACTAACATGAATTGGCACAATGACAAGTACTATCAGATCTCTTGCATGCATTGTGGATGCTGTGATCTTCCCTATCCTGAGTACTTTGACTGACTCTTTGCCTCCATCTGCTCTTTTTTTGTTTCCTTCCCAATAGCTCAAATCTGTAGATTTCTTCAGAGGACCACCCACTGAGATAGGCTGTTGCAGGAGTAAACAAGTCCACTTCCTTTGTCCTGAGCTGGTAACTTAGGATCCCAAGATCCCCGGGACTCAGGTCATTGTTGGGACTCCAGTGGGATGTGTATCTTTGTTTAGCTTCCTTCTTTTTTCTATTGTTTATGCTCATCCTTACTAGTTTCATCCGGGAATGCTCACTTAGAAGATCACTTGCACATGTCCCTTGGTTTCAAAGTTTGGTTTTTGAGAACACAATCCAAGACACATGTTATATGTCAAAAACCAGGAATGGGCTTAAATTCCAGTGTCTTTTTGGTTCCTGAGCGTCACTTTGTGGTTCTATGGTTTGCTCTTAGATGGGCTCCTCATCTTTGTAATTTGCTTTCCTGCAACCTGGAGCAAAACAGTCCTGGAGAGCAGGGCTGTGAAATTACTTCTACTTTAATGAATTTAGTGTTTTTCATTCTTTGATTAAATATGCTAAATAAGTTACCAGAGTTTATTAAAATTTTATACTGTTTTATTAGCAAGTTTGAAAGAACATGACTACAGTATGTGCTGTTTGCAGAAAGGAAATAATACCACTAGAAGATTTACAGTGCTTTTATGGATTCTGTTTTTTCTCAGTTACCCTTCAAAGATAACTGCCACATAAATAATGGAAACAATAATAATGGAGCCACATAAAAAGATAAGCTACTGTCCCTTTTGATGATTAGCCAGATGCGATCACAATCATTTTATTAGCATGAAAACTCCTGCACGACCAGAAGACATTTTGCTTTCAAGATGGATCTTATGTAGTAAAAGTTTGAAAACTGAGTAAAGTGTTTCTAGAATGAAAACTCCCTCACTTGCTTGTGTTTCCCCTTAAATATATAAATTTGGCCACAGAACAAAGACATAGCAAATTACATATTTTCAAAGCCAATGTTTGTTTAGAATTTCTATTCTTTCCATAAATTTCAGAATGTGCTGTAAATGATGAATAATGGAGAGTAATTTAATGAAATTAAGGCTGGTTTCTTCTCTTTTTCTAAAGAGTTACTGTAGGCCATGAGAGTGGTAATTCATGTTCTCTCCACATGGCCTTTCCAAATATGTAGATCACATGTCACTCTCCTTGAGTCCTATACCCTCCCTAGCCACATCATCCGAGAAAAGGCACAGATTTCAGACTGACTTATCAACTTTTGGAGAATTTCTTATTTGTGTAATAGAAGTAAGAAAATATTGAAAAATCAGCCTACTACAGATTTTTAATACTGGGAATTGAACTCACAACCTCATGCTTGCCAAGCAGGCACTGTGCCACTGACCTATTTCCCTGACGCACTGCTTGTTTTTAAACTAATTTGTTTTATTAGTCTATGCTACATAAGAAATACTAATACCTGAAAAAATTTTCTTTGTAACTTGATTTAATTCAGGCGTCATATATATTTTATACCTAAGGAGGCCATCAAGCCAATTTTGGACAAAAGCACTCCTGATGTTCCATAAATAAGTAGAAAGTCATTAGCCTATTTTTTTAAATGTTCATTTGTTTTTTGTTTATTTTATTTTATTTTATTTTTGACATGGGGTCTCAGTATGTACCCTTGGCTGGCCTCAAACATGCTGCCAGCTTCCTTTTTCCCTCTCCTAAGTGCTGGGATTACAAGCATCCACCACTACACCCAGCAGTAGTTACCCTCTTTATGGAACATCCCTCTACCCCTTTTGACGACAAAATTATATTTTTAAATTTGACTTGGTGATTTTACTAGGTGGTTCCTTTTTCATGCTTTGTAAATTGATTTATTACTTGCTATTCTTATGTGTGCTTGTGGTGAGATGCAGGATACTGAAAAGCAACTTGTAAAAGGTAGGAGCTTTACTCTGTAAATAGTTATAATTTAGAAATATAATTTTGTGGCATCAAAATAGGAAAGCCTTTTAATTCACTATATTTTTTATTAATAATTCACACATTCTGAGAAAACCATTAGCAAAGTTGCAGTTCTTGGACTAAAACACTATTTTCTGCCAGTTGTATAATCTGGGAGGTGATCTACTACAGCCAATGAATGTTTCCCTGACATAGGTCCATATGACAGCTCCTACCTTTATTCTTATTTTTAATTTAATTTTAGTATGAACTGAGGGAATTATCACTTAACACACACATAATGTTAACTGTCATCTGAAATTATTCTTATAAAATCAAATTTATGATTCTCTCTGGAAATCTAGTGACTGAAAAAAATTACAAAACACATCCATTGCATGGAAAATCTTTCACTTATGCTGGTGGCTCTCTTTCATCATAAATTACAGTTATTTATTTATTACATCCTGCCTTAAGTTTGGTAAAATCTGCCTAACAAAGCCTGAGTGTGTAGCTCAGTGATACAGCACTTAGCTCAATCTCAAACATCTCTAAACTATAAATTAAAAATCTCGAACAACAAAGGAAGTACAAAGGAAATTGTATTTTTCAGACATTTTTGTATTTGTCTTATATTTTTCTTTCATTTTATTAATTGATTTTTGCAATACTGAAAAGTAAGGCTCAAACATCACTCATGCTGAGCAACTGGTCTACCATTGATTTATGTCCCCAAGGCCTCTGCCTTTTAAAATCATTTCTGATAGACTTCAGTTCTATTACAATATGCTAAAATAGGTTATTATTGACCACAGAACATTATTCTAAGTATGCTGGTGAGACACAATGAAGACCTAAACATTGTAAGAAATTGGAATACCTGTCATTTTAGCAGGCTATTATTATTAGCTTGCAGTTATAGTCAAATGTGATTCTTGGCTAACACAAAACTGGTTACATGCATCCCATCTGTCTTCATTTGGGGTCCTACATTAGCAGACTCTGAGACAAGCATTTGAGTGCAAGAAGTTGACTTGGGAAGTGATCCCAGAGGTAATGGTAACTGACGGATAGATTTCAGGCTCTTGTGTATGATGAGCAAAGGACTGCATGCAAGTGTACTTCAGTAGTAAGAGAAAAGCAGCCGCATTTATTGAAGACCAAGGGAAGAAGTGCTAAGGGAGGCCTGGGCCTAGAAAAATGTGACACGAATGGAAAAATGGTGCTGGGACAATAGACAAGTAGAAAAGTAGCATAAACAAATCAAGGTCTCAAGTCCTAAGGGAAGTGCACCCCTGCCCATGGTCTCTCACTGGGTCTCTAGGCAAGATTAACAGGAATGATTAACAGAGTGCTGTCATCACTTTAGGATTTTCAACAACTATGGGTATTCAGAACTCATTCTAAGTTATATGTAATGGAGGATATCTCTGAGACTTTCCCCAGACTCAAGTAGATGGAGGGGAGTGGTCTCCCAGGTCTGACCTTGCTACTATACTAGAATTTAAGTAGGATATTGAAGGAAGCATTATATATGAGAACATTTCAGTAGGGGATTTTAATGGAGCAATGTCACTGAGGTTGAAAACCAATCAATCAAAGTAGTAGAAAAAAATACCAACTTGACTTCAGCACTAGTTTCAAGTAGGAAACTACTGAGAAGCAGGATTTCCAACCTACGCTTCAATGGGAATCTGACTTTCTTTGGAATATTCACCAAAGAGATCTGGATCCATGTGCTTTGTCCAATCTTGTTGAATCCTCCTGTTCTGAGTTTCACTGTGACTTGTTTTGACCAATAGATTGTTAGCTACAGCTACACGTAAGTAGAAACTTGTAAAACTCTTGTGAAACCGGGCTTACTCTCAAACTTGCTCCTCCCGAGGGCACAAGGACATGCCTGAGCGAGCTTGTGGAAGCATAAAATATGCTCTAAGCACATCAGCCAACAGCCAGGGCTCATCTAAAAGAGTGAGCCTCACCAAGATCTGCAGAACATAACTCATCATCAACACGAGACCCATTATCAGACTCAGGTGAAGATACTGAATCTAGCCCTGATCATCTGACATCACAAAATTGTGAACCAAATAAATGTTTATTGTCTCTATCAGCAATTTTTAATAACTGTATCCTGTCTTAAAATATTGTTTCCATATTTTCACAACCATTTTCTCACTCTAATGAACAAATTTTGATACTGACTTCTGCAATAAGGTACCCAGACTTTAGTGGCTATGGAAAAACACTTTGCTTATCACATTTTAAATAAAAGTAATGGTTGGCTTCTCAAATTTAATATTGAAGAACCATAAATGTATTTTTATAAAAGGAGTTAGTATCCTTGGAAAATAAAAAGGAAGTCATTATAAAATAAACATTAAGTAGCATTGTAAAGCTTTCTATGAAAAAAGCACATTTTCAAAAATTAACAATGTACAAATACACATTTTTAGCCATACATTATTTATTTAATGTTTTTACAATAATGCAGCTGCAATTTACCCACTAAATTTTCCTTCAGAATTAGCCAGTTAGTGGTGGAAAATATCATCATACTTAAATCTTATTATTTACTCTAAAATGTTATATTCCATCAAAAGAAAATCACTTCTCCTAAAGTCATTCTTTGTGTTATTTTATGGCTCTTCTGCCTTAGTTTCTGCACTGGTAAATAGCAAGTCGGAAGGTCTCTGTCTAATGTGATGCAGTTGAACATTTGATGTTGCATCTCTCAGCATAAAGGTGACATGTGACACCTTCACATTCCCCCTCACCTGAAAGCCTGCGACCTTCTATGCTGATGGGGTTGTTGTTGCCTGCACCTTGCAGCCTGGACATATGGTGGCCTTAGCAGAGCCATAAACTGCTGAATGGCTTCCTAATAGCTGCCATGAAACAATATGATTATTTACATAATCAGGATGGTTTTAGTTCACTCTTAAAATCCACAGACATAATTAAAATATGTGTACCTCAATATTTTTGGATATTGTAAATAATACATGAAATTGTGGACTCTTTATCCCATGATTTAGCTTTCACTAGAAGAAATACCAGTGTTGCTCATCTCTACTACACTCCTGGTGGTTTATTTTTAAAGAAGTTTGTTTATATCTCTCAGTGTTCAGTAAAGTGAGAAATAAATTTAGAATTTCAACAAAGTGAGAAATAAACTTTCAACTGCAGTAGAGTGAGAAATAAACTTTGACCTTCAGTAAAGTGAGAAACGAGCTCTCATTTTTTTAGAAGACCATGCAGTTCTTGTCGTGTAGCTATCACATACAGACATGGTATTTGTCTGATCTATACAGTGAGATATTAAAATAAAGGTGTGTACAAACCATCTTAATTATATATTTTGGAAAACTAAACCAATAGCACAAATAAAATCTTGGCAGTACAGTGTATAAAAATATTCAGGATCTAATCTGAAGCTTGTGGAGTACAAAATGAAATGGAACAGACTATGTAGTGAACATATGACTAACATTGAAATATGGATATAAATTCCTTTCACCTGGAACACACTGGAGAGGAAGGTTTTCATGCACAATAATTTTATCTACCATTTTGTAATTTTATTTTATGATTTCCTCCATTGGATCCTTTTCAAGAGAAACTAGTCAGCATTGAAAAAAATAAAAATCCATTCACTTCCTTTTTTTCCCTTGACATAGATAGTTTCGTTTAAAATGTACTATCTCTGGAATTTCTGTAGATATTTAACCTTCTTCATGTTTTCTCAAAGGAAAAATACGTTTTCAAGGCAGTTGTAAAATCTATAAATACAATGAAACAAAATCTTACTGCATAGAAAAGATGCCCATTTGAAGTGAGAATATCTTCTGACTTCCAGATTTCTTGCAGATGGTTATTTTGAAATGTTTTACTTCCTTTCAGTGAGATTTTAGTAATTCAGGAAAATTACATATCTGTGGGTCTTGTTTCAGTGAGATTTTAGTAGTTTAGGAACATCACATATCTTTGGATCTTGATGTACTGGCAAGAAATGAATAACTGTATTAAAGCAGCAAAAAATAAATAGCAATAACAATGAATTTTCAAGCAAGATTTATCATACACAGACTTCAAATAAGATCAATATATGTCCAAATATAATTTTTAAAGAAATATTTACTAATATGTTGGTAGTATTTTGCCTTGAATGGCCAGTTAAGGAAGAGCATATATTTACTTAGAAGCAAGAGGCTTGTCTGGCATTAAGATAAAATAAGCCACCTTGAGCAGTGTGAGCCAACATTATGTCAGGGAGTTCTAACAAAGATGAGTGTCCCTGATGACTTCTGTCTTATGTTTTAACTGAGTGAGGTTTCAGAACCAAACTCTAAGGAGAAACTGATAATTGAGAGAAACAGTAGGAGTTATTTAAAATACACCTTTTAGGTTTTCACAATATAGGCCACTAAGAAAAATGACCTATTCTTAAAAGATGAAAATAAAGAAGCAGAAATGAGGCAAAATCTATTAATACAATGAGTACATCCAAATTTTAACAGTGAAAGCTGAGCTAGTTCACCCAGAGGTTAGCTAAATATTTTAAGGGCTCACTGTCCTTGCTGGGAAAATGAACTACAATGTCAAAAGCTCACATGATGTAAAAAATTAGAACAGTTATGAATGTGGATTAATATCTGTTTGTAAAACAATGACTTCACTTAATGAATTACAAGATGCACATTAGATGTTTATTTAGCATTTTATAGTTGGCAGAGTTGTGCTGAAATCATACCACTCATCTCTATTAGACAGGTGTCTTTTGGCCTATCTCAGTTGCTATACCTATTCTTCATAGGTTTAACTGTGGTTGCCTTTGACAGGGGAGAAAAGGTTGTTATGGTTTGTGTCTAGATGCCCCCACCCCACAAAGCCTCATGCAGTCATAGGGATTTTTCAGAGGTGTTTGAATCTAGAGCTGAGATTTTGTAGTGCAATGCTGGAATTAAGCATGGGTGATTGCTGGATCAATCCACTGACTAAACTGGCACCACCCTAATCCAAGTAGACTGAATATTATATGAGGGACACAAAGAGGTTTGCCTCTCTCTCTCTCCTCTCTCTCTCTCTCTCTCTCTCTCTCTCTCTCTCTCTCCTTGCTTGTTTTTTCTGTCTTCTGCTTCATGAACTATTTCTGCTCTGTGATGCCTCTCTGCCAAGCCACCCTGCCTTAGAACCAGCTAATTATGGACTGACATGTCTATAAACCGTGAGCTGAAATAAATCTTTCATCTTTTAATTTTAGGTATTAGGTATGTTGTCTCAGCAACGAGGAAAGCAACCAACACAAAAGCAAACAGATTTTCTGAGACTTGGTAGTGAGTACCATTTTCTGAAAAACCATTATAAAGTTCTGAAAGAGCTTTGGGATTTGGGGTCTATTGTGTGCTCTGCCATTACTCAGAATAATACTCAAAATATCATAAAAATTAAAAAACAAAATATTTTTAATAAATGAGCTATGATACCACAAAAAACTGACAAAAATAAAACAACAATCCATTTGTAGGATATCTTGTCTAATTGAAAGTATTAAAAATATGGATATAGGTTAATTACTATTATTTCTCTTAATTACTCTCTGATTCCTCATTTGGATTAAATTGGAATGAGGATGCCTGAAGGAGAATATGTATACATAATAAAATCCTATGTATTAAATTTTCATTTATCATAAAGTTTATATCATACTGAAACTCAGTTTATTGTTTTGTCTCCAAACTTGTCTCATATTATACCCTACAGGTGTAACTGTTTATTGCTGTGCTACCTCATCTAATTTATCTTTTCCTCTATAAATGCTTCAGGCATAGTCAAAATTGCTTCCACCTTTGGCTTTCCATTAGTTTTAATTACTATCTGTATCAGGTTAGCAAATATGAAAGAATTAAACTACCAGCAACGAAAAACTGAACTGAACTCATCATCTTTTTCTAAATTTGGTCTCTATACAGTTCTTTCAATAATTTCTAGGATTAGAAAATACAAGAACTGTACTGAAATTCTCAATGCCATTTTGACCACTGTTCATTTCTCCTACTCCAGTAAATTTTATCTAACCTATTTCAAAATGTGTTACCAGTTAACAATCTCTTTAGCATTTCCTCTTTTGTCACCTGCAGTCAGGTTCTCATTATATACCAACTGTTTTCTTGCAAGCTCTTTGGGGTGTCACTCCTCCCTCTAACCCCACTTTCTCCATAATGTGTAAGATTCCTAAAGTTGCCTTCCCAGAATATGGACATGTCACTTCTCATCTCTCAATTTAGAATAATTTCACAAATCTCTAAAGACTACTGAACCAAACCCAGCACAATAGTCAAGGTCCAGCATACTTTTGCCCCTTTATTTCTTTGCAGTCCACATCCTACTTACCTACTGTTCCTTCACAGTTTTAGAATTCATGGTCCTCTCATCTTGGCAATCACGAATTATTAATATTTTGTAGTTCTTTCATTACTCTTATTTTAATACATTTATATGCCCTTCTTGCTGTCCCTAAATCCTACCAATCTTGTAAGGCTGAGGTCAGAGTCATATATCTAGTGTTAACATTCTGCCATGTTGATTTGTCTCTATTATGTGTTTGGCTGGTTGAATGCAGTTAAAACTCCAATAATGGCTAAGCTAACACTTCACAGTGATATCTGTGAAAATAGACCTCAGCTATATTACATTGATTATAACTAGATACCTTTCATATATCCTCAAAGAACATGACTTCATAGGCCAAAAATGAAACTATTCTGCTCAATAAGATGTCCATAATTAAACCTAAAGAATGCATAATATTAATGATGAGAACTTATTTAATGTCATTATTTTGACCCTCAACTTGGTGTATAAAAGCTGTACATATTTTTGAGTTCTTAGCCTCTATTAAGCATCATACTGAGTTTTTACATGTGTCCTTTCATGCAACAGTCTCCTTGCTTGTGGTGTGAGTACTATTACTATCCTGTTTGTAATTCTTATAACCACTCACGGAATGACTTATAAGCTGTTTTTCAAGTATAAGTACAGTATTTGATTTCCAGGAAAAATTGGCTGCAAAACTTTAATTATTGTCAAGAGAATATAAATTAAATGTATAATCTCAGTGCCTCTACCTAAAAAGGCTAAAATGAAAATCATTCACAATATTAGTTTTCTTGGTCAGATAAAGAAAAATTCACCTCACTTTGGCTAACTGTTCTGTAGAATCTTGCAAAGCTAAACAAGTATCTATTTTTTAACCTGTATTTCAACTCCTGGTGAAATAGCCATAAAAATATGTGAACATACATTCAGTAAAAGACAAGGATGCTAGTAATAGCACTATTTGTAGTAGCCCACACTGAAAAATTCTAATGCTTGCCAAAATCAGAATAGATACAATAATATGGCATTCACAACATGATTCATACACAACAAAGAGAATGAGCAAAATACAGCTACATACAAAAACAATGATGGCTTTTATAACTCTAATGTTGAGAAAAGAAATCAGATGCAAAATAATAGATATTTGGTTTTATCTAGTCAGGTTTAAAAAAAAAGAAACAGATTGCAGGAGTGTGGAAGTTAGACTCATCATTACCCTTGGGAGATGGACTAACATTTTATTTTGTGACCTGGATATTGGTCACATGAGTATATTCAGTCTGAAAATTCATCAAATTGAACACTTAGGATTATCACACCTTTTACATATGCATGCTGTTCTTCAGTTGAAGCTTTACACTTAACATTTTACCTAACATGGGGACCTGTGACTAGAGGACACCATTCCTGTTGTGACCATGAAACAACCTAATCAGGACCTCTTCAATTAATGCGATTGTCAGATGAACTGAATTGGAGTCAAACAAAGATGGTTTGGCAATTACGGAGAGTTTAAACTCCATGCCTCAGGACCTTCTCTTTGTCTCTGGTCCTATTCACCTCGCTATCCTTCAGCCAGCTCTGCCTCGGGGTCACCTTGCAGGTGCTCAAACACTCTGAGCACATGCCAGTCTCGAAGCCTCTGCCCTGACCTACTTCATCTGCTTCCAATGTTGTATCTCTAAGGACCTCTGCAGAGCTAGCTTCCTTATTTCCCTTAGGCCTGTTTAAACATCGCATTAGAGAGCCCTTCCGCCTCCTCTCCATTAAATCAGTATCATTTCTATCTATCCATTCTCTTGCTTTCTTTTATTTTTACCATTCATTTTAATACCTAGATTATTTGCAAAATCTATTCATTAAACTACTTCTATGTACTTGAAGCTAGGACAGGGATTCTGTACTGTTTGGTTCATGATAAACTCAATCTCTAAAACACACCCTGGAAATACATAACAGCTACATGATAACAGCTTTGAGTGAATGATGTGAACATACAACCTACTAAGGCACTGACTGCTTTCAGCAAACCTGTGTGTGCCTTTGCTCAGGCAGGTAGAGAAATATTGTTGGACAAAGGCCGTGTGGGAAGTTCCTTGGTTCTAACTGGTCTTTCTCACTCCTTGAAGCTTCTCTCAGTATCTCTCACAGTGTCCCTGCTCAAGCAGCCTCTCCTTTCCCAACAAACCCTCCTGTCAGAAACTAAATCCTTGGAGCCAGAGATATAGCTCAGTGGCACAATGACTTCCTGGTAAGTGTGAGATACTGAGTTGGTTCCTGGTACCAAAATAAATAAATAAATAAATAAGCCCTCCATAGTCAGACACAGTTTTAAATAATAGCTTAGAATTTCCAGGCTCTCAAGTTGTCTTTTTCAAGATCATCTGTATTCTTTCATACTTTTTCTCTTATACTTTACTTGGATTTGGAGGTAGTGGAGAATTGTCTTCTATCAGGAGATAGACAGGTCGTAGGGCCAACAAAGAAACTGCAAAGAATGAGGGACATGATCTCTTGGAATGTCCAAATTATATCCTACCACAAAAACATGCATTCATACATGATCATATACATATTTGACAAATTCCTGTCTTGTGTTCAGTACTGGAAAGAAGGGACTAAATAAGGATGAATGAGTCAGACAGTTCTCCATTCCCTACTCTTATCAGAGATTACATCTGGGATGAAGGAGTGCCGTGGGTTGAATTCTATCAGAAGTAGACCCTAAAACAACTCTGAGGGCACATATGGTTTACTTGGGAGATAACAGGTACAACAAAAGAGCAGAGGAAAAGGTAATAAAACCATGTTAAAGAGTTGGTACCACAGTGGGGAATTGGGAACTCAATGCTGCTATGACTCTCTAAAATATTTCACAAAGAATATTCAGAGTTTTCCTCCAAGGGTTCCATTAACTTTGGGCCATGCTGATTGAGAGGTACTCCAGGAACATGAACTTGCTGGCACTCTGGCCTGTCTCCTTGTGCAGGCTGAGTGTGATCCTGTGGCCAGAGAAAACCCCAGTAGGAAACAGCAGGTACTAAAAGTAGGAAACACCAGGAATGAGAGGTGCTATAGAATATAGAAGCACCTTCATCTCTACTACAGAAAGGCAGGCAGGATGCTGGTTGTTATTTAGCAAAATGAAAGGGCAAGGAAAACATGAGTTGGAGTGACTGGGTAACTGTTAAACTGGCCAACAAACATTATTCTAAGTATATGATATTAGGCTGAGATGGCAAGACAAGAGAGACAGTCTTGCTCACAAAAGAGGAGAACTTTCTGGAGTCCAGAGATTATCTAGGGCAAAGACCAAGGTGCAGGAATTAGTTTGATGTGTTTAACAAGTATCAGAAGACTTGCAGAGCCAGAATGAGGAAAGCAAGGGAGGAAGGTAAGGGTGGTGAGAGGGGCCAGGAGCTGGGGCAGGGACTGGCATGGGTAGAAAGTTCCTGGGATTCAATCATGAGGAATCTGTAATCCAATTTGCATTTTCAAAGTTTTATATGTATTATCGATGCACAAATACCTGTGTGCTTGTTAAATATACATCTCATAAGTTACATACATACTTACCTAATTATTTACATATATTTGTATATGTATTAGTGTACCCACACTAATTTAATGGGTAATGAAATAATAGAATCTCTTTATTTCCAGCCATTGTGCACGAGTGATTGGTGTAGACAAATAAATTTCATGATCCTAATTGAAGGAACAATGAATAACTTTGGAAGTGTCTAATTATGTAGTAAACCAGGACATGGCTGAGGAGAGTCCCTAAGAGGCTAGCATTGGTGAGGAGAGAGGTGGTAGAAGACAAAGGAAAACAAAAGATTGGTATGTGAGTCTAAATTGATCTTTCATTTTTGATAGAAATTCCCTTAGGTAAAAGATTATTATAAATGAAAAGAACCACAAGTAAATAAAAAAAAATAGACCCTATAGCTTGAGGCCTCAGAGAGGATAGAAAGTCCTTTCCTCCTTTTCCAATTCTTCCTTCTTTTTGGAAATCCTGACTATCTCAAAAGGAGGAATTCAGCATGGAATGGCTCACTCCAAGGTTTATCTCTAATTTTTCAGATTTTGATTTATAAAGAATGCAGACTTATTGGAAAAAACGAATGTATTACCTGACTTAAATTTAGTGTTCCTTGGCATTGCTTACAGTGATTGGGGAGTTTTTTAACAAAGAGGGAAAGATTGCTGCATTGACAGTGAAATTAGAGAATTGTGCAGGCACATTATGCCAAGCTGGCAAGGAGACGTCTGTGACACACCTGTTCTGTGCTAAGTGCTACAATAGAATGAGAAAGTCGACGAGGCAGCATTGTTCTCAGCAGTTTTAAAGGCAAGGAGTTATGGAGACAGTGCTGACACAGACTCGTTTTTAATGGGTTTAAAATTAGTTTTAACCTATTGAAGTCACGTGCAGTATGCACAGGGACTTTTAGTCTGAGTGACTGCAGAGAGGGAACTAGATAATGGAAAAGTGGAAATAGCCGTGAGGTTTTTGTTCCTCTAGGATGCCTCCTACTGTCCTTGCTTGTGCTTTGTCCATCCTGCAGAAAGTCTCCCTCAGCTTACACAATAGCATTACTTGAGGACCCAGGCTTAACAACCAGCCAGAGAGATTGTTTCATCCTCTTGGGCCAATCTTGAAAATTTATGCACTTGGATAATCTTTCAGTCATCCAATTATTATGAGGCCAGCTGTTATCCATTATGGAGTCTTCTTTCAACACTCCATAAACATGATGATAGAGAAACAGGAGCAATTTTATCAAACCAGAAGTAATTCAGCAAGAAAATGATTGATTAGAAAAAGACCATTGCTCCCCCAAAACTTGCATGATTCCCATCAGGTTGATGAGTTCTAAATTTCCCTAATAAGCCTTAAAGTGTAAAGGGGATTAAGAAATTCAAGATTATCTGAGCAGATTCATGTTTACTCACTTCTGCTATTGTTAAGAATGTTCTGTGTTGACATCAACCCAAATAACCTTTGGCAACCAAATGGACAAAACAAATTGTGGTGCATTCATACAATGGAATACTACTCAGCATTGCAAGAAAATTAGTTTTTGATAAATGTAACAGCAGGAATGAATCTCCAGCGCCTTATGATGAGAAAGATGCCATACACAAAAACTGCATATTGTTTGATTCCACTTATATGGCTTCCTAGAGAATTCTAGAATGTTGGAGAAAAATGAGATCAATAGTTTCCAGAGACTGGGGTTGGATGACAAGAATTGACTCTACTGGTATAGCAGGGAATTATTTGAAGTAAGCAGAATTTTTCTGTGCCTTAAATGTGGTGGTGATGCTGCATCTATAACTGTATACTACATTTAGTTGAAACCCATAGAATACCATATGAATTCAGGCAAATTGGGCTGTATGTGAATTATATATCAATAAACTTTGTTTTGAAAAATGATCTTCATTGATTTTTTTAAAAAATTTTTGTTAGAAGAATGGCATATTACTCCTTTTTTTCTTTTCACAATATGTGACAATATATGCTGTAGAGCAGTGTGGATCTGGGCTATAGGCATTGTGTATCACAGTGATTTGGTGATGTGAGTAAGAAGAAATGAAGGTCATTACTTTTTTCTTCAGCATAAGGGGCAGTTTTGCTGTAGCCCTACCTGCTTATTACCAACACAGCACACACAATTCAGTGTAATTTGGACTTTTGAAATAGACTTATATTTTAGAGCCCTTTGAAATCTACTTCAAACTAGAGTTCAAAAAGGAAAATTGGAAATCTAATAGAATAACTTATCCAGGAAAACAACTGGCTATGATGGTTAAAAGCCTGTTTCACTGGCCTGCATTCTTCAAAGAATTCAAGGATATTGTGATGTTTTTTGAGCATGACTACAAATTCTCTGACACTATTCATGTTAAAAGATGCAGGTGGAGGAGATATTTGCCACTTTAGCTAAGACTGCTTTGTTGAATACAGTACAGCAGAAATAACATCATGTGACTTCTGAGACTAGATCATTAAAGTCCTGCAGCTTCTACACTATTGTGCTGGAACATTCCATCATGGAGCTGTGAGCCAACATGTACAAACTCTAAATAACCCAAGGTTGCCATAGCATGAAGAAGCCCAAGCCATGTGGGACAGCTATGTGCAGCAGATAATCACAGCTGAACCCAGCCCTCCAGCTGATACAGCACAAGCACCAGACACATGGATGAAGAGGTCTTCAGTTAATTCTGGCCTCCAGCTATTCAAGAGCAGAGGCATCCGGTGTCGTGAAGTAAAGACAAGCCATCTCTGCTATGCTTTCTCCATTCTTCCTGAGCTAACTATGAAAAGTGGTGATGGTGTAATGACATAAAGCCACAAGTTTGGGGATAGCTTATTATGCAACAGTATAGGCATGGGACGAAGGTAAAAAGACTAAACGACAAAAATATCAGGGGCTATTTGAGATAAATGACCTTTAAAAACACTGAAACATGGCATAATATCTAATCTGGTGGCATCCTTGGTGTGGGGGTTACACTGTGAAGAAAATGAACAAAGTGTGAATTTTCAAAATTAGAATTTGTAGAAGAAGGAGCAAAATTGGAATTATAAGTTTAAAAAATGAGAGAGGAGGCCCCAGACCACTTGCGCACCTGCCCCTCGGGGGAACCCCCCACCTCCTGGATGTGGATCTTTGGCTCCAACCCCTTCTGCCAGAACCTTGGACTACAGTGGATTACTATGCTGGCTGGATGGGAGACTCTGGAACCCCTCACCCAAACAGAAGACCTCAGCAGGCTCCAGTCAGTGTGATCTAGAGAAAATATTCCTAAAATTCATCTGGAAACAGAAGAAATCAAGAATAGCAAAGGCGATTCTGAGCAACAAAGGCAATGCAGGAGGCATCTCAATTTCTGACTTGAAACTATACTACAAAGCCACAGAAATAAAGTCAAATGGATCAAGGATCTAAATATTAAAACAGAATGTTGGTGAGGATGCAGGGAAAAAGCATCGCTTCTCCACTGTTGGTGGGAGTGCAGACTGGTACAACCACTGTGGAAATCAGTATGGAGATTCCTCAAAAAACTAGGATTGGAAGTTCCATTCAATCCAGCTATTCCCCTCCTGGGTATTTTCCCAGAAAAATTGAAAAGGTCATGTCACAGTGATATATGTGTACCCATGTTCATAGCAGCACAATTTTTAATAGCTAAATCTTGGAAACAACTAAAATGCCCATCAACTGCAGAGTGGATGAAAAAATGTGGTATTTTTATATAATAGAACACTACTCAGCTATAAAAAAGGATGATACTGAGGCCTTTATAGGTAAATGGAGGCAACTTGAGAATATCCTCATTAGTGAAATCAACAAGACTCACATCAGTAAATATCACATTGTCTATTTAGTGTAAAAAATAATAAAAACTGACAAAGTAATGGAATACAAAAAGTATAATAGATATTGTAAAAGTGAAAGGGAAGGAAAGTGTTCTAAAAGAAATAATGGTATGTATAGTGTGTAAGATAGATGACCATTTTACTAAATTTCTATTAGATCATTGAACAGAAGGGTTTGCACTGTCAATGTTTGAGTGTCTAGCCACTTTTTATGCTTTGATTTTGTAACTTTAACAACTATTTTTAAGGTGACAATATGTATCAACTAGCGATTTTATGATGTTAATTTTTTGAATTGTTTTCTGTGTTTTTTCTCTTTTTTCTATTTTGTTTCTTTTCTTTTCTTTGTTTAAATAAAACATTAAATTTAAAAAAAGAAAACTTGTTGAGACAACACTGAAAGGAATGGAGGAAAACTGGTACCTTCAAATTTCCTTTTGAAAAAGGAAAACTGATCAATTATTTTGGCAGTTCCTAGATAAACAATCTCAGGTGGGTATTGATAATAGTTTTTCTTCTTTGTGAAGTAATTTATGCCTGTAAAATTGGAAAGATTACTAAAATATTTTAATTAACTTTATTTTCAGATGTAACTTAATCAAAAATATTTTTAAATTTTTGAGTCAAATAATCAAGCCAGTGTTTTATTGTTTAAAAAATCAAATTAAAATACATCAGAAGCATTCACCTCAACATAAATTGATTATATGTTTGATGCCACTAAACAATCCATTGCAAGAGTTGCAAGGAGCAGAGAGGAAGGGGAGAGGCAGAAAATGAAAAAAAAAAAGAAAGAAATAATGTACATGTCTCAACTCCCCATGATAAATGATATCATTATCTACTGTAAGTATGTACTACTAAAAATGAATAAATCTTAACAAAAATTTTTTTAGCCATTTTTAAAAAAAGGAGAGAAAAAAACAAATCTAGGCTCTGGAATAATTTGGCCTGTGTTCAGATCGCTGTTCTTCTAATTATACAGATAAGTTTTGCCTTCATATATAGGATTGCCGAGAGCCCTTAATCATCTGTCTATTATAGAGACTGAAAGGGACAGTGCATCATATTTAAAGTGATTGGACAGTTCTCAGCCCACAGTAAGTGCTGAATAAACATCATTGCTCATAGTGGTTACTTCCAGTGCAAAGAAAAATGTTATGAATCCCTGTAACTGTGCTTGTCTCCCTCTGAGCTTCCCTCTCTGGGCCTGCTTTAATATTTTCTTTCTCTGTAGAATGTTCCCATCTCCTGAATGTACCAGGCTAGCATAGTTGCCCAACCTCTTTGGTTTCAGTATTCTCTGTTTGAACCAGTCCAGGCTTTTCAGAGTCCCTCCATCTTATTCCAAAATACCATGGTGAGATATTCTGGTTAATAGATTTCTGGTTATTTGAGCACCCAAATTTAATCAGCTTCAGAAACACTTTGCAAAGGATCCAGAGAGCGCAACAAGGCTGCTGAGGTCAAGCTCATGCACAAGGACAGTGCTAATAGAGGAGAGGTGGGCTGCTCAATCGCAAGCTGATGCTATTGTAAAGAAGCTGTGGAACAGAACAGTTTTCATTTCAGGGCCATGGAAACCATTTTAATTGTGACATTTCTGTGCTGTCTGGTATCTTCAATTTCAAAAGAATACAGAAAATGGCCTGATGAAGCTGAGAAAGCAGGGTTTAAAGGAATGTCCTGCCTTTTGAATTCTGCCATTTTCTCATGCTTCCTTTATAATAAAATGCTCATTAAAAATGTGTTTTTTGCTTTCTCTAAAGCTAATAGCTTCTAAAAAAGAAAAGAGTATCAGTGAGGTCCCTTTTTGAGTTCTGAAACAATTGTTGCATTTGTTGAACTAAGTATTGGAATTCAATAGTAAGTTGGAATAATCTCTTAAAATTATTTTACATACACAAGCACTACAGAAACATGTTCTTGCATATCAAGTGAGATGCTGCTGATATGACTTTGATAGTCACAAATCAGATATCACAAACATCAATCTCTATAACCATGCATATTTTCCTTAACTGTGATGATTCATTTTCACTCATTCTTGCAAAGCAACATCCTCACTTGTAGTAGACTGAGAGGTATGAGGACTTACACTACTAGCTATAGAGCCAAAGTTCCTCCAGTATTTTATCAGTCCTTCTCAAATCTCCAATTCACACTCACACTGCAGTGAATAAGAATATCTATGTTCCCACATCTTTGCCAAGTTGTATTCTTTGCACCTCTTTAATTTTGACAATTCAGGTTCCAGTTAAATTCTAGTCTGGTGATCACCCATAACTTTGGGTGCTTCTATTTTGTTCATTGTCCCTTTATATTTGTCTTCTTTGAACTGATTATATGTACTATGCACACATTTCTTCGCTGTGATTTTTTTTTTCTTACTGGTCGGTAGAAGTTTTTTATGTATTCTGGTTATAAATTACTTTTCTGATACACATTTTGAAGGGATGATTTCAAAATTAACCTGAAACAAATAAGCAATCTTTCACTCAAGAGATTGAGACCATGGGTGGGGGTTGGTAAGGGATTTGTGAGACCCTCTGCTCAGTGTGAATTCCATCCCTGTCCCACTCCCTGTCCCACCTCCCCAGGACGTCATCCCATGAGCAACCTTCTCCGTGGTGCTGTGGTCTGGCAAAGCATACTGCTGTCTGGCTCTTGATCAAGATGGGTAGGAGGGGGGAAATGTATAGAAGGGGACAGGAAGACTGAAAGAAGAGAATGTAAGGGGAAGTAACTATTCTCCCTCTCAGAGTGGGTCCAGGAATATGGGATTTTTTTCTTAACTGTACCCTAAACCACCTAAAAAGATCTGGGGAATCCAAAGCAGGATTCTGAGAAGTGGCCTACCAGCAAACTGGAACCAAGAATTAGGAGGCATGAACGCTGTGGTTGGGGATGGAAGGGGACTTTGGCATCCCAACCGCATCGAATGTTCTAGATGTACTATTCTAGAACACCAGTCAGGCGAAATCACCAGAAGTCAACTGTGACACACCCATCCCCAGTTAAGTGAGTTTTCCAGCTCTGTCCTGTTACTCGCCTATTTTCTCTGTACTCTTCTGTCAGGCAGAGTCAAAAACCACAACCACTGAGAAGGCATGAGGTGAAAAGTGATAAAAGAGTGAACGGAAGCCAACCACATCCTCTTCCCTGAAGCTGGGGCCACCAACTGCAGCACAAAGCAGAAAGGAGGAGAAATTTTATCTTAGAAGGAAGTTTGAAGGGCTGTTAGCATCCTGGGCTAAAACAAGAGGAGTGTGTTTCTGGCTTAACCTGGATGCAAAACAGGAAGAGTCATGGGGTCTCCTGAGGCTTCTGCTTCATTAATTTTTACACGTACTCAGGAGTTCAAAATTAAATTTATCTTTTGGTATATTCTATATATCACACACTGGTTAAAAAATATTCCTGCTCTGTTCTCTGACTATGTATATGTTGTATGTTTATAGACATTCTCAATTTTTGTCATTCAATACACCTATTATTTGACTATGAATATATTCTATTTCTTGATTCATATCCCATATATTCATTTCTACCACTATTTTTGGACACATCTGGCATTGATTTCATGAGAGTTGTAGTGCGAATTCTCTCAGCTGGGATCACAGCCTTGTTCTTGGTCACATTCCCCTCCTTGGGCAGCCCACATCCATTGAGGGCTGGCAGCTGGAGAAGACCCCCAGCCTCACAGCTCCCCTGGACTTGGCTCAGGCCTAAACCCACAATGAACTGAGGTTCAGCTTCTCCCCCTGCCCTTTGCTGCTTCCTTCTCTTCCCCGCCAGAGGGTGATTTCAAGAAACCTCCTGCCAACAAATTCTTGTCTCAAAAACTGCTGATGTTCAAGTGAGAATCCAGCCTGGGCAACTTACTGATTTAGTGATTTAGTGACTTAGTGAGACTGTCAAAAGAAAGAAGGAAAGGAAAGGAAAGGAAAAAGAAAGAAAGAAAGAAAGAAAGAAAGAAAGAAAGAAAGAAAGAAAGAAAGAAAATCAAAAGATGAAAAGTGGCTCAATAAGACATACATTTCTTTTGTAAATGAAAATAAATGATTTAAACATTTTATAATTCATGAGATTTAGCAGACCAGATATTTAAGAAAGGAAAAACCCCATCTAATATATAAGTATCTCAAAGCACAAAAGAAATTGCAAAGATTTGAAAATCAGGAAAACACCTGAAAGCAATTTGGACTGCAACTTCAGGAACTCTAACATGCAATTAATAAGAACACAAAAAACATAAAAAGTAACAGATTGAGGAAAGGCAAAAATTAAGCAATAGAAGAAATTTACTGATAGATGAGAAAAGACCCATTTCTCGTAATGAGAGAACAAAATGAGCTCCTGCCAGGGTTCATACAATGAGATTTGATCTCTACTGGAAAAAATTTGAACTTCAACAATAAATCTGTAAAGCATGGTGGTGCATGCCTGCAATCCCAGAACTCATGAGGCCGAGGCATGAGGACCAGTAGCTCCAGATCAGATTGGGCTACACAGTGAATTCAAGTCCAGCCTGAACTACATAGAGACACCTTGTCTCAGAAAAGGTAGAGAAAGAGAGAGAAACAGAGAGAGAGAGAGAGAGAGAGAGAAACAGGGAGACATAAATAATGAGTAGTATGGCTACGGAAGCTATAAATGAAAAACAGAAACAATTAGAAATTCAGAAAGATGTTAATAAAAATACAGCTATTCTGAAATATTGTCATATACTATTTTAAGTATATGACAATATACTTAAAAGATTAAGCATGAAGTGGCAAACATCAAAATTAATATCCTGAAACAGAAAACAGGTATATGTGTAGAAGAATTTTAAGTTCTGTAATATGTATGGAACATTTATAAAAACTAATCATATAACACCCCCTCCAAAATCTGAAAAATTAGATTTTATTAGCCAAATCTACTGGTCATAAGAACCAACATAATGAAAATGCCCATACTCCCAAAATTGTTATACAAATTTAATGCAATCCCAGTCAAAATACCATTAGCATGTCTCACAGAACTAGAGAAAACATTCCTAAAATTCATTTAGGACCAGAAGAGACCTAGAATAGCAAAAGCAATTCTGGGCAACAAAGACAAGATGGATCCTTACAATCCCTGACTTGAAATTATACTACAGAGCTACTGTGATTAAAAAAACAGTATGGTATTGGGGTGAAAAGAGTGACCTGAGGATCAAAGGAACAGAATAGGAAACGCAGAATCAACTCCCAACACACTCACCCAACTTATCTTTGACAAAGGAGCAAACACATTCACTGGAAGAAAGAGCCTTTTTAAAAAATGTTGCTGGAAAAACTGACTTTCCTCATTCCAAAGACTGAAGCTAGACCCATGTCTGTCACCCTGCACTAAACTAAAATTAAAACAGATCAAAGATCTAAATATTAAAACAAAACATTATATATCTCAGGAGCACAAGCACCTGCCTGGCAAGCACAAGGTCATGAGTCTGACCTCCAGTAAAGAAAAAAAAAAGAAAAAAAGAAAAAGAAAGAAACAAAGAAGAAATACTGTATCTGCTGGAAGAGAAAATAGAACTCTTGAAGAAACAGGTATAGGCAAAGACCTCAAGAACAAAACCCTGATTACATGGGAAATACTACAAAGAATAACAGAAATCTCATTTTACTAAAAACTTTTGCACATTGAAAGAAATCACCAACAGAGTGAAAAGACAACCTATAGAGTGGACTAAAATCTTAGCCAGTTGTTCTACAGACAAAGGACTAATGTCTAGAACGTATAAACAATTGAAAAAAATCAACCCCCACAAATTTATAGACCCAATCCAAAAATGAGCATCTGAGATGAATATGCACTGCTCAGGTAAGTAAATACAAATGACAAATAAATATATGAAAAAATACTCAACATCACTGGTCATTCAAGAAATGTGAGTTAGAACAACACTGAGATTCCATCTCACCCTAGAAGGAATGGCTATTATCAAGAAATCAACCAATAATAAATGCTGGTGTGGATATGGGGGAAAGGAACCTTCTCCACTGTTGGTGGGCGTGTAGTCTGGCGCCCCCACTGTAGAAATCAGTGTGGAGCTTCCTCAAAAAAACATGGACTAGCAGTCCCATTTGACCCAGCTATTTACCTTCTTGATATCTTCCCAAAAGAATTAAAAGCATCATACCATAGAAATAAATGTGCACTCATGTTCATCTAAGCATAATTTTGTAATAACTAAATCTTGGAAACAAACCAAATGCCTGTTAACCAATGAATGGGTAAAACAATTTGCTTATTTTCATACAATGAAGTTGTACTCAGCCATAAAGAAGGATAAACTTGAGACATTAAAAGCTAAATGGATGCATCCTGAGACCACATTCTTAAGTTCAATAAATCAGACAAATATACAAATATTGCTTTTTCTGTCTGATGTGAGAACTGAAAGTATAAATAAAAACCAAAATATATAATAGATACTGTGAAATAAGAAGAGGTTATTCAAAAGGAAAGAGAAACTAAAGAGGGAAAAAGAGAAAAAGAAGGAATGGAAAAGAGATAAATGAGAAAAGAAGGATAAAATGGAAACAAATCTTTATAAATAGGGAGAGGAAAAGAGCTCAAAAGGAGGAGAAAGGAATGGGAAAACAAAAAAAGGACCAAGTCATATCATGTACAGGAACAAATCTCCTAATATGAATGTGATCAGTATGTACATCTAAAGTGTACTGTAGAGGCCACACTGACTCCATCTTGTCCCAGATACATCTGGTCAGCAACGTTATGGGGAAAAGTGCAGGCTTTGAAACATTGCCCCCACCCCAAGGTAAAGCATGAGGTCCTGTAAGGACAAGAAGCAAACAAGTTATATAATCTAAGCATGCGCAATTTGAGTTTCTTTGTTCTTTTATTTCAGTAAAAGCTACTTTCTTAGGCTGGTTGGGCAGCAGCCATTTGCTGACCCTTAGTGGGTGTGACCCTTTATTTTCCCTTTGCTTGCAGAACCCCAACAGTGTACCAATAAACTTAATCAAAAATTCTCAAAACAGAAAACAGGAGAATTATTAGGTATACAACAAATGACCTTTGGGTTTTTCGTGAAACAAAGTTATCATGAAAATCTACATAGAAAGGACTACAAAGGAAAACACTTCCCATCAGCTGTGACCTAGCTAAAGCTCTAATCAGGAGAAAACACGGATTCTGAAATGTTTTCCTTAACAAAAGAGAAAGAGAATAATATCTTAAAGAAAAAATGTAGCATATTATTATGCTCACTGAATGTAGAGAATGTTTCATATTCTTTATACACATTAAATGATTTAGTCTCACAAAAAACTTATCCAGTAGTTACTTTCTATCCCTATAAGGTGAAAAACTGAGGCATAGGGAGGTTGAACACTTTAAATAACAGTAAAGCGATGCCCTCAAGCAAGTTTCAGAAGCAGAAAAGGATGGCTCCAAGTCCTTAAGCAATGTCCTTTTTACTTCAAAAATTTTAATTGTTATTATTATCATTATTTCAAAATGTTGCAAGTAAATGTTCAATATATTCAAGGTGTATGCTTTGGTGTTTTGGTATACTTTTAGGTTGTGTCATAATGATTACAATCAAATCAATTCATACATCCATCAACAGCTAATGCTGTGCATTTAGGTCCCCAGGTCAAAATTCATCTTAAGAAACTGAAAGAACACAAATGTAAATGACAGTGATAAGAGAAGATGCATAAAGATAAAAACTGAAAGTACAGAAATAGAAAATTAAAGAAAGTACTTTACTGATTACAGAACAGATAAGCAAATTGTGAACCTAAAATAGAAAAACTTGACTAGTGGTTAAAAGAGAACAAGTAAAACATATTCACTAGTAAAAATGACATAGAAATTATGCAGGAGAAAAATTAAAATGAATGAAGAGAAATATATCACTGTGGCACAAAACTTGAAATTTCAGAGAAAATGTATGTTTTCTTGAATGAAAATTAGCAAAATTTATCTTCAAATTAATAAAAAATGAGATCACTAAGAGATGCAAAACATTTTTCTTTAGCAAACGTTAAAATGGTATTAAAATCTATGAAACAATTCACATGTTTTTCACAATAGTTGACACTGTTGTTAATTCTACATGGAGGAAAATCCTTGACTTAGAAAGCTCTCTGGATTTCATGAAGTCACCTGATAGAAAATGATACAATGAAAACAGCAGGTGAGTTTCAGTGATAATCAAATCCTTTGTCAGGAGAATCTCTCACTTTATAAAGTCAACAAATTAAGTAGAAAACAAATCATACTATGTGGATATTAGAAAATGATTCAAAAATTCAGGAGCCACTGGCAATAAAAATTTAAAACAAAAAAATGACAGTAAGCTTAAGCTTCAGATACTGTCAACGTGAGCAAATTAGCATGAAAGTCTAAATGAAAAACTTAATGCAGCACAAAGTCCACCCCATTAAAATAAATAGGACACAAAAGCTATTTATTGTGATCTTTATTCCCCATCCCTTGAGAGGGCTCAGTGAATTCAGTAAAGCAAGAGAATAAAATAATACCACCTTAAAAATTATGTACAATTTGTCCTTCTTACCTACAAAGCAAAAGAGATCTTGGTAACAACTAATAGAATTTTAAAGGAACTTAAATGGATTATTAGAAGATAACATATAATAACCAGCAGAAATGACTAGCAAGAAATAAAAAATAGAAAAAATATTCCATTTAGGGGAAAAAATCTTTAAAATATTTGTGGATAATTTTGTAAAGAAAGGCAAATGACTTATAAGAAAAAAATATACAATCCTACTGAAAGACATAAAAGTAGTTCATATAATGGAAGATATATTAAAAGCAGGCAAGAAATTATGAAAAGAAAAATAATAGCTTCTCAAATACTAAAGCCTGCTCTCTAAAGCCAATAACGTGAAAATATTATATAAATTATGACATACTAGAAGTCTTCCCAAAATATTAAAATGTGTGTAGGAACTTGATAAGAGAAAAGATTGAAAATAGTGGGAAAAGCAAGGAGCATTTGAAAAGTGGCGATCGGATACTGATGTATGCTTCTAAAGGGTTATAGACTGGATTCCAAATTCATAACAGCCTAGTTCACTGCATTTGGATTAAATGCAGAAATGTAAAAAGAAAACAAAAAACAGTGAGCACCGCAGAAAGTTTAGTAAACAATTTAAAGGAAGAAAGAGGAGGAGCGAGTGAAAGAGGAGGAGAGGGAGGGCGAGGAGGAGGAGGTTGTTTTATGGAATGTGTTTAACTGAGATAGGAGGCCAAGAAGCTGTAGAAGAAAAGATAAACATATTTGACTAAACAGAAATGTAAAACATATGTAGTTTAGCTATGTGTGATATTAAAAGAATTCTTACAAATTAATAAAAATGCATAAGGAAAATAAACTGATGCTGGGAAAAGGCAATCTATGGCCAAGTGAAAAGCAAACAAACAATAATCATGGAAAGTATGCCGAATATCTCTAGTAGTCAGAGAACAGAAATGTAAGGAATAGTGACATCACTTTATAACTCACAGGCTGCCCAAAATCACAAACATGTATAAACCTGCTGCTGGTAGGAATGAGGAAGAAGGACACCATTTCATTTGGCCTATGTGCATGTTCATAGCTAAGATACTTTCGGAATGCAATCTGCCAAAATTTTAGTAAAATTTTAAAAAACACATACTTGTACTTCCTGGGACATTATTTTAAAAACACCTACCTCATCGAAATAAAAATGCCAGTACCTAAATACGAGTGTATTTACTACAAATGTGTTTTGGAGAGCAAAACAGTGGGGAAAATCCTACTAGAGGGAAACTAACACATTGAAGTTCATCAATGTCATCCAGTGTCTCATGGCTATTAACTCCAACAGGGACCTTGGAGAGATTTTCACAGTATCTTGTTAAATGATCAAAAGCAAAATGAATGAACTATATGTATTATCACAGCTTTCTAAGTATTGCTGAACTGTCTGATGTATGCTTTTGTACTGTACATAAATTAGATGACTTGGAGAAAGGCAAATTCACATGGGATTAACAGCATAAGAGATTTTTCTGGGGGCTGAACTTGTAAGACATAAAAAAGGGAAGAAGGTGGATAGGTTAAAGAAAACTTCGGATTATAACTGAATTTCTCAAGGCCTTGAACCACGTAATGAGACGCACTGCCGGAGTCTCAGGGCACAAATGACTGCGGAGTCGCTAGCAATAATACAACGCCCACAGCCAACTGCATTCCTAGCTGCCGAACGGTGAATTCTTCCTTGCAAGGAGGTGCAAGCAAGCAATGTAGCTGTGCAGATGTCACAGAATGGAAAGATGTGTGCCAGGTTTTAGGAAGAAATGAAAATCTGAGTTCACAAAGGGGGGTTACAACAGGTAACAATAAAAAATTATGATGCTTTATCACTCTTGTTCATTTTTAGATTACTCACATAGCTCTAAACACAGTTTAGTTTCTCATCATAAGAAATGGAATTTTATTACATACATATTTTGCAAGTGCTTTCTCTCCTTCAAAAATGTTTCTAAGGATCCTGTAGGCCACTGAGCAGTTCATTCATTTTCATCATGTGTAATCACCAACTTGTGACTATAGACAAATTATTTACCTCCGCTTCTGTTGCCAAATAAGTGTGCTTTTCTCTCATGGGGATTGTCAGAAATAGTCCCATGTACTTCTGCTGGGAAATCTCAAAGAGTTTCTCCATTGTATACGTCTCAAAGTTGGAAATACTGGATTATTGGATACCCACATGATCACCTTCACAAGATGATGGCAGGATGTTTTCAAAGTAGTGCTAAAAAGTTTCTACCATAAATTTTAAATAAAATCATGTAAATTAGTGTGTGTATCATGGAATACAAGAATGAAATTTCAGGGGATTTTTGCTTTGCTCTGTATAACTTATTTATCTCCTGATTTATTTTCTAAACGAAATGATTATTTATATAATTTTCAAAACAATTCCATTAGGGTAAGTTCATCCTAAGAAAAAAATTGAATCTGCAGAACTTTGGCAGCCCGGTAACTATATGCTGTGATCAGAAGAGCAAGTAGGACATCATCCCATTAAAAAAAAAAGGAAGACAAACTAAAACTTTGCCATCTCCTGCAGTCCTTTATTGCAGTCTGAGAAATGTGACCAATAAACAGGAGCTACCAAAATGTCATAATTCTCGAATCTTAACTTTAGCTAATTTAATTTTCTTCTGATAAAACTTCCTTCCAATTAAACCATCTGCTCTTTGAAAAAGGCAAGCTGCTGACCAAAGATGAGATGTCCACATGGTCTCTATCCACACTGAGAAGCAACAAGTTACATAAAACATGACATGACATGTTGCTAAATTGATGGGCCTTATTAAAATTCCTTAAAATATCTAATTCTCTTTCACTTTTACATATAATACTGATCCATTCGGTTTCAGGGTCAAAGTATATTGCTTCTTTTGAAGTTCTTGAACTCATTTTCCCAGTAAATTTAAATAATAATATTTGTAAAAATGATGTTTTTAGTCCATAGGTACACATGTTGAAATGCTTGTTAGGTCTCCCTTTGTGTTTTGCCTTTCCTGTTATTAGGAATCTCTCTTATTTTAACTTCCGAGTAAAGAAAAATATTTAGTATGGATTATTCCACTTCTTGGCATCTTAGATAAAAATATCCCAAGATTTAATAGAAAAGATTGGAAGGGCATGGCAGAGGAGTTTATTAGTCAGTGTCTTCTCAGGAGACAGAAAGCACATCCCCTCGGTGAACTACGAAGATCTCAAATAAACCACTACTACACCAGCACTGAAGAGAGGATGCACAAAACAAGGTATTTGCTAAATCAGGAACTCTAACAGTCAGCAACCGTCACCTTACAAGCTAAGGGAATAAAGTCATGGTGGTGGACTAATGAAAATGACGTGGAGAAGGGACCTCCACAGAGGGACGTCGGGATGAGGGGAAACCCAGTATGGCTCAGAGCCAGACCTATGAGGAGAAGCATTAGCCATGGAGGTTACTATCCCTTGAGTTCAGAGGAGGATCTTCAGAAAAGGAGAAGAAGTTGGCCACAATTAAAGTCAATTCCAAAATTCAAGACTGGATTAGAAATGACTGTTCCTTGGAAATGAGAAGGCTACATTGGAAATACATTGCTCTTAACACACTCTACATATCCCTCCCACAAGTAAGTAGTCTTTTTAATTACACGATAATTGAGCAATGAAAAAGAGAAACAGAGATGTATCATATACAGGGACAAATTCTCTGTGATCATTATGCACATATAAATTTCCCCAATAAACTTAATTATAAAAAGTTTTTTAAAAGAAAAAGGAAAAGGATAATTGCATGAAGTGACTTTTCCAAGTTACCCAGAAAGTTACAAGTTCTAAGCAGATGAGGATTCGCCTTTGTCTTATGCTGTAATTACAGGATCCATTTCTGCTTCATTTGATTTTGAGCACTTGAGGAAGGATTGTTTTTTGCCTCTTTTCAGTGTAGGGAAGTGCTAAAAATAAGTGTGATAAAATGGATCATTTCAAGGAAGGTATATCAGAAACTCAATTCAGTGTAATGATTGAATTTGATGCCTTGTTTCAAGAGTCTAATTCAATAGTCAATCAGCTATAATTTTAAAGAAATAGTACATTTGTGCACTGATAATTGATTTTTTAAAGTTTTTTTTCTTTAAAGAAAAAAATTTGAAACGGAAAGAGGGTAGAAATAATACAAAATCTCAAAACAAAACAAAACAAAACAAAATAGTAATCAGTAAGAAATCACTAGTTGATAATTACATATTTTCCTCTTAGAAGTAGTTGTTTAAGTTACAAAAGTAAAGCCTACAAAGTGGACATCCAAACAGTGAGACTGCAATCAGTTTTGTTCATCCATCCAACAAACATGGTTAGCAACATGGCTATCAATCCCACACACTCAAACATACATAAAGTTATATCCTTTAGAATACTTTCTTTTCCTCTTTTTTTTTTCTTTACAATGACTATAATCCATTCTCGTAAACTACTTAGAAGTTCTACACATGTATAAGTCTCTATACATATACATAGCCTTTCTGTATTAGAGGGAGAAACAAATGAAAACAAATCAACAATACAAATTGATAATTGATTTTTGAAAGACATAGAAGACATGAAAGCCAACCTAATACGTTCATTCATTTCACAAATATTTATTGAGCTCTTGCTGATTGCTGGGCAAACAAAAAACTATGAGTCAGAAAGTCAACAAGGTGTGGGATTAACTTTTATCCATACAATAGTGAACACAAGTATGTATGTTGCTGATTATAACTCTTTATTATATTACTTTACATTTGTAAATGTAATGTGTGTCTGTAGTATGAAATTTGTGTATACCTTATATGTAGCATTTTGTACGCTACGGAACTGACCATTACACAAAATTAGAGGATTTCTATCTTTAGAAATTCATAGATCCTTGCAGTTATTGGAATCACAATTATATTTGAATAATAAAGAATAAATTTAAATAAATCACACATAAAAATAATAGAATGCCAGAAACACCCCACAGCCTACAAGATCTGATACAGTTGTGAATTCTATCACCATCTAGTGGCAAAAACCTTAAAAGCTTGAACCAATGAGGAAGTGAAGCCCATCTTCCTGGGACCCTATGACCTCATTCTAGGAATCAAATGCTGCAGAATAGAGCTTCTGTCTTTAGTTTTGGTCAGTGTTCAGAAGACTGGATGGTCTACGGGGAATATTACTTAGCTGTAGGTTTTAAAGTGTAGCAGAAAATCAAATCAAAGAACATACAATATGATGTTTTTCATTCCATTTCATTTTTCTGAAAAAGAAAAAGTATGTTATATCTGAGAGACAGGAGCTATTTACAAATTTAATAAGTCCCACAACCAAAAGACTGATCAAAATGATTAAAATTCTGATATTCATATTTTTATGTTATTAAAGTGCAAAGTATCTATTTTTAATACTATAAAGCACCAAAATATATATACCAAATGTATTTTACATCACTACTGCACCTTTCTCTCCCAGGTACTTTTTATTTACTGTGCTATAATATCAATGACACACAAAAAAATGGTCTTTCTATCTGCTCTCATGTACTTTTTTACACTTCTCAAGCTCACCAATTTTCCTCTGTCATTCGCATTCCCTTTTGTATATTCCTTTCATAATATTTTCCCACAATCTTATTTTCCTTTAGAATAATTACTTGACTTTTGTAAATCCTAGACTTTTTTTATTAACTGCATGAAAAATCTGTTTTATTCCCCATTTTCAAATGAGAAGAAAGAAAAGATTCATTTTTTTAAAAATGCAAAGTGAGCCTCAAAGCTCCAACGGTGCCAGAAAGTGGGGAAATTGTACTCTGGGAAAGGACAGATGCATGTCCAAAGTACATGCATCAATGTGTAAAGACCCCCATTGCTAAAGCCAGGATACTTTGAGCAACTAAATAAATAATGATAGTATTAGATTATAACCCGGAGAATAAAAGAAATATCTTGGACTCACTAAATAATGATAGTATTAGAGTATAACCCAGAGAATAAAAGAAATATCTTTGGACTCACACTGAGAGAATAAATGGTTGAATGGTCAAATAAGTAAATAAGTGGGGAAGACTGGAAAGCTCTACAAGGAGAAGATTATAATTCATAAGTGTAGAAGGAAGGAGAGGAATAAAAAATCACTGATATCACTGATGCAGGAAAGAAGCCCTGATAGATGAAGAGATTGTTAGGCAAAAGTCTGAGGTACGCAATATGGGTACAGTATAGTTTTAAAGTGTCTTCCCTGAGAGACTAATAAAATCCAAAAGGAAAAGGAATAACTTTACTGTACTGTGACTTGCAGCCACCACTTGCACCACAGGAACAAGAACAACATCCATTGATCATAAGACATTTTTCCTTGCAAAGGCTCCTCTAGGGTGACATGAGGAGGGCACTGTACTGCTTCTCTGGTGTTCTTGCCAGTGTGCAGAATGGCAATCTCGTCAGAAAACGTCTCATCAACCCGGATTACCAAGCTCATGAGAAGAAAATAAAGACAAAGACTGGTTGCACATTGGAAGAGACCAACACGACAACAGAGAGTGCACACTCTTGGATTATGTCTTGGAACAGGGATACAAATGGTAGCAGAAAGGTGAAGCTCAAATAAGGATTTACTAAAACAAATTTCATATCCTGTATCCAAAATGCTTGGACCTGATATGTTGTAATATCTACACATACATACTAAGATATTTTGGAGATGGAATCCAATACTAAACATCAAATTCATATATGTCCTATGTATACCTCATGCACATAGCTTGAAGACAATTTGACACAGCATTATTTATTTTTTATTTTTTTGATACCGGGGATTGAACTCATGACTGTGCACTTGCAAGGCAGGTGCTTATGCCACTGAGCTAAATCCCCAGCCCTGACACAGCATTATTAAATTTATTAGATGTGCTTGCATCTTATCTGCTATCTGTTATGTAATGTCAGGAAATTTTCTACTTGTGGTATCATGCTGTTATGCACAGTTTCAGATTTTGGAGAATTTTTACTTTTGATTTAAGAATGCTCAACTAGTAATATTGTACCAGTGCTAATATCCTTGTTTTGGTAGCTGTCAGATGCCATTAGTACTTTGGAAAATTATTACATTAGTACATTAGTACAACCTGGGTCAGAGATATACAGAAACCATATGTATTATTTGTGTAATATCTCTGTAAATTTAAAATTACTTTCAAAGAAGTTTTATATGCATATGCATATTTGAAAACGCATTAAAAATTTGCTTCGTTTTTTTTTGAGTTACGTTCTATGTTGCCGGTAGTTTTTATATTTTCATTTACCAAACAAAAAAAGGATGCACATTTTTATCCACCTTAAACAGAACTCTACTTTAAAAACAAAAGAAGAAGCAGCAGTAACAATAAAACATTGAGACTAAGTATGTTTTATATCAGCTCTAAATGTTGGGGAGCATATCTCCTCACCCACACAAGAAAACTACGAGGGAGTTATTAAGTTGGGCTTTGTATGATTGCCTTAATGTCTTATCAATCTTTCCGAGTTAAAAACATATCAAGAAAAATATTACTCATCTTTCTAAGAATGGCAAACCCCACCCTCCTTTTGGCTATGAGTGACTTACTGTGGGTGGTGTCTTGTGTCAGAGAGTCCATTGGAACATGTGGGGTTAGGGAAGTCAAACTCTAGGTGCACAGAGGAGAGACCCCACAGTGTGGAGGAAGCTCTTCATCTGGCCACCTCCGTTTGGAGGACCAGCTGCCCTTGAGCTGCCTTCTGGTATCAACTGTTGCCCTTGGCGCAACTCCCTTGTTCCCCAGCTCTTAGCATCTCTCACTAAGCATCACTAGAGGGTGACAGTCAAATCAGGTGATAACAAGAATGTGTATCACCATCATCACCATCATCATCATCATCATCACCATCACAGTAAATGCCACTAACACAGACTTTTAAACTGTATCAGATTTTCTCACCTATTACTGCCTTTGAACCATGGCTTATGATGCTACTACAGTGAGGTCATTCCCTGTTACAGTACATGAATCCTGTCTGGGAGAAATATCCAAATTCATGAATCTACCCAGTCTTAGAAAAAATCCCAGCCCCCACAGAGGCAGCAAAGCACTCATAAGTTGATTCTCATGACCATCCTTCTGATGTCCATTGTCCCCTGAAGAAAACAGATAAACTATTAACTGTCCTGGGTTACATACGCAATTAAATTTTTGGCACTAAACAAAAGAAAACCAAATTAGACTGTTGCTATGAAGTGGCACAAACAATGTTCACTCCAAGTTTCTTATTTCAAGAAAAGTCAAGAATTATGACTGCTGTTAAGAAGGAAGCTATTTTTTGACCCATTTTATTTTAGCATAATGTCAAATTTATTAGCTTGGGAGAAGAGCTTACATTTTCTTAAAATCACCTCAACTTTTACTGTTGTATTTCAGCTACCAGTAAATGCTAATCTACAAAGCAACATTTTCATAGTCTGGAATTATATTTGTGATAGCCAGTAACAAGCTAAAATTCAGTGTCATTGAAATCCAACAAATCTCTCTCTCTCTCTCTTTCTCTCATTCTATTCTTTTTCCTATGTGCTCACTATGGACTGCACAAACAGACTCAAAGTTCATGACACCTGAGAGTGCCTATCAGTTCTTTCATTTCCTAAAATCAACCAAAAGTCTTAGTAATCACTTTTTTGTTATTTATAATAATCATAATTTTTGCAAAATAGGTATAAAATTTACCAGTCGAAGTTGTATGTTTTGTTGAATTTTTTTTCTGTGGTTCTAGAGATGATCCATAGGCCTTGTACCTTTTTGGCAGTTACTCTACTATTGAGCTATGCCTCCAGTTCAATATTTGAAGTTTTTACATGTATGATTTAGCACCATGGGTTATATATCCACAAAGTTGTGCAAGCATCACCATTATCTGTTTCCCAAACTTTTGCAGCACCCTAACCAAAATCTCATTACCCATTAAAGAATAACCTTCCATTTTCTTCCCCAGTCTAGAAACCTCTGATCTTTTTGTCAATTTGCCTACTGTTTATATTTCATAATCATAGACTCTGATGATAATTGCCCTTTTGTATCTGGCTTATTTCACTTAACATAATGTTTTAAAGGTATATTCATATCCTACCATGTACCATACATCTAATGTACATGTTCATGTACCTATTAGAGTTATTAAAATGCTGAAATAGTCCCCAAGTACTGGTGAGGGTACACAGCAGATCTATTTCCCATACACCGTTTGTGAAGATATGTAATACTACTGTCACCATGGAAAACAGTTTGGCAGTTTTTTACGAAGCTGAACATGTTGACTATTTGACTAAGATCTCAAATAAAATGAAAATCTAAGTTCACACCAAAGCCTGTATGAAAATACCTATAATAACTTTTAGAACTGTTGAAACTGGGAAGAGCACAAATGTGTCTTAGCTGAGGAATATACACAAAAACAGTGGAATAGGTTTAGCAATAGAAAGAAAAATAGTCTTGATACATCCAGCTTCTTTAATCTCAAATATATTATGTTATGGGAAAGAAGCCATATTTAAAAGGCTACATATTATGACCTCACTTGTGTGACATTCTGGACAACTAAATTATATGGACCAAGAAAATTTCAGTAGTTTCCAGGATAAGGATGAAGATGGGTTTGAATACACCATCCTGATGAAAAATGGGAAATGTTCAAAGATAGATTTGATAGAGTACAGGTAGTTCCAACAGTGGTTTGACTACAAGTTTTCCTCTTGATGAGGTAGGGAAAGAATACAGATTCAGTAGAAAGTGAACTTGGAATTTTGATCATTTCGTGGGCTAGTGGTATGTGCTACGATAGCCTCTCTGATGATGTCAGGTTTCTGTCAGCCATGTGATGACAAGGGCCAACAGCTACTAGTCTAAAGTGTGTTGTGTTTCTAGGCCATGATGGTCAGTAGGTTGGGTGTATACAATGCATTTTTATTTCCATCATGGTGGAAGGGCATGGTGGAGCAAAGCTGCTCACCTCATGGTGACCAGGAAGCTGAATATGAGGGAGCCTACACTCTCAGGTCTTTCTTCCACTTTAACTATCAGGGACTTCAGCCTACTAGATGATGTCACATTCAGGATAGGGGTCCCCTTCAATTTCCTGTCCCACTTGCCAATCATCACAGGAAATGCCCACAAATACATTTGGAAGCATACTTTACTAATTTCCCAGGCATTTCTCAATCCATTCCATTTGTCTAGCAATATTAACCATCGCAGTAACCTTTTCAGAAGTGGAGAAGCATCTGTAATAGGGGAAGAGAGGAGGACGTGTTGCTGTGCCAGCCTATTGACCTTGTTTGTAACCCCAGCATGTCAACAGTCTGAAGACATATTTAAGAAACTAGGGAAAATTGAATAGATTGGGTATCAAAGTGTTCACACTCTTCATGCCACACCCGCTCAACTCGCTTCATGGGTGGTAGGAACTCCTTTGTGACCATCATAAAGCACTCAAAGAGAGCATTCTGGAGTTCTAACTTCTCCAATCACTTGAAGGCTTCAAGAGGATATCAGATCACAGGACTTGGGATGTGGCATTTCAAAAGGAGGCTGAAAGGATCAATGGATGTCAGCATGCAGTGTTCAGAGTTAAATTCCACTGAGGCTTATAGCAAACAGGCCCATGAAAAAGAACAAATGAGTGAAGCTCAGCCAATATAGTTCTTCCTCCTTTGATGCACTAATTTGATACATGGATTCTGTTTAGCACTCCAGGAAATCCTGTGCCAGTTGGATAGATCTGTGAATGAATATGGATCTCTATCTCCTTATGCTTTCTGTCTTCTCTCTACATTATGCCCAAAATGCCAGATTTTTCATCCTCCAAATGCCTCAAATTGAGTATTGTAGGTTTCAACCTGGTCTTAGACTTTGTTTTCTGGGGAATGTAGGTGTGGCCAGCATTGATGTTCCCACGTAACAGAAGAGGATAGTTTTAGTGAAACTTAGAGACATTAACCTTGAAATCACATAAATAGCAAATGACAGGCCAAACCCACTACAAATCTTGAGTCTGTCTGGTTCTGTTTATAATACCATAGTATGTCTTCGTAAATAAAATACGAAAGTTATGTCTTTCTTAAGGCAATAAAGTGACAAAGACAAGACTAGCTTGGCAATGTCCTGAAACTGAACCATTACTTCAGAACAACAACAATGCTCAAATTTAAAAATGGTAATGTAATCAATACATTTGGAAAGCACATAAAATCCACAACTATATTTCATGGGAAGGAGAAAGCTTCTATTAGGCAGGACTCCAAAATCAAACACAAGGATATCTACTGTTCTTAGCCAAAGAATTTTAATCTTATCACATTCTTCCAATTGATCACAATCTTTCCCATGCCAAACACTCCATTATCAAAATTAAATTGGCAATGTTTAAGTATTATGCAGGTGCAATTTCTATAAACATGAACAAAATAGGAATCCAGAGGTAGCATTTTTTGAGTTATAAATCACATTTCAACTTTACTTTTGCTAATTGTGTTTATTCAGTCATTTAAAAATAGGTAATAGATTCACACAGACCACAAATATATTCAGTTTAAAATCTCGATTTCAGCCTGTTCCTAGGTGTCTAGCTTCCCGGTGGTGCTGTCGCATATCTTTTTGGAAAGGAAGAGTTAGAAACTACTGCTCCATACTTAACTTTCTGCACAAGGGACAAGGCTCAAGGGAAAGCTCAGGATCTTGTCTAACCTGTAAGTCACCTGCACCTTCAGGTCAGTAGCCTTGCTGATGTTTGGAATTATCTTTTAAAGGTCCTTAGGACACAGTCTCTGGCTAAATACGGCTTATAGCAAACAGCACCTGGCACGATGGAGTGGGCTTCCGGGGGAGCCTCCAGTAAGCTGTACTGAGTACACAATGAACACACTCCACAGTGCTGAGAACCTCCCCTACAGAATGTTGCTACCTGTGGAGTTTCCAGTGCTTCACAAGCCTTTCTCTGCTTCCTTGGAGCATTCTGATTGTGCTTCATAAATGCTTAGTACAGAGAAATGCCTCTCTGATATATGACATTCTGGGCATTATCTCAATTTCTATGCATATACATAAACATATATTTCCCTTGGTCTAACATTTCTTATATCAATGGCAGACTATATATGGCATTGTATAGCTTGATTTTTGTCCAGTTAACTGGCAAAATCTGGAAAAAAAAAAAGTAAAGCAAAGCAAAGAAAAAAAAAAATCCACCAACCACTAAAACAAACAAAAAGGGAAAGGGGATTACTTATAATATCAGCAAAATATTTTCATGTGATTTTTAAAATATTTTTTACATTATGCACCTTTTGCAAAGAAAAAAATACAAACTGTTTGCAGAGATATAGAAACAGGTACTTTCATGCATTGCTTATGGGAACATAAGATGAGAAAAGCTCTGCAGAGGACAGTGGCTGGGGGCACCGAAGCTGTCACTGTTACAGGTGTGTATTTCCTTCAAATTGGCCATTCTGGTTCTAAAAATCTATTCTGCAAATGAACTTACACATATGCAATACAGTGTTATATACAGGACTATTTGTTGCCACAATGTGTACAAGAGTAGAATTTTAGAAATCACCTAAATACTATTGGTGTAAATCTGCATAAATACATTATATATATATGCCTAAATACATAGAAGCCATTAACATAAGAATGCCCTTTATGTACTTATATAGCATTATCTACAAATACATTTGTAGATAATGCTATATATTTCACCAAGACATTCATACTTTTCATTAACTACCAGGAAGTTGATGTATGTCCTTCAAGTGCTTTTATTTTTTATAACCAAACTCAGTTAAATATTTTTCAGTATGATATCATGCTAAATGTGTAGATTTTATAACCTAACTTACTACCTTTTCCAAAATAAGCGACATTATCTCATGCTAATAAACTTCAACATGGGGCTGAGGATATAGCTCAGTGGCACAGTGCAAGGTTGTGAAAAATACTTCAACAAGATGACATTTTAAAATGCTTTAAGTCACATACCGGTAGAGGACAGTGTACAAGGCATTTAACAAATTAAAGTCAGGATTTCTCATAGCTTTTACATGATTGACACTGGCAACAAATTTTATTATTCAGTTCACTTTCACCAAGGACATCTACAAGTCACCTTAAAGATGGTGCCTTGAAAAAATGATTTGAAAAGATGTCGAAGTACGAAATGATGCTTTAAAAATTGGTGAACTTTGTGAAACTTGCCTTTTCTGGGAGACAGTATCCTGCAGAAAATTGGTAGGTATCCCAATGCAGAAAAATCAAATATGGGGAAAATCTTTTTCTCAGGAAACTTTTACAAATATAAGTAATGAACCAGTATATATATAGAAGTATTTGATGTTGTCACCTTTGTAAGTGGAGTAATCGATGTATTTCATGAAGCTCATGGTTTACCTGTGAGATACAACCTTCTCCTTGACTTGCTGTAGTGAAGTCAGCTTTGCCTCCTCCACTGTGCTGTCCTCTCCCATTGTTGAGTTTGTGTCCTTAGGGACTCCTGCTGCAGAAAGAGAATACTGGAGGTTGAGGTCTAGGAAAAGAGATTAGTTTTCAGGTAAGGATGTGTGTGTGTGTGTGCGCGCGTGCAAATGTGTATGTATGTGTATGAGAGAGAGGAAAGGAGGGAGGAGAGGAGAGATGTAAGGACAGCTTTGATGCTTGAGATCTTGAACTGGAGGAACACAGTTTTATGTTTACACATGTTTGCTTTCTGTTTGTGTACGAAGCACTACGTGACTTAAATGTCTCTTTCATGAGATGAGAAATACAAGTAGAGTTATTTTTTCATTACTTTTGAGTGTAGTATTATATTCTTGCTCCATATCTGAACTGCATGGCTTATACTTTTCTGTGTATCATGAGTGAAAAAACTCTGAGCCTTAATGCCAAATTAGCATTTAGTAACAAATGGACGCATGCAAGTTTAATAATAAAATTCAACATGCATTTTTCCTTCCATTCAGGGTTGATTTACTGTTTATGAAAAATTATACTAAATGAATTCCTTTGCATCTTTGAATGAAAAAGAATGTTTCAAGTTAAGAAAATATGCTGTGTCACAAACAAAAATTTAAAAAGTGTTCAATGTTCAGATAACAGTTTGAAGGACTTATTTAGAGCTTCATTGGCTCTCTGCGGTATGTTCCCACAATGACAGTCACCCCAGCAAACCAGTTTTGCTAGCTATGTGTGGACGTTTCTAAGTGCTACCATAGTCACCCACTATCCCTAGAACCTGTAGACACTATTTTCAAGTGTCCAGCTGTCCTTCCATTTTAGATATTTTGCCACTCACTTCTAAAACACACAGGAGGAAAGAAAATCTATCTTATGAAATTTTTTGGAGGATTCATTGCACAAGACTAGCATAGTCTTGATATCAAAACACACACGAAAAATAAAAAAAAATTAAGTATCATTCTCAGTCATCAACATAGATGCTATCATCTTAGGTCAAATATTGGCAAAGTGAATCTGAAAATGTTTGAGGAACATGGAGGACCATGGCTAATGCCTTCTTCCACTCCCTCTCTTCCAGAATGGATGATTGCTTTAACAGTTGAATGCTTCAACGTATTGTTCATTTCAAGGAAAAAATCATATTTTGGAAATATATGGAAAAAGTGTTTCATGAAAGTCAACCTCCATTTCTAGTAAAAAATTATAACCAAACTAAATATAGAGAAGAACTGTTTAATTTGGTTAAAGAGTGTTACAGCTGGATGTGGTGAAACAGGCCTGCAATCCCAGTTCTCGGGAGGCTGAGGCAAGAGGATCACCATGAATTTGAGGCCAGCCTGGGCTACATGGTGAGTTCAGTGCCAGTCTGTACTACATGATGAGATGAGACTGTCTCAAAAAACCAAAAAGAAAAAAAAAAAACCTTACAAAAAAACCTATTAAAAATTATGCTAAATAGGGAAATACTGAAAATTTTCCTCTTCCTTAAAACAAAAAACTGGACAATAATGTCACTACCACCATGTCAACTTTGTACTAAAAGCCTTAAATAGTGACAATAAATAAAGGGCATAAAGACAAGAAAGAAAGATATAATACTTTCATTATTCATGTACAATAAATTTGTATAAAATATAGCAGGAAGGGTGTGTAACAAATTAGCTCAAACTTTGTGGCTTAAAACATGTTTATTACTCACAGTTTCTGAGGACTACAAACCAAAGTCAGTAGGGCTCTGCTCCTGGTATCAGTTGACCCAGGCATCTCCTGTGGAGCTCATTGCCCTGTCTAAGCTCATTCAGATGTTGACTGAAGTTGGTTTCTCGGGTTTGAAAGGTTGAGGGGCTCAGCAGCTGGACGTGGCCCTCTCTACAGGCCATGTTTGTAGTCTGCTTGCTTCCTAAGGGCTCTGTGAGCACCTCTTCCTTCAGGAAGAGCCTCGTGTTGTCCTTGGTTTTCAAATGATTAGATCAGGCCCACCTGGAGTAAACTCCACATTGATGGACTCAAAATCCACTAATTGGATATCTTAAATGACCTCTGCAAAGTCCCTTTACTTTGCTGTATGACTTTATGAATCTGGAGTGGTTGGGTGTCATATTGTTGGGTCACAATTATATGATTGGTAAAAGCACAGTTATAGAAAAGCAAGCTCATAATGAGGTATCTCATCGTAACTCTAGAGATCAGTTAGAGGCCTGTGACCACACTGTTGCTGCTTGTTATGCCGGTAGCCTGCTAACTGCAGTCAGCCTAGACTCTCTGGGTCCAGCTGCTTTTCTTGTAATAATGTGCTGGGCCAATTTGAGTATTCTCAGTTTATGTTTTCTTAATTAAGAAAATACATTACTTCTAACTGGCTTTAAGGACTTTGTTTGGGAGAAAGTAACCCAGTCAAAGACACTTTTTAACTTTGCCCGCTCCTCTTGAACCTCCTCCCCTTGTCTCCAGGATGTTTCTATGTATGATAAATAATTCTCTTTAAGCAAATGTGTTTAGAGTTAGTTTACCTGACAATATATGGCTTAAATCAATCCATGTAGCCAATCATGTAATGCCTTGTACTTCCTGCTTGTAAACTATATTTAAATTAACCCAAAACTTTCTCAGAGTTGATGATTTGGAACTGAGATTCCCATCCATCCACTAGCAGAGTAAGTAGTTGCCTTCTAGATTCCTCCATGCAAAGTCTTCCATTCAGTTTGATACAGGTTTTCCCGTAACAATACCCACAGGCTCTGCCACACTCCAGGGAAGGGCACACAGGAGGGTAGGTGGCATGGAAACTATCTTAGAGCAATTACCCACACAAACTGCAAATAGTTTTGAAATTAATATGTGTCTTGCTAGCTAGGTGTATAAAAAATTTATGGACAAAGTCATTTGCACTTTTAAGTACTAGAAACAGAGTTACAGAAAAAATTTTAAAAGGTGATTTAAAATAGCATTCAAAACCAAGTCATTAATAGTATGACAAAAAATAGATAATCTTTATGGAGAAAATTATAAAAATTTAATAAAAGGCATTAAATACTATACTTTTAAATGTGTGCAATATATCCTGATTAGAAAAATGTACTGTATTGTTCAAATATCAATTTTTATAAAGTGTTTTGTATAATCAGTGTAATATTTTTAAAATTTCCACTAATTTTATTTTGGTGTTTATTTGGTTTTATGGTTGACAGGTATCAGGCAACTCTGAAATATGTATGAAAAAATGGAGAAACAAGAACCTTTGAAGAATTCATTAAAAAAGAGAGGCAAAGGGAGTTATGCTTGTGCCTAGGTATACCCCCAAAGCCCCATGCAGTCATGGGGCTTTTTCAGAGGTGGCTGAATCTAGAGCATGTAACACTGGGATAAACGGTGACCAGTTCACTGACTGGTTTGAAACTGCCCTAATTTCAGCAGTCTGGATAGAGTATAAAAATGGGTAGAGAAATGCTGTTAAGGTCAGTTGTTGATTTTACTGTCTTCTGCCCACCATAAACTATTCTCCTCTGCCATGAGCCACCCTGCCTTGAAGCCAGCTGATCATGAATTGAAACTTCTACAAATTGTGAGCTAAATAAATTTTTCCACCCTTAACTTTGGGCATTGGTTATTTTGTCTCAGCAACAAGAAAAGTAACTAAGACAGGGCATTTCTTTCCCATAAATTTCAAAATGCTGTAAAAATGCTAATTAGAACAGTATGAGGTAAATATAATAAAGAAAAATAGTACAATGAAACAGAAAGACAACTCAGAGACCACCTTAGAAATGTACAAATATTTTATGACAGGCCAGATAATACAGCCGGTCACTAGGGAAAGTTAAGATAGGCTCTTAAATGTTTCTCAAACAACTAGAGACCTCTATGAGAAAAAAATAATGAAATGTCACTCTACCCTATCTAAAAAAATTTAAGGAACATAAAACTCTAAAAATTAAAGGCAGGGCTGGGGATATCACTAAGTGGCATAGTGTCTGCCCAGCAAGTGCAAGGTCCTGAGTTCGAGTCTCAGAACCAAAGCAAACAAACAAATAAAAAATTAAAGGCAAAACTAGATACCTTTTAAAGGATAATAGGTAAATTACACTGTGGCCTTACATTAGCAAATTTCTTAAGTAGGATGCCAAAGGTGCTAACAAAAAAGCAAATGTAGGAAAATATATAAGAAATATATTAAAAACTTTAAAAATGTATTAATCAAAATGTCATCATGAAATTAGTGAAGTAACTGGCAAAGTACTACTTTCAAAATATATAAAAAACACTTATAAATCAAATAAGAAAATATCATATAAGCCAGTAGAAAAAAATTGAGCAAAAAGACCCAAAACAGTCCTTCATTAAAGAGGAGAAACTGACAAAATTAACATTCACAAAGATTCTCAATCTTATTAGTGATCAAATGTATTGACATCAGAATCCCAATGAGTCTACTACTCATCAGATTAGTACATTCAAAATTCTTACAATAGCAAATATTAGAGATGATGTCATTCAACATGGATTCTCATGCACTACTGAGAAAAGCATAAATGGGAACAAAATTTTGTTGGAAAAGAATTTAATGTTGTTTGGTAAGTTTGAAAATGTACATTCCCTGTGATTTAGTGTTCCTACCTGATGCATGTAATATAGGGCAACTGTACAAAGATGTCCTGAAGTTTATGCAAGAAAATGGTCATAGCATTGTCTGCAGTTAAGAAACAATCTAAACATCAACACTCTACATTAAATTTATATATATATATAATATATATATATATAGTTTTGTTCATACAATGTTGTATTATGCAACAATTTAAATAAAGATATCATAGCTACATTCATCAAAATTCTTAAGTCTCAGTATCAGAGAAGTAATATGCTAAAGAACACACCTGTTGGAAAAATATAACATTCATCTAAAAATTATTAATATATATATAATTTAGGACAGGTACAATTCTTTCCCAATATTTAGTGATGCATGCTGTAAACTCGGAAAGCAGGCAAGCAAATACTGTTACATACGTTGCGACAAAGATCGCCTCTACTAGAGACGGGGCACCTCTCTTGCAAGGGCTGAGTAAAGAGCTTCCACAGAGCTGGCAATGTTCTGTGCCTCATATGATTTACATGGATATAAATGCTTGAGTACAGGTCAAGGTTTTTTGTGACATTTTGGCTTTTTAGTTAGAGTGCAGTTTGGTTATTGTAGAACATTTAGTAGCAATCCTGGCCTCTTCCCACTAGACAGCCATAATATCTTATAAGGTTGCATAATATCTTATAAGGACAACCCAAGTGACTCCAGACACAGCCAAAACTCCCTGGACAGAGGTGAGGTCATCTTCTACCCTCCACTGAGTACCACCGGAACAGGAATAGTATTTTCTGATGAAAATCTCTATGAACACAAGAACAGCTGTTAATCTTGCACAACAGCTATGATGATTTTGATGTGAACCGCCTATCTTCCAACCTAAGTAAAAAGTTGAGAGATATTTGCATACTTTCTCTTAGGAGCATTTTCTGCTTCTCTTCCAAATCATGAGTTTGAGGTTGCTTCTATTTCCTGTCCAGTGAGAGTTTCTGAGACCACTGGTTTACAAAAGGGGAACTTTTAATCAACTTGAATGACTTGATGAAATGTCTCTGTTTTGCATGGCAGAAAATGAGATGAATAGAGAGGATGTTTATATTGTTTAAGTAAACCTCTTAAAACTAGCCTATAATTCTTGGCTCTCTGGTAAGAAAAAAGTATCTTTAAGAATTAGTTGGGCTGGGTGTGGAGGCTCATACCTGTAATTCTAGCCCTTGGGAAGCTGAGGCAGGAGGATTGCTGTGAATTCCAGGCCAGCCTAGGCTACATAGTGAGTTTAAGTTAACAAAAAACAAAAAACAAAAAGCCAAAAGAATTAGCTTATTTTAAAGCTGTTATATCTTTGTGTGCTTGTATATTTCAGCCAGTTTCACCCAGTTTAGTTTTGTTTTGTCACTGTGTTACAAAGTTCTAGAATCCTTTTATAGCTTCATTATTTCATGTGTAACTGAGAAGTCTTTGCCCACTATACAAATATAAAATTAGTCTGCAAAAAGAATTCAAGAAAATTTTAACTTTGGTCATTAGTGGCTGTAGAACTTCTAGAAATATTTTTCAGTGAATCTGACAACTTATTTGGAGGTACAGAATATATATTTTATGCACTTATGTGTGGTTGTATGTGTATATTTGTTTTCTTGAGTGTTTATCCTGATCTTCTTCTCTGCTTGCTTCTTGTTGTAGCACTATCTTCCTGTTTCAGTGTAATTTTATAGTGGATTTCAATACCTATGAGAACTAAGACCTACAATATTGCCCTTTTTCAAAATCTTATTGGCTAGGCATAAGTATTACACTTTAAAATAGATTTTTAGAAACAAAAAAAATATCTTGGTTAAATTTTGGGCAGTGCTGCATTAGATTTATAATAGGATAATTTCTATTATTCTCCATCTTTATTCTATGTCTTTCAAGTTTTTGTAAATCTTTAAAGTATATTTTTCCATTGAATGGAATATTTGTCTATGTTGCATGTTCAAATTATTTCCTGTTAGTGTCAAGAAAAAGAAATGATTTGTGTACTTCTTGCTTATAGACAGATGCTGCTTTCCTGGGGTCACTTATTGGTTCTTAAAAAATTAGTCAATTTTCTTTCATCAAGACATGGTCTTAGGGTTATTTCTTAGAGACTTGCAAGGCTCCTTCTGGATTTGTTCCTAATAGCTACTCTGGGTATGCTTTGTCTTATTCCCATCCAGCGTGGCTTTCTCTACCATCTGTTCTAGGACATTTACTGTGTTCTATTTAAATTTTCCCTTCTACCTCTTGTTCCTGTAAGGCATTTAGCAAATCTGTTTGTGTAATTAAATTCCTTTACTATCATTACTTTATAGACTAATTTTATAGCATTGCTTAGTTTAGTTAATATTTCCATACCAGTTTCACTATCCTCAACAGGGAAATCACTATGTATTATTATTTGTATACCCTGTTATCACAGAATTTTTGTTATCTGATGCAATCTTATGTCTCCCTCATTAACTTCTTTATATTGTCTTAAATGCCAATTATATCAAAATATTTGGTTGTAATTATGGATTAAAAGTTTCTTCCATCAGCATTGGCTCCCCAGGGGCTTGAAAACAACTCTCTCCAGTGCTTTTTGCCAAAACTTGAATCTTAGAAGCTAATTTCAAAAGGCAAAAGGGAAGTGGTAGTTCCTATTATCTTTTGAGGAACTATCACCTCCTTCATCCTGAACTATTACTGATTAAGTCATCAGAAGAAGTTGATTGGTCAGTCAGAACAGGCTAGGTGATGTTGCAGTGACAATGCCAAACTTCAGTTGCTTTTTGTTAGATTAAAGAGGGCCACCATTATTTTGCTGCTAGTTAGTCTAGGCTGGGTTTCAGTCCTTATATGTAATCACAGATTATGGTAACAATGGCCTACTGAGACTTCTTTTTTCTAGTAACAGGGATCAAATCTACACACCCAGCCTTTTTCTGAAACATTTTATTTTGAGATAAGGTCTAAATTGCTAATTTGCCTAGGCTGTACTTGAATTTACAATCCTTCTGCCTCAGCCTCCCAGGGTGCTGGGATTACAGAGGTGCACCATCAGACCTGGCTTTCAGATTTCTCAGTGGAATTTTTAAGAAGCAGTGCAGTTTCTATGTCACTGAGAACTCTTGATGTCGAGAAAGTAAGTAGGACCATGCTGAAGGAAGGTCAAGCTAGCCTCCGGGGAATCCTGGCACATAAGAAAGATGCCTGATTTGTCCCAGTCATCAGCTGCCAGATGTGAATATGAAGAACTTCAGCTCTTACCTCAGCTTCCAGGTATCTGTCTCCAGATAAAGGTGACAAGGTAAGAAAAGAAAAAAGAAACCTCTGCTGAGTCTGTCAATCCCCAGAACCAAGAGAGATGGGCTCTGGGATGGTTGATGATGCACCAATGGCTAATTTGAATAAGTTTTCATAAAAATTTATATTGCTCCTATGTGAAGTCCATTGAAAATCCAGGTACCTATCTAGAGCACCTGTTTGTAAATTTGTTATAGAATGTTCCATCACTTTTATCATGTTCTATTAGTTAGAAGTGAGTCACTGGGCCCAGCCCACACTCAAGAGGAAATAATCCCACAAGGGCCTGAGCACCAGCAGATGGGGATCTTGGAGAACATGCCAGAAGCTGCCTACCCTATGTACTGCTATTTGGTGGGTATTCTGCTATGCAAGAGACATAACACTATGCAAGGTAAAGACATTAACTTTGAAGAGTTTCTATTAAGTGTTGGAGAACTGAGGAGAGAGGCTGATCACTAAATGAACTGTGTTAAATGTGAAAGTGGGAGAATTATACAGAGGAGCTATTGGACCTGAGAAGACTCAGCAGCTCATTCTGCATGGGCGACTGGAGGCATAGTGTGAGCTACATGATAGAGGCTGCCTAATGACTCACTAGGTAACTATTATAAATGGAATGAAGAAGCAAGGAGGCATGAGGGTACACAGTGTGCCTGGGGGACGGGAGTAGCTCTGTGTTACCGGATCACAGGGAACTGTGGGAATGAGGGAGGGCAAAGTGGGTGAAACTGAAGCTGGATTGTGAAGAACATCATGTGTTATGCTAAGCACATTTGGCTTTAGAGAAAACAGTTCTGTAAAAGCCTCATAGGATATTGCTGCTTCCACATAAATCTAACTTTTTTCGAGGCATGCAATGCACTTGGCATTATACTTGTATCATCTTCACTGCCACTTTTTGGAGCCCACCTGACTTCTTCCTGCATTTAAGCAGAAGCTTAATGGAAACTAGTTTGAGGTCCAGATCACATGGCTCCGAAGTGTCAGTGCAAGATGACATAGTGGTCTGACAGCAGCTCCCTTTCTCTCTTCTGCACCTTTCTCTGTTCCTATGGCAAAGTCTCTGTCTTGGTTACTTTTCTCTGGTTGCTAGTAAACACCAAGTAACACCTGACACCCAAAATGAAGGAAGGAAAGGTTCATTTAGCTCCCTGTTTATAGAGACTTCAGTCCATAATCAGCTGGCTCCAAGGCAGGATGGCATGGTACTGGGGCAACACTTCAAAGCAGCAGCCAGAGCAAAAACAATCCTCTTCTCCCTTATATTGTACACAGACCACCCCATCCCTCCACTTTCAGGGCAGATGCAGCAGTCACAAAAAATCTCCTTGCCTTCCTTTGTACAGGATGAGGATATTTACAGAGCAAGAACTCTAGCTTCCTGCTGAGTCTTTCAGTTAAACTTTTAAATTTCTCAAGTTGACACAGTGTATCAACCATAACAGTGTTTCTCACCTGTGGTTGCTGTATTGTTTCTTATTGTCCTCCTCTGTCTTCCTCTGTCTAAAGGTCAAGATGTCCAATCCTTGAACATACAATTTGTATTAGAGATAGGAAGAGCATCAGTGAGAGCTTCTTTTGAGACTCAGAGGCTTTCTCTCTTTTTCTCGTATTGAAATGTTCCAACACATACAAAAGTAGGCGACACAGGAAACTGAATTTAATACTGACCCTTTGTATTACTTGGTGTTTACTAGAGAAATAGATATAGGAGTTACAAATATATAAGAATTTACAGATTGGCTTATGTTGGCCGCCCTCAGAGCCGGGTGTGGAAGAATGTAGAGGTCTGTCTGTGCACTGGAATCTCAAGAATCCAGCGAAAGGCCTGGAACCCTGTGCAGTGTCCCATGGGAATCCCTATCAGGAGGTCAAAGAGTTGACGCTGGACACTGAAGGGTCTGCGCTGGAAGCTGGGAGAGCCCGTCCAAGGTGAAAGCAAAGACTGGAGCTCCTCTGCAGGAAACTGATGCAAACCTGCCTTCTGCCTTTCCCTTTCATAATTCTGGCCATAATCTCCCCTGGGGTGGTTCTTCCATATTCAGAACTATGCTGAACCAATTCAATTGGGTGTTTCTCACTCAACTTGACATGATCAGTTAACTATCACAACCTCAGATCACTCTTATTTCATCCATTTTCCCTCTACACTCCATATTTGATTTCTGGAGCAGTTTAAACCTAATTCTAAACATACTATTTCATTCATAAATATCTTATGATAACCAATAATGACTTAAAATATGGTCAAAACATCATTATCATATTAAACAAAATTGGTAGCATTTACTAATAGCAGATGCTATTTTAAGACTATTTGTTAAACTCATCACATATCCTATACAAAAAAGCTACAATGAAAAGAATGACAGATTTCCTGTTTGTGATTTATTTCTCCTTATAAACACAGTAGTGTTTTCCATTGACTTTGCAGAATTGATGCATAACAATAGTAGTCTTAGTGACACTCAACGCAAAGACATTTTTCTAATTTACAATAGTTCCTAAAGTCTTCAGTGTTATATTTGATGGGAAGAATTAGGTCTACATAGCTTTTGTCTAGTACTAATTAGAAGTTAATTGATGCAAGATTTGTTCAAGCAAAATTAATCTTTCCTATTTTACTGATTGGAGATTACTCTTGTGTACCCTTGATATTGTCAGTTGTAAAACTGTCTGTTTTAAATCCAGGCCAGAAACTACATATTTTTCAAGACACATACATGAACCACATAAGTGAATTTTTAGCTCTGCACATCTAGTAAGTGGTTATAATGTACATGTTGAAAAAGCTCACGGACTCTCTAATTGGAATCATTTTTCAGCACAAACTGCGGTGGTCCCAAGCTACAAATTCCCGTAATATTCATATGGAAAGAGATACAGAAATCATTTAAAGTCGCTTTCATTTTAGATCAGACAAGACCCCAGCAAAAGAAACATAAGGTCCATTTTATCCCGATTGGTAGTAATATTATTAGCTGTCTCATTTTACCTGTTGATCTCATGTTTTAAGAATTTTTGTAACACTAAAATGATTTCGCAAGAAAATGACTTGCATGATGGCGCTTCATCATTATGACCGATGAGGTGGAGATGCTTTCTTCGAGGTACAAGTTCAGAGCAAATCTATGAATTCACTACGCATCTACTCAGCAGTCTATGGAGGTCATTTTTGACACCACTTTTTAAATAGCAGGCCACTTTTCTTCCCTTCGGCGAAAAGGACAGGCTTCACAGCCCACCCTTCAGCCTGGGGCTGAGCGCCCGCAGCGCACGTTCTAACTTAAACCTTGGGTCATCTGTTTATTTTCAGCTTCGCAGTCAAAGGAAAGGGTGGCCGTTGCCCGGCAACCGGTACCCCGGGCAACGGCGCTGCGCGGCGCGAGGGGGCGTGGCCTCGCGGCCCTGGCTGATAAGAGGCGGTGCCGGCCGCCCGCCCTCCCTCCTCACCGGCGGGGTCGCTGTGCGCGGGCGGAGGCGGGGCGGTTCGCCAACTCCTCAGGCCGCCTCAGGAGGCAGGTCCCGCGGGCTCCCCGGCGAGCGAGGCCGCGGCTCGGCGTCCCCGGGCCCTCAGCCTGCGGAGCAGCGTCGCCCCTCGCCCAGCAGCATGGCGGGCGGGCGCTGCGGCCCGCTGCGGACGGCGCTCCTGGTCGCCTGGGTGGCGGCGTTGACGGCCGCCGAGGGCCCCGAAAAGGCCCTGGTGCCGGCGGAGCCGAGCCGGGTGCAGCCCATGACCGCTTCCAACTGGACGCTGGTGATGGAGGGCGAGTGGATGCTGAAATTGTGAGTGTGCCCGTCCGCCCCGCTCGCCTTGGCGCCCGGTTAGTCCTCGGGCCTCAGGCCCGCCCCGGCCGAAGACCTGCGGCGCCGGGCTCGGCCGGAGCTGCGCATGCGTGCGCGGCCCTCTGCGGAGGATGGCGTTGCATCCAGCACCTCACTCCCGCTTAGCTTTAGGAACAGCGTTTTAGGGATGCAGTGGGCAGTTTTGCAAGGGGAAGATGGAGGAGGGGAGGTAATCTGCAAGGAAGCTTTTAGATAGAGGTGTGCGCATAGGTGGCCATTCAGTGACACGTACAGCGTGCGTAGAAAGCACAGGCCGGTGAGATGCCTGCGAGTGAAGAAATGATTGCAGATGGAAGACCTTTCCTACAAAATACCGTAGTCCGCCTTTTAAATACCTTGAGCTGTCCTTATGAAAATGAAACAAGCAGGGTGCCTTTCAGTTTCTAAAACAAGATCACGAATAATGCTTTTATTTGTTACAATGTCTAGAGGTAACCCTTGCCTAGGTGTAATTCGTGCTGGTGTCATAAAGAAAACAAATTGCCTCCTTTACACAATCAAAGGTAGATGGCATCTTTGCGTGACAGAGGGAGGAGCTTTTCCTTTTTAGACAGTGGGGGACTATTTATTTTGTTTTTTAGAGAAAAGTGAGAGATTTGTTGCTTGTTGAAAATAAATTTAGATCGTGATCATTTGAAAAAAAATTTGAAGTTGATAGGGAAAAGGGCTGGAATAGCTTTTAGATATTGAAGATGGCCTTGTAGGGAAAATGACTTATGTCTGCAAAAATAATTGCTGAGACCATACTTTGTAGCTTGTGATTTCAGACAATATAATTATGGTAACAACTGTTTGATAGTTAATTTTACAATGTAAAATTGACACTCAAGAAATTGTATCTTTTTCCAAAACCGAATTATGATTCTATTCGGATTGCAAGATGCCTAGGTAATGAAAACCTGAGTGTAAGATTAGATCAGAAGATAACAAATTGTATTGCTTAAAAAACACTACATATTATTCCCTCAAATTTGCACTTAGCTTTTGGTTACAAAGAATGGGGTATTTAGACTTCCACTTGAAATGTCTTAGTTATCATAAATCTGTGACACAAAGCCACAGATACAAAGGATATGGTAAAATAAACCAATTTAGGTACTTTGGATGAAAGTGAGGAAGTCGTGCTTCATTTATGAGAAACGTTTAAAGTAAGTGGAGCTTTATACCAGGGCCACTATGTTTGTAATAAATTGTAAGGACTTTAGGAAAACTGCATTGTATTAGGTGTACACCAAGTCAATACTTTATTCAGTAGATCTTCACACAATGTTTTTGTGGACAACAAGTTTCTGATTAAAAGAGAGTTTGTCGTGAAAAAAAAAATGGGAGGAGAGGGAATTAAAATAAGATATATTAGGTACACGTAGTTACTGCATAAGTGAATGTCAACATTATATGCAGCAAACATTTAGTAATAAAAACTGAGTTGTGATGACAAAGCAGAAAGGCCTCCTTCATATTTAATGACATCAACTCCTTATGGTGCCTTTTGGAATTGTCTCTTTATTTTGGTTGAAGAACTAAACACTAAAGCTGTGGAGAGTATGAACCGTAGTAAGTGTCTTAAGCGAGTGACAGGTAACATCTGTGGCTGGCTGTTCCATGGTTCAGGTGTTACCTTTTGGAGATGCACAGGCCTAGATGGTAGCCATCAATTGCTGTAAACTTCTATATGACCAGTTGTAAGGCCTGTGCTTGGGCTGTGATGCAATAAGAGGTGGTAATGCAATAAGAGGTGGCTGTGATGCAACCCGGCAGTAGTGTGTACACACCAGAGACCATTTTCCTAGTTCTCTTTTCACTTCAGAATGGGTGGAAAGGTATAAGATCAAAGAAGAGAGGCCTTAACTATTACTTCCAGCTTCTTTCTGCATGTAGAACCTCCCCCTGAAGGCACTACTGCTGAAGGAATTCTTTTGTCTCTTTCCCATTATCAATCTATTTTTCTGTTGTCGGAAGATACTCTCTTCCCTTGGCAAAACATGCAGCATTTAAAAATAAAAGAATATTCTCAGTACCACTGTAGTCTTACTGTACTTTTCTAATAGCCCAAATAGGTCTTTCTGATATATATAACAGAAAAATAAAGTGTGTTTATTCTATCTCCCACGTTAACACTTTGTTCAGGTAAACCAGTCTTATCCTGGGAGATTATCAGTTTGGTAAAGAAGCCAGAGAGAAAACGTTATGATAGTAAAATGTTGACATCCCTGTGAATGAGTTTTTTATTTGTCCATTTGTTTATGTGTTGTCTTTCTTCTGGGAATCTGTTCTTTATAAAACCACTTTAATGAAATATATATTGGTATTGATAGTTTATTTTTTACAACCTAGCAATATTTGACTGCTCTGAGATATGGAAAGATCCTATTACAAAATTTAATTTGTTCTAATTTCATTGTTTTTCAGAGTCGGGTTTTGAGATCCTTGCCATTCAGCTTTCAATTTGAAAAAACACTTCTGTGTTAGAGAAGTGTCTGTTAAAAATATAAAATATATGAATATGAAATATATGTGCAGTAATTCACTGTTATTTCTAAACCTTTTTACAAATCTGCTAAATTATCCCATTACTTCTTGTACTTTCTTTAATGTTATGTGCTTATTGTATACTGTTTTACTCTTGTTTTCATATACTGTTTTGTGTTTACTCATTTCTGCCATATCATCATCATTGATGTGCAATGATTTAAAAAAAGAATATCTTTGGATGCTTTATCTTTTTTCATTGTTTGGTATTATGCTTTATTCCATTGCTTTGCAACATTGTTCTATTTTAAGTACTTGATTAGCTGCCATTATATCAGTCTTTGAGAATACTACTTTTGTTCATTGGAAACAGAGTATGCAATATGAAACAGTGTGGTCTGATTGCTTTTTTTCCTTCCCAAAGAAGTAAGTAGACGTTCAAGTAACTTAATTTACCTTTAAACTAGTATCTAGAGGAAAAAGTATATCTTAGTTTTTTTCCATAAAGCAGATCATATCTATATAGCATTGCCTTTTCTGACTTTGTTCTTGGGTTTCTCATATTTCAGAATTAAGATTAGACGTCTGGTGAGGGAGCAAAGCCAATGGCCTCTCAGTTTTGGTATTGTCTGTCCAGTATCTATCTTGTACCTAGAGGGAATGTGTTGAATGCTGCCAGCTTGCCCATGTCAAATAGCTATGCTTTCTTGCAGTTTAAGAGATTGTATTGATTTTTTGATTGAATGTTTAGGAGATAGTCACTAATGCTTATTTTATGTCAGGTTCAGGGTTGGGGAGTTGGAGAAGATAAATGGCTGCAAACTTGATAAGAAGGAACTGGCAGTCTACTGTGCCCTGAGGGAAATAAATAGTACAAATATCATCCATTTGTTTAGCAGACCTTTACTGAGCACTTCCTCTTTTAGACCTTTATCAGTGGTTCTCCACTGGCATTTTGGATTGAAGGCTGTTTGACAAATGGGGATGGGCCATGTGCTGCAAACCTTTGGTATCCTTGGTACCTGCCCATTACGTTATAGTAGTATTCTCAGTCCATGTGACATCAAAAAATTACAGTATCCATCTCCTGTGGACACTTCTAAGTGCCTCTAACTGAAAACCATTGCCCTAGGTATTGTTATGGGTATGGAAACATGCAGAAGGGGATCTCCTAAGCTAACATAGAAGTGTTAAATTTAGGATTGCTTCCACAGAGGGTTTAAAGCTTCATCTATATCCCCTCTACCTTCCAGCTCTTGCTCTTCATCATTACAGTCACAGTTAACAGTTACAGTGCTTGCATCATGTGTTTCAAATGCTGTCTTATTTGATAGTTCTAGCACTCTGGTGCAGGGTTACTATTCTCATTCCGATTGACTATGAAAACTTGAAAAAGTTAAAGCTTTGGCCAAACCCAGGTGTTTAGTAAGTGGTAGGATGCAAGACCTGATGAGTTTTGCAGTCTCAGATACAAGGCCCAAGGGCAGTTGGGCAGCCTGGAGGAGCCCGGAACCTGGCTGACTTGCTTATACTTTCAGCTGTCTGCTGCCCTGACCTACCCGAGGAGTCCCTGTTCCTCTGCCATTCAGAAGCTCATATTTTACCCTCTCTAGTTTCTGCTCATTCCTGACATTCACTGTTTACATAGGTGCCCTGCCTTCCTTGTTTCTCAGCCCCCATGAAATTTGCTTATTACCATGACCTGTGCCTACCATGGTCATTACCACAACTAGTAATTCTATTTGTATTCTTTTGTGCTGAGTTTTTTGTCTTTTAAGCTTATATGGAAAAGAATGATTTGGCCTTTCTGTTTAGCTCCAACACCAATAAGTACTATTTGACCAACCAAATGAATAAATAATAGACTTTGTTCCTTTCAACAAGTGCTTTTTCAAGTATATTGATAATGGAAGCATCTTTATGTATTTTTTTAGATATTACAGTACTCCTCATCGTATTCTGTCTCTTCATTGCTGTAGTGACCTAAGACAGTGGTTACAAATCTGTGGCACACGTGTGCTGCGGTGGGCTGTTTGTATCATATCATTGCAAGCTCTTTTTTTTTCTTTTTTTTGAGACAGGATCTCCCTGTGTAGTTCCTTTTATTTATTTATTTTTTTTGTATTGAGAATTGAACTCATGACCTTGTGCATGCCAGGCAGGTGCTGTGCACTGAGCTGTATCCCTGGCTCCCTCGCTGTGTAGTTCTGAAAGGTTCGCCATTTCTGGTCTAGTACTGCCAGGCTCTGTTTGAGTTGTGAGTGATAGGGCAGTCTCCCTTCAGGAAGTGCCTGCACTAGGGAAAGCAATGAATTGTACTCTCTTTAGCAAGTGTCATAATTTTTGTACAGCTGTCAGTTTTTATTTTTCCTCTAAATTTTGTGATAAAATGTTTGAAAAATTATTTTCCGAAGACATGGATTTCAACATACAGCTTTCAATTGTTGGAAATGCTTGCAGACTTCAGAAAGGAAAACTTAATGTAGTTATGGCCCCATTTGTGGATATTGTGATTTAGTTCATTTATTAAATCTGAGAAAAATGAACTTCATATTCCTCTTTGCTTTTCATTTTCCTAAGTTTTGCTGAGTGCTTTGAGCAAAGTAAATTCTAAGTAAAAATGAATGATTATTTTCCCATCTCATTTCTTCTAGAATAAGAGAAAGTCAGAATTAGTAGGAAACACTGGTGAGGTTACAGCTGAGATGGGAGATGAGGTTTGTACATTTTTAGTGAATTCAAAAAAGAGTCAAGGTTCTTTACCTTACATACATGTGTGTACTTTGCACACGAATACAGAACATTGATAACAGAAACTTTCCATTGAGTTTGGTTTCCCAGAAATGGTTAAAAACGTTAGACTCATATCCAAGTTGGTCTATTATAAGAGTGTTTTAGCTATCTGGAATATATTTCAGATGTGTTTGTACTAATTTTATATATCACCATCATCTGCAAAAAGTTTAAGTGGAAAAGATGTGGGCTATAATATAACTCCAAGAGTACAGTAATGCTAATTCCTTAGGAAGGCTCTTAAATCAAAGGATTATTTTGTGTGTAAGAGAACGTTACTGAGGGTCAGCTCTGTTGGAGTTCTTAAGAAAAGACTTGCACTATGAACTAATTTTCAAGAATATTAATGAAAGTATATTCAATCATGAGTTTTACTCATGGATACATGCATGTCTACATGTTATATGTATTCATATGTACATATGGGATGTGGAGGAGCAATAGGACTTATCCTTATATTCCTTTTATCCCTGAAGGTATTTTACTTGTTCTAAATTCCTTTCTGAATGACTACCCATTAAATCCAAAATAATAATAATAATAATTTAAAAAGTTGCAACAAGAGTGACCCAGTTTGCATACTTAACTGAGAGCTGTCTGCCCTTCACCACAGAAAGGAGGTATTGGTGCATTTCAAGCCAGCTAGCTGGGATGAAATCTTAGAAATAATGGCATTGACAGTGGCAGACCTTTACGTAGCAGCATTGTAGAAAATGGAATAGCTTTTTATTTTAATGGCTTATCTGAGGATGTATCCTCATTGTGTATCTGAAGGCCAGTATCCCCCAAACCCCAATTTATATAGTAATCTATCTGGAAATCAGGGAATGATTTTTGAAGAATAAATAGTAATGTAGCACATTTATGGAAAGACAGAATCCTAGGAAAATAAAGCAATAGGCATCCAAAATTAATTAAATTCATCTTCAAGATTTCCTTATTATATTTGGCACATTCTTTTTAAGACTCCTTTCTCTTTTTCTCTATGTGCCAGGATTGATGTTCAGTCTTTTGTTTTATTTTTCTCTTAAGTCTTTTTATCACACAAATTCCTCCATCTGGATTCTTCCTCCAGTACTGACTTGACCTTAATCTCTGAATCTGCTTTCTCTCTTTGCAGTGATCTTGTATATTTCACAGGGGAAAATAGGTATCACAAAAATGTCTTGGAAACAAAACATTATGTTACAAAATGTGATTTCATTAATAATTATTCTTAACTATGTATTTACATGGCATGTCAGTCATCCCTGGGCATCATACCTGCTCAACCTCACATGGTTAATTTGTGGTTGGTCTTTTTGATTCCTGTGACAAAACTCTTAGAATCCTAAAATGTCTAAGTGTACTGAATAACTTAATGTTCTTTTTCTAGTGTTTGTAAACTGCCTGAGTCTCATCTATCATTTGGACATTTAGAAAATATGTAGAAAAGATGAAATATATTTTTGATGAAACATTTAATTTCCATTAAAGCTTGTGTATTTATCTAGCATATGTTTGTGGAACTTCTACTGTATAGTGGAAATGCATTTTGCTCTGGAAATGTGCAGATACAAGTGTTTAAATCAACGTTCAAATATGTCAGTAAATTGTTCTCTAGCCCATATGTCTCTACCCTCAAGGCATGGGCAGTGTGGCCTGTTAGGGGAAGATTTAACCTAGTTTTAGAATGACCTTGGAATTAGATATGGTAGTCTTTTCTAGAAGTGGAGTTAGATCAGCTGAGCATCTGAGTCTTGCTTTTTTTTTTTTTTTTTTTTGCTTCTGGGGCCTAAATAGAAAATATATGTGCCTCTGCTTTGGGCAGCCCATTCTATTCTGGGCTTTCCCTAGTTATCAGTATTTTTCCTAAAATAAATGCATCTTTTCCTCTGGTCTTGATTTTTTAACATCTTTATCCTGTTTCTTTATTAATGTGAAAGTTCAAAATCTTGCCTGATTTTTGTTGTGTTTTTTTGTTTGTTTTTCTGTTTTATTCAGTCAAGTTAGTTTGTATGCATCATTGCATTGATTTGTTTTTTGATAGTATCTATGGCTTGCCCACTTCATGATATTTTTTTTTCTAGTACACAGTTCATGATCATAAAAGAACTTGAAAATGGTAAACCTGGCATCCCCTTTGAGCCTGAACCTTGCTATAGAATTTGATTGGTTTACTACTGCCCTTTGTTCTGTTTATTTTTTTTTTTTTTTGACAGAATTCAGCTGTGTAGTTTAGGCTGTCCTTGAACTTGTGACTCTCCTACATCAGCTTCCAAAATGCTGAGATTAAAGCCATGTACCTAGTTATTCTGTTCCCTTTTTGAGGTATGATAAGTAAGTGCCTGTGTGTTTTGTTTTTTGGTTAGGCCTTCTTGCCTTCCTCTCATTCTTCCACAACCCTTTCTTAGAAGTAATAAGGACTAGTTTTTATAGAAACAATTCCTTTGAGAGGAACTGACATTTTTACAATGTTCAGGCTTCTTGTTGATATAGAGGAATGAGACTCCCGATCTACTATGTCCATGAGCTCATGTTCTCTAAAATCGAAGAATGAATTTTAGAAACAACAGAGGTGAAGAGTAGAATATATTTATTGAGAGAAAGCTTCTGTCTGAAGAGAGACAGAAAGGGGTCCCAAGCAGGTTGTCCCAGACTGTCTTTTCCAGGGACTTTTATAGAGCAAAATCATGAGATTAGGTGACTCAAAGGTGGGGAAAATGGGAATTTGCGAAGTGGGCATAAGGTGATCCAGACTTAATTCTTAAGGATTATACTTAAGGGTATGCTTGCATTTGTCTTGAGGTCTGGCCCACAGCAAGAGGTGTGTGTCTTCTGTTTTGACATCTGGCCCGCAGCAAGAGGTGTGTGTCTCCTCCAAGGTCATCAGACATCTGGTCCTCTGTGCCAGCTTCTTCGAGGGCCTAGACCTGTCTGACTACCTATAATATTTCTAACGGGCTCAGCTGCCTGTAACATCATCTGTACTTTGATAGATCTCTTTATTTAATGAGCTAATTTAAAAATATATTTTGGAAACCTTTAATCAGTATAAAAATAGAAGGAATATAGTGAGCCCTTAGTAACCATCACCCAGGTTCAACAATTATCAGTGTATTGCCAAAAGTATTTTATCTGTACACCTACCTACTACCCTTTCGTGTTATAATTTACATAAGTCACTCATTGTATGTGAATAATTTAGTGATGCCAGATTTTTTTAAAAGTTAAGATTTGAAAATATGTCTAGTTTTGGTATCATCTTTAAATAGTATTCAAAGTGTGCCTGATATCTTATTATCTCTGGAGCATCCTGATTTATTTTGTGGTTATGCTTTAATAGATTTTATTTATTTCTTCTATCTCCTGGGTATTATTAAGCAAAATGAAGTGTTTCTCTATTTGTACCAATACATTTTTGTAACATTATTCTGCAGATGTTAACTTTCCTTTTAAATGTGCCATGTTCATGTTTTATAATGGATTTCCAGTGTATGGTATTGTTTGTTCATGCTGTTTTATACTTACCGCAGCCTTGTGAGCTCTCTTAAGTCTCTGTAAGGCTTATCTGTTCTACTTCCTTCTGATTTCAAGTGGTGTCTTCTTCCCTGTAGTAGCTTCGTTGGGCTGCTGTAACAACTACCGTGGACTTTAAGTAACAGAAATTTTAACTCACATTTCTGAAAGCTCCAAAGTTCAAGGTTAATATGTGTCAGGACTGGTGTCTTATGGATGCTTCATGGGAGTGTCTGCTCTGTACCTCTTCCCTGACTTCTGTTGGCTGTTGGAATCTCTTGTAGTCCCTGGCATGAAGTAGTTTGACCCCAGGGGGCTCCATCTTCACTGGCTTTTCCTATTTGTCTATGTCAGAGCTCTCTTTAGAAGAGCTGTTTTTGGATTTAGAGCCCATCTTAAATCAGGATGGGCTCCTGCCAAGCAAGATCTTTGGTTTAATTACCTGTGCAAAGACCCCATCCTCCACATAAAGTCATACTCATAAATATCGTGGCCAGGACTTGGGCCTGTGTTTTTAGGGTGTATCAGTCCACTATACTTCCCAGCCAGCAGACTTGTCTGTAGTCCCATTTTAACATCTGCAGATCTAACCCTGAGAAAAGATCAAAGCTTTAAGGTTGGCATGGCAAGGTAGGGCCATTAACATTATGATGCTAACTGCCTGTCCTTGCAGTTCTTCCCTTTGATTGTGTATTGCTGTTCACTGATCTACTATCCATGAAGCTGCCTCTGTAGATTTTTAAAAAGCGTAAGTCTGTCCATAATTCTCTTGTAACTTTAGAGCTTACCACGGATCCTCAAATAAAGTCCTTATATAACTTTTTTTTTAGATTTTAATTTTATTTTACAGAGAATAAAACAAAAGAGGACAGAATAAAGCAGATCAGAACAGAACAATGCAAGCAACACAGCACTTCACAACAAGACAATTGGATATCAGCAGTAGCTACCATAATGTCACTTTCTTTGAAATAGTTGAGCTTAGCTTCACACACAATATTATCAAACATAACAAAATAGAATAAAACCATTTAAGAGAATGAAAGTATTACAAGGTATTCTGAACCAAATGACAGAAAATGAACAATGGCTACTATAATATCTCATTTTCCATAAAAAATTTTGTTTATATTACACATATTAAAATCCAATAAGACACAATATGATAGAATCAGTGGTAATAGAGGAACAAAAGCATGTCGGGACTTCAAAGCAAGATGATAATAAATCAGCAATGGCTGCCATAATGTCTTGTTTTCTTCAAAGTAGCTGTTCATACCATCACACATAATAAAGTCAAACAAAACAGAATACAGCCATTCCAACTAATGAGTGAAAATATTATAAGGCTTCAAAGCAATGTAATTGGGAATCACGATTACCATAAAATCTTATGTACTCTTAACATTTCTTACACTAGGGAGATTATGCAGTATTTATACCTGTGAGTTTGGTTTATTTCACTTAGAAGTATGGTCTTAAGTTGCATCCATTTATTTATAAATATTTCAATGTGATCATTCTTTATAGCTCAGTAGTACTCATTGTATAAAAGTACCACATTTCTCAGTTGATGGGCACTTAGGTTGTGGGAATATGCCTAGGAGTGGAATACCTGGGTCAAATGAGACTTCCAATCACGGCTTTTTGAGGAATCTCCAGACTGACCTCCACAGTGGTTGTACCAGTCTACACAACAGTGCACAAGAGTTCCTTTTTCCTCCGCAGCCTCTCCAGCATTTGTCGTTGGTAGTTTTCTTGATCCTGGCCATTCTTTTAAAAGGCAGCAGGTGATGTCTTCACTCTCCCCACTCACCTGAGCCTTCACATATACTGAGCATTCTGTGACCCTTTCCTGGCTGTTATAAGGGCATCCTAGTGAAAATTGCCCCCCTGTAGCAGGGTGCTCAAACCTCAGAGATCAAAAACTATTTAAAAAGTGACATTTGGTTCAATTGTAAGCATAACACCAACAAGTATTTTACATCTGACAAAAATCACTCAAACCATTGTCGTACTTCAGCAGATTTTTTTTTCTCTTGTAGAGTGCATATTCATGTATTAAATTCTAGGGGAGAATTTACTTCCATGTTTCTATCAAATGACTTGAAAAACTTGCTTCTGTAATTGCCTTTAGTGAAAACTTTTTAATTTAAACACTGTTTGCTTTTGCATATTTGTGCTGATGTGTTCTTCTTCTCCTATAGTTACGCCCCGTGGTGTCCATCATGCCAGCAGACTGATTCTGAATGGGAGACCTTTGCAAAGAATGGTGAAACTCTTCAGATCAGTGTGGGGAAGGTGGATGTCATTCAGGAACCAGGTACTTGAAATGGTCAATGCTTAACAAAAAAATGTAACAACTTTTATCTTGGGTTTTTATTTATGTATTTTTAAAGTTTTTTTTCAAGCATGTACAGAAGTTTAAAGACCAAGATGCTAATTACACATGAACTAGCCACCTGGAATCAACAGGTTATATTTTAACTTACCAGGATATGAGTGTGATTACATGTATATTTATATGAAAGTATATTTTTAAAAAATTTCTTTCCTGAGATAGTGCCAGTTAGTTATAGACACAGACACCGTGATAGTTCACCTTCAGTTTTTTAGCATGGTAAAATCTTATTGATGATTTCTTGGGGGTTTTTCATAGTTTTTTATACCAAGATCCAGTCAAGTTTCACAGGTTGTATTTGGCTGTTAGGTATTCTTGTGCCATCTTAATCTTGAATTATCACCCATTTTTTTATGACGTTGATATCTGGAAGAGAACAGGCCAGCATTTTCCTAGGTTTTCCATAGCTTCCTGATACAAACTTGCATGAGACATTACCATGCCTCTAGATCTCTAGCTGGACTTACAGGGGCTATTGCTATTGGCTATACTTGTGTGGACAGTGTTGTGGGATCCAGGCCCTTACTCTCATGTTTCTTCATTTTTTGTAAACTGGAAGTTTGACCTGGAAATGTGATTTGATTTAGGCTTGGAATTTATGGCAAGAGTACATCATAGATGGTGCTGGGACTTCATGTTGCATTGGGTATATAGTGAAGCTGGTTGCTATGGTAATATTAAATTTCTCAATTAAGAGAGTCCCCACTTTATTATTAGCAGTTAATCTGTGGGAGGATACTTTGGAGCTTTAAGATCCATGATGAACTTGCCTGAATCATATTTCACTGGGCATTCCAGAACAGTGAATTTCTAATTTTGTAATTTAGAGTAAAAGAGAAGAGACCTTGAATTTTAAAAAGATACACAGTAAATTTGTATTCGTAATTTAAAAACAGCTGTATTATATGTAAGTTGGGGAGAAAAGTTGGACTCTTGTTATCTAAATCTCCAAAATGTGGCTCTTTTCAAATTTTATGTCATATTTTTTATTATGTTTTTCCTATTAAAATTCAATTTCTAGTTTCCACATTCCTCTATGAGAGAAAAAGGAAGTAGGCCTGGAAGAACCCCTGTTCACCTTTCTGTAATAACTGTGAGTTCACAAAACATGAAGCAGTCAGGTACCAATTATTTAGACAAAAAGTGCATGGGATACATTAAGGTCCACATATGGACAATCCCATGGAGAGAGATGTCAATTAAAGTCAGAGTCTTTAAGCCTCAAGCTTTCAAGCGTCTAAAACAAGTCTATCTTTGCCCATCCTCTTCTTAGAGGCAGACAGTTGCAGTACAGTTTGGGCTGTTACAATGGGTGGTTTTTTTGGAGAGCAAATCATTGCAATTACACTTTTTGCTAAATACTTATTTTTATCTTTAATAGTTTGAGTCCAAGGATAAATGGTGTAAGACTTGTTAATTAGCAGTCTCCAGGCAAATTTAATGATAATTTTTAAAAAAATGTTTCATACTTCAGTCATTTGTTATCCTGCTGTGTTTTCATGGCATTAGTTAAATTAAAAGAATTAAAACAGGCCTGTGAAAGATTCATAAGTCTATGTTTAATTGAATATAGTGTCTGAATCAAGACTTAATTTAGTAAGAGAGAAATTGGTTAATGTTACAGTCAGGTTTTGTAAGGGAATAATTTTGACACAGGATATGTGCATTTTTAGGATTTTCTTACAGTATTCATCCAGAACGTCAAATGCAGAGGTGCTCAGGAGATCTGTCCAGCACTAGAGACCCAAAGAATCTAGATAAGGGCTTGGGTCCCACAGCAGTGTCCACACAAATACAACTGAAGGCAGAGCCCAGGGCAGTGTCCCTCAGGAGTCCAGCTGGAGGCCTAGAGCCATGGCAGTGTCCCATCATGGAGGAAGGTAGAGTCTGTGCTGGAAAGCTGAAGAGTCTGTGCCAACAGCCTGAGGGATCTGTGTGGAATACTGAGGGATCTGCCCTAGAGCCAGAAAACTATGCCCCAGACAAAGACAGAGACTAGAGCTCCCCACAGAGAGCATCAGCCATCCCCGTGACAGTGTTTGTGTCTGGAAAACCTGTGCAACAAAGCTTCTGCTGAGAAATCGGCAGCATGCAGCCTTCCCCTCCTGTCGTTCTCCTTCTATATCATTTGGCAGTGCTTCTCAGGTGGGTTTTCCATGCCCAGCGCCACACAGATGCAGTTCAGCTGGGTGCCGCAGTCAAGCTGGTCAGTAATTAATGCACCACAGTTAATGAATGTCTTAAAGCATTTATTGTTGACTTGTTTTATGTAAATATACCCTAAATGTACTTTACTCATCGAAGAGAAGAAAGAACTCTTCTGTCTCATAGTCAGTTGAAATAGTGAAGAAGAAAGGGCTAGTAAAATTATTATGTATTAGGGAAAATTTTAAGGCAAAATCACTAAAATTATTTTTAAATGATAAAAATTTTAAAAGTGCAACTCTTAAATACTAGGAAGCAGAATTCTACATGCATGATTATTTGAGTGGCTTAGAGAACATTGTCATAGGTCATATGCTAACGCTTTGGTTAATGACAAATACATGACAGTGGTCCCATAAGATGTGTCACCCAGTGATGTAGCCATCTTAGTTGTGTAAGTACACCCTATGGTGTTTACAGAACTGGCCAAGTGAGGTGGCTGTGGAACACGTCCCTCTCTTTAAGCAATGTGTGGCTGAATGCTCTTGACTATACTATTTTTTGTTCAATGAAAATAAAACAATTTCATAACAAAATGATAAGAGCATAACCATTGTAAATCTAAAGGTTTTGCTGATCTTTTAATAGGACTTAAATAATGTGTTTATTTAAAAATGTATTCATTCTATGAATATTTGAGTTACTACCATGTGCCAGGCCTGTTCTAGATATAAATGATGCATAGGTTAATAAAATCAGAAACCTGGCTCATTGTCATTTATATTGTAGTGAAAGAGATGAATAGTAACAGATGTAAGATGGAAAGTAATGCTAGATGTTGGTAGGAGCTATGAAGAAGAATAAAATAGGGTAAATAAAAATTAGAAAATAATGGGAGCCCCTTTTTTAGAGAGGATGGCCAGGGAGGGACTGTTTAACCAGAGATGCTGATAAATTGAGACAGTGAAATTTAGCAAGCTTTGTGGGAGGAAATAGTTCAGTAGAGGACAAGCCATGTGTAGGTGCGTGTATTTTGGCTGAGTTGAGAAGGAAACAGTGACAGCCATATGGAAGTTAAGATGAAGAGGGACAGTAGAGCCTTCTTGGTCATAGCAAGGAATTTAGATTTTATAAGAAGCATGATAGGAAGAAAGCTGCTGGAAAGATTGAACAGGAGAGTGACTTGATTTATATTTTTTAAAAATTACCTTGAGTGGTATGCAAAACATTGACTGGGTGGGTCAGAAATAGAAACAGTGCAATAACCAGAAGTCAGAAGATGGTGCCTTGGGCTAATCGTCCTAGTGATTAAGTGGTTGGATTTGAGGTAAGAATTTCTGATGGTCGACGGATTGGTTGTAGGATGAGATGGGAAGAGAAGAGATAGAGAAGACTGAAGAGGATCAAGTATGAGACAACAGTATTAAATTTGGAATGTTAAATAGACATCCAGATAGACTGATAAATTTGAAGACCATCAGCGTAGATGTTTCAGGCTAGGGGAAGAATTGAGATTACCTAGGGTAGTGGAGGCAAACCTATAGGACTCAAGCTAAATCATCCCAGCCAAGGTTTGACAAATTATCAGCACGCATACAGCAACAAAGATGATATTAATTATGCAGAAGCTTGTCACATGCAAACTTTTACCTTTTAATGCAGAGCGCTTTGTATCATTGGAAGTTCTCTTACTGTGTTTTTCTTTTAAGACAAAACATGTTAATGTATGAGCTGTGTTTTCCTAAACTAAAACCTCAGTATTGCGGTTTCATTGCATTGTTAGCTCTTTGCCATAAATAAGTGGGTTTGGGGTTTCTGGAAGATTCCCCACTGCTTACTGGGGGTGGGCACTGGAGAAGTAAGAGCAGGGACCATTCAACATTTGGAGCAAAGCGAGTTACCACAGTGGAGAACTAGTATGAGGAAGGAGAGGGAGGCAGCAGGACGTGCTCCTGGAGGCTGAGGGAAGAGAGTGGCCTCTCCCGGCCTTGTCTCTGTTCTTAGAAACAATTTAGGAATGTAGCATTCTCAACAAGCAGCAGAAAGCATGAATAACACTATTTCCCCCAGAGTTGAGCACTTCACTGAGTATTTCTGTATGTACATTTCTGTTTGGTCATAGATCTCTGCTGGTGTATTCTTTGAAGCGCAGGAGTGCTAGACAGGAAAATTTCCGGGTTTTTTTTTCCCCTCTATAAGAGAGTTTAAAATGAGGGGAAAGCAAGCATTTATGAATTATTCACACATACTTTTTAGTTATGCCTGTAGTACATCTAATTAGAGGCTGTTTTATATATTTTAAGTATATTTCACAGTAATCAAAACTGGAAGTTACAGATATGGTGAGTTTTTACGGCTGAGATATGTAGAAATCAAGGAGAGGATAGACCTTTGTTACATTACACTGCCTATTTATTACTCTGTAGATGGCTCAGTTGAGCTGTCTGTGCAAAATTAAATGTAGTAAGTATGTACCTGAACCTTCTGTTCCATGCAGATGAGCTTTGTTGTCAAGGATGTAAACAGCTGCTCACATATTGTGACCTGTGGATGATGGCTGTGTCACTGCATTAGAGGAAAACCAGACATTTCCATTGCCAAGAGTAACTCTTGTGTTAAAATCTAATTTCATGTTGAGCATGGTGGTGCATGCCTGTCCAACACTAAGGAGGCTGAGGCAGGATAATCACTGTTATTTTGTGGCCAGCCTGAACTACATAGCAAGACCCTATCTCAAAAAACAGAAACCAAAAATCAGAATGAAACCAAAACCAATTTCATACAAAAGTTCATATAATTTTATACACTTTAGTCAGTGTTACATTTTTAATTTTATAATAGTAAGAACTAGTCTTTGTGTTCTATTACATTGGCAACTTCATTTCAGTCTCAAAACTTTGCATCTTTCTTCTGATACTACTAATTTTTAGTTTCATCTGTAACTGTGTGGTACCCACTTAAATGCATTTTAGCCTATGACTTTTAAAGAGCAAACTGTTTATCTCAGAAAACTGAGGCTCAGAGAGATTTAGCAATATGGCTAAGGTATGATAGCTAATAAGTAGAACAAAGGCAGCTAGTTTTCAGTTTTTGCCCCAGTACTGGGGACTCAACCTGAGGGTGCTCTATCACAGGGCTGTATCCTCTGCCCTTTTTATTTTTTGAGGTCCTAAACTGTGATCTTCCTGTCTCAGCCCCCTCAGTGGTGGGACTCCAGGTCTGCAGAGCTGTGCTTGGCCACCTTCTCTGCTTTCTTAGGACTGAACTGAATATCTGCTGCATATCAAAATGTAATTCTCTACCATATTTTTTTTCCTCTTAAGATTTGTTGGTTTCCTTTTTTCATGTGTGTCTTTAAGATTTTGGTAAGAATGAAAATATTTTATGTATTCTGAATTTATGATCCTTTTACATGACACTATAGTGTTCATTTTAAAATGAAAGTTACAAGCTGGGGATTTAGCTCAGCCATGTAAGTGCCTACCTGGCAAGCGTGAGGTTGTGAGTTCAATCCCCAGTACCAAAAAGAAAAAAAAAAAAAGTTACATGCTGGGTGTGGTGGCCCATACCTGTAATTTTAGCACTTGGGAAGCTGAGGCAGGAGGATTGCAGTGAGTTTGAGGCCAGCCTGGGCTACTTAATGAGTTCAAAGCCAGCCTGAACTGCATAGCTTGACCCTGCATAAAAATTTTTTTAAAAATTAAATTAAATTTTTTAAAAAGGAAGTTACTTAAAAGTGGAAGCATGGAAATTTTGGGAGACTCTGTGGATGAACTTTGTGTTTTATGTCTAAAGGCTCAGGGGTGCACTTCAACTACCATCATGTCTGAAGCTTGCTGCAGAACGTTCTGGGACTGACTGCTGCCATGCTCTTTGCAAAATCTAACTGCAAAATCCACAGTGTACTGTTTCTTTAACGCTGAGGCCATGGCCTCAGATGAGGCTGGGCTCTTCTGTGTTCTGAAACCTCGCAGCAGTAGTGTGCAAGGCTGTGGCACACAGTGGGAGCACTAAGAGTGACACCCAGGGCTTCCTGATCTCTTAAAGCCTGTCAGAAGTGACATTTACTTGAGGTGAATTTCCTGTGGTGTCAGAGCTACAAAGGTTAAGGAAGGTGTATAATACAAGAATGACATCCACTGTTCTAGATTTTGGTGGTTTAACTGACTGTATCCTCAATCACAGTATGCTGTTGTTCTCAGAGCAAACCGAGGTCATCTCTGAGTTAGATGCTGCCATCTTGTTAATATTCCACGTGGATTGTCATGTGAGGAAACACTGACAAACAAATGAAAGCAGTCTTGAGATAGAATTTAGTAACCGTGTTCTTTGTTTTAAATGTATCTTAATTGGTAGCCTTGTGAATCAGTACAGTTGTTGCAGAAAACAGCAGTTCATATCAAGAACTATAAAATTCTTGTACCCTTACTATAGCAATTTTGGAACTAGATGTTCTATTATTCTGTCTTCTTGCCTGAACTGGAAAGATGTAGAAAAAATTTCAAAAGCATTTGTCACTTTCTTATTAATTGATTGCCATCAGTACATTATTTCTGTGTATATAATGTGCTTCCTTAAATAGTATGCAGTTTTTCAAGGACTTAGTTTCTGTCTCCTACATTCTTTTATTTAATGAGATTTAAATACAGAAAATTGTATCTAGGATTTATTTAATAATCATATGTCAAACACTAAATTCTGTATTCTTTTAGATATAAAATCATTTAATGCTTAAATACTGTGAGATAGAAAATATGACTTATGTATAATAAGAAAACTGAAGCTCAGAGAATGTAACTATTCCAGATTAAAAACCTAGTATAAAGTAAAAGTAGGGTTTGACTGTAGGCCTGCTGCTTCCTGAATCTGGAAATACTCTTTTTTGTGTATTGTATAAATTAATATGTCCTATGAAATAATTTTGTACTTTATGTGTTTACTTTGTTATTTATTGCTATGGCCAGTGAAGGTTAAGACTGTGTACAGAATTTTACAGAATAAGTTAAGAAAATTGCTGTAAGTGTAGCTAACATTTATTAGAACTCTTGTTTTATTGTGATAAAACCTAAGTAAAAACTTTAAAAAGTGATGAGACTGTTTTGTTCATTTCACAAAAAGGTTGTGTAAAGAAAACATTTGCCCATGATAAAAGTTTGGAGTGAGTATAAGAAACCATAGCTAGGAAAAAGACGAGCTATGGCATTATTTGTAAACCAAAAGCATTCAGTAATTTGTAAGCACTTAAAAGTAGCAGTGCCTTTCCTGTTGGCATTTAAATTTGGAGTGTACCACAGGGTGCGCTGGTTCCCAGGGCAGAGTTCTAAGCAGGGCTGGATGTGAAGATGCCCTCAGAGAGAGGTACTGGTTAAGATCTTCAGCTGACCTCTCTTCAGGTCACAAAGTCCCTGCTGTTTTGTAACTAATCATACAACTATTTTTAAAAATGTACAATAATAAATGTAAATAGTAAATATTTGTGTGTTTATGTATCTGTGCCATTGATTTTTACTACTCTCATAGTACTGTGTTTCCTTGTAAGTACCTTAGGAATGTTTTAGAGAGTGCTTAATCTGATACGAGAAAAAAAAAAAGCTTAAGAAGATTCATTGCTAATCAAAAACTACTATGCTAAGTATGGATTTAATTGATAAAATGGGTAAAAACAAATTTCCCATATTAGTAAATTGAAATATTTAAATTTCAGGTGACCACAGAGATGTACAATTTTAGTAACTTGATTTGATTTTTGTCTATGTTGTTCTTTAGTGAGAAAGGTAAAAATGGTCAGAAATGTTAAAATAATGTCTATTTTTCCATGCTAGGCTGTTTCATTTTCTTTCTTTTCACTTAATTCTTGGTGCCCTCCAAAATAGAATGTATTAATAAATGGTGCTTGTTTGTAAGCATTTAAAGGACCAAGATCTGTTCTCTCCTATGCAGTTGTGTGCCCCTTTTTCTTGTTATATTTTGTCTCAATTTGCAGTCACAGTTATGATTATTCAGTGCAAATCTTTCTCTTTGCTATTGGACTGTAAGCTATATAAGCTCTGAGAACCAAAACTATGTCTATTGTGTTCATATAAATGCCTTGAGCAGTTATCACAGTTACTGAAACAAAGTTCTCAGTAAATACTTACTGAGTGACTAAGAGTTTTATTATCTCTACTTTTCCATGTGCATAGTACAGCATTTCAGTAAAGGTTTGCAAAGGCAAATTGAAAAACAAAAATGAGGTTGCTGTATCTGAATAGTTCCTTTACATTAATTGTGAATTTTATAAGTGAGCAAAGATTATATGTGACCTTAGGTATATCTTTTTAAAGTGTTCTTCAATTGAAACTAATAATGTCTACAATTTTTTGAAAACTTTATTATGTGCCAGGCATCATGCTGACCTCTCAAAATACTTGATCTAATCTAACTTCAGAATGATTTAAGTTTACTTTAATATACCCATTTTACAAAGGAAGTGATTGAGACTCAGGTCAAATAATTTATCTAAAGCATTAAGCAGATATAGAGGGAAGTTAGTATTTAACCCAGATTGTATGATTCTGTAACCTGTCTTTTCATCCTTCATACAATCCTAAGTGATACACAAGCCAGCAAATTCCAGGGTAACTCATGGAATGTAAGTTGTATGTCAGTGACTGAAAAGTGTTAGGTTAGTAAAACAAAATAAAACAAACAAAGAAAACCTAATAAATGTGATCCAGTAATTGCAGTGATTTTAATAATATGGTTATGAAAGTACAATAAGAATGTTTTTTCTTAGTACTTAGGTGCTTGGTTTACTCTGAGTTTTTATAACTTTTTTTTTTTTTTTTTTTTATAATTCTTGTAGGTTTGAGTGGCCGTTTCTTTGTCACCACTCTCCCAGCCTTTTTTCAGTAAGTTTAAACCATTTTCTGGTCTTGCAAAGATTAACAATCAATAGATGTATCCCAGGAATTCTGAAATGTTTTCTCTGACTACTCATTTAGCGTAGTAGTGGAGGAGAGAACAGGGGCAGTGCTCTGAATGGTACTGGCAAAGAGGAAGTGCCTGGAGTGCTGTGGAGAAAGAGGACCTTCATTTCAGACAGGGAAAAGGTGGGGAGAAGGGCCCAGAGGTGTTTCTCCTGATTTAAAAGGCGGAGCATTCTTGATGGGTAAATTGGGATGGATTAAGCTGACAAGATGGCGAAGACCTTCCTAAAGGAAACCAAACATTCAAGCTCAGGAGAAAAGGAGACCTGAAAATTGTAACTTTGTGTATTGCTGGGCCATAACTGTGGTTGGATCATGGTGGGTGATAAGGCCAGATGCTTAGGGTATAGAATTATTGGGCCTTGGGTGACTGATTATTTATGAGAAAGAAGACTTTTATGATACTTATAAACAGGTAAGTGCTGTTGTTGTCCTGCAAGATAAGGAGGCCTTAGACTAAGATGAGCTTTGGGAGATAAAGCTAGAATGGAGATGATAGCATGAAGTGTGTGTGTTAAATCCACATGGAGAAATTTAGGTAGCAGTTTGATGTCATAATCTAAAGCTCAGAAGGAAGATCTAGCCTGGAGATGGATATGGGGGATTTCTCAGCATTAAGATACATAACAAATATTTCTGTATCTACTGAGAACACATACAAGGGAGAAGAAGCAGGTAAAGGGTAGAACCTGGAACTGACTCGCTTTCAAGTTTCTCATTTGTGACACTAAAAATGATGCATGCCTTCTGATTTATGCTTAACTATAATTTTCTTCATTTGATCCAGTTGAAATTTCAGTGGCATTCACATGTATGGCCAATAGTTATTTTATTATTTATTATCTGTAACACCTGTTATTTTAACTCGTTTATTTTTCACTTTTTTTTTTTTTTTTTAAATCTGTAGTGCAAAAGATGGGATATTCCGCCGTTACCGAGGCCCAGGAATCTTTGAGGATCTACAGAATTACATCTTGGAGAAGAAGTGGCAATCAGTTGAGCCTCTGACTGGCTGGAAGTCCCCAGCTTCTCTAACGTAACTCATTAATTTTTTTGATGATACAGTGCTTTAAAACAGTGGTCTCAAGTTTGTCTGTAGGACTTAAAAGCCTGCATTTTCCTCCATAATCGCTATTGGTTACCCAAGCCACCCATGTCCATGATTGGTACAAATAGTGTTTCTGGTTTTGTGGACTCACTTATGTTTCAGGTAATTTTTAGTCATCTGAGAGTTAAGTAGCCAGATTTGTGACAAAATGCGGGTGACAAGATGCTTTTCTTCCAGTGCTTGGTCGAAGGTATGCCAACCATTTCCTCTTTACAAAGTAGGTATCGAACATCTTTTTCTTGTAAATTATTGGTAAGGTGCAGAAGCAGCTCTTTCTTGAATTATATAGTCTTTGAAAGAATTGCTATTGTATCTTACCAGGAAAATAAAACCTATGATGTCTTTGACTTGCACAGTATTCTTGGGGTAAGTTTTGGCTATAGTGCTGAACCATAATAACTTTTTTGTCAGTTGATTTTAATTTTGAATGATTATCATTTGTAATTAATTTTATTTTAGCCTACACAGGTGTAAGAACTATCCCTACTAAAATAGGAACAGATGGTATGGTATTTCAAGAGTAAATTATCTAATGGCATCCATATTAATACTCAGGAAGTATAGAGTTTACTCTAAAAGCAGCTCACTTCTAGCATTTTATTCCTTTAAAAAGGTGAGCATTGATTTTATGCAAGATACTCCTTTAGGGTGCTGGGCATTCATCAGTGAACAAGACAGTCACAGCCCCTCAGATAAATTTAAGTAAATAGGGCAGAGTAAGAAAAAATCAGGGACACAAAGAATCATAATCTGGATGGGGCAGTTGAAGATCAATATATTTTATTAAGGAAGGGAGAAACTGGAGTCTTAGGCCTACCTTAATGCGATTAGGAGAGGATGCTCTGAAGGGAGGATTAGAAGTGAGACCTGAGGAAAGCACTGGCCTGGATACAGAGAAGGGAGACAGATATTCCTAGGAAGAGTATGGCTTGCACATAAACCCAGCCTGAAGAAGAGCTTGGTGTGCCTGGGGAGTACAGTGCCAAGCAGAGGGAGCCCAGTGACAGGAAGAGGCAGTGGCATTAGTTGAGTGAGAGCCAGATGATATAGAACTGTGGCCACAGTGAGGACCTTGGCAGTTATCAGCACATGCAGTGAGAAGCTGACTCATGGGAGAAGTGATTGAAGAGAGTAAGAAATAATGAGGAGGGACAGAGGCTTTGATGTTGTCCAGCCCCCATCCCATGTTAGAGGAGGGTGGCAGCAGTAGGGATGGAGAGTGAATGCATTTAAATATATTTTGAACACCTGCCTAAGGTGAAGAGGGAGGATTCTCAAGTAAAAACTCCAGGGTTTCATGTTTGAGTACTTGGTGGATCTTGGTTTCTGCTCTAATTTGTGCAGAGCAAGTCAGGGATTCTGGTTTGATTAGAGAAGTTTGAGGTGCCAACTTTGTAGAGCTGTGGAACATATATCTGAGTCTTCATGGAGAACTTAGGAACACTTAGATGGTGCTCAGAGCCTTAGGAAGGAAGGAGGGGGGACCTAAAATGAAAGAAAAAAGAGATATGCTTGGGATTGATCTAGGAGCCACTTCTGCATGGAGAAGTTGAGTAGAGAATGAGTCAGCACAAGGAAACTTAAAACAGTTGTTTATGAGGCAGGTGGAAGAGAAATAAGGTACCATTTTCTAGAAGCCAAATAAAGAGTGCTGAAGAAAGAGTAGTTGCCTGTGCCCAGTGTTAAGCCAGAGGGGAAAGACCAGGTCTGGACCTAGACATAGAATAAAGCAAGGTAAGATCATTCTGGCCTTGGTGAGCAGTCATAGTGTAATGGTGAGGCTGGAAGTCAGGGTTGAATGGGTTAAAGATGTGGTGCAGAAGAGATGGCAAGTGAGGACCTCTTGAGAGAAATTTGTGGATTGCTCTTTTAAAAGGTGGAAGCCAGCAGAACATGTTTGCATGCCAAGGAGACTAATGCAGCAGAGACAGAGAAATTGATAGTGTAGGAGGAACAGATGACAGAAAGAATCAAGTCATTAACAAAACAAGAGGGTTCGAATTCCAGCACAAGGGGAGGAATTGGACTCTGGTAGGGCAGACGGGTTTTCCTGTTGAAACAAGAGGTATATTTGGGTATGGACCCAGGCTCAGATTTGGTGGGGGAATGGCTTCTCATATCACAGTGATATATGAAGAGTGTTTGTTAGCTGAGAGTCCTTGGGGAGGGGAGGATGTGTAGGGTTAAAGAGAGGGAAAAGGAAGTGAGCTGTTATCTCAAAGCCTGAATATGCAAGACTGAGCCAAAGTTGGGATTCAGTTAGGCATGGGCTCTTGCCCAGAAGATGTTCAGCTGTTTGGGGTTGAGCCTTTGCCCAGTATGGAAAATGAAGGGATAAAGGGCCAAGGAATGAGAATGTATTTTCAGCAAAGTGAGTCACACAATGGCCTCAGAGTCTAAACTCTGTAAAAGCAGAGGTGAGTGTAGGAGGGAACAATAAGCAGAAACAAATGGCAGGATCAGTGGAGGGGAAATACCACCGGCCTGAGTTTTGTTTTGCTTTGTCTTTCATATTGTACTCATAACCAGTGTTTCCCTTCTCTCTCTCTCTCTCTCTCTCTCTCTCTCTAAGGATGTCTGGAATGGCTGGCCTTTTTAGCATCTCTGGGAAGATTTGGGTGAGTAATCTTAAAATCCATTATTCTTGCAGAGAGATTTTTAAGAATAGAAATACAGCTTTTAAGACTAGGAAAGTACACATTTATAAATACTTTTATAATTGTACTTTGTTCTTGAACCACACAACCATTCTTAGGCAGGGTGAACAAGTGGTAATGTATCTGTGTGTAGAAGGGCATAATTTGAACAGTGCTATGTAGCAAGAATGTTGAAGTCATATTTTCTTAGATCAGTGCTAGAGTCCTTATCAAAGCAGGAGGGCTTGTGTAGTTTTACTCTCTTATGTTCCCATTGGCAAATCTCTTTAGGATCAAAGATTGTCTAAACCTAAAAGCAATTCTGTACATCAGCAGTCAGTGTACTACAGCGAGTGGGTGGGCTACCTATTTTTGTAAACAAAGCTTTATTTGAACAGTCTGTTGTCTGTGACTGTATTTGTACTGCAGTGGTGGAGTTGAGTTGTTAGATAGAGTTGCAACTTGCTGGTATAGTTAGTTACTATGGAGCCTTTAGGAAAGTTTGCTGAACCTTGCTATTTGTGACCTTAGTCATTTTAGTATGTTGTTCAAATTAAAGTGTGGAGCTATTATGTAATCTTGAGTATGTTCTGTGACCTTTTGTTTCTCATTTCTGTAGAGAAGGCTGAATCCAATAGATTTAGTAAAAATTCCCTGGAATTAAATACAGTCTAAAAACACTTTTAAATAAATCTTTATACATGAACTCCTGTGTATGTCTTTTCTAAGATATCATTATAGGTTATTGTGACATATTTGGAAATTCAGATTCATGGAACTCATGAAGATTCTTTCTCATGCACACTGATACAGGAGAAATTTATGATCAATCATTTATGTTCCAGGTTCTTGCTTATATGTTTTGTCTTGTGAGATAAAGGTTTCTGGGTTTTTTGTTTGCTTGCTTGCTTTTTTACAACTGATGCTAATCAGAAACTTGAATTCAGTCTTTTATGATTAAAATTTAACTTTTTTTTGGCCTTTATCACATTAAATACCATAGTAACTAGTAATCCCTTCTCTCCACATAGTTTGTTTCATGTGGTTTCATTCTGTTCTTTCATTAACACTGGTGAAAAGTTTAATCAACTGAGAATTATAATTGTACACTGAGATTTGAGGGAAAGAGATTCTGCCTTTTGCAGTGTGTAGGTGTTAAATGCTGATAAAGTCATACAGTCTGATAAATTCTGCAAGACAGTTAAAGCAAATGGCTGTCAGACAGCACTGATAGCTCACTCTTAGCCCAGAACCAGTGGTAAAAGCAGATGGAGAGAAGAGTTTGTCCTGTTTAGAAGAGTTTAGATGGTTGTTGTCTTGGCCATCACAGGTGGTTAAAGAGAAGTTTTACTTTCAAAGACTGTATCAGAGAAGAGAGATAGCTGACACATGGTGGAATCTAGTGCTTAACTTCTTATGCAGAGATCTGATCATGCTGTCTCAGCAGAGCCCTGGTTCCCGCTTCTATCTCAAGGGCCTGGCCTTGCTGCTGGGTGAGGTCATTTAGCTGGCTCTTTTTTTTACTCAGAAACCTCACATCAAGATTGAATCTATAATTTTGTGGAATATAATCTGTTTTAACTCATGTAAAAGTATAGTGCAAACATACTAGGTAATGAATAGAAGAAGTGTGGCCAATGGGGGGAGAGGATAAGACGGTGGGAGACCATAGAGAAGGCTACAACCAGAGAGAGTGAAGTCTCAGAAAAAAGAAGATTAAACTGTGCAAGTGGGAAGGAAATAGCATGACTAATGCTGCTGAAATCAGGTAGTTGAAGTTTACCTATAATCTCCTTTATTCTGCTGAGATTTTTGTGGGCACAAAAGACCTAGAAGTTTGACTTTTCTCAGCCATTGACTCTTCCACAATGGGTAGTTGATTAGATATAAATACTTCTAAAGAAAAAGATACAGGTTAGTAACGTGATGGGGAAGGAGTAACCAAACAATGTAACTGTGTATATAGAAAAATACCTACAGAGAGATCAAGTAACTATCAACAGTGTTTTTCCCTAGTATTAGAATTATGGCCAGTTTTTTACAGCCCATCATCCTTTTCTGTAATTTCTAATGTCTCTGTAGTGGGAAAGAAACAATGAAAACAATAGTGGTATCTAGAAGATCAGAGCCTGCTGCTAGTGATTTCCTTAAAGTCCTTGAGTTTCTGCCACAGAAGGGAGACTGATTCACCCCTCTGATATTCTAGGGATAACAGCTGGTCTTGGGAGGGGTTTACCTGCATGGCTGAATTTCTGTGATTTCAGGGGTTTTGTTTGGGTTGCATTTAGCCTTTATAACCTTAGGCCAACCTTCCATATTTTCCTGCTTGAATAAATCTTTGAGTGAGCAAGTCTGATCAGACAGTTCCTGTGAGCTTCCTGCTGTTACCATGACTCCCAGGATTTGTTAGGAGGTAATTTGTGCCACCATATGGAGAAGAGATGATTTTCAGTGTTCTTTTCATCACCAAATTCAAATTGTCTTTCTAATCTGGTCATGATGGCATTCACATGAGTATTTAATCTTTACAGAAATAATTTTAATCTTCACAGATATAATTGGCAGTCAGCTATGGTTCTATCCTCATGCTTAGTCTTGACACTGCACCTGCTACCTTATAGAATGAGTCACTGAAGCCTAGAAAGTACATGTTTGAGGTGTCTCAGAGTACAAACTGATTGATTTTCTTTTATGGTAGTAATATAAAATTTCTTTAAAAATTTTTAAAGGTTAAAAAAATGGCTCAAAACATTCAAAAAAAGTGTCTTAATGGGAATGTTAATACTCTAAAGAATGGCACAGGGTGAGGTGAACGTCATGAACATCACATGGAAGGGATTGGATTTCTGGATGTACCACTGCTGCGTGTGTTGTCATAGAATCAGGTGTCCCGGCGGGCTGAGATTTTGTTCATGGCACATGTGCAGGGAGAGGTACTTGGTCTTCCTTCCTGTGTTCTTGTCTCTTCACAGTTAGCTACATGCTGCAGGAGCACAGGCTGCTCCTCCCCTCCCTGAGTGTGTGTTTGGGAGCCCATTTGTTTTCCTGTCATGAACTCCATGTGTGTGTACCATGGGACCTGGCACCTGGGCTGTACTTGATAATTGCTTTTGTTATAGTTGTTAATCATGGTTGTCTTTACTATTTTATGATTCTCTGTGGTTATAGGTAACACTAAAAACTTTACTTATTTATTTTTTTAACCAAGGCAAATAATAGGCTCTGAGTACAGTTTGATGACACATTTTGCTAACTAGATTTAGTACTTAAATATTTATAAAGCATTATCATCTCAGATTTGGTTAACCTGTCCTTTGTGTTAGTGTTGTTAGGAAAAGATGTAGGTGTGTGCTGCACCCTTGGAAGACTGTTTGTCATGGCTATTGTGTCTTCCCTTTTGATTAGAATGATGTGTAACAGAAGAATTAAGACTTTCTAAATATCGAATGATGATAAGTCAAGGCTGTGAGTGTTTAGCCTAGAAAATAACACTGTATTTTAAAACATGAAAATATTCACCTGTGATTTAGATAACAACATCACTTTTTTTACTGTTTTCCCCCCTTACAAAAATGTCTAGGCTGTTTTGTCAAATGTTCAGTGAGGTGTGATACCCTTTCACGGGATGATTCTCATGTAGCCTCTAAGCCGCTGAGGGGTGGAGGTCTTACTCCAAGATGTGCAGAGAGAAGCCTCCTGGCTCATCACAGAGGAGTCCTTCGAAACTTCTCCCAGGCAGGGAGAAATTTGGGAGATTCTGATTTGTGTGTGAAAAGGACCAAGCACTTGTGCTCAGGGTATATAGCTTAAGATACAGGCATGCTCTAAATTTAAAGGCTTTCCACCCTTCAGGGCCAGAGCAACTTTGAATTAGACCATGCAACACTGGGCTGTATTCCGAGGTATCCAGAGTGGCTTTTAATCGAGCCTGTAACACTTCAAACTGCCAGTGTGAGTGCTGGCTGTTCTGGGGAAAGGACCTTGGCCTGTTCCATTTCTTAAATCCATCCAGACACTGGAACATTCTCATTTATTCTGTTAAGATGATGTTTTCATTTAGACTCCTCACTTGAGTCTCTGTGTAGCCAAAAATTAGCCCAGACTGTCAGTGTATAGCAGTGCACAGTATCATGCCCATCGGATGACATTTTAGTGCATTTTCAGTCAACAAAGTAGAGCACGTCCTTGTAATGAGCATATATAAGAATGGACAAGAATCAGTATTTTGCACAAGTGAAAACCAGTACTAAAGAAACTAAACAGAGATATACAAATCTAAAATTCAGTTACATTAGATCAATCAGTTATCATCTTGGAAACATTTATCTATACAGCAGAATTTTAAGTACATAACACCATGAATCCTAATGTCTGTAAGAGCTCTAAAGCCATTGTGAGCTCAAAGTAAATAAATAATATATTTATGTCTGTGATGTGAAAAAGTCTTTAATAATAATTATCTAGAAGACCACAAGATGGCAGAGTTTTGTAAGAAGCACAAATCCTTTTACAAATAATTTGATACAAGAAAACTAAAGTGGGGCTTTTTAAAATAAGAGGATGTTTTGAAAATATGAAGAAATGTTGAACTCAAAATACAATAAAAGTCAAATAATTTACTGATGTTTAAAAATCAAAGTAAGAAAGTTTCTTGAGGATTGCTTTCATTATCTTTCAGTAAAGGAGTAAAATAGTATCCAGAGACACTCAGCCTGCACAGTATTTATAAGCTTTATAGATCAAAACATGACTAAAACATCATTGGGAAGCAAGTCCACATTTAAATGAGCTCTGGCATTAATGAGCAGGTTCATCTCTGTAATTTCGGGATTTAACATGTACACAATTCCTAGCCAAGATTATGTCTCTTTTTTATGTTTATCATCTCAGAGAACAGTAAGCATGAAAGGATGTGCTAGAAGACAAATTAAATTTTACTTGTTCATTACAAATTAGCTAGGAAAACCTGTCTGTATTTTGTGTTTGGGGTAGGTAGTAGAGTTGTAAAAATCTGACTACAAAATTATTGAGACGTTTGAAATGGTTGACATTCACTAAGTAATCATTTAGGCTTACCAAAAATTGATAAAGGGCCAAGAAGTTTCATTTTTAAAGAATGTCATATTATGATTAAATATTGATGTGTATGTAACTATTAGTTGAGGGGCACCAAAAGAATCCTAATGGAAGGAAAGACTAGAAAAACAATTTCATCAGATTTCTATCCAGATCCTGAACTCTAAGGAAGTTTAATTCATATTAGATATAACCTTGATTATTACTCATTGTTTTCCAGGGCTGTAAAATTTGTATTGTTTGTTAAGAATTGTTTGGGTCCTTAAACCTTCGTAGAAACTTATATAGAAGAGATAGTTGACAGATTGGAGTTATAGCTAACAAAAGGGATTCATGTTATTTTTAGTCCTTGTCACAAGTAATATTTTATTCTTTTCCTTTTGATTACAGCATCTTCACAACTATTTCACAGTGACCCTCGGAATTCCTGCTTGGTGTTCTTATGTCTTCTTCATCATTGCCACTTTGGTTTTTGGGCTTTTGATGGGTCTGGTAAGAAGTAATGCTGCTCTTTTTTTCTTATTTATAAATTTTTTTTAAAGCAAAGTGGGTTTCACATTAATTAAAATGAAGCCAAGAAAGAAAAAAACACTTAAACATTCTCTGTAATTTAAGCATTTATATAGCATGTGCTTGTTTGATTCTGCTTGAGTAATGGTAGTGTGAGATAAAATGAAGAATTGATGTATTATCTGCTCATCTTGACTCTTAAGTATTCTCAAAGATGTGTGGTATAAGAAGAAATAGAGACTTCTTGAATTGATAGTCAGTTTTCAAGACAACCCTATCAGCCATGAGTTCACATACTACCTACTTGATTAGAACATGGTGACAGTAAGGCCAGAGTTGTGAATTTGTCCCTTGGGTAGATGAAAGATTATTTTTTTCTTGTTTCTATCCATCAATTGAACCTCTAATCCTGACCAGCTAATGGTTTTTCCTGATGTGGATTTTTGTAAGATAATGTAGATAAAAGAAAAATGTGAAAAATATAAGATTCAAAGCAAATCACCATTATGTTTCATGAGCATGAAAGTCAGTATCCAGTAGGCATCTGTGCATTTTATCCCTAGGTTGTGTGAGATGAGAATTGGAACAATAAATTTATTTACTTCACTAGACAGGCAACTCTGACTGGTTTGGTAGCTAGGGAGCTCAGAGATGGTGATGAAACCTAGCTGCCCGTATTAATCAGGTAGCAGGTATGTCTTGTCCTGTTGGCACACCTGTAGTTCCATAACTCTGAGATGACGAGACAGAAGGATTTAGAACTTGAGCCCAGCCTGAACAATTTAGCTGGACTCTGTCTTAATTTTAAAAAATGAGTTGGGTATGTAGGTTGAATTCCAGTACCAGGGAAAAAAATCTGGTATGTTTTGATACAATTTTTTATCTTCCTCTTCACCTATACATGATAAATTTGATTGCGTGTTAAACTCTACTTAAGAGTTGTTAAAAGCCTTTATATTGTATAGTAATTAATTTAACTCCTAGGAATAATTAGTGATTACAGAAGAGTAGACTTTATGGTAAAATTATTTACATCTTGTAATGAAATTTGGTTCTCTAGCAAAATCTTTGTTAAATCAAGCTTAAAATGTTAGCAGTTGACTTGAGAGGAACTCATAACTTGATGTGACAAAGAACTCCAAGGAGCCAAGAAAGTTTGGTTTTCTATTGCTGTAGTCTTGTTATGGCTTGTCTTTGAGATACGGCTGCTGATACTAATTTCACAGATGGAGATGAAACTTAGCTGTCTATATTAATTAGGTCCCAGGTATGCCCTGTTCTATTGTACTAATCATATTGCTAATTAACATGTTCCCGTTGCCCTCATTTAAAGGGGTTTGATCTGACTTTGGATATAAATAGAGTTCAGTCATCAGCACTTCTCCTATCCATTAAGCAGTGCTACAGTTTTCTACTGGTGTGTTCTGTGGCCACATGAATGTGCGGCTTTTGAGGAGGGAACTTATTAGGTTCTTGTATGCATAGCCTCCAAGTTTGTCCTTGACCAGGGGATGAACAAGGATGAAAAACAAAAAGACACAAGTAACTTAGAAAGAAAGGTCAGCAGACTCTTATCTGTAGTGGCCAAAGAGTCCTGAACATTTGGCTCATCTCACTTTTATTCACTTTGGCACAGGAGCAAAAAATTAAGAGTGGCACAAGATTCATCTGCCCCTTATTATCTATAACCAGATCAATAACCAGATGTCAGGTGTGTTGAGTCTTGCCTGAAAGTTACAATGTGCTAGCATGCCAGTTCATGTGCCAGAGGGGACCAGATTGTTCTTGCTTTCTTCGTGTCCACAGCGAAGGTCAGTTAGGCCTCGATCCTCATTATGCAGTCTCCTACAGGTCCTTGGTGAGTCAGAGATGGAGACAGGTTATATAGGATGAGTAGAAACCTATTCAAAAGCCAGTGAAAACTTTTCTTAGCCTTAAAGTATGGAACTTAATTTTTCAAACATATTTTGAGAAATTGAATCAGGCCTGCCTATGCACCTGATTCATTTGGAATGTGAGACTGAATATACAGAAAGTTTATTGGAGACTTGGCCAAAAGAAAGAAGAAAGTTGATTCCAGACTATTCAAGTGACTAAATGGGATGCACTGTCATTCCTTTATATAAGAAATTGGGAAAATAACTTTATTTTACAAAATAATCCATTAATATGTTTCCAAAAAGTAGCAAATACCTATCTATGTTCAGAATGTCTTTTTCTACGATTGTAAAGTATGTACAGTATTTACCGTAAGTAGTCTTTAATTTCTTATATACTTTTTAATGCTTACCTTTGTGAATTAGTTAATATATTATAATTAGAAATAGCACATTATTACTTCCTTTTAAACTGTCTATTCCAGAATGGCATTTTTGTTAACTTCAGTGACTACATAATTATGTTGACATCTTAGTTATAGAGAATGATGTTGGGGTAGTTCCCTAGAGCAAAAGACTTTGCTGGACAAAGCTGCTTGAGGCAGGCTCTGAATGGCCCAGAGGAGCAGCTTCCCCATGTCCTGTTCAGACCCCTTTTTCTCTTTTATTATCATTTTTCTAGTAGTCCTACTGAGTCAAAATTAAATGACTAGTTCATGTAGATCAGTTGTGAGATGAAATTGCTGAGTGTGGAATTTCTTAAAATAGAAGAGTAGGAATTGGCCTAGTGCACAAATGAAAGTGCCTTTGGAATGCTCTGTTTGATTCTCCCCTGGAGACCTTGCAGACAACAGTTACTTTATAATTACTTGCCCTTCTATGTCACCGAGTCAGAATTGGAAGTGAGACCGTCAGGTGTGGAGTTTGGTAGTCTCTGATACCTTTGCCATCAACTGGGGCTGAAAGCCAGGCCCATACTTGCAGATATATGGACCTTGGTCCTGATGACCTTTGGCTTCTCTGATCTCTTGTGAGTCTTCATGGAGTTTAACTTGCATAGCACTCAGGTGGGCAGGATGTTTCCATTAAGATGTGTTCTTGATTAAGTGATTGCTTTGCATAAGCCTGACTTTTATGTCAGTTCTTTTTTCCCCCCTGAATTTTGAAAAATAGGAAACTAAAACAAGTCTGCTACTTTAACTTTTGTTTTTTTGACTGAGCCTCATATTGTTGAAAAACTTTACTAATTTTTTTACATGTAAATAAATGCTTAGTTTACAGAATCAAATATATATTTTGTATTTTCAGGCAGCATCACTTGCAGCTATCAGTGATTTGCCCTGGAAGCTGGAAGGCAGCAAAGTTTCAGACAAGTGGAAGACAGTGATTGAGTGGCTTAGGTCTAATGACTTTTTAGGTCAAATTCCACAGGACAATGAAAGGCCAGGCTTGCTTTTGCCTCTGTTATCTGGTCTCTGTTTTGTCTATATGTGTAGAGACTTTGTCCAAATTTTGATGCTTAAGTATATTCTGTTTCTAGATGGTAGTGAACAGTGCCTGCCTTCTATAGAATTAGTGGTATGGATGCTACCCTCTGTGAAACCTATCTGCTCTCCTTGTTCAACTGTGTTAGTAGAAACTGAGAACTGAAAAAGTGATTGTTGATGAGAGATAGACCCCATTCCTCCCATAGACTCTGATTCTAAACATTGCCACATTGAAGTACCTTCGTTCTGCATTCCAAGGGAGTGGTTCTTTAGACCAGAAAATAGTTCTTGAACTGAGAGAATGTAATGAAAAAGGTGAGAGGGCTTCCCTCCTAGCTTCCAAGAAGGAAGACATATGCAGGACAGGGCACTGTTGGACATAAAAAGACTGGCTAAGTGTGGTCCAGTTGTCTCCTCCTGTTGAGTAACACTGCAAGCTGGAAAGCAGTTGACTTGTCTGCTAGTGCAAGACAAGACAGTCATCCTGAGAATCTTGTTTTGGGCTCCTAGGCCCAGCCAGCCTCTTTGGGGCTCATGTATATCACAGGTATAGTATATTTACTATAAACTTCATGGGAAATACTGTACTTCTTGTTGCTAGAAGGTGTTTATTCTGCCCTTATAATGTGTCAGGACCAAAATTTGCCCTCTCCTGGTGAAATTAGGAGAAGAAAAAAGAACACATTAAGAAAAATTATCCCCTCTGGGTAGTTAGCTAGTAAACACATGACTAACACATTAGAAAATTTTTTTTTTTTTTTGCTACTAAAATCAATTTAGTGGTGTCTTATTTACTTTTCTCATTACTGGGAAAAATATTCATATACAAGTTAAAGGAGAAAGGGTTTATTTTTGCACACAATTTGTAGAGGATCCACTGTCAGTGGCATGGCAGAGAAGGAACAGTCCATGGCAGGGTAGGCAGGGGACAACCAGCCTTCCTTCTACTTACCCTTTTAGGTCATCCAGTTTACAAGCCAGTTGGTTGGTGCCACGCATCCCCAGGGTGGCCCTTTCCCTCACATACACCCAGAGCTGTTCCAATCAGTGGGCTATCACATACCTTTAATCCAGTGTCACACAGCCATGATGTAGCCACCTTTCCAAAAATCCTACCTATGAAAACTGGAGACTTTGAGGGGACATCTAGATATAAGCCATAACAAATGGCTTGGAGCTTGTTGTTCCTTAACACACAGAACCTTCCTGCATCTTATCTTTCAGGGGGATTCTAGATCCTGTGTCACCCTATAATGGGATGCAACCTCTATCTCTTAAGCATCAGAGTGCTTTATTCATTGGGTGTGAGACTCATGTCCTATGTTGCTTTATAATGGAACTGACATTTTTTTCTTTCAACATCTCCTTCTCAGATGTCAGTGTGGTAGTTTGAATCTAATGAGCCAGATACTGAGTAAATCAGTGAATATGTATCTAGTAATAATCCTGAATACAAAATATATTCATTTGATGTTTTTAAAACATCAAAATCAAAGGTATTATGACTTTGACTTAAAATTTCAGAGTACCTGTAAATAAAACGTGGTATACTTAGTAGTATTCTTATCTTTACAGACAAGGAAGTTATTCAAAGAGAAGTTAGAGTCCCAAGTGTGGGCTAGGCACCAGAAATTTTTTGTTGGTTTATTTTAAGACTGGGTCCCTCATGTAGTTCAGGCTGATGTTGAACTTTCAGCAGTCCTCCCACCTCAGCCTCCCGGGTGCTGGGATTACAGGGTGTACCACCGTGTTAGGTGACACAAGAAGAAATGTATCACTTTGTAAACACACTGTTTTCTCCTGGTGTTGATAACTGTCTGTGTGGTGCTCAGTCACGAATGGAGAGAGCGGCTCCAAGTGCCTCTGCCTTGTTGGACACAAGCCTTCAGTTTCATCAGTGTGGTTCTGGATGGCCCCCATGTGGAAAAAGGACTGGGCTGGTCTTACCTTTAAGAAGCTTGATAAAGATGTGTTTGTATAGTGGAAAGGGATTCATGTTCAGTGGTGGTTGGAGGGGAAGCCCAGGATTGGGTGCTATCGTTGAGTTTTTCCCAATTGGAATGTGGGGAAGTTTCCTGTGGAACTGTCTTAAGATTTCCAGACTCTGACTCATTCTTCCCCTCACTCAAGAGTTACCTGTTGGCCTGGGGCAGTTCAAATATAGTTTCATTTGTTTAAAGAGACAATTTTAGATTTGACTACTCATGTCTGTCTTCTAATGTCTGTTTCATTCACTTATGTATAGTGGGCTTTCTGTAGACTGTTGACTTTGTGGCCCTTCTAAATTAATGATATTTTCCTGTATTATGGTACATATAAAATAGGAAATCCTTAATTATATCCATACCATTTTGAAGACTTCTAACCAGCTGCTAATTATTTTTCTAAGAATATCTGATTACAGAAGGAAGGCCTGGTTTTGAGGCCATTTGGTAATAACCATAACAATTACTTTTCTTTTTTTTCTTTTTCTTGGTATGGGGATTGAACTCATGACCGCGCACTTGCAATGCAGGCACTTATGCCGCTGAGCTAGATCCCCAGCCCCAACAATCACTTTTTTTCCTCTAGGTCTTGGTGGTAATATCAGAATGCTTCTATGTACCACTTCCAAGGAATTTATCTGAACATTCTGGTAAGTATAATAAAATCATGTGGCACAATAGGTTTGTGATTTTGTGGCATTTTGTGGTTTGAAGTTCCCTGCTATGCTTTTAGAGATACTGAATTCTCTCCCTGATTTGTTGGTGACCAAAGTATTACCACTGTCATATTCCTTAAAATATATTCTTCAGGTAGGTTAAAATAAGAATTCCCTTTTTCCTTCTGTTTTAAAGTGTATTTCAGATCAGTCATTTTTTTTTTCCTTGCAGTTTATTAACTAACGGGCAGTTTTTCCTCACTCAAATTGGAACAAGAAAGGAGGAGGGACACTCAAATGTATTGAGTCTCTGCTGTCATGAGTTTCATGCTGTCATAAGCTACCCTAAGTCCTTTAGAAGCAGTCTTGCCACATCCTTCTCTGCTCCATCCTGACCTGGGACTGAGTGGCTCTGGATTTGAGTGTCTTTATTCCTGTTTTTAAGACTTTGCACAATGCAGTTTGATGGTTTTATTGGGATTTTAAATAAGCTCATAGTTTTAGTTTTTGAAATTTTTGAGGCTGTGAGACTTCCATAGATATATGATCCTTAGAACTCTTTATTTTTCCCTAGAATTCTTAAGTGAGACAGAAACTTAACATAAAAAATATTGGGGAAAATAAGATTTATTAGGTCATAATTGAAAATCTAGGGTGCTCTAGCTTCAAGCTCAGCCTATGTGATGTTAGGGATCCATGGGGCTTGTTCAGTGGCTGCTACTGGTTCTAACTCATGTTTTAGTTTAACAAATCCTGAAGAAGAAGGCCTTTCTTCTGGAATCTGTCTCCAGGCCCCTGGAAAGTACTCTGATTGGCTCTGCTCTCATCATTTTTCTGTTTCTTTCACTCTGACGAATGCATCTTTGAGTCTTCTATAAGGTACAAAATGCAGAGCGTGAAGGAAACTTTGCCCTCCATGCCCAGGTACTCTGCCAAAGTCAACATGGGTAACAAAGTCCCTAGAGTGGTTTGAGGCAGCCCTGAATGGGAATTTGGGTGCAACTAGAGCCTCTATCCTGTGTTGTACCAGCACTGGAAGGTGGAGAAAATTTCCCCTACTTTTTCATTTCACAGATAAGCACAATTCTTTACTGAATTTCCTCTGTTGAATCAGAGTGTTTTTCTCTTCTCTCTACAGAGCAGAATCAGAGATCAGAGGAGGCTCAAGGAGCTGAACAGTTGCAGGATGCTGAAGAGGAAAAGGATGATTCAAATGAAGAAGAAAATAAGGACAGCCTTGTAGATGATGAAGAGGAGAAAGAAGACCTCGGGGATGAGGATGAAGCAGAGGAGGAAGAGGAAGTGGACAGTGTGGCTGGTGGTGTGAATGAGGAGGGGGGTGACACCAGCAACCAGGGACAGCTGACAGAGGCCAGTGTGACCCAGGCGGAAGTGGAACCTGAGGAGACTAAAGCAGACAGCCCTGAGCAGCTCTCCTCAGCTGACAGAGAGGTGGCCGAAGACTCCCTGAGGCAGCGCAAGAGTCAGCATGCCAATAAGGGACTGTAGATTTCCTGACACTTCCCTCTGGTCTGCAGTTTAAACCAAATCCTTAACGTCTCCCTGAATAAGCAAGCTTCTTTCTTGAAAGATGGCTCTTGTAGTAAGCCTCATGTATCCTGTCCGAGAATCTTTCAGGCATGACAATCAGACAGAAAACCAGTGGTGTTAGGATCTGTTTGGAGACTTGGGAATGTAGCAAATTTATTTACCAGGCTAGAGTCTTAACCAGAAGAGGCCAACCCCTTCCTCTTTAGCACCTTGAGAGACAAAGAGACCCCCAAAATGAAAGCAAAACAACTTCACTCAGCATCCTTGAAGTGCGGTAGAGGTCTTGCTTCCTTTCCATGTCACAGGTATTCATTTTTGTCAGAATGTGCAAAACACCAGGCACCACTGTGCATGGATGCTGTAACTCTCAGCAGGGCTCTGGGTATAAATGTAGGAAACAGCTTGGAAGCCACCCAAGCTCTTGCGATCTCCTTTGTTATGTTTGACTTCTTGCCTGCATTTCTCTAGATCTGTTACTGTGGCTTACAGAGTCCTGCAGTCTTCACATTTATCCCTTAGTGAGACAACTCAGACAGTGGCCGGGTCGGAACCACCATGTTCATTCTAGCTGAAAGGTTTACATGAGCCATAATCAGAGTCCATGACACTGACTGCCATGTGTCTCGAATGAAATGGTGTAACCTTCTGAGGAGGAAGTAGGAATTTTATAGAATGGATTACAAAGGTGTTTTGCCAACATGCAATAGGTTTTTTTTTTTTTTTCCTTTGAAAAAAATTTGTTTAACAATTTTTTTTTTAAGCCAGAAGTGCTCGAGTCTTGCCAGTACAGGGTAGTTTTGTGAAGAAAATGTGAATGCTCTGTTGTTTTGTTTCTGTCTCAAGGAGTTCCCTGGCTCTTTACACAGTTTAGTAATAACTGAAAAATCATTTCTGGTTTTCCTTCAATGATGTGCTTTTGGTAAAAAAATTAATGCAATTCAATACTGGGAAGTGAAAGACTTGATTTTGTTTCTGTCTTCCTTAATCTTCCAGAGAATGGTATCTTTGTGTGTCTCACTCCTGAGTCTCCCATTAGTACCCAGGGAGCCCAATTTCTTTTACAAATCCACCTGTCTACTTCTCATACCTGATTTATGTCTTAGAATAAATTCCTAAAGCTAGATTCCAAGCATATCAAAGATGCCTGAAGTCAATCCTTTTACCCTTTGGGTACAGACAGAAAAATGAGTACAGATTTATGAAATTCAAAAAGTCATCATTTAAAAGGAGCATTCGGTGCATTTCTGTCTGGACATCCTGCGACTTTGGGCACATTGTGAGGGGAGTTGTGAAGCTCTCTGCCCTTCGCTGAGGCTGCAGCAAGGCTTGCTCAGTGGAGCTTATTCTGACAATCAGATTTCAGAGATTGTTTATTTTCCATCTTTCCCACCCAGTTAACTCTTCCAGCACAGTGAAGGAGAAGCTTAGGAGCTGCCAGGACTGTGCTTACAGATGGCACTGTGACCTGAACATGAGGCCACTACAGCACTGGGGAACTGGGAGAGCCTTGACCTGTGCCCACTTCCTGCCCCTCCTCTCGCTCCTGTCCCTGCATCCTCGCCCAGAGCACTGCACAGGCTTTTCTGGATCAGAGCTGAGCTGCGCTTGCCTCCTGTCACTGTATTTCTTACTCTCAAACTCAACGGAAACAAAGTTTCAAAGAATAATGAGTTCAAGTTCAGGGTTAGCGAATATAGAAAGATTTCATAATTTGGCTTTTTTATATAACAGCCTATCCAGTTTTTCAGTGCACGTTTGACTAAAGAGGAAGACCTACAGAGACAGAATCTTCCCTGTTACTTAAACAGATAAGGCCAGTTTCAGTTGTTCCTTACACTGTACCTCCTTTAACAATGGATTTGCAGTACTTCCAAAAGTTGGAAGGTGGGGAGAAGAGTATCTTGGAGAAAAGGATTCAGCAAAAGTTTATCTGCCCATGGGAAACCTTTTTTCCTGATTTTTCCTTTATTAACATCCCAGCAAAAAGATTTTCCAGCAAGTGATTGAAATACACATCTAATTTAATTTCTCTCGAACTGAAGCCTTTAAGTTTGTTTTAATTCTTAATGACTATAAAACCAAATGAAAAAAAGCCTGAAGTAATTAAAATTTAAAGTTAGCATTTCAATAGGGCATTAGAGATTTTCCTATTGATAATAAATTTAGGTGTCAAGTGCACAGAAACAATTTTGCTTCAAAAAATAAAAAAAAACATGCTTTTTATTGTATTACCAGTCATTTAATTATAGAATGGCATTTTATGTAAATTAAAATTGGATGAGTGAAATAAAAGTAATGATTGTGGGATGGGAGTGCACAGCACTTTACGTGTGGGTAGTTGGAGCAGGGTGACTTGTCAGTGATGAAAAGTAGTATCAGAAATTACCTTTTTGTTGATCTCTTGTTATTGCTTTCTTGGTCTGCAGCCACACCAGCACTTTGGAGACCTCATACTGAGCAGGGCACAGACAGCTCCTCTGCCTTTGGCTTTGAGGTGTAATCCTTGAGTGACTAAGAACAGGGCCTGCTCTGCTGACAGGTTGTGTGCTGTGTGGCTGCGTTAACAGCTTCATCTTATGGATATGCTGGCTGTTTGTTGGCTAGAAATAACCACTGGAGTTAAAAGGTATGTGAGGGTGGCCAGGTTGACTTTTTATGGCTGAAACTCCTTGTTAGCTCTGATGTTGCTATATGATGTGAGGATATGTTAGTTTACAGAATGGATCCTGTAACACCTTTGGGGTAGATGATTAGAAACTGCTATTTGAAAGAAGACTTACACAATACTTTTCATTGGTAAGTGAAGCTTTTTTAGTTGTGAAGCTAGTACAGTACATGACAGGATAGGAAACATTCAAGAGATGAAAAGGTTTTAAAAAGAAGGGTAAACTTGAGATTTTAGCATGTGATCTTTGGAGTGAAGTAAAAGAAAGGGATTTGTGCTTTTGCTGGTGTGTCTCAGTAGATAGTCTCTGTCCTTTGTCTTCATGCTGCAGCGTTTCTCCTGCCAGTATTATAGATATTTGGTAGACCTGTCCTGTCAGAAATAACAACATTTTGGACAGTATTCATGTAAATCTTTTGTGCCAACAAAAAGTTCCTTCTTGTGTAGTATCTTTACCTCAGTCTTATAGTTTGATCCTCTTGAGATGCTTACAGCTTGTCTTACAGATGCCAAGTGATGGAATCATCAAGTCTGAGGAAACCTGATGGGGCAGTGTTTTGAACTCTGTTCCAAAGTAGGAGGTTCCAATGAAAGCCTTTGATAGCTTCAGCCGGGGATGTGGCCTTCAGATGATTTGTTCTCAGCCAGATTTTATGTAGACTGTGACATTGTATATATGTGACTTGTACAACTTAGACATGTTTTCGTGTAATTGTTTGTTACCAGACAGCTTCATGGAAATTTTTATACTAAAGATATTGCTTATTTGTACTGTAATATATTGTTTGTTATTTATATCCCTTGTAATTGTCTGGATTATTTAGCCCAGTGCATTTAATTATTTTTTTTTCTCTATCCATGTACTCTTTGCTTCCTCAAATAAAATCTGCAGCAACTGAAATGAGAAATATTGTTGGAAGCAGGACATTGCCTGAATTTCAGATCATCTGATCACAGAACTGTACATAATTCTTGATCCCGTATGGTTTCATTTTATTGTAAATTCCCATTTTCATCAAAGCATAATGACAGTAATGACTAAGCAAAAACAAAATGATGTATTGCTTTTCATATAAGTATTTTCACAACCATTTGCCTAAGCAGATAAAATATTACTTTGTTAAAAAATATTTTTTCTTCTGTGTTTATTCTCTGTTCATTCCCCTTTTCCCCATCTCCAGGCTTAGTGAACCAAAACCATGGACTCCTTAGCTGCTCAAGGACAAGTCCGGAGAGATCCATGGACTCCCCCGTCATCGGGGCCTATTATGTTGCCTATAGAAACTCATTGTATGAATCTCTTGGTTCTCACTCTCTGTGGAGACCTGGAGGAGGCCAGGGATGGAGCAGATGACAAATGCTGCTCTTTCTCCTAGATACTGAACTGATCTGGTCCAGGACTTTCCAAAACCTTCCATTCTACATCTAATTCCTCCCTGCCCCTCACCACCACCATCACTATAATCATAGAAAAGCACACAGGAGTTGGGGCAATTCTTCACATATGCTTAGACACTAATATACTGGGAATTTGATTTTTTCTATGGGAAAATGATAATGGGAAGAGTAGAAAAAGAAAGTTACTAAATTTGCATACCACTGAGGCCCCCAGAGCCACAATGCTTATTTCCCCTTATAGAGAAGTATGTCGGTTAGTTGTGTCTCAGTTTAGATGAAGTTGGTTATCCATTCTTGGTGGAGATTCTTTGCTAAACCAATGGGTAAACTCTGGTTTTCAGTGGTGGATTTTTTTTTTTTGAATGATGATTACACAGTTTCTAATTAAGGAGCTTTTCACCTATTGTCCAATTTCACTATCTGTGGTAGGCAATCAGTAGTTTGTGGGCTCTATACATATTCCTAAATGGATTCTGCTCAATATACATATGACTAATCATATAAAGCATTATCTTTTGGAAAGATTTATGCCATATGAATGCATTGTGTTCTGGTAGAGCAGATACCCTTTCTTAAAATAACTTTATATAGTTACTTGTTTAGAGACCATAGGATAAGCCAGAGAATATCTATCCTTGAGAAGTATAGCCACCTAGCTTACAAAATCACAGGTGTTTTACCCTGTGGGATGCCTGTCAAACTCTGGGAATTCTGAGCAGAAGTTGTACTCTTAACAAATAGCATTAAAAATTAGCAAATTGTAAGTTGACCATTCACTTGTAGATCTTCTGGCTAGTAACAGCATATTTTAATAATTTTCATGTCTTTGCCCTCTCCATAGATGAGAAAGAGCTTGGGCAAAGCCATGAGGTTATAGTAGTAGCATCAAGTCATTTGACTGTTCAGCAGACCCTTTGTTCTACTGACTGGCAAAGTAGGAATTACCTTCTTGTAACAGTGTCTTGGCTACTTTTTGCTCATTGTTGAGACGTAATACCTGATGCCCAAAATTAGGGAAGGAGAGTTTTATTTAGCTTAGCTTACAGTTTTTGGAGGTTTCAGTCTGCACACAGTTGGCTCCAAGGCAGGGTAGTGTGGCTGAAGGGCAGCTGTTCATGGCAGCTGCAAAACAAGAGCAAACACGGTGAAAAGGGAAAGCACACCTTCCTCCTCTGTATTGTATGCTGGCTACTCACCCTTGGGCAGGTGCAGCACTCACACCACTGATCCAGCACTATACAGTGAACCAATTCCAAATTCAGTGGCCACCATGACTACAGGAGGCTTGGGGGGCCACCCAGACAAACCATAACATTCCACCCCTGATCCCCCAAAGACTCATGTACATCCTTTATATAAAAGACATTTAGTCCATTTCCCAGAGTTGCCAAAGTCCTAACAGTTTCAGCACTGCTAAAAAGTTCAAGTTCCAAGTCTGCTACATGATCTACAGCAAACTCTTAGCTGTGAACCCTGTACAAATGAAAACAAAAGTTAAACAGTTCCAACATTCAATGGTACAAGATAAACATTACCATTCCAAAGGGTACAAATGGAATTATGAAGGAACAAGACCAAAGGAAGTCCAGCAGGGCAAACATTAATTCCTGGAGTTCCACGCTCAGCATCTGAAGTGATCTGATTGTGAGCTCCAAAGGACTTGAGAGACTCTACCCCACAGCACTTCTGAGAGTTTTAGCTCCCAAGGCTTCTCTCTTAGGCTGCTCTGCTCAATCCTTGCAGCTTTCATTAGATGAGCCATGCTCCTGGCTTTTTTAAACTTCTGGGGTCGCCACTACACCTTTGACTTCACACACTCAGTTCCACACATTGCCCTCAGGGGCACACTGCCTGGCCGCTCAGGCTTTCTGAAATCAGGGTGGAAGCTGCCTTAACCTCAAAACTCGTGCCTTCTCCACCTAAAACCAGTGCTACGTGGATGCTGCCGAGGTCCAGCTGAAGCAGTAGCCAGGCTTTCCTCTCTTGGCTATAGGGGTTGAGTGCCTGGATTGCTAAACTCTGAATCTGATTGTGAGGAACAAGTTCTCTATGTCGCCACCATTTTGAAACCTCATGTGGTCTCAGCTGCCATTCTGGAACATGGTGCTCTGCAGCTTTCTCCAAGCAAAGTCTTTGAGGCTACTCTTTCAGGTGACATCTCTGAACCTTTCCAAAATCTTCCCACAAGCCATTCCCAAAGGCTCTTGAAACACATAGTTATAGTCACAGCAACAACCACTCCCCACTCCAGATTCTGTCTTGGTTACTTTTTTCTCACTGACACAAAATACCTGATGCCCAAAATTAGGGAAGGAAAAGCTTATTTAGCATACAGTATTTGGAGGTTTCAGCCCATATTCAATTGGCTCCAAGGCAAGTGACATGGCTAAGGGGCAACCTTCATGTTGTCCTCAAGCAACAAGAGGGAAAGGGCAACGGGAAAAGCAGTCTTCTCCCTTACATTGTATGTTGGCTACCCGCCCCTGGGTAAGTGCAGCACTTAATCACCAATATGGTATAATAGAAAATTTAAAACTACCACTGCAAAAACCAGAGATCTGGCTAGGATATAACTGATCTTGTAAAGGCAGATTGACCTCAAAATAATGTTAAGTTCACAGGGCCTAAAATCTGTGAAGTAAATAAACACAAACTGGTACTAGGGCTCAGGAGGTGGGAGGAGGATAGAAAGCCAAAGGATTTATATCTTTCTATCTAGGTATAGGAATGAAAACTGGATGTTTTAAGGTGGGAAATTGAAACTCATATGACAAAATTTCTATCTGCATTCTTGATAAAACACCTACAAGCAAGCCTGTCTCATTTAATCCATGTGTTGGAAAACTACAGTAGACTTCTCTAAAAAAATCAGTCATGAATCAGAATTTATAAAACCTGGAGTTTAAATTGTTTCTATTTTATTGCCTCAACACCACAAAAGTAAATGAAAAAATTCTTGTAAAATGCCTAACAGAGGTGTCAGGTGAAGAGAGTGTAGGTAAAAACAAGCACAAAAATTCTGTTGAAGTTCTCACAGATAAAGCTCCATTTAAGATGAGCTCACAATCCAAAATTTCAAATTGTACAAAGCTTTTCACTAGACCAGGAGGGTTAGACTTACCTAAATCAGTTAGATAAAACTGTTAAATAGAAGTTTTAACAATTTTTTAAAAAATTAAAAACCTGAATGTAAAACCATAGTCATTTTCCCTAAAAATCATGTATTTAAGTTTCATCCATCCTGCATATATTATTAAATCATTTTTCAAGTGAAGTATAGTCATGTGTGCTATTTCACAGTATAATATACCAACACTTTATCCAGTCTACTATTGTCAGGCACATAGAGAATTTCTGCTTAGCTTTGAACATATGAGATATTTCCATGATTATTTGATAAGTAGTCTTAAGAGAAATAGAAACATTGCTTGAGATATGCCTGAAAGCAATGCATATTAGATTCTTGAGAAGATATTCTGTGGGGTAGGTCTTCCTGCTGAATCCCTGCTCCAATATTTACCAGTGGTATGAATTTGAGTAAGTTTCCTAAGTTGTCTGTGTCTCGTTTTTACAATGGAGTAATAGAGATTTCCACATCCATTAATTAAGAGCTCAAGAATTGTAACCAATACTTTCAATGAGGACAACTACAAAAGCTACTTTTATAATAGCTAATAGTTTAGAACATGGTGATAGACATGTGTCTAGTTTTAGTCTGTAGCATGTGGCGAGCCAGCTTTTTTGGTCTAAATATTAAAACAGAAACACGAAATCTACTGGAAGAAAGGTAGGTGGAAATCTTAAAGATGGGTAACTAGAGAGTTCATGAACAAAATCCAAGCTGCACAGAGAGTACTTCAAAGAATCAACAACTGGGATCTCATTAAAAAGTTTTTGCATACCTAATGAAATCACCAACAGAGTAAAAAGACAACTCAGAGAATGGGTAAAAATTTAGCTGTCTCTCAAAGAACTTGTATCTAAAACATATAAAGAATTGAAACAAAAAATTAAGCCCCCCAAATTCAAAGACCCAATCCAAAAATGGGTATCTGAGATGAATATACACTTCTCAGATGAAGAAATTTATGAAGAATATATGAAGAAATGTTCAACGTCATTGGTCATTTGAGAAATGTAACAACACAACAGAGATTCTATCTCCAGAAAGAATGGCTATCATCAGGAAATCAACCAATAATAAATGCTGACAGGGCTGTGGAGAAAAAGGAACACTTCTCCTTGGTAGGAGTGTAGTCTGGTTCAAGCAATGAGGAAATCAGTGTGGAGATTCCTCAAAAATATTAAAATTAGAGGCTCCATTTGAGTCAGCTGCCTCTACCAAAATGTATTATTGTCCTCTTCACAAATATGGAGGCCAGAGAACTCAGATTTAGGACGTGAATACACCCTGTTCTGCTCCTCTGCCCATCTGGAGAAACTAATGTTTTCCTTCAGTCCTTATTCCCTGTGGAAGGAAAGATGACGCAGCTGTTAAACACCATCATGGAGAAGGCTAACAATGCAAACTCCTTGCATACATATAAAACTATTGGTGACTTCTAGCCCTGCAAGCTTGGCTAGGCAGGCTGGAGGTGATTCTTATATGGACATACACATGCTGGGTGTCTCCTGATTGCTCATCACAGGAAACTCTGTGCTGGAACCACACCAGTCCATGTTCCCCAGGAAGAACTGTCTCCAGGGTCTCTCTGGACATTTGGACCCTGCTTGTGCTTATCAAGCAGGGCTTCAATAAGGTGGCATTTCCTTTCCATCACAGCCTGTTCTGTACATCTCAAGACCTCTGGTGTAAGCCCCATTAGATGGTCCTCAAGAACATCACAAAATCTATTCTCCTTCCTTCTCAGGTTGATCAGCTTCATCAGTGCTGAAATTTCATGTGGATTTTACTTGGATTAAAATGCAGCAAATGTAGGCTCATTTACTTACCTGCTTACTCCAGATTTGCCATGCTTCATTCTTTCACTCCTGGTTGCTTTTCTACTTTAGAAACTTCTCCAGCCACTCATGGGCACAGCCTCTCTAAAACATCCATAGCATTAATGGCTTCTCTAGCTTTTACTTCAACAGTCCCCCACAGTGTGAGTTGTCTCACTTTAGTGGACTGCTCAAGTCACAACTCAGTGGTTTTTGATTTGGTGCTCCATTGGCATATTTTTCACAATTCTCAGGTTTCTGGAAGCCATTTGTGTGCTGTATTTCAAAATCTGCTTGAATTTCACTTCGTGGCCTCATCCAGATCCCTCTGAGACGAATCTGTTCACCAGGGGAGCAGGACAACTGCTTCCACCTGCTCCAAGGGCCTTTCTCTATTAACAGCAGAACATGATTTCTTAAGAAATTGAAGCCATCTCACAGATATCCAACTTGCAATTTCATAAGGGAAATTCTTCATTTAAAGACAATCTCAATTTGGATAAATCTTATTTGCTCCATAAGCCTAATTTTCAAATTAGAACCATGCTTGTCCCTCTCCCAGCACTACCATAAAATTAGTTTTCATGTCATCCAAGTCTCAACCATGTTGCTCATGTAGCTTTCTAGAGTCACTTTCAGAGCCTACTCCTCAGTTCCCTCTTCTCTGTTTCATTGTCCCAAGGCCTTTTATACCAAATGTGCAATATTGACATGATAATTTAACCCATGTTACAGCAGGGTATTACATCACTCATCTGTAGACATGGAGACACACTGTCAGAATCTAAATTCAGCAGCTCTACAAATCTTAGAAACATGATTTTATCTCTGGGAAAGTGGTAGAATCCTATTCATTATCTATACTAAGATTTCGTAGACATTTAACAGATTTGTGACCAATAACTGTGGCTTGTCGATTTGCCTGGATTAAAAGATGCCTTGTGGATTTGTTAAGCACACTCCTGGGCATGTCTGGGTGGATCTTGGGGACAGGGCTTTAGGGACTGTTCCCAGCCCCTGGCCGCCTCCTCCCTGGCTCTCCTTCCCTATGCACTGCTTCCCAGCTGCCTGGAAGTGAGCAACTTTGGTCCACCCCAGCCTTCTGCCGAGAAGTTTCTGCCTCAGAGCCGTGGGCTCAGCTGTGTGATAAACTCCTTTAAATTGTAGAAGTCAGTGTTTTATTCCAGCAACAGGAGAGCTGACTAACATACTCCTCCTCCTAGACAGATAAGAGGGGCTGCCCTTCAACTCCTGTGCCCTCCTCTCTGCCCACTTCTTTTCCCTCACAAGACCTGCATTCTTTCTGCATCAGTCATGCTTTTTTTTAATCTCCTCCCTTTTCCTTCCATGTCTCAATTTTTCTCTTTTCATATATCTCAATCTTTTTAGTTGTGCATCTTTTTTATTTTTCATTTTCTTTTGTTGTTTGTCCTTCCTTCCTCCCCTGACTGCTCTAAATTTGAATAAGAAGGTCCAGGGGGAGATGCAAAGGACAAAGGAAACAATGGTACTAAGTTATGTTATCCCTTGCTGAGAAGAGAATCATCAGATACTCACAAATTAAGATACTGTGTCATGTTTCAACAAAGTAGTACTGACTTATGGCTGATACAGTTTGTTACCTCTGTGGACTGTATTTCTCCCTACTGTCTTCCTATTTGTTTTCTTTCTTTGTTTCTTTCTCTTTCCTCCTTTCTTTTCTTGAGTTTGATTCTTTGCATCCTTCATCTAAAATGAGAAATAAAGCAACTGTTCTTTCTCCTTTCTCCAGTATTTATTTATAGGATACATTACATTTGAGTAAAAGATGTTATAATGGGTTCCCAAGTTAGTGGTATTCCATTAAGTTCTTCCTGTCTGCTCAGAAGTGAGTTATCCTCAAAGGGGTAGACAAACAAAATTTCACAATCATGGCTCTAAAATGAGAAAGAATTTGCCATCTGCTCTCTCCTTTCCATTATGAGTTTCTAAAAGTATGTATACTACTTAAAGCATTCTTTTTTTAATGCAATTTAATGTATAAAAATCTCCTTGGTGTACCACTTTCTTCTGGATACCTCACCCTTGTCTACTCAAGGAAACAGTCTCCCAATCAAAGAAAACGTTAGTAATTAGTTTTAGAAAATAGCAAAAAACCAAAGCAAAATTAGGAAGAATTTAATTCCATTGGAAATGTTTGCAAAAATATGGGCTGATTTTTTTTAAGTTATAACTTTTCTAATTTAGTTCAAATTTAACAAAGACCTATTCTTGTCATAACTTGGTGAACCCTGGTGGGGTTCTCTTGTAAAAACTTCAAAAGCATACATTGCTAAACATTTGACAAAGGAGAAAGCAGTCAGACTAAAGGTCTGGTTCATGTTTCAGGTTATAGTAAAAACCAGGAAATAATGATTTTGCAAGACCCTTTAATTCTGATTCTTGTACCAATTGTATTCTCTGCTACAAATGTAGCTATGAGATTTATGAATGTTATCGTATGTGAGGTACACAATTTTAAAACTCACAGACTTTCTGCTAAATTACTTTTAGATTTAAAAATCTTATCTTTTTTTAAACTGTGAAAAATTAACATTTTGAGCTTTTACATTGTAATTACCCAAGTGGAAGTTAGTATTTAACTGTTTTCCTGGAAGTGTAATACCTATGATGAATACTGTCTTTTGAGATAAATTTTGTGAAAATTCTAACCATAATTTGAGATTTTATTGAGACCCTTGTGTTCTATAGGAGCAGCCTTAGGTGGTATAAGCATTAACTTTGAGTCAGAACCTTTAGATCCAGATCTATTCACTCACTGTTTGCATAATACTACTCGAGTAATTTAACCTTACTGTTGAGAGTCCAGATCACCTACCCGGCTTACTCTTTATTTTAATCGATTATCATTTTCCTGTCTTCCTGCTTTTATTACTTTCTAAAAAGCACTTACCAATTCTTAACAAAGTCCCAAGTCACTCTCAAAAACACTCTGAAGGAGACTTCCAAATTCCAATAAATAGCTCCTTTTGACCTCATCCATCTGAAATGTAATTAACATTCACTGAGGCAGAGCTCTGTCCTGCCCTAATCAATGAGCTCAATTTTGTCTTATCAGCAAGTTGCTTTAGACATATTCTGGGGAACCAGCATTGCTTGGGGGGTGGGCTTCAGTGTTTTTGGTTTATTAAATGCTACCGTTTGAATACATATGGTGTTTTCTTTTTTTTTTTTTTCCTTTTTTCCTTTTAAAAAAAAGCAAACCTAAACACAACAGAACAAAACAGATCACAGTAAAACAACACAAATAACACAGGATTTCAAAATAAGACTACAGGAAACCAGCAGTGACTACCATAATGTCTCTTGTTTTCTTTGAAATAGTTGTCCATACCTTCATACACAATAAGTTAATACAAAACAAAATAGTATAAAAGCAATCAAAACAAAAGAATGAGAGCCTTATGAGTCTTCAAATCCAGACAATAGAAAATCAATAATGGCTACCATAATGTCTCTTGTTTTCTTCAAAATAGCTCTTCATACCTTCACACATATTGATATAAAATAATTGAAATCAGACTAAAACCAATCAAAACCAAAAATAAAAGTATTATTAGCCTTCAAAACAAAATGATAGGAAATCAAGAATGGCTACCATGATATCTCATTTTCTTCAATGCAACTGTTTATACCATCACACATACTAAAATCAATTCTTGTAAACTCTTTAGTGAAGTTCTAGGCATATATAAGCCTATACATGTACATTTATCCTTTCTGTATTAGAGGGAAAAACAAAACAAAGTATAAGAAAAATAAGAGCCAAATAAATAACTATAACAAAGAGCCCCAAACAATAACAATGTAGGCTTTCAAAACAAGGTGGTACGATCATAACTAATTTTGTTGTTTTGCATAGTTATCTTTGAAAGAGTTACTCAGATTACCAGATATAAACATGCAAAATTGATCTAATTCTACATTATTGGGTCCTGACCTAGATCCCCAATCTCCCAAATGAGTGTTGGCAAAGGCTTAAATAAAATGAGCCAAGTGGTATGACTTTAGGGCTCCAAGAGGGTCAAAACCCTTTAGCTGAGTTTGAGACTCTGAGGGCTAAGACAAATACTTCTCTGGACCACCCATTTTTATTAGGTCCAAAACAAAAGGTGGGGAAACTCAGGAAAGTGCAGGCAATGAGCATTACCTTGGGGAGTCACTTCAAGGATGTCTCCAAGTAATGAATCGTATCAGTTTAGGAGAATCGTCTTATCATGAAGACATGGTAGGAGTGAGACAGTAGGAGTAATTCCTGCAGCTGCAGTCTCTAGCTACTTAATTGATGTTTGAGCCAAGTGTCCGCAGCTGTGGCCTTATCTTGCTCTTTGAGGTATCTCTGGCCTCACAGGCTATTACAGGCCTCAGCCATGACCAGTGATTCATAGAAGTTCACTTGTCGCCAGGCAAGGGGCCAAGGCCTAGGTCAGACTCACAGATAAGCATAGAAAGCCAATTAGTTAATTTTAAATCTTGCTCAGAGCCCCTTCATAGTGGTCTCCAACACTATGTATGTTAACTGTTTTGTTCCAAGAACTAATAGAATTAGTAGTGCAATCATCTTAGTAATCTCAGGTGTATATTTATAAATTCATATCTTTTTTCTTCTCTCTTCCTTGTTTTCTCCTTTTTTCCTATCAATATTTTTGTATCTGAGCAGTTTCTTACCCTTTCACAATATTTACTGAAGATTTTGTATCTTATTTACACTTTCAGTTTCTACACTCCCACCAATAGTGCAAAAGACCCATTCCAAAAATGGAATGGGTGCAGTTTTGTGCAGTTTGTCATAGATGGCTTTCATCAGATTGAAGTAAGACCATGTATTCTGATTTTCTATAGGGTTCTTGTTGAATGAGTGTTGGACTTTATCATTATGCTTATTGATTTGCATATGTTCAACCATCCCTGAATTCCTGGGATGAATCATACTTGGTCATGAATCCTACTTTTTCCCCATAGCCTTTCCAGCATTTGTTATTGGTGATTTTCTTGATCCTGACCATTCTTTCTGGGGTGAGATGGAATCTCAGTGTGGTTTTAATTTTAATTTCTCTAATAACCAATAACGTTGAACATTTTTTCATGTATTTATTTGCCATTTATATTTCTTCATCTGAGAAGAGTGCAGGCATCTCAGTTGCCCATTTTTGGAATGGGTCCTTGAATTTTGTGATCTTGATTTTTTAAAATTCTTTATATATTCTAGATAGAAGTCCTTGGTCTGAGGGACAGTTGACAAAGATTTTTTTCCCAATTCATGGTTTTTTCCCCCACTATGTTGGAGATTTCTTTTGACATGAAAAAATTTTTAATAAGATGAGATCCCAGTTGTTGATTCTGGGAAGTATTTCCCATACAGGTTGATTTTTGTTCTTGAATTCTCTGCCTATCCCTATGTATTCAAGATTTCTACTACTTTGTTTTCCAGCTGATGTAGTGTTTAATATGTATATCTTTGATCCATTTTGACTTTAATTTAGTGCATGGTAATAGGCACGGGTCTAGTTTTAGTTTTCAGCATAGAACCAGTTTTTCCAGCACCACTTATTAATGAGGCTGTTTTTCTTCCAGTGTACCTGTTTGGTCCCTTTGTCAAAGATAAGGTGGCCGAGTGTGTTTGTAGTTGTAGTTGTATCTTCTAATCTATTCCATTGATCTTCAGGTCTGTTTTTATTCCAGTACCATGCTAATTTTATCACAGTAGCTTGGTAGGATTGTGATGCCTCTTGCCTTGCCTTTGTTGCCCAGAATTGCCTTTGCTATTCTAGGTCTCTTCTGGTTCCAGATGAATTTGAGGAATGATATCTCTAGATATATGGGTATGCTAATGATATGTTGATTGGAATTTCATTAAATCTGTATAACAATTTTGGGAGAATAGCCATTTTCATAATGTTTGTTCTTCCTATCCATGAACAAGGAATGTCTTTCCATTTTCCAACATTCTCTTCAATTTCTTTTTTTCAGAGTACTATAATTTTTCACTGAATAGATCTTTTACTTCCTTTGTTAGATTGATTCCTAAGTATTTCATTTTTTTGGATGTTATTGTGATGTGTGTGGTTTCTCTTATTTTTCTCTGAGTGAATTTCATGTTTGTGTACAGGAATGCTATTGATTTTTCGTGTCAGCTTTGTATTCAGCTCATTACTGAATTTGGTTATTTGCATCTAGAAGTCTTTCAGTGGAGTTTTGGGAGTCTTTTATGTAGAGGATCGTGTTATCTGAAAATAATGGTAGTTTAACCTCTTCTCTCATATCTTTATTCCTTCTATTTCTCTCATTTACTTAATTGCTCTGCCGAGTATTTCCAGCACTATATTGAAAAGGAGTGATAATAATGGGCATCCTTATCTTGTTCCTGAGTGTAGAGTGAAAGCTTTCAGGTTTTGACCATTTCATATGATGCTGGATGTTAGTTTGTCATAGATGGCTTTCATCAGATTGAAGTGAGACCATGCATTCTGATTTTCTGTAGGGTTCTTGTTGAATGAGTATTGGACTTTATCAAAAGCTTTTTCTGCATCTATTGAAATGATCATGTGATTCTGATCTTTGGCTTTATTCTGATCTTTAATAAAAAGATCAGAATCACAGAATCATGTGATTCTGATCTTTTTATTTATTTGTATGATGTATTACACTTATTGATTTGCATATGTTCAACCATCCCTGACTTCCTGGGATGAATCCTGCTTGGTCATGATATATAATCTTTTTGATGACTTGCTACATTCTGTTTACCAGTATTTTATTGAGAATTTTTGCATCTATGTTCATTAGGGAGATTGGCCTATAGTTCTCTTTTTTGGTTGGGTCTTTCTCTGGTTTTAATATTAGGATAATACTTGCTTCCAGAAATGAGTTAGGAAGAATTGCTTCCCTTTCAATTTCATTGAAGAGTTTGAGGAGTGTCAGCATTAAGTCTTCTTTGAATTTCTTGTAGAATTCAGCTGTGAATCCATCAGGACTAGGGATTTTCTTTGTTGGTAAGGTTCTAATTACATTTTCAATTTCATTAACCAAAATTGGTTTATTCAACAGTTTTACATCTTCTTGATTCAGCTTTGGTAATTCATGTGTTTCTAAGAATCTGTCCATTCCTTCTGTGTTATCAAACCTATGAAAGTAAAGATTTTTGAAGTAGGGTATTGATGATTTGTATTTCCACAGGGTCTATAGTGATTTCTCCCTTTTCTTTCCTTATTGCATGAATTTGAGCTTTTTCTCTACTTTTTAAAATAAGATTGGCTAGTGGTTTATCAATTTTATTTATTCTTTCAAACAATCAACACTTTGATTCTTTGTATTGTTTTCTTAGTCTGTATTGCATTGATTTGTGCTCTGATCTTTATAATTTCCTCCTTTCTTTTGGCTTTGGGCTTGACTTGCTCTTCTTTTTCTAGATGTTTCTGGTGTAGCATCAGGTTGTTTTTTGTGTTCATATTGTTTTCCTGATGTGGGAGTTCACTGCAATAAACTTCACTCTGAGGACTGTTTTCATTGCATCCCACAGGTTCCAGTAAATTGTATTTTTTTCACTTACTTATGGATATTGCTTAATTTCTTCTGTATCCATTGATTTTTCAGGAGTTCAGGAACAATGTCGCTCAACACTATTTAATTTCTATGTGTTTATGGAGTTTTTGCAGCTTTTTTCATTAAATTCCAGTTTTATAGCACTATAACAGATAATATGCATGGGATAATTTCAATTCTTTTACATTTACTTAAGCATGTTTTATGGACTAGTATATGGCCTATTTTAGAGAATGTCCCATGTGAAGCTGAGAAAATATATATTCTGTCATTCTTGGGTGGAACAATCTAGACATCTATTAAGTCCATTTGTTCACAAGTTTGATTCAGTTCCTTTATTTCTTTGCTGATTTTAGCTTCATTGATCTGTCTCTTTGTGTCAATGGGGTGTTAAGGTCTCCTGTTATAATTGTATTATTGCTTATTTGATTTTTCATTTCTGTTAATATTTTGCTTTATATAGCTGGGTGCTCCTATATTTGGTGCATATATATTTATGATTGTTATCTCTTCCTCTTGAAGTTTTTCCCTAACCAGTATGTAGTGACCTTCTTTATCTCTTTTGATCATTCTTGATTTGAAGTTCATGTTGTCTACAAACAGAATAGCTACTCCTGCTTTTTTTGTGGAGGGGGTGCATGTTGTATGAAGTATTGTTTTTCATCCTTTGACTTTCTGTGTATTCATTTCTTTTTGGATTAGATGGGTTTCCTGTATACAGCATATGGTTGGATGGTTTTTCTTGATCCATTTTGCAAGTGAATTTCTTTTAATTGGTGAATTGAGGCCATTTACATTAATAGTTATAACATATATATTAGCTTATTTTTGCCATGTTATCTTTCTGCTGTGGGTTTTTTATTTTTTTACCTTTCCCCTCTCTTTAACTCTCTGCCCTGCTAGTTGGCTTTTTTCTGTTGGTGTTCTTGGAGTCATACATTTATATCTATCTAAAATACCTTTCAGCCTTCTTTGCAGAGTTGGTTTGGTGGTCATTACATTCATCAGCTGTTCTTTATCATGGAAGTATCTTATTTCTCCATCGATTTTGAAAGATAGTTTTGCAGGGTACATCAATCTGGGTTGGAATTCATTTTCTTTCAGGATTTGAAATACTTCTATGCTCTTCTTCATTTCATTGTTTGTGTTGAGAAGTCTGCTGTGATTTTGATAGCTTTTCCTTTATAGGTGATTTGTCTCTTTTCTCTAACAGCTTTCACTATTCTGTTCTTATGTTGAATTTCTGTGATATTGATTATTATATGTCTGGGTGTAGATTGATTTTGGTTATGGCTAACTGGAGTTTAATATGATTCACTTATCTGCATGCCAGTTTTCCTTGTTATATTTGGAAAATTTTCAGCTCTTCTGTAAATAGTCTTTTGATATCATTTGTGTTGTCACCTTTTTTGTTTACACCTATAAATCTTATATTGTTTTTCTTTGGATCGTCTTGCAGCTGTTGAATTGTTCTTTCTTTATTTCATACTATTTTTAAAGATTCTTTCCTTTCCTGTTCACTAGCTGCAACCTTGTCTCAAAGGTCTGAAAGTCTATCTTCACATTCATTGAGGTGGTTTCACCAGCTTTTGATGGAATTTTTGATTTCCTAGATGTCTCTTTGAATCTGTTTCATGCATTCTAGTTATTTCTTATATTGTTCTTTCAAGGTTTCAATCATTTTGATGTATTTCCTCTATTTTTTTTAACTATGTCTTCTTGAGATGTGCTCAGCATTTCTTTCATTATGTTTATCATTTCTTCTTTTACTTGAGTTCCTTTATAGCTTCATGGAGTTGTTTCTTTACTTCAGTTGCTATCACTTCAGAAGTTTCACATGTTTGGCTTGTATTTTCTTCTATGTCTTTGTCTCCTAGATTTGTTTGGGATGGGTTGGAGGTTGTTTGCTCTTTTGTTTTGATTTTCCTATATTCCCTTAGGGCAGTTAAATGCAAAGTCTCAGTTTTTTCTTGGATTGAAGATGGCTGTCTGTGCTGCAGGGAGTTTCCCCAGGACTGTTAGGCAGTCCTTACTGGGTCCTTAGTGGTACCCCAAAGGTGCCACTAAGTGGGGTGCATTGAATAGACCTCAGCACATCCCACGTGGCTCACCAAAGCTCCCCGGCTGCTTGAGATCACTGGTTAGGGCCCTACCGGGTTCTGAGTGGTATACTAAGGCTGAATGGTATGTGCAGTACACTGGGCAGGCCTTCAGCTCACACCACGTGGTGACCAAAGCTCCCCAGCTTCTTAGGGTCACTGGGCAGAGCCCAACCTAGTTCCAAGCAAGATCCTCCGGCTGGACAGCTAGGTAGAGATCCCTGTGGAGACCTTCAGGTTGTGTCGCTCAACATGCTATGGCTCCCAGATACCTGAGGGTCACTGGGTGGAGCCCAGTCAGGTTCCAAGCAAAGTCTTACCGCTGTACAGCTAGGTAGAGAACCCTGTGGAGGCCTTCAGGTCACGCCATTACATCTGTTGTTTTCAACTGTGGTATTATCCCAGAAAAAATCTTAGCTTTTATTTTTTTGTTTTTTACTAGTACATGTTTTCTGTAAATAATGATTGCATTTGTTGTGGGAGTTTGTATGTGTACACACACATCTTACTGCTTTTTCACCCCCTTCCTCTCCCCTCCCTCCCTATTCCCTCCTGTTCTTCTTTCCCTTCTCACTCACAAAATCTCTATTTCCAACTTTTTTCTTTAGTTTTCTCTCTTTTTAATCCTTTTGTCTTTCTTTCCTCTTCCACTCTCTCCATTTTCCTACATAAATTCTCTCAGACTCCTTTAGAAGAGGAGGGCTCTCTGGAAAGTGACTTGTACCATCATCCCTATGAGGGCCCAGGGTTTGGCTTAAATGCTGTGGTGCTGCTGCTTTTCTGAGAATACTAATAATTTGTGAACAAGAAACCTTGCACTTTCAGTTTGAATGAGGCTCTGCGAATTATGTAACTGCCTTTGGGAGACTGAGCATCTGCATTTTATACTTCTTCAAGTGATTTTAATATGCAGTTAGGGTTAAGGAACACAGGGCCAATAATTTTCTTTGAGCTACAAAACATGAAAAAATAGCTATCATTTACTGAATTATGGTATAATGTGCTGTGCTTTTGACATACTTTCTCACTAAAAGATGAAATTTGAACCTAAAATGTCTTAAGGTACAATGTGTGTTCCAAACTATTATATTGCCTCTGGTAAGGAATTGATTCATTTAAAAAATATCTATTGAATGAATCTGTATATGTTTGCTGTTCTGGCTGTAACCAATAATTACAAACAGCATAGTTCACTGTAAAACAAATAGGTAATCTTCCAGTTTGGAGGTCAAAAGCTATGAATCTGGTGGGGCTAACATCAAAGGATCTGAAAACATTTTTGCCTTTTGGAGGTTTTGGGAGAGAATGGATTCCTGGATCTTCCAGCTCTTAGCTTGAACCTTTGGCTCAAACCTTGTTGCTTTCATCTTGGCTTTCATCATGAGATCACCACTTTCTCCTCCACTGACATTGTTGCATCCTTTATATAAAAAACTCTTATGATTACATTTAGGGCCCAGTGGATCAACTAGGTTCTTAAGCTATTCCATCTGCAAAGTCCTACTGCCATTTAGGGTGACATAGTCACAGATTCTAAGGATTAGATTGTGAGTGTTGGTGGTGGTGGTGGGGCTGTTACTCAGCCTCATGTGATACCCTGGGTGCCACACTAAGTTGTGAACACTGAAAAGTCAATGCGAGAGAGATGAACCTGAAATTTCAAGGAGTTTACATTTTAGCATGCAAGGGGAGGGGGGTGATAACAGTAAACACATAAAATGATACGTAATACAAGCTTAGGTTTTCGCAAAGGGTATAAAGACAATAAAAGAGAAGGCAGCCCATGGAAGGAGAACACCATTTTTAGGAGGGTGGTCAAGGAAGAAATCTCTCAAGTGGTGCCATTTTAGCAGGTTTTGAAAAAGAAACAGTCACAGAAAGAATCAGAAAATGTTTCTCAGAGAAGAAAGAAGCAATTGTAAAGGCTTTGAGTCTAGAGTTAAGTTTGATAGCTTCAAGTTAAAATGAGCAAGAAAGAGAATAGATGGAGATGAAAACAGTGTGTGTGTGTGTGTATGTGTGTGTAGAGAAGGAAAGACGTTTAAGACCTCAGAAGTCATCTGGGCAAACGTAGGGATTTTGTTCTAAGTGTGATGTGAAGCCACTGAAGGATAGAAAGTGGGGAGATGTTCTAGTTTTTAAGTCCAGCATCTGGTCATTACTGCAAGTGAGAAAGGATGGTGGCTCAGGGAGGATAGTTGAAACACGTGTTGGGCATTGGGAGGTACTTTAACTTGCTATTGGATAATCTGAGGATGCTGAGAGGGGAAATAGTAATGTTTTCTAAGTCCCAAGTTGAGCCCTTGTGTGAATGATCATGAAAGATGAAATTATTGGATTCAACTACTCTGATGGACTGAAAGTGTCTGTTGTTTTGCATTTCCAAAGTCATATTCAATTTCTAAATTGTAAAATTGCTGAAAAGACAATGAGACACTAGAATAAAACTATCTCAAAAGTTGTGATCTAAATAACCATACTTTTCCATCGAAGAACATGTTTTTTTCCTACATAGAGGCAGTTTGTGTGAAGGAACATTTATTAGTGATCCATTCAAGTGAGTGTGGAGAGCTTTCCTTTCTTTCTTTCTTTCTTTCTTTCTTTCTTTCTTTCTTTCTTTCTTTCTTTCTCTCTCTCTCTTTCCTTCCTTCCTTCCTTCCTTCCTTCCTTCCTTCCTTCCTTCCTTCCTCCCTCCCTCCCTCCCTCCCTTCCTTCCTTCCTTCCTTCCTTCCTTCCTTCCTTCCTTGTCTTTTTGAGACAGTGTCTTGCTATGAAGTTCAGGCTGGGCTTGAACTCACTTTGTAGCCCAGGCTGCCTCAAAGTCATAGAAATCCTCCTGGCTCAGCCTTCTGAGTGCTGGGATTACAATGTGTGCCACCATGCCCAGCTTTGAAGTTCTTTGAAAGTTATTGCCTTCTGATAAATGTGCCAACTGAGAAAAACAGAAAAACGCAACATGAGTATTACATGGCTCTCTAACTGAACTTCAGTTGTAGCTACTGCTAATTTTATATGTATCCAAATATTTTGAGAAGCTGTATATCTTCTATGTACAGAAATTATTTAACATTATTAAATTTAGATTTTATTTTTTGCAATAGCTGCTGACTCTAGATGGGAAGACTCATAAAAACACACTTTATTACTGCTTAGAAATGGTGAAAATAAATAATCTGCTGATTTGACCATGATTTTTAGGTCTATCATTTTATATTTTCTCTGTCATTTGAACCTAACTATCCATCAAAAAATTGTTTCCTGCACATTGAAAATGATACCACCTTCCTTCTGGAAAATGCTGGTATCTATCAATACTGAAATCTCATTCACTGATGCTTTCTTGTCACTGAGAACTGAAAGAACAGAATAATTTGTATGATCTTTATCCCCTTGATTTCTGGAAAGTCCTATTAAGATAAAAGGGCTGAGAGTTATGAGCTGGCCCATTTCCCAGTATTTGTCTAACCATTGTCTTACAGAGTGGATGAATGTGGCAACCAGAAGAGAAAAACAGAAGAGAGTCTGCTGGGTACTTGGGATGATATTGTAAACCCAAATAATGAGTTTAGTCATCCAAGTATTGTAGTCCTCTTTTTAGTTTTTCTCACAATCTAAAAAGTTATATTTGTAATCCCATTGAGATGTTATTGGAATCTCAGCAAGTTAATTTTAATCTATCACCAATGCAACCCACAGCAAGAGTAAAAACACCAAGACATATTCCAAGTTAAGGGCAGCCAAGGGGTCCTAAATCCAATCCTTGTGAGGACATGCAGACAAAGGCCCTGATCCTAGGCCTCTCCCAGCATTTATTATCCTGTGAAGGAGGTGGGTGGCTCAGGGATGAGTGACAGTGAGGATGGGGAGGGGTTATGTGAGTAACTTGAGCTGGCTGGCCAGGTGCAAGATTGGCATCTCTGTAAATTGTAGAGATAGAGATATGTAGAAGGATTAATTTACATAATTCAATTAAGGTAGAAATGTTACAATGCTTAGAGCCAATTGAAGAGAGAAGGAAATACTCTGGCCTGCTTTTACATATCAGTATAAGGAAATGAATCTCCAAATAATCAAAGTCACAGTAATTGTTTTGGATCCAAAGGGAGTCACTGGAGTTGTCTCCCACAGGATAACACACCAGAGGCAACCGGTAGTTACTACTTACAGGAGTAACATAGGAGGGAACAATGGCTGGCCTTAGGTAATAATTTGAAAGCAACTTGATCTAGAGAATGTTAAGATGGATTTTTTTTTCTAATTATCTTTCACAGAAAATTCACTGCATTTGTTTCAACACTTCAAAGTCTCTTTTTGTGTTTTTGTTTTTCTCAGACAAGGGGTAAAATAGGATCCCACATGTGTGTTAGATTTTCAGGAGTTATTCCACAGTTGGTGAAGCAGAGCTTAGAAAAGAGTTAGAAGCTTTCATTATGACACTGTCTCACTCTGACCTGGACAGAAAGCCAGCCATGAGAAACTGCCGTCTGTCTTTTCACAGAAGAGTTTGTCCTTCACTACGACTCTACATGGGTTAAGAAAAAACAAAAACTAAAACAAAAACAAAACCCAAACACCTGAAAAATTAACTGCTTTTATATTCTATGATGAGCTTACTGATAGACTTCACCTCGATACTGCACAGAAGTTGAAATGCACCCTTTATTTTTCTGATTTAATGTGACTGTTGGCTGGAGGTAAGTTTATACTAGCCTGCAGAAACTTGGGAAGATATTTCTTTAGATCAAAGAGAGGGCTAGAACAGTGACAATCTCATTTAACAGATTTAAAATCTTTCCTTGAACTGCTGCTGGGTAGTTTCACTAAGCAAAAAGGACCTGTTACTCCAGACAGAATCACATTAGCAATACCCTGCCACAGCCCTGAGAGTTAATGTCCACCCAGGCAGGAGAGACGCCAGGTTACGATACATGTTTTATGACTATCTACTTGAACAGAGCAGAACATTTCTTTTGTTGGATTTCAAAAAACCAAGTGACCTAGCTTACTGGTCAGTCAGGTATTTTATCCATTTTCAGTCTAAGAAACTTTGAGACATGAGGCCTACCTTTTCATGGTAGTTAAGTACTCTACCAATACCTGCAGTCCTTGGCATATGATTTTGCGATAGAATTTTATGAGAAAACTTGAGATGGGTCTCACTCCACTCCTGTTACATCACAAGCTATGGTTGCACTCTGTAAATGTTCTCATGGTTTCTACCTTGCCCTGATGGACAGTGTTTGCTTACATTAGGAGATTTTAGTTGCTAAGCGGTAACACCACCCTTAGGCTGTAGGGTATGCTTCTTTCCCTACTTTTACTTGATCCAAACTCACTTGGTAAAGCCTGTTTCTTTTCCTATGTTTAATAAGCCTCTGCTTTAGTTATAAAACAAAAACAAAACAATAACAAACAAACCAAGTTATTATCATTTTTCTATCTATTGACAAAAGGAGATGAGACAAGATAGAGTGTATTCTCCTTTTCCTAAATTCATTTGCTTTTAATAAATTTGCCTGGTTCCCATCCACATTTCATATAGATGTAAAGCCTCTTCCATGCTTTTTCAGTAGCTTCCAAAAGATGTTGGTCCCACCTATTTTCTAGTTTTCAAATATGTAAAAGAAGTTTTTCATTGGACACAGAGTTTTGACTTTAAGCCATGAGCGATTGGGAAGAGTTCATAAGAAGCAAGCCATTAATTGTTACCTACAGCATCGGAAGAGGGTGACATGCGCGTTAAATTCCCATCAGGAAATACTTGCTCTGTCATGCATGAGGATGAGGTAACTGCAGGATCATTTTTGGGGTGTGCAACCACGTGTAGCGATCTCTACAGCCTCACCTTCCCGTGGTGTTATCTTTCCTGTCTAAATTTAAACCCACCTGAAGAAATTGTCTTGTTTTGTATACAGAGAGCTTTTTCTCCTAAAGGAAGCCATCATTTAGAGAAAACTGCACTGCTCAAAGTCATTTCCATTCTTACTCCTCCTCTCTCAGGCTGGAGAGTATGACCTCCCTGTTATCACCAGTCTACACCTCCCATTATCACCTGTCCCCCACCCCGTGCAAATGCGTTTTCAGAAAAGCATCTTCTAGAGATAGCTTGTTAACCTTTCTCCACAGAGCCTACAGAGAGTATATGCTGAACATCTATCACCCACCTTCTTTCATTATTAATCTGGGGGCTATCTCCCCATCTGTATTGCAAACATTGTTGCATAAAGTTAGTTCAATTAAAAGGAGATGGTTGAGGTTCTATTGGTTATATTCATAGTATGAAACATTTTGTTTTAATAATTATTAGTAAATAAATGGGGAAAGATGGCCTATTCAGTGAGTGATGATGAAATAATTCATGATTTGTTTGGAAAAATAAATTCATTCCTATCTTAGGGCTTACACATATCAGTAACTCTGGGATACACTATGACATGGAATGACAGTGGTGGTCACTGAGCTCACACTCTGTGCTGGTTGAGTGTTTCCTGGGACTCTTCACATCCCCCAGGATGACAAAGAGCCACCGCTGGGAGAGAGAGAGCAAGGTCTTGCCCTGGACATTTACGCCCCAACCTGAACCTGAGAGTCACAGACACTAATCTTCAATGTATGACCTTGAATCAGCTTGGCTCCACCCCCAAGAGAACCGAACATGAAGTCTCACTGTGTGCCTCAAAGGGAGGATCTGAATATATTTGTTGAAGCAAATATTAGGCTCACTTTGTATATGAGATCAAAACAGTGTACAAAGATCAGTTCCAAAAACAGAAAAACAGGAAAAGCAGACCTCTGAGAGACTTTTTTTAAATGACACTAAAAAAAAACATGCTATCAGGAACACAATGGATATATGCAACTATATTAAACCTTTACATTTCTGTAAATAAAAAATGCCCATCCTTAAAGACCCATAATTAGAGATCCATTGAGTAGTTTAACCAAAAGTCTTTCCCAAAGCACCTACCGATATGAGATAAAATCCTGTGTTTTGCTGAGATGGCAAGAAATTTTTCTCAAGAAGCCAAAAACAAAACAAGACAATAAAAATTACAAAAACTAGTTAACACTCACCCAGTAGAGAAATGGCACTAAACAGGAGGCTCCCCAAAGGTCACCCACTACACCTTGTTCAAACAGGGCACTGGTGTTTGTAACTCCATAGAGAGGAAGAGGTGCATCGTGGAGAATCTCCTAGAAAGCTGGGAAGCTGAAGGACCATATTGCCAGTGAAAGGATAGGGCAAGGAAGAGGAGAATCCCTTGCTCTAAGGGAAGGTCCAGGGCCCACATATTGGATGTAGGATAATTGGAAAAAGCAGAAGAATGCTAACAACTCCTGTGTAGCAGTTAATTGTCCAATGATGTACTGTCTGCATCCATATGAACTGAGTCAGTCTGTGCTGTGCTAGTTTAACCATTCTGCCATAAATGATTGAAAGTTATTTTAAATATAACAAATTATTTCTAAAAGCATCAAAGACCTCATAAGATAATAAGGAATAAACAGACTAAAATGTGTGAAGGCTAGTGCTACAAAAAGTAAGTAGAACCCTAAAGCTGCTTTTACTCCAGATAGCTTAGTGTGCCAAGCTCTGTTTTGATTTGTTTATTTTGTTTTGGTACTGGAGATTGAAACTTGAACCTTTGAATGAGCTATACCCGCAGCCCTGTCTTTATTCTTTAATTTGTTACAGGGTTTCACTAAGGTCACTGAATGGCCCAGGCTGGGCTTGGACTTGCCAACCACCTGCCTCAGTCTTCCAGAGTGCTGAGATTACAAGGTGCGCTGGTGCTCTGTTTTTAACGTTCTCACAGATGCTGGGGGAACTGCAGGCAAATTACAGCACTTTAAAGAGGAAGATGGAAGAGTTGGCTAATTTGCAGTAGTAGAAACCCAAATCAGTCCCTCCTACCCTCTGTCTCAAATTTCACACCACTTGCAGTTGACAGCTGGCTGATTCATGTTATTGCTGCAGGGCATAAAAGATGGAGCCCCTCCCAGAAGTTTGTAAGCACTTGCGTGCACTGTAATACCGACACAGAGCCAGGACCTCAGAGGACAATGCTTTTAAATGAGAAAAAGAAAATCCACCTAGTTAGAAGTAAGTTGCCCTTCTGTGACTTTGGGGTTTTATATGCCTCTTGCATTTGAATCCTTTCCTAGATTTGGAATTTGATCTGCTGTCCTTTCAGTATCTATATTTTTAAATAAATTTTGAGTCATCTTGTAATTTTTCTTTCATTCTTATAATTCTGAGGTTTTCTTGGTCATTTAGCTTGCATGGTATTTTGTCATTTTAGAATAACATGGAGTGTATGATCTATGACATTCAACTTTTCCAAGTCTAGGGAAATAATTCAAAGGCCATGACCAGCAAAGAGCCTCTCTGTGACAAATTATGATCAAAATTTCAGAAATTTAACCAAAGGAAAGAATAATAAAAGCTGTTAGAAAAGTAGCAAGTAACCTCTGAGAGCAAGCCTAGGAGAATAATGTGGGTTTCACAGTACAATCCTCAAAGGACAAGAGAGCCTGGAGTGAAAATTTTTAATCCTTAAGACATCATTGACTCAGACTTCTTTATCCTTGAAAATTGGTGGAGAAGTAAAAGTTTTATATGACAGATAAATCCTAATTTGTGATCACTAAACTAATGTTGGAAAAAAATATGTAAAGGAATTCTAGACATACACAGGAAGAGCAGGAACACCAAAGGGCTAAAAGAAAAGTACATTATCTGAGTAGGAGAAGCAAAGCAAAAGAGAAACACATAAAGGAATCAACACTAGAAAATTAATGCAATGTCGGGTTTGGGGAAATACCTCTCAGTGATAACTTTCAATGCTGATGGCCTTAATTCCTTAGTCAAAAGACACAGAATGACAGATTTCACAAAAATCAATCAATCAATAAAATGCAACCATGCATTGCCTGCAGGAGACACATCTGATGCCAAAATAAGAACGTGAAAAACAATCACAGTCACAATAGGCTCAAAAAATTAAATAGCTAGGAATTAACCTAACCAAGGAAATGAAAGAACTCTGTAACAGAAACTATAGTACTCTGAAAAAAGAGATTGAAAAGGATAACAGAAAATGGAAAGACATTCTGTTTTCTTTGAAAGGCAGAATTGATATTTTCAAAATGGCCTTATTACCAAAAATGATATATAGATTTAATTCACTGCCAACTAAAATACCAACATCATTCTTCATATAACTAAGAAAAATACCTTAAAGTTTACATGAAACCAGCAGAGACCCAGAATAGAAAAGCCATCCTGGACAACAAGGGAAAAGTGGGAAGTATCACAGTCCTGGATTCCAAGCTATATTACAAAGCTACAATAATGAAAACAGTATTTACTGACACACAGATTGTGGATCAATGGAATAGAATTAAGAATGCAGAAACAGTCTCAAGCACATTCAGCCAAGTGTTGTTCAACAAAGAGGCCAAAAATATATGTTGGAGAATAGTCAGCATTTCTTTTTAAATGCTGCTAAGAAATCTGATTACTCACATACAAAACAGTGAATATAGACCCTTATCTGTACTAACAAAAAATCTATCAAAGGCCTAAAGGTACAAACAGAAACACTTACTTTACTGAGAGATGAAATAAAATTCTTGAAGATATAGGAACAAATGAAATCTTTCAGAGCCCCTACTACTCAAGAAGTAAACCAGCAATCAATAAATAGGATCACACCAGACTGAAAAGCTTCTGCACTGCAAAGGAAATACATAATTGAGTGAAGGATAATCTACAGAATCGGAGACTATTTTGCCAACTACTCCACAGAGGGTTATATAGAAAATATTAAAAAACAAAAAACAACAACAAAAAAGAGGAAAACACCTTATTTAAAATGGGAAATTAAAATGAACAGACACCTTTCAAAAGAAGTAAGAATGGCCAATGGGCACATAAATAGAATGTTTAACATCATTGGCTATTAGAGAAAGGCAAATCGAAACAAATCTGAGATTCCATCTTATTCCCAAAGCTCATCATCATTACACATACACACACACACACACACACACCCCAGCAGATTTTGATGAGGTTATAGGGAAAAGGGAAACTTTCTGCTTTGTTGGTGGAAATGTAAACTAGTATAACCTTTATGAAAATCAGTGTGGAGATACCTCAAAAAAGCTAAACATAAAAATTCTATTTGACCCAGCTATACTTTTTCTAAGTATCTTCCTGAAAGAGTTAAAGACATCATAATTCAGTGGTACTCCATAATAAACTTGTACTCCAATGTTTATGGCAGCACAATTTGTAATAGTTAAAATACAGGAAAAGTCTATATGCCCATCAACAGATTAATAAAGATAATGTGGTATACATACACAAGGGAGTACTATGCAGCCACAAAAAGTATAAACTTTAGTCACTTGTGGGAAAATGGATGCAAATTGGGTCCATAATGCTAAGTGAAGTAGAGCTGACACAGAGTGGTAAGTGTCACATTTTCTTTTATATGAGAAAACAAAAGTGGAAGTAATTTAAAGTGCAAACTAAAAGAAAGATAAAGGAAAGAGGGACATAGTCTTTGTTCAAATAAGAATGTTTTTGGGGTTGGGAGGAAATACCAAGAAGAGAAAAGAAGGAGAAGTTAAAAAAAAAAAAGGATCAAGATGTGATAGGTCTAAGGACCAGTACCTCATGATAAATATGTTCATTCTGTGTTGCCAACATCTTCTGATAAAAATTATTGTGTAATGATTTAAAAAGATTGTATAAAGTCCATTGTAAAAGCAAAACCAAACCAAAGCAAACCCCCCAGTGATTTGAAGGAGGAGACCTGCCCGACCTGGCAGGTGCTTGTGTGCTCACATTTGCACACTGATTTTCCAATGTGGGCGGGGAGGAGAGTGTAACAAGGGCTCCAGCAGCTCACCCCGCAGGAGCCCAGAGAAGTGTTACACATTGCGTCGTGTGGAAAAAGGGGAGATCATTTAGACAGTGGCATCACACCAAATTAACAAAGGCTGTCTTACTTTCGGATTGCTATCTTCAGTCCGGTGTGTGACATTAATTCCACAACCCTTCTCAGTGTTTCCTCACTACGGTGGCATTCAAAACCAGCTCTGAGTTGCGGTAGTGTCGGAAAGTGCAGATGTGTTTGTTTTTTAAATTCAAGTTTTTTTTTTTTAAAGTCCTCATCTCTTCTCCATCACATAGGATGATGGATCTTAAAGAGTATTGTGCATCAGAGTCACCTGGACAGCTCCGGACAGCACAAAAGGCTGCGCTCGCCCGTTGAGAGCGGAACTTGTGGGAGCGGAACTTGTGGGTACACATCCTAACAGATGTCCAGGAGCCGCTGTGCTCCTGTCTGTGATTCTGCTTCAGCAAACCCTGGCTGTTACTTCTCTTTTTTGATTCCCAAGGCCTGACCTGCTTAAGGTTTATGGTATAATCTACACTGCCTCTTCATCCTAATTCTATTAGTTTTATGGTGCACTTAGCAGCAATTAAGGTCCCTTAGATCAACCTTCATAATGATTTTTGCTGTGAAACTGAGCTATTTAGAATTCCCTGAGCATATCAACAGATTTTCACACTTGAAACTGAGGCACTTTTTTGATGTAGAGGATTGAGTGCTCCGAGAGCAATTTTAATGTCATTTTTTTTCTGTCACTGCACTGATGCAAGAAGTAAGCCCTTGTGAATATTAGAATAATTCAGTGTGAATCTTTAATGAAAAGATAACCAATAATTGCATCAAAACTCTTCTTTTTACTTATTGTTTATCATTAGTTCTGGGAAAGGCCTATTGAGTTTATATTTTTGGGTGCTAGTTTCACTCCCATTATGAAGTCTTCAGTTTCTTATGGCTTTTTCAGCAGCTAGAAATGGATTTGATTGACAGTTGTCTCCTGCTCTTTTTGATCAACCTCAGTCTGGGATTAGAGCTGATCAGGCTCTGTGATTACTCTGTGGCCACAGGTTGACCTTACGTCACAGACTATCTAGTGAGCCCGAGTAACTCTCCACCTTGGATGATTTTCCTGCTCCATTATAAATTTAGAGGAATCTTAGAGGAAGATAGTGTGATGCTAGGCCCTGCACCCTACCCTGTTCACTCTATGGAGCTTTGTAAATGTAAGGCAGCTGTCCAAAATGTCTGGATATAAAAATGCATATTACTGCAGGAAGACATTTCCATAGAGGATGCGTGGTATACATGGAGTCAATTGGAAATCCAGTGATGAAATGTTCAGCAAGACCAACATACTTACAGAACAGCAGCGACCTTCCAGAAACCCACAAATCTCTTCATTCATTTTCTTGTAGGTTAAGGGCTGTGCTTAGTTTTTTAGAAAAAGTTATTGGTAAAGTATATGGAGAAGGTGAGGGTCGGGGATCTTTATGAAATACCTACTGTCTGCTGGGTATTGCGCTGGTGATGTGTCCCTCACTCTCACAGTCACCCTCAGGGTGAGTATTAATATTTGTCCCTGGCTCAGCTTGGGTTTCACCAAGAGGAGACTGAGACAAGCGTCTGAACATAGGAGGTTTATGTGTGAGGGAGAAGTGGGCTGCTCAGGGGTGGGTAAATGGGACTGGAAGGAAAGCAGTCAGCACAGTGTGGGTGACCCACTGGCTTACTCTGTGGTCAGCTGAAGCCTGCAAAGTGGGACGGACATGAGGGATCCAGCCAGAGAAAAGAGAATGACACAGCCTTGGTGTTCTCAATCACATCTGAATAATTCAAGTCTTCCCTAGGATTTTCAGGATCGGGTGGAGTTTAGATTGAGAGAATGCACTGAATTTTGGAATGGCACTCACGTCTTCTGCAGAGCAAGTGAAGACTCCCTAAAAGCCAGCAGTGAACTTGGCCTTCACGTCTGTATGAAAGCCAAGTGCTTATCACTAGCTGAATTTCATATTGTGTAGCAGCCCTGTGTCTATGGAAACTGCACCCATTCTGGAAGCTCTTTTTCACTTGATAATCTAAGCGTGGAGGAAAAATGAGAGGTTAGCTCATTCTGGGTACCAGGCAAAGAACAAAGGGCATTTCTATGTGGAAGACTCGGCCTTTGGTGTAGAATGGAACCATGAGTAATTTCATGTAAGAGCTGCTTCGTCTTTAAGTTTTGCCTCAATCCTCTTTCTCAATATGACAGACACTTGATCACCTCCAGCTCTTTCCCTAACTCCCACTTTTTGTTACTGAGGTGCTCTTTAGAGAGCCATCAAATGAAATAAAGTTAATGTTTGCTCTCTTGATGCAAGTGACAGAGGACTAAATATGACCTTTGGTAAAAGCCTATTAATATTTGACGAATAATGGAATTATCAGGGGTTAGAAGACAGCACATGAAATAAAAACCCACAACCCTTAAGGTGACATCCATCTATGAAAATGTTCCCCCGGTTACTTTGTGTCAATGACTATGAGCAACATGCTAAATCCGTCCTACCAAAGTCCATCTACGACTATTACAGGTGTGGGGCGAATGATCAGGAAACCTTGGCTGATAATACTGCAGCATTTTCCAGGTAAGAAAACATATTATTAAAAATCACATTTAATATTACACAAAGCTACTGTATCAAAATAAGATTCAGGTTAGGGCTGATGGTGTGGAATTATTATTTTTTTTTTTCAAGATTTGTGTTTAACCAAGAGGGGAAAATTCTTAAAGGACATGAGAAGTCTTAGGGTCTTGCACTGTTTTGGGCAATTTTGAAACATCGACCATAAAATGAACCCTAAATTTCATCATCATATTTAACTTATGTATAAAAACAGTTACAAATTCTAATGACTCTTGTTCCTATTCTCTGCCAGCGGTGCGCCCGCTGAGGGTGCAGGAAACTGTTAGTGAAACATAGCTGTCTTATCGTTTGAACCACATAGGACCATCGTCTCAAACGCTCCCACCCTGTTGGCTTCCTGAGTTGTCCATCATATTAACTGCTGTTGCCTACACTTTCCCTGTAGATTTCAGTTTGTCTATGGAGCGTTAATCTTTCCACATAGCTGTTTCATCTTCCTCCAAAGTGCTTCCTCTCTCATCTCAAATGACTTTTCCCCTGACTTTCACCTTTCAAGCACAAGATGGTGGTGTCATGGGTTTACATTTTCTGTTTGTAATAAAAACAAGACATAAATTTTAGAGGCTGTTTTTCTCCCAGCAGATAGAAAGATGGTTAGTTGTTGGAGTCCGAGAGGGGAGGATTTTATACCCTATGTCTTTCTGGCTTTATTCATTTTCCATTACATCTTTTGATAAAAGCAGAGAGCATAGTAGCTCCTCATTGATTCTGATACGTCAAAGAAAAAAAAAAAGACAATATCCAAGGAGACAGAATTTGTTTTTCTTTTGATTTTTTCTTTAACCTGGACAAAATTACTTGAAATCACTTTTCTGTGTATAAATTAGGAGAAATGAAATCTCTCTAGCAAAGGTGATCCTTGGTTCACTCCTCAGTGCAGGAGCTGGGGAGGGGTGATGAATAGAGGTTGGCCCCTCTCTCCAGCCCCCGTCATCACCCTTGTTGCCTCTGTCTCAGGTGCTCCCTGAAGCCTAGATGAACACAACAAATGCCAGCAGTCATGGGAGGGGAAGTTGATTAAGACATGCGGGCCCTGAAACGGTGCAGGTTCTTTTCCCATTATTATTTAATATGTTGGGTCCTGTCCAAATTTCCTGCTCTGGGAAGATGCCCTTCCTCAGGTCATCGATGCCCTTCCTCTATGCCTTGTGTAGTGTGAAGAGTGTCTGAGTGATCCCCTGCAAACCGTACTTTTATCCAAATCAGCCCCATAACCAAAGAAATTGCAGCCCCTTGACAGGTATGGAACTGGTGGCCCAGCGTTGTTCCTGGTAAGCACCTATTCCATTTTTACTTGCTTTTAGCTCTTCCATCGGGTTCTAGATAATTATGCTTATAGCAGTCTCTACAGCCAAGACTCTGGGCTTCCAACAAGCTCAGGACCAAGCAGTGAGCTGGAGGAGAAGGTACCCTCAGGAGTTTGCATCACAGCAGAACTTTGGTGTCCACAGTGCTGGTGGGTTGGATGGATGCACCCAGAGGAGGTCTCAGAGAAGGAACAAAGGGGTGCAGAAGAGCAGATGGACAGGCTCCGTGAGCTAGAACTTTTAGAAACTTAGGCACAGAAGGATGGTGACCTCCAAATTGTGACCCAGGGAAGCATCTGTGACTAATGCGAGTTAGACAGCATTCTGGTTGAATGCTGTAGTACCATCCTACATTATGGACAGGGTAATTTAGAGTCAGAACACAGATAATGGCAATTAGTTTGCAATACCATCTTTTCCATGAAACCTTATCATTCTCCTTAGTTCTATGGAAAAATAAGTTATTCATCAGCTATAGAGGACTGCTGATGCTCTTTTTATTATCCAGTAATTGAGTTTAATTGCATCAAATAGGACTGGTTATTTATCTATAAACATGATTCCTCTTCTTGACTTGCTGGGGAGCTTGAGTCCTTGCCTTGCATCATCTAGCTGGTCCCAGGGAACTAAGAATAGATTTTCTGCCAGGGTTGTTTCTTTCAGTGGATAGCATGAGGGAGCTCATCCTGAAATATTTCTATCCTAATTCACGCAAAGACTGCAAAACAACCAAACCTCAGATAACTCACTGTGACATAAGGTCAGGGTATTTCAAAGACACTTATGAAATTTATACACCTCCCCCTCCCACAAGTGCAGCAAAAGGTCATTCTCAGTGACAGCTTTTATCTCTCTGTACTCTGATCTGATGACCACATTTTAGAGTGTTGGAGATGTGGGTCACTCCTGTGACCCCACATTTGCTTGGAGACATTTCTGGGTAAGACTTGGGATTCTAATACTGTTATGACAAAAAATTACAAAAAGACAAACAGAACTGCCCAGAAGAATGAAATTTTGTACTGCAAATATGACAAGAACAGGGCAAATGTTAGTTGGTCACAGTTTTCATGGCCTGACCTGATCGGGATTAATCTGAAAAAAAAAATATAGTATATTGACTCTTTTACACATTAACTCAGGGTAGTCTTAACATTTTAACATTAACTCAGGATGCCTTTTTCAGAAATTATAATTGATCTAAAATAGTTGTACAATCTGGGTACTTTGAAGCCTTCATAACTTCAGAATGGAGCCTTTTCTCTTTCGTGTTGCAACACTTACTCACCCTGACAGCTGTGTGGTTTTCTTTTCAATAACTGTTGGGTAAAAGTGACATCATCCCCACTTGAATATTTGGGAAACGACATAAACTTATTGCATTTCCAGTATTCTTCTCTTAGATATAAGTGTTTCAACATCTGTCAGATAATATCAGAAAGTATTTCTTGCAGCATCTTTTAAATGTTTAAATAGAGAAGTAAGGTGAAGAAATTGGAATGCAGTGTGGTGTGATAGTACTGCCAGGTTTACAAAACTTGAATTCACTGTGGTCAGTTGGTGTGATCTGTAACCACATAGCTTTAAAGTGGTGACTTCTAAGTATCTTTGGAGAACAGCCACTATTTGGGGAGTTTGTGTATCTCTTGGTTTTTTCATAGGTTAAATTTGAGGCCTTGATTGGATGCAAAGTGTGGTCCTAAAGTCTTATTAAAGTATTGTTAGCTTTACCCTGTTTTCTTTACTTAGACACCTTATTTTCTATCCCTTGTACAAAGACTGAGTTATCAATGGATTCATCTGCTTTGTCCATCTTTATAGTCTTTTGTCTAAAGTGCAGGCTGTATTGGAGCACAGTGTAAGTTTACAGCGCAGCATTATTTAGTGTATGATTGTGGAAAAAGTCATTTAACTTCAAGGTAGTGTAGGGTGGGATTTGGAAGCTTTTGGAAATATCTAGCAGAGTTATTGTCATTACTATTTGGAAAAATGTTAAAACATGGAGGACTCTTTAGAGGACATTCATTCCCCCCACTCCAATGGCTGTATCTAATTTTGCCCAGGAATTGCGTTGAAATAGTCTATAAATATACCCAGCCCAGAAAATAGTCTTCCAGAAGCAGGATCCCACCGTTATTAAGGACACTGCGCCACCAAGTGGACAAGCAGAAAGTCGTCTGGAGCTAGGAGGCTGGATTCTTGCTTTATAAATGGGGACATGTCCTTTAGAAAGGTCGCTTTTGCCACACACACACACACATACACACACCACAGCTGACACCTTGAAGCTTTGAATGTTCTCTCCTTAAAAGCTTTCATTAAGTAGACATTAATGCCTTCCAAGGCTGCCATGCCTCTGGCTGCTATGAAAATCTTTCTCTCTCATTCTGAGAACACACTTAAAGATGATTGGTTATAAACAAAACAAAACAAAACAAAACAAAACAACCCCTTCCCTTGAAGGATTCTGTCTCTCCCTTTGCAAAACGGAGATCAAGGGCTCTGCTGTGAGAGTTAGTGGAGAAGAAAAGGCTCCGTGCAACAGAGCGTGTGGTGTGATATAAAATAATGATAATCATAATGTTCAAAGGAACGACATAGTAAAACCTCTTTATTGTGCTTTCCAGGGACTGGACATTTTTACTTTATTATGTGAGGAAGGGTTAGATACAGACTTAGCTATTTCACAAAGCAACATTGAGGCAGAATTTCTTCTGCTATAGGAAGTATGTTTCCATTAAGAGCTTTTTTCTTGGTTACCCCATTACTAAATCACACTTCACTGTATTTACTTAAAAATCTAAATCTCTCTAGAAGTAAAATTAAATCAATGAAGTGGAGGTTGAGAGCTGATCGGGTATGCATGTGTGTGTTTGAAGCATTTATTATACAATACCCCTTAAAAAGAAGACCATTTTCTTAAGTTTCAATCAGCTACTAATGAGGAGAATAATGAACCCAAATAAGTAGAAGATATAAATTTCGCTGAGTGGAAAGAACCAATTGTACAGTAAATTTTACTGGTGAATTTTTGTTTTTCAGGTTGTTAGTAATTTTCATTCTAACACAGAAGAATCATAGAAAACAACATTGAAAATAATTTTCAAGCCTGGAAAATTCTTTAAGCTGATGCTTTTTCCCTTAAATAACATTTTTGATGAAAATATTCAACCAACCCCAAGATTTTGAAAAAAGTGAATGATAATTTTGAAAGAAATTGCCTGAAGCTACTAGCACAGAAAACGAAGATGAAGTAGATGTAGCACGTCTTCTGAACTCTAACTTTTGTGCTCATCTTCAAGATGGCCTTGGGGAAGTAAAACAAAAATAAGGATCATGCAGAACTCTGCATGTGAATGCTTGCAGTGGCTTCACTGAGCTCAACTCCAAAGTGGGAACAGTTGAAAGGTGTCTTTCTTTGCTCAGGAACTAACCTGTAGTGCCCTGTAAGGTGGAATGCTGCTCACAAACTAGGCGGTACTGATGTTTCATACTTGTGGCCACGTGGCTGAATCTCAAATGCACTGTCCAAGATGGATAAATCCAGACAGTGAAGCTTACTTACTGTGTGAGCCCATTTATATCATGCTGCAAAGCAAAACTGTAAGCTCAAAATGCAGAGCACTGATTGCAGAGGTAGAGGTATTTCCTTTTCATTATACATTTTTAAAAAAATTTTATTTAAAGAGAAGAAAAAAAAGCAAAACAGAAAAAAGGGTAGCAACAATACAGAATTCTAAAAGAAAGAAAGAAAGAGGAAAATGAGAAAAAGCCCCACTAAGAAATCAGTCATTTATAAATTACATACTGTTATCCTGGATGTAGTTGTTCAAGTTACAAGGTTAAAGGGTACATAGTAGACATTCAAACAGTCAGACTACAAACAGTTCCTCTCAAAGATCCCACAAAGATTCAGCAATATGGTCATCTATTTTACACACTCAGACATACATGCAGTTATATCCCTTAGAGCACTTTCTTTTCCTCTCTTTTTTACAATAACAATTACATATTTTGGTTTTATTACACTTGTAGTTCTTATTTACTTTTTACACTAGAGACACAATATGATATTTATAAATATGATTCTTATTTATTTCACTAATGAGGATAGTCTCAAGTTGTCTCCATTTACCTATGAAGGCCTCAAGCTCATCCTTTTTTATAGCTGAGTAATAGTCCATTGTATAAAAATGCCACATCTTTTTAATCCACTCTGCAGTTGATAGGCATCTTGGTTGTTTCCAGGATTTAGCTATCACAAATTGTGCAGCTATGAACATGGGTGCACATATATCACTGTGATATGAACTTTTCATTTCAGGGAAAATACCCAGGAGGGGAATAGCTGGACTAAATGGGGCTTCCAATCCTAGTCTTCTGAGAATTCTCCGTATGGATTTCCATAGTGGTTGCACCAGTCTACATTCCCACCAACAGTGGAGCAGTGTTCATTTTTCCCCACAGCCTCACCAACATTTGTTATCAGTTGATTTCTTGATGGCAGCTATTCTTTCCAAAGTAAGGTGGAATCTCAATGCTGTTTTAATTTGCATTTCTCTAATGACCCGTGATGGTGAATATTTCTTCACGTATTTATTTGTCATTTGTATATCTTTCTCTGAGAACTGTGTGTTCATCTCAGATGCCCATTTTTGGAGAGGGTTTTTGAATTTGGGGGGGCTTGATGTTTTTCAATTCTTTATATGTTCTGGACACAAGTCCTTTGTCTGAAGGGTTGCTGGCTAAAATTCTTTCCCACTCTGGGTTTTCTTTTCACTCTGTTGGTGATTTCCTTTGAAGTGCAGAAACTTTTCACTTATGAGATCCCATTTGTTGATTCTTTGAAGTGTTTCCCATGCAGTTTGCATTTTGTTCATGAATTCTCTGCCTACCCCTATGTCTCCAAGACTTCTACCTACCTTGTCTTCCAGTAGATTTAGTGTTTCTGTTTTACTATTGAGGTCTTTGATCCATTTAGACTTTAGTTTTGTGCATGGTAATAGGCTTGGATCTAGTTTCAGTCTTTGGCATGTAAAGAGCCAATTTTTCCAATACCATTTATTAAAGAGACTATCCTTCTTCCAGTGGACATATTTAGCCCCTTTGTCAAATATCAGGTGGCTGAGTGTCTTTGTAGTTGTGCTTGCATCTTCTAATCTGTTCCATTGATCCTCAGGTCTATTTCTTTGCCAGTACCAAGCTAATTTTATCACTGTGGCTTTATAGTACTGTTTAAAGTCAGGAATTGAGATGCC